>JBBGZY010001091.1:407500-1007500 GCA_037952925.1 Lithobates clamitans
GATGTCTATTCAAATCTCCCCCGAAGTTGCCAAAAGTGGTGCAAGAACTACTTTTGGAAATAATAGATGGCTAATTGTCATGCGATTTGACATGACATTTATTAATACCGGAGAGTGCAAAACCTGGTGCAGCTCTGCATTGAAATCAATCAGCTTCCAGGAACAAGCTGAAGTGAGAAGCTGATTGGCTACCAAGCACAGTGGTACCAGATTTTGCACACTCCAGTTTTAGTAAATCAATCCCTACATGTTTTTGGTAAAAGGTGATTATCATTTCTTGTAGCGTTCCTTCATTATCCAGAAGCGTAGATCTCACATTTTATCGTGTCCTGCTGACATACATGGTTAGTTTTAGACTTGGAGTGACTCAGTTGTTTTCTTCTATTAAAAGCTGATTGTCTTTTTATAAAAGGTAACATTGGCGCTGTTAATGTGATGGTGTTTGTGCTGCCTGGGGCTGGTTTGGAGTCATAAAAAGTATCAGCTCTCTGTTGTAGGTTTATACATTCAGCTGTTTACATGACATCGAGCCAAGTTTTCTTTTCAGTATTTGCTGAGTCCAGCACCTCGCCTGCTCAGCTCCTTCTATAGTCTGTCTATGGAATGTATAAAGAATAGGGAAGTGAGTCCATTGAAAGCTTCTGTGTCATGTGATAGAGCACATCACATGTCTTCCCATCATGTGATCATCCCTCCCCCCCCTCCTTCATTCCTGCCCTCCTCCCCAGATGTCTCCATTCTACACAGAGCAGATTGTGAAATCCTTGCTGTGTTCTGATATAGAAAGCTAATATTTTTCCAGACGTTACATTGTGGAATGTACATGTAGCATTTTGCAATTATATTTTAAAGGCACAATGGTGGGATTTTCTTCATGTAAACGTTTTAAAGGATTATACAAAAATAAACCTTTTTAGGGCTTGGTAACACCAGATACAGTTGAGCACATTTTTAAACACACATGCAAAAAAGGTATTTCAGTGAGCCTAGTTTACACTACATGTGGTGCGTTTCAAAAAAGGACAGCGTTCTACAGTTTTTTTTTTACACGTAAATATGCATGAAGGCACCATAGACACATGTAACTACAACTCTGTGCGGAAAAAAAAAATATCCGTGCCTAAAAAACACTCTGCAAACACATTGCAAATGCTCATGACGAATTATACATTAAATGAAGGGATTGTCGTGAAAGGTCTTGCACTCTGAAAAGCAATCTGCAGTGACTTGTTTTCAGAAGGCATTTGACAGACCGTGATGATATGTTTCTTCCTCATCACCTGATTTAACCCTTTATAAATGTTGCACTATTGCACTGCAATTGTGCGCGTTGCACAGAGTTGTGGTGCGCACCCCTGTAGACCTGGTTGCGTCCGGAGGCGACAGCCCCCACCAAAAGTGACTTGCTGTTTAATTTTTGCAGCGGTATGTGTACAACCGTGAGCAGCCGCATGTCAGTGTTCAGGCTCACATTTTAGGGGTGACCAAGTGTCCCTCCCTGGGTGGAGAACCACAGGTGATGGGTTGGGCACTTCCCCCTTTTGACTCAAAGCCCAGTGGTGGTCAATGGCAGGCACTCATGGGCATTTGTTTTTCTTTTTGACCTTTAGGAAAAAGCCCAGGACAAGGCCCAGATGTAGCCTCCTAGGAGATGGTGTGCCTTATGCGGGTCTAAGTTAGGCACCAGTTGGGAGAAACCATTTTGTCCTGAATGTGTCAATAGTCTGGTCAAGGATGATTCTGTGACGGCATGTCATGAGATCCTTGTGTCCGTTAAAAATGAGATTGCATCCACGTTCCAATTTTTTAAGGGGATGATGGATAGGATACAGGGTCCCTCTACGACCCTATCTAGGGCAATGAGTATGCCTTTCCTGTCTGAACCTAGTCAGGAAGAGGAGGGGGATAAGGAATCCAGGTCGCTCATCTCCTCTCAGGCAAACTCAGCGTCTCACTCTGAGGGAGAGGAGGATTCCTCCAGGGGGTCCAGGTACAGGTTGTTGCTGGACGATGTGGGGGATTTGCACAAGGCGATCTGACACCTTGGAAACTTGGGAGGAGATGGTACAACTCTCAAAGCATGACCTCATGTACCGAGGGTCTAGTGTGCAGAAGACCAGGGTATTCCCTGTGCATAAGTCTCTTGTGGAGTCGATCTCGTTGGAGTGGTAGCATCAGGAAAAGAGATCGTTCTTCTTAGGTAGCCTCTAGCGTAGGTTCCCTTTTGAGAAGGATGCGGCCCATCCTTGGAATAAAATTCCCAAGTTGGATGCACTGCTGGCCAATGTCTCTAAAAAGACAGATTTTGGCTTTTGATGACCTGGGGTCCTTTAGGGACCCCATGGACAAAAGGGGTTGTGTGCTTTTAAGAAGGGCTTGGGTTGCCTCTATTGGGCTAAAGCCAGCCCTAGCAGCTACATGCGTCACCAGAAACCTGGAGTGCTGGTTAACGCAATTACAATTTCACATTTCGGCAGGCATGTCCAGGTAGCAGCTACTTAAATCTTTTCCATTGTTATTTAAGGCTGTTGGCTTTTTAGCGATGCCTCTGCAGAGTCAGTGAAGCTGGCAACTAGGTCAGCAGCACTTGTGAATGCCGCAAGAAGGGCCGTGTGGTGGAAAGCTTGGACGGGTGACACGCAGCGTCAAAGCTTAAACTTTGTGGATTACCTTTTTCAGGCGATCACCTGTTTGGACCTGGTCTCCAGGAGGCAGTGGAGCGAACCCAAGATAAGAAAAACGGGTTCCCAGAAAAGAAAAAGGCGGAGGGGAAACATTTTTTTTTCAAGGCCACAGACAGCAGGCCCAACAGGAGGAGAGATGGCCGCTCTAAAAGTTTTCATTGCCATTATTGGCACCTTTTTCTTTATCAGCAAAATGCCAAAAACACCAATTTCGTCCGATATGTTTTGGCCGCTGAAATTTCGGTGTATCTCTACTTAGAAGATTGTAAGCTCTAATGAGCAGGGCCCTCTGATTCCTCTTGTACCAAATTGTAGTGTCTGCCTCCACTTTGTTTAGCGCTGCGCAAACTGTTGGCGATATAAATCGTGTATAATAATAATTAAAGCTGTTTAGCTTTGATGAAGTTAAAGCTCACCCAGAACTAGGCACCAGCAGTACACAACCTGCATATGTCTGTCATCTTATTACAGGTTAATGTGATCACAGGCAGAACAAAATGTTTGGATCAGGTATGATTGGGTAAAGGGGGGGGGGGCAGGGAGGGGGTTATTATATGCCACTTACTATGTTGTATGACTTTTGATCCATGTAACCAATTGGTTGACAGTGACAGATTGTATTATTCATTAGTTGCACACAAACGGCAAGATGATTAGGAACAATTGATTCTCATTAGGAGGCGATTAGTAAATATCTTTATATACGGTCCCAATCATATTAAACAAATAACGAGTCTTCCCATTTGTCTGATTCATGTGATCTGATCACACACTTCCATACTTGTGTGATCCTAAATTGCTACTAGTGAGTGTCATTATTGTTCTCTCCATACAAAGTGATGAGTAACATGGATCCATGTGTACACACAATTTCTGTGTAACCTTTGTGCTTGGCATGCTGGAACTTCTAGTTCCTCAGCAGCGAGATGAGTGCAGTTTGTTACTGGTTCCCCCTGTACATGTATGTGTATTCGCAGGGCCAGCTAGGGATACAGAGGTCATCTCTTCCCAATGCTGACCCCATCTCAGCAGAGCAAACACTGTTACCATCTGAGTGTTGTTCCTGTCTGAACACCCCACCACCACCACCACCGACCAACCAGCACAATGTTTCTTCAGAACCAGATGAAAGTGGCTATATGTAGTATGTATTTACTATAAATTCTTTGGAATGTTCTCATTCTGCACTCTCAGGCTGCATTGTTTTGTGTGGTGGGGTCACCACTGCCTTGATCTCCATTACGGTATGTTATGTAAACATTGAGTTGCAAGATTGTGGGTGTCTACCTGTGACCTGAAACAGTTGCTTAAGGCCGGCCATACACAGTTTGAATCAAGGCTGGTTCAGCAGGAGCTGGTCGTGATTCAAACTGTTAATGGGCAGGCTGAATGTACCAAGTTGATCAATTTGGGTACAACCAGCCTCCTGGATTCTTTTGCAATTATCGCTAACGGCTTTAGCACTTTTTCCCAGCAGGGACAGCTTCCCTCACCCCCCCCCGCCGGGTAAAGATAATGGCAGGAGGGATTCCCGCATCCACTCTGTGTTGATGGGGGTAACCAAGCTAATTTCCTTCCTCCAACCCATGGTTGCAGGAAAGAAATTTTGCTCCATGTATGGCCAGCCTTAGGCTGGGTACGGGGGCCTAAAACGGTCGGTTCAGCAGGAACTAGCCGCCTTTTGTGTGTACAGCTCTCTATCTGACAGAACCCGGGCGTGTGTTCTGGCAGGAGGGCATTCCCCCTGTCAGAACACAATAGCTCAGCAGGGGAGATCGCCACACTTAACGTTCCTAGTAAGGTGACTTCTCAGCGTGTGTGTGTTTTTTTTTTTTCCCATTAAGCCTGTTGGGTTGAACAAAAAGACTGTACATGTGTACCCAGCCTGAGGCTGGGTCCACACTACTGTGATTTTGCTGCGGTTTTCAGTGCAGTTATGTAGTGTGACTTGACTGTTTTTGCATATTCTGTGGGTCCAAGTTGCACTCTAAATTGCACCAAAGTAGCACAGGAACCTTTTTCAAAATTGCTCCATGAGAATGGGCACCATCCTGTGTTGGCTCACTCTGGAGCCGGGCTCTGTGTCCATTGACATACATAGCGGCTTGGCCCCGCCTCCCACTCCCTCCTCACTGGAGTTGACTGACAGGGACAGGAGCAAAATGTCTCTCCCTGTTCTCAGCCAAGCCTGAAAGAGAGGAGAGAAGACCTGCAGACAAGCACAGCATGGATGGATACAGGTCTTGGGTAAGTATTTGGGGGGGGGGGGGGGGGAGAAAGGTTCTGAATATTTTTTTTTTTAAATTAATTAATTTATTTTTAGCTTGATGCATTAAGGTAAAGTTAAGAACCAGTTTAATACTAATTAAATGGCAGAATTCTAGTACATGTAACTGTTGCTGCTTGGCTTCACCACCGATTTCATGTGATGCCCTTTGTCTGGTTTTCAGAACAGCTGATCAATATGTTGGAGTTTTTTTCAGTTGGTTGTGTTCCCCTGGGTGGAGATGGAGCTCAAATACCAACTCCATATACCTGCCTTAGGCCGGCTAGCAGCTATAGCAGCCACTAGCGATAATCGCAGGCAAAACCCAGCACACTGGTTGTACCCAAGTTGATCGATTAATCAATTCAGCCTGTTTTAAACCGTGTATGGGCCTGCCTTGCCTACACTCCTTTTGGAACAGGAGGCATTACACAGCACTTTCAGGTGTGGAAAAGCATCTGACCACCTCCCCTGTAACAGTGCCTGGGCTTGGCAGTCAGTCGCTAGGCCCAAGCCCTGCCATATGACTGGGGGAGTGACAGCACTGCTCCTTGGGTTGCTAACATGGCCGATTTCGGCAAAGGAGCAAGAAACTTTGGGGGAGCATATTGGGTATGGGGGTCAGATGCCCTTACACTCTGCTAGTTCAGATCATGGGGTCTTATGCGCGTGCTATGATTTTTCTTTTATATACATAAAAACATAAATATAATTCGTTTAACTGCAACTCACTAGTCACTAATGACTCTGTCCTTCTCACTACTTTACAATGCAGTGGAATAAGTAGATTCATTTTGAGGCAGATTATATGGTTCATGAAGATGGTTTGTTGTGTCATTGTCCCGTGACAGCGTACTTCCTGGAAAAATCAGGATTGCAGTTTTGGGTGACACAACGCTCCCAGAAGAGGAAATGAAATCTCTGCTTAGGAGGGGTGGATAGTCTGTACTTGAAGGAGGTGTAAAAAATAGATAAAAATACATCTCTAAAAAAGAGAGCAATGGTCTCGTCGCTCTTATGTCCTGTGAATGATGCAGTCGATTCCCATACAAAGCTGTGTTTTTAGGCCCAGACTACCCAGGAAATCTTATGTTGGATTAGACATTAATTTTGTGCATATTTATTAAAATGGGTGGGAATATGAGGAAACTGTTGTTGTTACCTCCATAGACCAGTAATAGGAGTCAGTGCAAATATGCTGTCAGTAGGAGGGAGCAGAGTGCTCACTTATCTGTCTGCTGCTGCTTCATCACTGTCCAGTCAACAAGCTTTGGAATTCCTGTCAAAACTGATAACTAATCACAAAAATGCTCCTTCTCCCTCCTAACACATATTCTAAGCTGTGTAGGAAAAGGTCTGTATACTTGTTTTTTAAGGCCGCTTCCATCCAGTCATGTGATCGGCTCCCCTCTGTCAGACAGCACTGGCTGCAGGGGAGAGGAGGGAGCACTGCCAACAGATGGTCCATAGTAAACCTGTGGGTGATATTACTGCTCCCAGGCATTACCAGCTGTTGAACGCGCTCTCCTTTCCCCTGCAGCTGGATGACACAGGAGATCACATGACCGAACTGGAGCAGCCTGAGAACATGTAAGTATACCAATATCTTCTTATTCTGGTTAGTCAGAATTGGGGTTAGGAAGGGTTAGAGGGCATCTTCAGATTAGGTTTTGACAAGAATTGTACTTTAAGGTATGTCCTTGACCTATTGGTGCCTCTGCATTGGAAAGCAGGGCCCTGGCTATACTGCCAGGCAGAGTTCCCTGATCACAAAACTGACTGAACATAATTACATTATTTTGTGGGTAAACTGTTCCCATATACAGTATTTAACGGCTGTCCTGGAGTTGTGTTGTTTGTAGATTGCTATTAACAGTGGTAAGCTGCAATATTGCAGAAACAATTGGGACTTTGCCCACATTTGTCCAATAATCCATTGTCCATCTTATAAATAAATAGGTCCAATTTAATTGTGACTCAAAGAAAAAAAAGTATATGGTTTCAAAGACTACCACAAACCAGATTGGGTTTGTAGGTCCAATTTTTTTTCATGTTTTGTGTGTATTGTCCAATTACTTGCAGAAAACTACATATCAGTCCTACTGTTAGTGGCTTGGCATACACTGCTAAAGCAGAGTTCCACCCAAAAATGGAACCTCCGCTTTAAGTACTGGTGACCCCCTGACATGCCACATTAGGCATGTCATTTTTTTTTGGGGGGGGGTGAGTGGGTACCCAGTTTTGACAGGTACCCAGCTCCCACTTTCTCCCCTGGCACTGCGGCGCCTGAAGGAAGTTCACCTCTCTCCCCTCCCTCCCTGAAATCTTCTGGGACCTGTTAGGGTCCCAGAAGATTGCCCGGCCATTCCCATCACTCGACCGTGGGACAGGTCAATGTATGTTTATTAAAAGTCAGCAGCTACACTTTTTGTGTATGCATTCACTTCGTACGAGAACGGAGGGATGGGGCGCTTTAAAAAAAAATTTGTTTACCCTGTCCCTTCAAGCAATAAAAGTGATCAGTTTTTTTTTTTTTAATGTAAACATCCCTTGTGACAGGCACTCTGTATGGAGAGATCTGGGGTCTATAGGACACACAATCCCTCCTTTGCACTTAAAAGCATTCAAAATACCAAGTTTGGCTGTTTTGAATACTGACTTTTTTTTTAATTTGGCACCTTTAAGTCTTCTGTAAACTGTAAGTGATGTCATGACATTGCTTCCAAGTTACTAGAGCTGAGGCCCGATGGAAGCTGATTCCGGCTTCATTCGGGTCTCCGGCCACCCGGCGAATGTGCCGGCTGGTCGCTCGGGCCTCCTGGTGGGATGGGAGAGGAGCCCAGGCAAGCTGCGGAAGGTGGCGCTGCTTGGGATAACAGCCGAGCAGCTTTTTAGCCGCATCGATTGTTATCCCAAGAAAGCCGACCGGGGTTAAAATGTTTGCGGGCCGGGTGTACGTGAATTCATCATGTGCACTGACGGGCCGGACATTTATCTGCGGGCCGGGTGCAGTCCGCAGGCCGTAGGTTGACGAACTCTGCTCTATTGCCTCTACAGTAAGGAGCCTGACTGCTCACTATTTTTCTTTTTCAGGTAAAATGCTACTAAACCCAGTACCTACATTCCTATATATCTGATCTCCCACAGTACACAGAACATGGAAATGCAAATATTTTAGTAAATATAAACTGCTAAATACCTTTTCTCATCAGCAGTATACAGCAGTCTTGTGACTATCTGGTTAAAGCTTGTAGGAGGAGTTTTCATTCTACTCTGACTGTCCTATGAGGCTGCAGGACCCCCGACCCTCTGTCTGGACAGTGCAGATTGGCCCTGTGCCGATCACAAACAAACAAAAAAAATAGCAATGCACACCAGACTTGAGCATGTGCAGAGTGCCCCCAAGGCTCCATTCAATCAGGAGATGGATTGGGGACTGCAAAAGAATGGGAGGATCAGGGAAGACAGGATCAAACCGCAGTTTTACACAATGCGCGGGATTAACCCCTTCATTTCCACAGTGAGTATAACGAGCATGCTTTACTTCATATACAGACTGATTTTACTGTTGGTTTAGTAACACTTTAGAGGATAAGTTCACCTTCGTAAAAAAAATAAAATAAACGCATGTCTTTTTGCATGTAAAAAAAGTACATTTATTCTTTTTTTTTTTTTTACTTGGAGCCTGTAAAGCATTGCACCCGAGATCAGCAGATCGCTGATGCCATGCAGGTCTCCTGTAGACTTGTCAGTGTCTCTGTTCGTCCCTTGTATGGGCAGACAGTTTCATGCTGTTGGGGGGAGACAATGAATTACTAAAGCACTCAACAGCAGCCTTGTATTTAATTGAGAACTACAAGCAGACAGCCACAAAGGCTGTAGGTACTTGTAGTTTTCCAATTCGCATAACAGAGGAGATCCCCTGTTTACTGTCACCAGAGGCAGCGGAGCGGGCGGCGGCTGCAGGAGTGAGAACGTGTCGATGTTCCACCCTAAAAAGGGGGTAACATGTTCCCAAAGGTGAACTTATCCTTTAAGTTTCACTTTAATGGGCGATAGCATGTGTGATAATGATCATGAAGCTGCTTTGGGTCTTAAAATGAAGCAGAAGTCTATAATGTTGTAGCTGTATCTCACCAATCCACCCTTCTGTTAGTAATATGGGAACTTTTTTGCTTAGCTGTTTGTAATTTAAAATAGTTATTGCAAAACAGTGCAGTTCCATGTCCCACATTCAGACAGCCTGAATGCTGTAAGTACAAAGAGGTTTTAAAAGTGACAATCGTATTTGCTTTTTATTGATGTAGGCTTATGCATAGGGACATTGTCTTTGCTTACCTTGCACTTATGGGTTAGATATGTTTTTAATAGTGGTTGTAAAGTCTATGCATTCATTTAAAAAGCCTTCTGTGTGCAGCAGCCCCCCTCATCCCCTGAATACTTACCTGAGGTCCATTTAGATCCAGCGATATTGCAGGTGTGTCTTGGCTGCCTACGACTCCCCTCCTCATTGGCTCAGACAGCAGTGCGATGCCATTGGTTTCCGATGCTGTCAATCAAAGTTAGTCAGCCAATGAGGAGATAAAGGGGGTGGGGTCGGGCCGTGGCTCCATGTCTGAATGGACACAGGGAGCTGTGGCTCGGGTGTGCCCCTAAAAAACTGCTTGCTGTGGGGGCTCTCAACAAGAGGTAGGGACATGAGAAGAGGAGGATCTGGGCTCCTCTATGCAAAATCAACTGCACCGAGGATGTAAGTATCACGTTTCTTAAGTTTAACTAAAAAAAAAAAAATAACTTTAGTGTCTCTTTAACTACCTGTATATTTTATTCAGTCGAGTAGGGATAGGTAACCTGTCATTTTTTTGTTTTTGTTTTGGTGGCCGGATTTCCATTGCTGAGTCCTCTTACTTACTCTTTAGTCTCCATGACAGGAAGTGGGAGACTCATCCTAGTGGGGACACCTTTCCTTCCTTAGAATGATTCACATCTATGCATTTCCCTGTGGCCGTGTTTCCACGGACATAGCAGCCTATTCATTTTAATGGGTTACTGTACCTGTGGGAAACACAGAGAAAAAGTCCATGATTCTTTTTTTAAAAATATGGTTGCAGGGAAACTGCATGCTGCTTAGGCTTCATGCCTTTCTATGCACTGAAACAGCACCTTTGTTTTTTTTAATACGTGGAGGTGGTGCCCCCACACATCTGCTAAACTGTGGTGCTGGAACACATGCAATTCCCACACCCACAGTAGTGAGAACCTAGCCTTAAAGGGGTTGTAAAGGTTTTTTTTGTTTTTTATATCAAACATGTTATACTCAGAGCCCATTCACACAGTCGCCTCCTGTTCTGTACAATGGAACCGTTCTAATCGGAGTGACGCAAGTCGCTCCGACTTAGAAAAAGGTTCCTGTACGACTTTGGGGGCGACTTGGGGCCACTTGCATAGACTTCTATACAGAAGTCGTTTTGCAAGTCGCCGCGGAAGTCGTTTGCAGGTCGCCTCGCTGAGGCGACCTGCAAGTCGTGTTGCCCCTGTGTGAATGGGCTCTAAGGGTTTTGCACAGAGTGGCCCCGATCCTCCTCCTGGCTCCTCCGCACCTGGCTCCTCTTCTCGAAAGCCGCTTTCCATGGGGGCACCCGTGCGGGAATGCTCCCGAGTCCTGCTGCGTCCATTAACACTGACAGCAGGACTTGGCCCCAGGTCCCGTGTCACTGGATTTGATTGGCAGCGAGAGCAAATGGCTCCCGCTGCTATCAATCTATCCAATGAGGGCCCGAGACAGGGGCTGGAGCTGCTGTTTCGTCCTCGTCGCTGGAACGATCAGGTTCAGGTAAGAAAAGGGGGGGGGGGTCTGCGGCGGGGTGCTGCAGTACAAAAGGTTCTTCACCTCAATGCATTAGAATGCATTAAGGTGAAAAACCGTGAGGGTTTACAACTCCTTTAAGCTGGCCATTTACTGATTGAAATTCGACTGGTCCAACAGGGACTGGCCAAATTTCAATTGGTGTGAGGCCATCCTATTTGACAGAAGTCAATCATTTGGTCATCTTTTGTCGAATGGACAAGTCGGAACAGTTTTCTTCCAGCATCTACAGCCAATAAAAGTGTATCCTGACACTTAGCTTTGTGTAGATGGCTGTGTTTTGTTTTTGTTTAGTTTAGTTTTTTTGTTTTTTGTTCAGGCTAAATGAGAAAAGATGAAATTATGACTAAGGGCTCTTTCACATGGGGCGGATCAGTGATGATGCCCCGTGAACATCCGCTTGCTCAGCAGGGATCGCTCCACTGATCCCCGCTGAGCAGGAAGATGACAGGTCCATCGCTGCACACTGTGCAGCGATGGACCTGTCAGAGTGCCGCTCTCCCCTATGGGGGATCGGATGATGACGGACCGTAGAGTCCGTCGTCATCCGATCTGAAAACGGCTGGAAAAGTAGGGCTTTCCTCCGTTACACTTTTTCGGATCGGAGCAGGTCGGGTGTCAGCGGACATGTCACCGATGACATCCGACGCTCCATAGACCTCCATAGAGTGTCCGTTCAGGTCCGCTAAAAAACTGACAGGCGGACCTGAACGGACAGTCCGTGTGAAAGAGGCCTAAAGGCAAAACATTTTTTTTTTGTTTTGGATACAGGTGAAGTGATTAGAACCCCTGTCAGGCATTTATTGAAGTAAAAAAAAAATCCCAAATTTTGCCTTGCCCCCTCTTATGACTCGCTCCCCCCCCCCCCTTTCCTGGCATACTCTCATAAGAGTTAGAGAGAGCTGTGCATGATGTCATACGCCTAGGATAATGACCAAACAGGAAGTGGGCTGTATAAGGTATTTACTGGCAGAAAAAAAGCATTTTTTACTATCCAAAGTTAAAACAACCAGGGCAGAAGTTTTATTAGATGGAAAGATGGCATAATGACTGAAAGTCTGCTTTAATTTGCAGGGACTTCCTCTCCCTTCCTTTTTGGCTATGGGACAGGCAAAGAAAAAAAATCTGACAGGGGTTATAACCCTCCCATACTTAATCCAAAATGAAGAGTTTTTGCCTATTCTACTTTTAGATGTGTACTCTGTCATGCTTTGGCTGGAATTTTCACATATCTGACTACAGTAAACAGGGATACAGTAGTTTAAGCTTCACTGTACATTGCAGTGCCTTACTGAAAAAGTTACGTAGAGTAATTATGTATTAGTCTTTGTAGAACAGCAGATGTGTGAGAAGAAACAGTATAGTACTACTACAGGGAGGTAGTTGTGACCACACTGTACACTATGAAGAGTGTCACATTCCTCACATACATGTCATCTTACAGGAGAGATGATGGACCACATCGTACTCTTTTCTGCAGAGATCTGGTAACATTTGAACTAAATATTGTAAAATAGCGTTCAACAATTTAGATACTTAGAATGTTCTTGAAAATGTCATAGAGGCAGCAGCCAGTACTGATCATTGGGGACACAACGCATGCAGTCAGCAGAATTTAAACAATAAAGGAAAACACCACACGCCTTTTTTGTTGGATAAGATTGGACGTGGCTTTTATTATTGGCTTTAACAATAAATACATATCTGTAAATTTATTTTAAAACACCTGCCATCAGCTCAGCCACTATGGCTCAAGCTGGAATATTTAAAAACGGGGTAACTACCCAGAAGACTGGGGTAAACCACCTATTACCCAGACCCCTACAACGCGGCCATTTCAATGCAGGTATGAAAATCTGCATTGAGAATATCCAATCCAATATCGGATAAGTGGACCCCGTCGGGCTTACAGTATATAGCCCAGGGAGTCCACCTTCCAATTCTGTGTGGTGGTATGAAAACCCTGTAAAGGAACCTAAGAACTTTTGCACTGATCTATTTAACCTTATCCTAACCTTTTCAAGTGGGCTTAAACAGTTTAACCACTTCAGTCTAGGAATTATTTCTGAGTAGACTAAAATCGTATTAGGGGAGGACAAATGAAACCTCACAAAAATTGTCATGCATAGAGAAAATCAAATCAAGAGATTTGATCTTACCCAAATCATTACCTCCTAAATGTAAAAGTAAAATATCTGGTGGAGGCCAACTCTGGTATAAGTTATCCAAAACCAAAATAAATCTGCCCAAAATACTCCAAACTTATGCTCTAAACCCAGATTCTCAGTGTAGATTCGATGAACCTGCTCTCTGGCTGGCCCAATGGATGGAGTGACCGACAATCCACACTATTTTCTGTGAACCTGCAATAATTTAAATTAGTGAACTAGGGCGACCATATCAATGGAAACTGTTCGACTTCCATCTACCTATATTTTTAATTAAACCTTCAGAGAGACCTAATCTAGCTGCTTCTATGGCAGCCCCTATTCTGAATGAGTGTGAGATATTGTGTGAATTAACTAAGTTTAACCACTCTGCATTTGTTAAGAACACTAATGATTTGAAATTTACTCAGAGGTGTCCTGTCACAATGCAGGAGAAGATGACCTGTAATATCTGGCCTTACCTTGAGATAAGCTTGTAGTGATGCCACTCGGTATATTGACTTCTGTTTACAAGCTTTTAAAATAATCCAAGCACCTTTCCCCATCTGGTCTGTTTTTGTTTGAAAATTATTGTAACCTCCCCATCACTCACCAGTAAATCCAATATCTGAAGACCTCTGTGTTGCTGCTTTGTGAGCGGAACCAATTCGGAGATTATGAGAGCGCTGAAAAAAGGCCACTGAAAATGCTGCTTTGGACAACATTGCCTCAAAATCAGACCAGCAGACACTCTGTAGCCTTGCAAAGGCTCTCTAAGATCTCCGGAGTAAAAGGTTTCCTAGTGTCTTTAACCTTTCTCATTTTCATATACCTTTTTGTAATGCTTGCTTTACAGTGAAACAACTAAATAGTGATGGGAGATTGTTTAATTTCATGAAAAAAATACCCGACACTGTTTTTTTTAATGTGTGACCATGAATAACCTTTGTTAAACGAGTCTAGAAATAACAGAACCGAACCTTCCGAAACCAAACTGCTGTCAATCCCATACATATTTAGAAAAGGAATCCATAACCACCAGGCTGACAGACATCCCGCCATGGTTGAGGGGGCTATTGAATTTTGTACATTTGTCAAAACCTGTGTCAAATGAGCTTCCATAAACATTTCAGGCAGGCTAATTCCACTGGATCCGTGTTTGGTAAAAGGCAGGTTAAACGCTCCATCTGAAAACGAGATAATGCATCCGCCAAGTCATTTGCTTTACCTCACTTTAACCCAAATCTTTAAATTCAGGCATTTTAAAATCAAATACCTTAGTAAAGCAATGACTGGCAGAGACCCTAAAGTTAGACAGTTCAAAGCGTATATTACACCTTTATTATTCGTGCTGAACAGAATGTTTTTTAAATGTACCCCCCCCCCCCAGTTTCAGTAGCCACAACTGTTGGGAATAATTCCAAAAGAGCACAATTCCTTAAGTAATCCTTATATTTCCATGCAAGGTCCCAGTGTTTCGCACATCAATGTGTTTTTCCATATGGCAGCAAAACCCAGTGAACCTGCCGCATCTGTATGAAGGCAGAAAACCTGATCAGATATAAAGTCTTGGTGCCAAACCGCCCTCCCATTAAAGTACTAGTACTAGAAATTTCAGCCAAACCAATAAATCTTATCCGATATCGTGAGAAATGAGAGTATGTGAGTAAGGTGATTTCAGCCCACAAATGGCCAGATAGTCTACGTGAGAAAACTTACACAATGGGCATTATCCTGGTGGCGAATGCTAATTGACCTAAAAGCGATTGTACTTCCCTAAGTGTAACCTTTTCTTTCTGATTAGGATTAACAGACAACCTTAAAGTTTAACAATCTTTTCCATAGGCAACCTGAATTTCATATTCAGAGTGTCTATTGTGATCCCTAGGAAATCAAGACACATGGTCGGATAGATCATTTTCTCCACCAAAGGATTCACAGTTATCAAAAAATGCATTTAATTTTTTTTTTTAGCATGTGGGGGGAATAAGCTGGGCCTAAAAACAATAAGTCATCTAAATAGTAAATCATGGGACTGGAAGCTACCACTTGGCAGGTGACCCATTCTAAAAATGACCCAAAAGACTTGAAATAAAAACAGGACAGTGAGGACCTAGGCAGACACATGTCAAAATAAAAATGACCTTTACAGAAAAAAACTAGTGAATTGGAAGACTCACGATTAATTGGTAAGAGCCTAAAGGCAGCCTTTGTCTGCTTTAGCCAGTAAAGCTCCCTGCCCCACACTTCTCAGAATTGCCAATGCATCTTCACACGATGCATACGTCACAGAAGACATTTCTTCCAAAATTTGGTCATTGAGGGAGCTACCTGATTGATAAGATAAATTGTGGCTCAATCGGAAAGCATTTGGTTCTTTTTTGGGAACTATGCCCAAAGTGGAAATCCTGGAATGGAGTGGAGGGTCCTTGAAAGGGTCCTCCACTCTACCCAATTTGATATTTTTTCCTCAACACTGTCCACCCCCACTGTTGGATGTAACTTTCTTTGGATAACACACCCCTAACCCTTGAACTTGGGTAACCTAAAACCTGAAGAGAACCCCTTTAGTAGAAGGGCCTTCCCCTTGTCTGGTAAATCCTGAAGTCATGGTACAATTGTACCATATTTGCATGTGTTAGGACATCGTGAGTCATTAAAGTTAAAGCACACCCCTTTTTTATAACCTGCTGTGTGCTACTTGTCACCTCCTGTGCTTTCTGTTAGCTCTTCTCTCATTAAAACCCCAACTACGGCTTCCAGTCGTACCACGTTTAGCAGAGACGGCGCAGGGCGGTGAGCGCGAGTATCTTCTACTTCTGCAGCGCCTCCTCTTCACTGGCCCCCCGGCCGAACGGAAAGTGACACGTCGGGCTTCTTGGTGAACCTGATCCACCTCTTGTGCGAGCTGCTCCTATTTCTTTCGGAAACACCTTGGGGTGGGGTGGGGTGGTCCAGTCTTCTATCTCCAGCGGCGAGGAAGCTTCTCTGCGGATGGACATGGCAACGGTAGTGGCGGTTGGGCTGGCAGAGATGATGTCTGCATCTGAGAGGACCGAACTCCCGGGGGTGCTGCCGGATCTTCTAGCCGTTTCTTGACCCGATGCCTTGGGCAGATTTGGATACCTCTGCATCCAGTCTTCACCCGCTTCTTCTCCAGCTCTCTCTCTATAAGCTTCCTCAGGAGGGGCATCCTCTCCAGCCTCGGTAAGCGCTGTTTGCTTAATGGAGCAAGCTCCTAGAACACCACAGCTTGTGCTTACTGGGGTCACTGAACCACAGGGGCTCAGAATCTCCTTTTTATTTCAAATTCTTCCTGCTTTTTCCAAACTGCCTGGATACTAGGTGATCTGACCTATCCAGGGAAAGGTGACCAATAGAACACCTTCCTGCTCTTTTTCCAAACTGCCTGGATACTAGGTGACCTGACCTATCCAGGGAAAGGTGACCAATAGAACACCTTCCCACATTTTTAGTTAATGGCATACTTGAAACTCTACCGCTGCAGTCCCATGAGGGAAGGGGAGATTAGAAACGGTTTCCCCCCCTTTAGCCTTCATTCCTGAATCAATCTATCTTTCATCCCACAAAAAGCATGATCAGCATGTTTAGAGGCGATCTTCACCTAAAACCACCCTTATTTCAGTTTTGGTCACACTTGTTGCACTTGTAAGTGTCTACCCTGACAGTTATGCAGCTTAATACTGTAGCAAGATACCAAAGAGATGATTCCAATCATTCCATGAAAGATGGACTCTTCAGGGCTCCACTCCAAAGAGCTTATGTGACAAAGAGGAATTATCAACACGGGCATTAGTACCAAAGATATATACAAGATTACTATAAAATATGTCAAATAAATCACTATCACATCCAAAAATGTACATACACCAAAACAGTTGGCCTAAGTACAGTAAATGCGAGTAGCCCTAAAATTTATTATAAAACAACTGTTGACTAAAAAGATGTTGCCAAGAAACCAGGTGAGGGCACTCCATCATAGACAACTAGAAAATAAAATACAAGGCACAAACACTTCATAGTGCAGCATGTTTAAATATGTGAATTGAGAGATGAAAATGCCCTCACAAAGGTGACTGAAGGCGGGTAGGTGTGGAAAAAGCTCTGGAACCATTAGGCACCAGCAGGACCCAAGTTTTGGCCATCAGCATCGGGACACTCCAGCTGCTGGGAACACAAATTCAAAGGTCGCAGTGACAGGTCTGTGGAACTGATGGTCTGGTGTTTTCATTCAAGCTTACCAGCTATGTAATCGAACAATAAGACTAAAATCATAAAATACGTGAACCAAGTCTCTGATTTGTTGTGCTTATTGAAGCAGCGCAACAGGGTCGAAACGCGTCAGGGTCGTAATTTACCGGAAGTGACGTGTGCGCTCCACGGAAGGTAACCAGGAAGCGAATAGGACTAGCTGTACACAGCGCGCATTCCGGAACACCTCCCGGGGGACTAATAACACAGGCACAGTGCACTTTTCAATGCTTTATTAACCTATTGTATCTGGTACGCATATTTTAAAAAGGGGGGAGTTTGTTTGTGTATGATTCAATAAACATCCTTTAGCAATATTACGCTATATGGCATTTCATTTTCTCCCCATGTTATACTTACCGAGAGGGTCTTGCACCACCTGGTGGTTGAACTAAGGAGACGGAAAGTTTCAAAGACCATTATTCAAAGGCTTGTGATTACTGATATTGTGGTGAGTGCAATCTCACGGGGGGTGACCCCCACACACGGTGATCAATTGGTGGAAGGATTTCTACGCATATCTTCATACCCACAGACCACATCTTTTTTTTGAACTTTTCTGTCTCTTCAGCATTTGCTTTATATATAGTGTTTTATAATATCGGACACTCAGCGCTGCTTCAATAAGCACAACAAATCAGAGACTTGGTTCACGTATTTTATGATTTTAGTCTTATTGTTCGATCACATGTTCAATTTTTAAAGTAGCCGCTTGAGACCGCTGCTTCTGATTACAGAGTAATTCATAGGTGCAGATTAATGTGAGGCAGAGGAGGTTTAAATAGTCCACACATTTTACAGTTTTACCAACTATGTAACCCGGTACTGGAGCCGTGCACACTGCTGTGACTGGCGACATGTTGTCTTTTCTGGGTTTGCAAGCACTGGCAATGTGTTTGGCCAGAGCTGCGATGGCATTACTCCAAGGCATGCGCGCGGGAGCCGCCGCTACCGGGACAGTAGCTAAAGTAAGGGCACGAGCGAGCCATTTCTTCAGTGCGCATGTGCCTACGATGGCACATGTGGATACAGTGAATATTTTCTAAACCGTGTCAGTTTAGGAGATATTCACTGTACCTACAGGTAAGCCTTACTATAGGCTTACCTGCAGGTAAAAGTGGTTATACAGGATTTAAAACCACTTTAAGTCTACTTTTATAAAAAAAGATTTGTATCGTGTAGCTTGGGTAGTGCTCTTTTTTGACCACTGTGTGGAGCTGTTCAATAAGCTTTGTGATTTTGTGCTCCAAGCTTCGGCAGTCGTGGGATTTTTTTTAAAAATTTTAACTGGCCTACTAGCATTGCCAGGAAAATGTTCCTTTATTCGCTGAAAATGAGCGAATGCAAAGCAAATAATTCTCAATGAGTGGATTGTGTTGGAGCCAGCAAGTGATCTATAGATAATGACAATCCGGACCATGTGGGTTTGGCTCCTAAGCACAGCAATCATTTCTATCCAGATCTGTCCCTTATTCTAGGTAATTACTGCTCTGAATCACTCATTAGTGCTCAACGGCTTTCAATATTGTGGGTTCTGGTTGATGGGAGACAATGCCATATACTGTATAAAATGTGCAATGTGACTAGCACGAGTTCAATGTGAGTTTATAGAATACATTCCACTGATCTCACTTGCCACAAATGCAAACATTTTACAAATGTTGAAGGTTTTTAAAGGTTCAATTTTGGAGAAGAACGCCTGTTGACCAAAGTTTTTTGTATATAGTGGAGAAAAGTTAGAACACCAAGGCAATTGTATGCTGATTATTTTGTTTGAATGCTTCACCATGTATTGTACAGGACAGGTAAAATATATAGTAGGCCTCCAGAAGACTAATTTCATGTATAATTCTGGAGGCATCATAAGCCTGGATCTAGTGAAACCACAAGGCCCTCGAGCCTTAGAAAAATGCTGCCTCCCAGGAGGTGCTCCAGGTTATCCCTGCCCAGTGTTGTAATGACATCTATAGGGCTTATGCAGACAGATTTTTGCACACCCCTGAATTTAGAAATGGGAAATGGATGGCATTTCCCTGTGTCTGGGGAGGCGCAGTTCCTCGTACAGCTGACAGGACAACTGGCTGTACACAGCTGGATGCTTGTAAATGCATGTATGCACATACAGCATATTTCTCTGAAAGTGTGGTACATCCAGGGAAATGCATGTATGGTGTGTTTCCCTGGACGTGCCACTTTCATGCTCAGGGACGTGCGCCATACGTAGATGTGTGGGTAACTACAGAAGCCTTTCATGTTAACCAGTCTGCTGCATAGAACCATTTACTTATATTTTTAACGCACGCCACTGCAGTTTCTCGGGCATAGGAAAGCACCAGACATTTTATACCTCTGCATGAGACCTTATTGATCCGTGAATGGCCACATTGCCCTATTTTTGTACACTACAAATAGTGTTCATCTTCTTTGTAGAATGCCTGCTTGGTGAATGGCCTGCATCTTCTGGATCCCTCCTGAGTGTACTGGCTTACTTTTGAATTCTGCCTTGATTTAGTGCTCTCCATTGATGATCTGATATTGATTTCTGTTAATCTTTGTTTTTCAGCTTATCGAACGGTGTCAGGAGTCAATGGCCCTCTTGTTATCCTGGACAATGTCAAGGTAAGAAGTTGTGGTTAAAGCTGAACTCCAGGCAAAAAAACTTTCTTTTAAATATGTTCCTCAAAAGCCACAAAGAATATCCATCCACTTTGTGTGCTAAATGTCTTTGCAAACCCAGGCGTTACCTGGGTACATAGGTGACGGCATCAATGTGCTGTACATAGCCTGTGCAGAAGAACAACTGTGGAAGGGGCCCAGCATATGTGAATGAGCGAGCCCTAAATGTGCAGTTGTTTTTCTAAGGGTTCTAGAGCTCCGTTATAGGTTATTTACTTGCCCATTCAGTGTTTGACCTATACCAGCAATTAACCCCTTTTAAAGGGATAAGATTTCTGGGCAAATCTAAATTCTGCTTTTCAGGCTTTAAAGTGAATGCCTCCTCACTGTATTTTTCACACTGCTTTTATTTAACTAGAATACTAAGAAGTAGACACCAGTGTTTGGCTTTCTGGCCTTACTAAATAATGGGATGATGTGCCAGCTGGTATTGATCAGCAGTTTTAAGATTGTCAAACTATATGTATAAATTTCTTCCTAGTTGGCTCAGATGCTTGAGCATCTACTTATCTGTCTGTTACATTTCAAAGGAAATGCCAATATGTCGTCCTTTGGGTTTTTTAGGGGCACTGCACGTGGCTTTTTAACATTAGTCTGGATAATAATTTAGACACTTCTGTGCAGTTGTTACAAACTGAATCACTTGCAATAAACTGTAACTGATCAATCTATTGTGCCTGTCACTTTCCTTACTCATGTTTGTGTCTCAGTTCCCCAGGTATTCTGAGATTGTCCACTTGACTCTCCCTGATGGCACAAAAAGAAGTGGACAGGTGCTGGAAGTCAGTGGGTCTAAAGCTGTGGTACAGGTAAAATGTTTGAAACAAATCGTGCCATAATTCATAGCATGTATACAGGTTTAATGTGGGGACAAAGAAATGTACATATATAATGAAAACATCTTGACCTCTACAAATGAGGAATTGGGTTTAAACTAAATACAGTATGTGTAACCTTTTGTCCACAGCCCATAGTTTTCACTCTACATGGTTGGATTTGCATTAAAAATAACTTACATCCTCTTTGCCCTTTCTTGATAGTAGCCACACACTTTGGTCTTGTAATGCTTCCTAAAGTTTTTATAGAGGCTGTAAAGAAAATGTGTATCAGGTCGATAAAAACACTTGAGCACCCATATTAAAGCTTGTGCGCCTTTTGGAGAATAGGTGTCTATTCTAGTTGTGAGTAGCTTGCCTACCTGTCTTTATAACAAGTTCTTTGTCTGTTTCATCCTGTTTAGGTATTTGAGGGCACATCTGGTATTGATGCCAAAAAGACCTCCTGTGAATTTTCTGGTGATATCCTGAGAACCCCAGTATCTGAGGACATGCTGGGTATGTAAAGTCTCTCCATACAATAAACTACTGCTACCGACTGTTCTGAGCTGCAGGGTCAGTGCTGTTTTTAATGATGAACTCCTGGAAAAGTTTGGGCCTTTTCATCTGTTCTATCTGTATCAAACTTTTGAATGTTTTAAATTCTGACCATATATTTTTTTTACACTTGTTTACTGAGCAGTTGTATGCAAGAAAGCTATCCCTAAGTTCAGGAAATTTTGTCATGGTGTATTTTTTCCTCTGAGCAGCAAAATGTCTCTTGGAATCACTTTAAAATTAGCAACTATGACATACCGACTAGAAACTCGGAATGCATCACAGCCTTATTTTGAGACTTTTTTTGGGAAGTTCAAGAAATGCTTTTTCTATTTCTTCCAGGTCGTGTGTTTAACGGCTCAGGGAAACCCATAGATCGGGGACCAAATGTGCTGGCAGAGGATTATCTAGACATCATGGGTAAGTAAAGAACCCTCACATTTCTTCAAGTAGACTCTTGAAGCCCCTTTACACCATTGTGCCATTGTGAATGGCACCCCAGCAGACCTTTACAATACAGCTATAATACAATGCACTGCAGCGCACCACAACACACAGTGTGCAGTGCATCAAGCTGTAACAAATGCAGCATTCATTTTTTCCTTTTGGTGAGGTGCCGTTTATATCCCATTCATATTTTAAAGGGCTACTTGCTATAATGTGCCTCAACATGTAAAATCCTGCATGCTGTATCACAATGCATTCTGGTATGAATTGGTCCATAGGGCAATTTTTATTGTGCAGATCTTTTGCATAGATTTTTATTATGTGTTTCTATATGAACTTTAGTTTTGTTGCATTCTTTTAGAAGGCAAAGTACTGTACCCTATAAAAATGATTAGCTCAGTTATGTTCTAGAGCGATTCTTCACCCCGTATATTAAAAAAATGAGGTCAGCAGCCACAAATGCTGCTGAATTTTTAATACAAGGACACTCACGTGTCCAGCGCCATGGTCCCCCAAACTGGGTCTTTGGGTACCCGGTGCCATTATGTTTACTGTGGGCAGCTGCAATGTGTCCCAGAAGGTTGTGTGGTGGGAGGGGGAGAACCAGAAGTGGGAGTAGGTACCTGTCAAAACCAGGTACCCACTTCACCTCCCCTCAAAGTTCCAAAAATAGAGTGGGGAAAGAGGGCATAAAGCAAAACTTTAAATATTGGTAGTTCAGTTGCCCTAAATTGATCTTTATCCAGCATAATCTACTGCACCCTCGTAATCAGGCAAAGTGTTGTAATAACAGCATTGAGCCATGCAAGATCTGTTGCCCAGACCTCCTGTCAGTGGTGGGGAAAGAAGTGTTTAGGAAACATATGATCTGACCATTGGAAGGGTGGGGACTCGTTTAAATTGGGTGTCTTATTTGACTATGTAAATCATAAGCATGGCTGAACGTAATTGCTTTTGGCAGAGAATCATACATTTATTGTACCAGAATTGCCCAAATTCTTTGTTGGACTCTTCAGGTTGGATAAATCTGCATGCATATAATCAGATGTATTGAAAGTTTTACATTTTCCATACGTTTTTTCTGAATCTGCCAGGCCTGACTTTGTCACTGTAGCAACAAACATGCTAGATGTCTCATTACCCATGGTGTGCCCTTCCCTACAGGACAGCCCATTAATCCACAGTGCAGAATCTACCCAGAGGAAATGATCCAGACTGGCATATCTGCCATTGATGGTATGAACAGTATTGCTCGTGGACAGAAGATCCCCATCTTCTCTGCTGCTGGTCTTCCTCACAATGAGGTAAGTTTGGCATTGCCTTGTCTGTCGTTTCTAAGCTACAAATTTCTACATATTATACTAGGGTTGCACTATACTAGGGAACTGCCGCTATGATCGTTCTTATCGTGCACAGAATCGCCAGCTGAAAAGAATGATATCTGAATGATGTCTGTAGCTACAGGCATTATTCAGATATTCCCTCACAAGGACGTTTATATACAATGGCCGGTTTTGAAGTGGTTAAAGTAGGCTTTGGCTCCCACCCTGCTTCTAACTCCTATAATAACTAGCCTGTAGAAGAAAGATGTCTCTACTTATCCTGAGGGCGGTCCAGTCACGTGATCTCCCCAATGGATAGCTTTAGGGGAGAGGAGAGAGCTTGGACAACAGATTTCATGCCTGGGTCATTAAGTCACCCATAGACTTTCTGTGGGCTTTCCGCTGTCCCTCCTCTCCCCTGAAGCTGACGCTGGGTGCCAAACACATGACCAGACAGGACCGCCCTAAGAATAGGCAAGTATACACATTTTTACTCTATGGAGTGGTTAGAATAGGAGAGGGAGCAGATTTAAGATTAGGTTTTAGCCCGGGCTTCCATTTTAAAGAATCTTTACTTGCAGATGTCTTTGCACAGAAACAGACATTAACAACAAACTCTAATTTTTTGACAGACCACAGCTCTAACACTCCCCTCCCTACATACTGGTAAATGATCAAATGTACATTAATGGCTCAAATTACCCATTGAAAAGAAATGTCCTCCGCCATATTTAGTTAGCCATCCAAAAGTCAGAAAAAATCAAGACCTCACAATGTGTCAAACCCTGCTCCTTAATTCAGACTTACACTTCATTAATATGGCAACAAATGCGGCAGGTTCCTTGCCCACTCAATTTGTATTAGGCATGTACATACATTTCCAAAATATTGACCCCTAACAGGGGCATGGTGCATGAAACCACAAATATCACCTCCTGTATTTCACAATTATAAAAGCCTCTGCGACATTCGCTCCCATGCAAACGTGTTTCTTCCCAGATTATCAGACCCATTTCCAACAGTACATGGACATTGCAAAACTTCTCTAACCGAGGACGTAATTACAGCTCTCTTCTCCATTCACTACTCGGGTATATATTCCACAATATCTTCACTGCCCTCAGTGAAAAGCCTTGGGGGTGATGGATTCACTGGAAATTCTATACACAATTTAAAGAGATTCTTTCCCCCAACTTGGAAAGCATGTTCAGTGCAGTGTTCCTGCAATGTCCCAGGAATCTCACATGTCCCTGATTCCTCTGGGCCAGAAAGATGCAACCCAGTTGCCCAAGCTATCGTCCGATAAGGTTCATTAACGTAGAGCTAAAAAACAAACACAAAAAAAAGGTCATACATTCTGTCTCTAATACACCTGGAACAGGTGTGCTTTGTCTCTAATTGCAAAGCCCAGGATAAGACAATTAAAACCCTTTCACTAATGCATTAAACTTGCAGTCATAAACTGAGGGGGTCACACGACCAAGCTCTGACTTTTTATACTGTTTTCTGTGGGCTTCAGAATGGAATACAGAGCACATTTGCAAAGCACATTGCTTGGGTTTATAAATATGTTTTTTAAATGAACTCCAAGATGTCATTGTTTGGGTTTACATCTGTTTTTAAGGTGAATACTGCAGTAAAAACTGCAAATATGTGCTCACTAAAAACTTCCTATGGTGGTTGAGCTAAAATGGCCACGCAGTGAGTGTAAGAGTAAGTCAGCTGACTCAAAGATGTGCATTATTGCCTTCATGTATAACAGGCATCTGCCCACATATACTGTACATATATATTTGCAAACGACTATAAACAAGCTTTGTAAAGCATTAACTCCCATTGCTAAGATTTAGGTTGATCTATTTTAGATGTATGTAATCTTTGTATCTAAAAATTGAAGCACCTATACATTCTTTTCAGATAGCAAATTCCACGTTTTAAACTTCTAAACTCTTTGGGAATTTTGAGCATTTGGAGGAAGCTCTATATAGCAACCATATGTATGTACTCATCTGGCAATTTTCTTGTATCCTACCAGATTGCAGCACAAATCTGTCGCCAGGCAGGCCTGGTAAAGAAATCCAAGGATGTTATGGATTACAGTGAAGATAACTTTGCCATTGTTTTTGCTGCTATGGGGGTAAGCATTTGGCAAAATGTAGTATAGGATAAATAGTGTTTAATAGTGTTGTCTGTTAGTACAGAGAACACCCGTGTAAAACATCGTTGTTGTCCACTTTTGTTCAGGTAATTTTTTGATTAAATGAATGCTGTGCAGACTGTTCACAGCAAAGGTTTAAAATAAGTGAACACATTCACATTTCACCAGAGATTGTGGTGGTTTTTTTTTCCCCAGATGATTAGTAATCATTAAAGGCAGATATAAAAAAAACACTTAATGCAGTTATGTATTCATTAAAAAAATCAAGTGTATTTTAGGTGTTGCATGTTCATTGTGCGGTCACATGCTGAAGGCAAATTGATATCCAAAGCTATAAAGGGGGACTGTTGGCTTAGCTGTGCTGTCTGATTAAAGGCTAAGTTCACCTTTTGGAACATATAACATTATCACATGCTGCAGCCTCTCTATTCCTACAAACACCCCCCCCCCCCCCGAGCCTGCTGTCAAATTTGAAAATAATGTGGTGCTCCTGTGAATAAAAGCAGTAGCTGACGGCATGTAGTTCTCAATGAACTGCAAGGGTGCTGGGTGAGCGTTCTCATCAATTGAGCTTTCTGGACTTCAGTAACTGCCTGCCTGTATCGGAGGTATGGGTGGACAGTGTACTGACAGTCTACAAGAGCCTCACTACGATTTATTTATAGTGTGTGCAATGCTTTACAGGCTCCCAAGGAAACAATAATTCACATGTTTTACCTGCAGAAAGTGAACTTCTCCTTTTAAATATCAGGATGGGCTGAAAAGCACTAAAAACATTTGGTGGTTGAGACTGCTCTCATGTATGTATTTATCGGTTTGCTTGAATTTAAAAAATAACAACTTGAGGACATGGGCATGCTTCATATGTCGAAAAGAAATGAATCTAAATAATTTGGGCGTATCTGTGATGCCTTGCCCCACCTCCGCTCCACAGTTCCCCAGCAGCATGCAATAGCCAGGAATTAGTTACATAGGAGCAGGCCCTTCCAGCTAGTGAGTAGTGACTACCCCTCCCAGCTGAAGAAAACAAGCACAGGCTTGTGGCTGCTACTGCAACCATGAGCTTGTGCTGAGCCCTTCACCCTCTGGACATACTACATACAGTATGTCCAAAGACCTGAAGTGGTAATAGGTAGGTGGTGGTTATGGGGTTTGTATAATTCCAGAGTGTCTTTAAAGTGTAAGTTCTCCTTTACAGAAAAATCTGTAAGATGAACTTGCACAGAACCCCCTCCTCACCCCCCCCCCCCCCAAATCCCGCTGACCTGTTGCGTGGCGATCTCCTGTTCTGAACCCCTGTAAAGCCACCTCGGGTCTAGGGCTTTGAAATCCCCTCAGCATTCACGCGCTGTCTTCCCCACTGACAGCATGGGCTACGCATGTTCTAAATCAGTCGGCCGACCAATTAGAATGCTCCAAAACATCCCTCCTGACTGGGTACGTTTTGGAGAGTCAGCTATGGGGGTTTCTAAGCCCCGGACCCCTAAGGCGACTATACCGTGGCTCGGAGTGTGCACTATGTTCTGCGTTCCTGTACCTGGTTTTAGCCAACAGCTAGCGAAATTCCACTGTTGGCTGACATCACTCAACCGGTCCAGGCCATGGATTGATCCCAACTTTAATGTTGGGATCCATCCAGATTCCTGACCAGCAGCTGGCACACCAATGAGCGCCTGAGCCAGCCACTCCTGCACTGGTGCTCCAGTGGAGGGGTAAAGCGCTCTGCTCACTGAAAATGGAGAACTGAGCGATCAGTGGTCTTTGATTGCTCAGTTCACTGTTGCTGTCTAGACATTCGGTGACAGATGCAGCATCAGTTCGCACTTTTTTTTAATTCTCTTGTTACCTTTTTTTATGCTCCCAGTAATTTAGTTGGTGTAGCTTTTAAGGTTTCTGTACCATCTCGACAGTAATCTGAAGGCCCTTTCACAGTAGTTTATTCTATCCTATGCTGCATCTGTACACAACCAGCAACATTAAGATTGTTGAAGTGATAGGATCATAGAAGTAAATTCGTAATGATTTTAAAACTAATAGACTTTCCCACCAGCCGATGAATTAAGCTTCTACGCCTGCCGGTGTGGCCTTGCACTCCCATACCCTTGATGTTCCAGAATGCTTAGTGCCAATTTCCCTTTTCCTAATTTTTTTTTTTTTTTGTATATCTTCTATAGTCACATTTTATTTATTTTTTACCTAAGGTAAACATGGAGACAGCTCGCTTCTTTAAGTCAGATTTCGAGGAGAACGGCTCAATGGACAATGTATGTCTCTTCTTGAACTTGGCCAACGATCCTACGTAAGTATGCGACCCAGCATTGTTGGTAGGGGATGGGTGAGAAAAGTGCCTCATTGTTGGCTGAAGGTTGTTTGCTTTTGTACTGAGATTCTTTAATAGGAAAAGGTCATGCAGTTCATATTGTGTGTCGCCCACAGCATTGAACGTATCATCACCCCTCGTCTTGCTCTCACCACTGCCGAGTATCTGGCATATCAATGCGAGAAGCATGTGCTGGTCATTCTGACTGACATGAGCTCTTATGCTGAAGCCCTGAGAGAGGTAAGCTTTTTAAAATAATTGTGTTTGTATCCCAGAAGTATTAAGTGGTTGTAAAGGTAGGTTTTTTTACCCACTGTCTTCTGGTTCACCATCACCAACCAACCCCACCGCAGACTTTGCGATCGTTCATGATCCAGTGCTGTGCCCGAGAGCAGCATCTCTCTGCTCTCTCCTCACTGGCTATAGAGGCAGCAGTGGGAGATATTGGCTTATGTTGTGGTCAATCACAGCCTGTGAGGCAAGAGTGTTGGGCAGAGCCACGCTGTGTGTGAAGATGGACAATATAGAGCATGGCTTGGGAGCGAGCCCACACAAGTGCCACCATAGCAAGCGGCTTGCTATGGGGCCCTCAGAAGAGGGGAGGTGCCAGGTGCGCTGGTGAGGGAACACCTCAAGAGGATGGGGGTTGCTCTTTGTAAAATCATTGCACAGAGCAGGAAAGTGTAATATGTTTGAACAAAAATAATTCCCTTTACAGTGAGGGGAAAAAAGTATTTGATCCCCTGCTGATTTTGTACGTTTGCCCACTGACAAAAATGATTCAGTCTATAATTTCAATGGTATATTTAACAGTGAGTGACAGGATAACAAATATACAGAAAAATGCATTTCAAAAAAGTTATAAATTGATTTGCGTTTTAGTGAGTGAAATAAGTATTTGATCCCCTATCGACAAGACTTCTGGCTCCTAGGTGTCTTCTATACAGGTAACGAGCTGAGATTAGGAGTACCCTCTTAAGAGCCGGTTCACACTGCGGCGTCCTGTTCTGTACAATGGAACCGTTCTAATCGGAGCGACGCAGAAAAAGGTTCCTGTACTACTTTTTGGGGGTGACTTGAGGCGACTTGCATTGACTTCTATATAGAAGTCGTTTTGCAAGTCGCCGCTGCTGTCGTGTTCAAGTCGTGCTGCCTCAGTGTGAACCGACTCTAAGGGGAGATCTCCTAATCTCAGCTTGTTAACTGTATAAAATACACCTGTCCACAAAAGCAATCAGATTCCAATCTCTCTACCATGGCCAAGACCAAAGAGCTGTCCAAGGATGTCAGAGACAATATTGTAAACCTATACAAGGCTGGAATGGGCTACAGGACCATCGCCAAAACAGCTTGAGATTATTCGCAAAAGGAAGACAAACAAAATAACTGTCAATCTCCCTCTGTCTGGGGATCCATACAAGATCTCACCTCGTGGAGTTTCAATGATCATGACCGCGGTGAGGAATCGGGCCAGAACTACAAAGGAGCATTCAACTCGCCGTGTTTTGAGGAGGAGGAATGCTGCCTATGACCCCAAAAACACCATCCCCACCATCAAACATGGAAACTTTATGCTTTGGGGTGTTTTTCTGCTAAGGGGACAGGACAACTTTACTGCATCAAAGGGACGATGTACGGTCAAATCTTGGGTGAGAACCTCCTTCCCTCAGTCAGGGCATTGAAAATGGGTCGTGAATGGCAGTGGTTTGCGAAGGGGTCAAATACTTTTCACTCATTAAAATGCAAATCAATTTATAACTTTTTTAAAATGCTTTTTTCTGGATTTTTTTTGTTTTCTCTCACTGTTAAAATCTACCATTAAAATTATAGACTGATCATTTCTTTGTCGGTGGGAAAACAAAAAATCAGCAGGGGATCAACTACTTTTTTCCCCCACACTATCCTTGTTTATGAATTCACATGTCTCTTTAAAGTGGTAAACTTCAGACAAAGTTAAACAAAGCATATCTCTCTGTAGTGTGTACTTGTCTCAATCCAGACCATTGTCATTTGTCTGCTGCCTTGTTCCTCTATTTGCATGAGTCACTTCTGACAAGTTTCTGTGACATCAGATAAAAACCTGATGGAACTCCAGCACCCAGCCTGTAATTGACAACTGACAGCCTCAGCTCTGTTCCTGTGTGCTGAGGGGGGTGGGGGGGGGGGGGTGTTCCTTCCTCCAATCAGCTCTGAGCTCTTCTCACAGAGATCTCCAGAGTGTAACTTCACCCCCACCCCACTTTCTGAAAGCTGATGAACCGTACTTATGTAGGAGGATTTGTTTCATATCTGTCTATCACCTGAGGCTAGTCACTTCACTGGGTATACTGTATGTAGTAGTTTATAAGCACTTTAACTTTAATACAATGCTTTTTGACTTTCAAAACTGAGCTTGCAATCCAATGCCCTTACAATAGCTATCTTAACACACTCTTGAACAACTTAAGTTCACACCAGTTAGCATTCTTTTTGTTGGGGGGCGGGGACAGAAACGCAACACTTGTATCCAGCCAGACGGTACTGGCTGGAAACAAAGATGGGGCACCGCCTAGTGCAGTGCTAGCCACTGTTGTGTGGCTAAGCTTAGGTCTAAAAAGACACATTAGAACTCAGGAGATTGTTAGGCTAATATAGGAGGCAATTTAAAAGCCAGGCAGTTTGAACTTCCCTATAGCAATAGAAAAGCTTTAAAGTAATTGTAAATGCTTGGTATAAAGTTATACTTGCACTATGTAGTGATTTTGCAGAGAAGCCCTGATCCGCCTCTTGGTACCCCTGCAGCGCTCCTTCTCCTTCGCCGAGTGCTCCTATAGCAAGCGGCTTACTCCATTGACGCACAGAATGTGGCTCTGCCCCACCCTCCACTCCCTCATTGACTGATTGACAGCAGCAGGAGCCAGTTGCTCCCACTTCTGTCTGAACCTGTGAGGAAGGGAGAGAGCCACTGCTCTCATGCACATCCCTGGATCGAGATGGTGGGGTTCAGGTAAGTATAAGGGGGGGCTGGGGGGAGAGCTGCATGCAGGTTTTTTCCTTATTGCAGAGACTGCATTAAAGTAAAAACCTTCTGCCTTTAGAACCACCAGTCAGGTGCCAGTCATAATGTTTTAGGTGAATGGTTTGCATGGCTCTTGTTTTTGCAGTGGTGTTGGTTGAGACGGTTAATAAAGCTAGCCAATATTTGCAAGTTTTATACTTTTTTCCTTTGTAGTCCGTATTTTCTGGGAGAGGCTTGTTATCCTCTCACACTACAGCAACATGAAATTATGACTCGGTTGCAAAGGAGGTTATCACATATTACAGGTTTTTGAGTAGACTTCTGACTAGTAAACGAAGTGAAGCAAGCATATCTCCCTCAGCCTGTTACCTTTCAGTTGGAGCCAGGGCTAAATTTTAAGCAGAAATGTACACATTTTATATTGAGAGAACTATTTAATTTGAATTAATATCCTTTTAAGATTACCAGTGTAAAGTGTATTGTCTCATCTTAGTCCTAACATGTGGGATTCCGGATGTCACTAGAGCAAGTGATAACAATTTGTGTTGTCAAATGCTGTGTAGTCCTGATTTATTTTTATATCAGACATCCACTGCAGTGTAACCAAATCATGCCAGTACAGCAGGCTTTAATATGGTGTTGGCAAAATCCCCAAGGCACGTTTTACTCAGAAGGGTGCAGCATGGGGTCCATGAGTTTCTACAGACAGGTATCTTTAGGAATTTTAAGCGTTTTGTTGACTTAATTTTACTAAATGCCAATTTAGCAGTAGCCATTTCTGGCAACAATAGAAGCATTGTATATTAAATCATAATAGCCACTCTGAGATTGGAAATTCGTATTGACAATCTGCTATTCTTGCTCTATCCACTAGGTGTCAGCAGCACGAGAAGAGGTCCCTGGTAGAAGAGGTTTTCCAGGTTACATGTACACTGACTTGGCCACAATCTATGAAAGAGCTGGACGTGTGGAGGGCAGGAATGGTTCTATTACACAAATCCCCATCCTTACTATGCCTAATGATGGTCAGTGTGTGCTATACACATGAGAGCATAGACTAGTTTTCAGAATGTTGTAGAGAGAACGCGTGAAAGAATATTGGAGCTACTGAATATCTGACACTGTTTGGTTTTTGCAGACATCACCCATCCTATCCCTGATTTGACAGGATACATCACAGAAGGACAGATCTATGTAGAACGGCAACTACACAACAGACAGGTAAGAGGGGGATGGGATAATGTGTCTTGATCTGTGTCTATACCCACAGAGTGGTTGTTAACAAACTCTCATTGTTAGATCTATCCACCTATCAATGTACTGCCTTCACTCTCCCGTCTGATGAAGTCTGCCATTGGTGAAGGGATGACAAGAAAGGACCATTCAGATGTGTCCAACCAGCTGGTGAGTGATTCTCATGCCTTTTTAATGTACTAGTTTGCCCTAACTGTGCAGCATGGGGCATGGTACCATTTATGGGGAGAATCTGTATAAAATATCTGAAGCTGAACACATAAAATTATCTAACCTGAAAGTCTAAATTGGGTTTTAGTTGTCAAGAATAGATTCTAAGGGGTGTTCCTCTTTATGTATTCGAGACCCATGATAACCGACAAGGTTCACCTCTTTGCACACGTATTGATTGCTTGGAAGAAAGCAGATCTGAAGATACTGAAACTCTCAGGGCTGGTTCACATAGATGCAGTCTAGTGTGTTTTATTCTGCATCAAAACTGTATGTACAGTGTTTTCCATGTATTCCAATGGCCCTAGTTCACACCAATGCAGTGTGTTCCAGTGCAGACAACAAAAGTAGGACCTGCTGCATTTTTTTTTTTTTTCTGTATGGAAGGCAGCAAAACGCATGTAAATGAACAGGAATGCACTCACACACCACAAAAATGCAACACAAGACACATTGGCCCATGGTTTTTCAATGATCAAAATAAAAAGGAGAAAAAATGCAGTGGAACGTATTGAAAACTCATCAAAAACACGTGTAAATGTGCATGCAACAAACGCATCTGGAACGCAGCCCTCAGACTTTTTCTGGAATGCTGACTTCAAAGCCTAATTGAAAACAACATGGTTACAGAGCTATGTGTCATGCTGAAAAAATCTAACCACAATTCTGAACAGGTTATCCCTTTGTGATGTTTAAAGCCTCGTTCACACCATGATGGAGAGATGTCAGTTTTTCTGTAAGGGCACAAAAAAAACTATTGTTCTCTGTCAGTGGTTCTCAATTCCAGTCCTCAAGGTGCACCAACAGGTCATGTTTTCAGTCCCTCCATTATTTTGCACAGGTGATTTGATCAGTTTCACTACCTTAGTAATTACCACAGCTGTTTCATCTGAGGGAAATACTGAAAACACGGCATGTTGGTGCGCCTTGAGGACTGGGAATGAGAAACACTGCTCTGTGCCCTGTTCACACCACAACACTGCTAACATGTGCAGATTTTTTTCTGTGCAGGAATCTGCAATGTGTATGCAGTTTTCTGCAAGGGGGAAAAAAAAAAACTAACATCACATCAACACTGAACAAGGCACATAACTGACACGCATGAAAGCTGATGGCAACATGCATAAAAACTCACTGAAACACGCAATGGTGCTTTGTTGCTGAATAAAAAAAAAGAATTTGAAGTGTCACTAAACCCTCCTATCCTTTTACAGCTGTAGATGATGCCATCTTGGCCTTTGTTTAGATCTGCAGTTGCCATAGTGCTGCACCTGTGATCTAAACCCTCCCTATCCATTACAGCTGAGGAAGCTTCCATCTTCGCTTCTGTTGGTTTGCAGTTGTTATGGTATATACCAGCTATTCGATAGTTGACAGTTTGGTTGAGAGCTCAAGCAACTGACAGTTATTCACGGCATGCTTTAAAGTGAAACTAGTCCCTCCTATCCTTTTCAACCAAGGAAGCTGCCATCTTGGCCTCTGTTTGATCTGCAGCTGCCATGGTGCTCCACATGTGATCAGTGATGACACCAGCCAATGGTTTGACAGTTTGGGAACAAAAGCATATGCATCCCTTAGCATTCCTGGCATGCTGGGAATGTAGCTGTTTTTGAAACCATTTAATCCATGGGTTTCGTTTCGCTTTTTAATGTAACTATTTTGAAAACCATTAGTGGTGTTGGCCTCTGACATGAATAATGAATAAAGCACATTTTTTCTTTTTACCTTGCCTCTATCCAGTGCACTGAGTGTCATTCTGCAGTCTAGTTCCTCTGCTTCTGCATGACTCCCCACTGAAATTTTAACCGCTTCCCGACCGCCTCACGCCGATATACTTCAGCAGAAGGACACGTTCAGGCAGAATCACGTACCTATACGTTACCCTTTAAGAGGCGGCTTGCAGGCATGTGCGCGCCCACCAGGAGCTGCGTGATTGTGGGATACCTGGGATCGTCTCACGGAGAGGAAGAACGGGGAAATGCTGATGTTAACAAGCATTTCCCTGTTCTGCCTAGTGACACTGTCACTGATCACAGCTCCCTGTAATCGGGAGCGGTGATCAATGTGTCACACACAGCCCCTCCCCCCCCACAGTTAGAATCACTCCCTAGGACACACTTAACCCCTACAGCGCCACCTAGTGGTTAATCCCTTCACTGCCAGTCACATTTACACAGTAATCAATGCATTTTTAATTGCACTAATCGCTGTATAAATGTGAATGGTCCCAAAAGTGTGTCCGATCTGTCCGTCATAATGTCAGTCACAATAAAGATCGCCGCCATTACTAATAAAAAAAAAAAATATTAATAAAAATGCCATAAAACTATCCCCTCTTTTGTAAACACTATAACTTTTGCGCAAACCAATCAAACGCTTATTGCGATTTTTACCAAAAATATGTAGAAGAATACGTATCGGCCTAAACTGAGGAAAAAAACGTTTTTATATATTTTTGGGGGATATTATAGCAAAAAAGTAAAAACTAATGCATTTTTTTTTCAAAATTGTCTATTTTTTTGTTTATAGCGCAAAAAATAAAAACCGCAGAGGTGATCAAATACCACCAAAAGAAAGCTCTATTTGTGGGAAAAGGATGTCAATTTTGTTTGGGAGCCACGTCTCACGACCGCCCAATTGTCAGTTAAAGAGACACAGTGCCGAATTGCAAAAAGTGCTCTAGTCTTTGGCCAGCTAAATATTCCGGGGCTTAAGTGGTTAAAATCAGGTTTTCCTGACTTCAAGAGGATAAAGGGGGGGTGGGGAGGAGCACTCCTGCACACAGCATGTGGTTAATAGCCAGTTTGCTTATATTGAGGGGGGTGTCCCTCCCCTCCCTGCCAATCATCTGCGGGTACATACAGTCATGGCCAAAAATATTGGCACCCCTGCATTTGTGTGTAATGTGTCATATTTGGCTTTTTGTTTCTCCACTTTTTTGTGTCCTTCCAATACAAAGAAATTAAAGATGAAAATGCCTTAACATTTGTAATTGCAACCATTTTCTGGGTGAAGTGCTGCATTATCTGACAAATGCAGGGTGCCAATATTTTTGGCCATGGCGGTAGATCTCTCCTCACTGAGCAGACAAGCTATGTCAATTTTGAACTTTTGCAGCAGATAAACAGGTACAACTTATGTAGGAGGATTTGTTTAATCTCTGCATCACCTGAGGCTATTCACTTCACTGGGTATATGTAAGGATTTATGTCCACCTTAATTTGAAGGGTTACGTTGAGCTTTAAGTTCTAATTGTGAATAAAATGAAAAGGGGTTAAAACTAGAGCTGTATGATTAATCATTAAAGAATCTAAATCGCGATTCTACCCACCTCGTGATCTTAAAAGGGCATTTCCTGATTCTATGTAACAAGTGCAGAGTTCTCTGCTCACTTCTGACAGCTGACAAACTTGGCAGGCTGCCTGGATTATTATTATTATTATTATTTTTTTATTTTTTTTTATCTCAACATGGAAATAACTATAAACAAAGAAACATTTTGTTCTTGGATCAAAGGAATGAACTTCAGTCTGTAAATGAGGTCAGTTTAACCACTTAGACAACCTTTTTCTGATACTTGCTGCTTACAAGTCCAGTGTTTTTTGCTAGAAAATTACTTGGAACCCTGAAACATTATATATATATATTTTTAGCTGTCACCCTAGAGAATAAAATGGCGGTTGTTGCAATTTTTTGTCACACTGTATTTGCACTTTATTTATTTTTTTTATTTTTAATTAAACAGTAAAGTTATCTTTAAAGGTAAAGATGTTATGCCGCGAGAATTGTGACCTTTTTTCTAAGCAAAAAAATCATGATTCTCATTTTATCCAGAATCGTGCAGCTCTAGTTAAAACCCCAATCATCTTTTTATTGCTGTCTGCATTCCCACTGGGAAGTTCAGTCTTTTTTGTCCTAGTGACTATCATAATTGGAACTTAAAGTGAGGAAAAACCTAAATTTTGAGTCCTCTCTGGAACAGGAATTTAAGGTAAATATTATTCAAGTGACAATCGTCACTTTACAGAGATTTTCTCACTTCTGTCTGAGCTATGACGTTTAGGGACAATCTCTAAAATTGGAACACAGGCAGCAAACAAAAAATGCTTGAGGTGGTTTTAACTATCCCTTACTCTATCCAAGACTAAAGAAGGTTTTAGCTTTAGGTACACTTACGCTTTGTGTTCACAATTGCTAAAACAATGCCTTACCCTTACCACTGGCTATATAGTATGTTGGAGACCCTGCTGCCACCCCATACATGTGGGGGAGCTAAGCAGTCATGCAATCTGCTCGCAGTAGAATGGCTTTATTTTCTAAATTCAGACTGCTAGTTTGCTGCATACTGTGCATACACTTCTCTCCTCCAAGACTTGCCAAATGCTCCATGTTCTATCTGATGCCTCTGGGTTCTTCCTGGGCCCTGATGTCACTCATACTCCTGGAAGTAGCTGTGGAAGCCTCTCGTCTGATAGATAAAATTCTAGGTGTTTTCTTTTAATGTTTTTGTTTCCAAGGCTTTGTTAGGCTCATCTTAGTTCGCTTTGGGTATGTGTGACCCATGCACATCCGTACTCTGCATGCAAGTAAAGTTTACACAATTTTCCCCCTATATTTGATGATCAGATAAACTGTGTCTGCTAATCGCTTCAGAGCCTGAATAAAAATAAAAAGCTGAACCCATACTGAGTTGTATCCTACAGAATTACCCCAGCACATAGCAGCAGTCTGGGAGATCTCATTGATCATACAATCTGTTTATTGGTAGAAATGTAATCACCTTTCTGCCTGCCCATATTTTCTATACTTTGTACAGAAAACTGAGTGGTCATTGTTTTGTCTCCTTAGTATGCCTGTTATGCTATCGGGAAAGATGTCCAAGCCATGAAGGCAGTTGTAGGTGAAGAAGCTTTGACCCCTGATGACCTTCTGTACCTAGAGTTCCTACAGAAGTTTGAGAAGAACTTCATAGCCCAAGGTAAGTGTGGACATCCAAGATTAGTACTTTTGCTGTCTTGTAGTACAGATTAGTTTCTTTTGCAGATAGCTAAGTTGGTTTTCCTAATTTGGCCACCAGGTGGCATAGGAAGGAAGATGCTAATTACTATTATGTTGACATTTTAGTGGTGGTCATTGATAAGGAAATGGACAACCTTTGCTCACGTTGAAAGTTTTATTTGGAAAAAAAATTGGTTAGAAAGACATTAACCAATCCTTAGATATGGCAGCTGAACTGAGGATCTGACATCTTGATCAAACAGTAGTCTTTTACACCCCAGTCCTAGCAGTGGCCATATAGACCATCCCAGGCATAAGCATTTTGCAAAAATGCACAAGCAGAACGCCACCCAAAAGGGGAAGATCCCTGGACAGGTAAATGTTCTTATATTAAGCCAGCAGCTACAGTATTTGTAGCTGCTGACTTTTTTTTTTGCCCAAACCGGAGCTCCTCTTTAAATTTTACATTTTTTCCAAGAGCCTTTCATTTCTGTTTGACCAACCGCCAGACTATATCCAAATATTGTAGAACAAGGAGACCGTCTCTGTTCCACAAGTTACCCCGCAAACAGCCATCTGTACTAACAACATTTTTCTGCAAATTTATTCTAGCAAGCAAACCTGTTAGAACTTGACAGCATATAGACACTTAATAACTAATTTGCAAAGCATATATCTTTGTATTTTATAAAATCATATCTAGACTGTATACTAATACAGGAGCATACATGAATCTTTCTTATCCAGTCTTTTGTATGATTTGCTGTGTAACTAAGTATTTGTCTACCACTTAAGGACCAAGCCTTTTTTTTTTTTTTTTTCCCCAGACACCTTAGAGAATAAAATGGCAGTCGTTGCAATATTTTGTCACACTGTATTTGCGCAGCGGTGTTACAAATGCAGTTTTTTGGGGAAAAAATACACTTTTTTTGAGTTAAATAAGAAAACCGTAAAGTTAGCTCAATTTTTTTTCTTTTTTATATTGTGAAAGATAATGTTACGCCTAGTAAATTGATACCCAACATGTCATGCTTCAAAATTTTGCCCGCTCGTGGAATGGCGACAAACTTTGACACTTAAAAATCTCTATAGGCAACGTTTAAAAATTTCTACAGGTTACCAATTTTGAGTTAGAGGAGGTCTTTTGCTAGAATTATTGCTGTCGCTCTAACAATCGCGGTGATACCTCACATGTGTGGTTTGAACTCCATTTACATATGCGGGTGTGACTTGCGTATGCGTTCGCTTCTGCACAGAGGGACGGGGCGCTTTAAATTTTTTATTTTTACACTGTCCCTTCAAAAAAAAAATTTTGGATCACTTTTATTCCTCTACTAGGTAAATAATGCAGCAGTTTGCATTAGACTTATATTACCTAAATTGCCATTACTGTAGCCATGTAGACTTGACATTCCCCACACAAATAGAAAACTATTTAAGAGGGGGGGAACCATTTCAGAAAAGTGTGTAATGCGTGTAGCAAGCAGTCTTCCTTCCAGTGCAAGCTACAAAATTATCCTTTCTTTTTCAAGACCTCTTCAGCTGGGTACAGATTTACCCTTTTTTCAGTGTCACTCTTCACTGATTGGATATGATAAATAAAGCACAGTGAGATTGCTAAATTGGCAAAAAAAAAAAAAGCTTCTTAAACGCGTGTGCGCCAAAATGCTAAATCACTGCAGAAACGGATCAACAGCACACTACAAATGTGTGAACCAGGCCTAAAAGGTGGAATGAAGCTCCTCAAAATACTTACCTCCATCTTCCAACGATGCTGTGGTTACATTCCTTGCTGCTGGCCACTGTCTCCTGCCCAGGTGCTGGGTTTTTGGCCTCTTGATTGGCCAGCAGCAGTTGACGACATCCCACGCATGTGTATGGAAGATGTGCATGCACAGCTCAGTGTACGTTCAGTTGAAAAGTGTAAGCAGGCAGGTAAGCATGCATTGTTGCAGAAGACACATAGCTTGACTCTTCTAAAATTTAAAGACCTGCCTGCTTGCAGTTTTTTACATGCTGGGTTTTAATCCACTTTAAGGTACTCCTCTGCCTGTGCTTTCATATGCTTAACCACCTGCCAACCGCGCTCTAGCCGAATGACGGCTACAGCACGGTCGACCAGTTCTGGGGGGACGTCGTATGATGTACTCCCGTGACCGCGGAGTGGCAAACTCTGTGATCGCTGTGTCCTTAGGACACGGCTGATCACAGATCAGGGAAAAAGGGCCAATCACAGTGGCCCTTTACCATGCAATCAGCTGTGTGATTATCAGTGTCCTGCTTATCAGTGCAGTCCCGATAGGCAGCACTATCATTGCCCAATAGTGCACACCAGTGAAGGAGAAAAATTACTTGCAATATTTTATAACAAAAAAAAAAAAAAAACACTTTTTATAGATTCCCCCAAATTTTCACTTTTTTTTGTTTAGCAAAAAATAACTCCGTGGTGATAAAATACTACCTAAAGAAAGCTCTATTTATGTGAAAAAAAAATATATAAATGTCATATGAGTACAGTGTAGCATGACTGCACAATTTTCATTCAAATTGTGACAGCGCTGAAAGCTGAAAATTGACCTGGGCAGGAAGGGGGTAAACATGCCCAGTTGGTAAGTATGTAATCTGTATTGCCCAGGTATAAGGTTTACCTTACAGCAGGCCTGTTCAGTACAACTTGCATTAAAAATGTCATCTCATAACCACAATACTTTTAAGTAACATATTCCTCCAGTTTGCAGATTCATATAAGGATCCCCTTTAAGTTTTGGTCTCCACGCGGTGCAATCCACTTCATCTCGCTGTCACTATCTGACCATAGGGTTGCACACTGATGTCATCACTTATAAAGCTTTGTTCACCCCCCACCTGCTCTAGAACTCTGTGCTGGCTGAATAAAACTTTACAGGTGACCTCTTCAGTGTGATTCTGTGTTCAAAATATTCTTTCAGTTTTAATGTACAGATTTGTGACCTGTCTGTATAAGTTGCCACAAAAAACAACCTACAAATGCTTTCCGGCCTGGCCGTCTATGGCTTCAGTACTTTAAATTCCTGACCCAAAACAAGAATGCAGTAAATCAGAAGTTCTAATGTACTTTGTGTTTGGTCAGTCATCCATGAGGTATTAAACCATTGGATCTGCAATCTTCAAACAAATGGGCATGTTTGAAGAGCCAGAAATCCTAAACCTTCCATTCACAGCACTATGGGTAAAAACCAAAAATGTAGCGCTAAATGAAAATGCACCCTCGATATACAAATTTGAAATTAAAATGAGTGAATGTCCGGTGCTTAAAATAAAGAGTAAATGTCCATCAAAAACAAATTAAATGTCCATCAGTGGACTAATGATTAAAGTCCGTAAAAAATAAGGACCCTAATGGTCACCACCTGTGAAGAATGTGCAAAATGCCGTTACCAGCGTGTAACTCTGTAAAGACTATTTAAAAGATAATACACAGCTGGTTACTAAATAGTCCACCATATGTATATATTAGATCTTGTTGGTTGGTAAGTGAAAAAGACCAATTCGATACACCACACCAGTGTCTTCATGAAAACGTGCAATTCCCACAGCCAGTGAAGGTGGAAGCTTACCGGAGGGTTTGAACCCAAAGCAGCATATACTGTAAGGGTCAAACCAGCTTGTATTGCACACCGGCAATGGGGGGAAGACCTTGGCAACCTGGAGTTGAAGGGATCCCAGGGGGTTTCATGGAAGTGTCTTCTCCAAATATAACATTAAATATCCCAGCATATGGGGCTCTCAGCTTCAGCTGGGGAGGTCCGGGCTCTGGAAGACTGTATGGACACAGTGTGTAACAGCAGCCGCCCCCGCACTGAATGATGACACATTCAGCTCGGCTGCTCAGCCTCAGCCACAGCACTATGGGTCCAAGAAAGTTGCACTTGGTGTTACTAAATCCACAACAGTAAAATCAGTCTTAAGCATGCTTCTTATACTCGCTGTGGAACCTCGGGTTAATCCTGCGCATTGTGTAAAAAGGTGGTTTGATCCTGTCTTTTCTAATCCTCCTTTTTTACTGTCCCGCATCCATCTCCTTAAAGAACAGAGCTTTGGGGGCACTCTGCACATGCTCAGTTTGTGTATTGCGTTTTTTATTTATTGGATGGGTGCATGTAATCATCAAGCTTTAACCAGTCACTGATAGATGTCACAAGACTGCTATATACGGCTGATGAGAAAACGTATTTAGCAGTTTATATTTACTAAAATAATTGCATTTCCACGTACTGTGTGAGACCAGATATAGTGAATGCAGGGTCCTGGGTTTAGTAACACTTTAAAGGGGCTGTAAAGGCAGAAAGTTTATCTTAATGCATTCTGTGCATTAAGATAAAAAGCCTTCTGTGTGCCGCAGCCCCCTAATACTTACCTGAGCCTCATCTCTATTCAGTGATGTCCACAAGTCCCTCGAACGTCCGTGACTCTCCCTCCTGATTGGCTGAGACACAGCAGCGTCGCCATTGGCTTATGCTGCTGTCAACGTATGTTAGCCAATCAGGACAGAGGGGAGCGGGACCGAATCGCAGCTCCGTGTCTGAATGGACAGAACGAATTCTTGCTGTGGGGGCACTCGACAGAAGGGGCCAGGAGCACAGAAGAGGGAGAAGGAGAATCTCTGGGCTGCTCTGAGCAAATCTATTGCACAGAGCAGGTAAGTATAACATCTTAAAAAAAAAAAAAAAAAGACTTTACAATCACTTTAAGCTGTACAGTTTGTAGGCGCATTGTGAGATATGGTCCACATGTTTCTATCTATCTCTTATGATTATGGCTTCTCACTTTCCCACAATACATATAAACTGTACTTATTGGTGGTCCTGCACCCTCTGCCAGCTAATTGCTCTATTTGAAGCTGGTAGGGTATGTATGGGCTTTGCTTATCCTGTAAAAGGAGGAATTTTTCCTGAGATCTTATATGCCAGATTTTGTCAGAATTCTCTATAATGCACTGATAGTGAATGATTGATGTAAATGTGCATGGGAGATCACATTTATCAAGTCCTATTTATGTGGCGATGTAGCAAGACATTCTATGCAACACAGGAGTTAAATGGAGTTTGGCAGCAGGGTGGCTCTGGGTGGTCCTGAGCCATCACCCGTTATCACTGCAGATCCTGCTGTTCAGCCCTCCTTTAAATAGCTTGCGAAGGACTGTCACATGGGGGATGTGTATGCGCGTGGGTGGCAGTCAGTTGCCAAGGCAACGAGTGGCTCGTTAAGGGATAATAGCAGCTTTGGTACACATGGATGGGAGCAGCAAGGGCACCAGGGGGGGTCTGACGTGGCCCACTATTAACCCTATATGTCCTAAGTTATAGCCCACATTTAATAGGTATTTTAATAGAGTAGGAGAGCAATGTTCTAACAAGTTGTCACATGGTGGCAGTAAACAGCAGTTTAAGAATGTTACACAACAGATTTGTGTGTGATTTTATCTTTAGCCACAGTCTAATTCAATAAGTGACATTTCATGCAGTAGAATCAGAGGAATAACCTTGCAATTAAAGTACAGTTGACTTCATAGTCTAGTGGAACTATGCTGTCTTCCGTTTATGTTCTTGATGTTCTGACAAGTTTCCCAGCATGCTTTTCACACCTCTTCCTTGCTTCCTCAGGTCCATATGATAACCGTACGGTGTATGAGACGCTGGACATCGGCTGGCAGCTCCTTCGAATCTTCCCCAAAGAAATGCTCAAGAGAATCCCTGCAAGCACCTTGGCAGAATTCTACCCCCGAGACTCCTCCGCCAAGCACTGAGATCCACTCTTCCCCTCCTCTCCATCATTCTGCAGCCGCCCCACACCCCACAGTTTACAGTCTTTTATGGACCCCCTTGAATGAGAAGAACAGGAATGGTCTCTCTAAGTGCACCTGTCGCCCATTTATTGTGGAAACAGTCATTTGTGGGTAAACCAATATACTGCTAGTTTCTAGCATCCTGAATGGCTGAGTTATTTGAAAAATCCCCAGAATGGCTGTCAAAATGGGTGCCAGGTACACAACATGTGTTTGTAAAGTGGGAAATGTTATTTAACATTATATTCTGTATTTCATTGTTTTTTTTCTTTATTAAAATGCAGCACACTCATAATTGGATAGAAGCCCAACTCCAGCTTACATTAAAAAAATAATGCACTGCAATAAAAAAACAAATCCGCTCTTGTCGGAATGTTCAACCTCTCCTCAGTGCTGCCCCCTTATATTGTCCACTCTGCGGTAGTGTCAATCATCTTCCAGGTTGAATGATGTCCAGCATTATTAAACCCACCTCCTGTGAGTCCAGGGTCTCAAGGACACACCCCCTGGAGTTTGTCCCCGAACCGCCCTGGTTTCACAGGAGAACTCTGTGGACAGCAGAGCCAAGCCCAAATTTTCAGTCTGCGGCATTCAGGGCCCACCCACTGCTTGAGGAGACAGAGTACCCGTGATGTTGTGTGACCAGACACAAGACTGCAGGAATAAAGGTGGTCCTTGTGCTCCAGGGAAGTGGGCATAAATCAGAGGGGTTTTCTATTCTAGAGTTGGGTCTCAAAGCATTGATTTACCTTCCATCAAGCTGCTTACTGTTCTGTGTAATATTCCAGCACCGGCAGGGGCATGCTTTAAAAGTACAAATACATAGGAGAGGTTACAGAATGAGGTTATACACAATGCATGGGTTTCATGTGGTGAAGCAGTGAGTGGCGCTTTTTCAGGCACTAAAGTTATTTATTGTGCAGTGATGTGCACATAGTTTTATTGTATATATTCATAATGCTTTAGATGTCTTACTTGTATTACTTCTCACCAGAAGTAACTATAAAAATGGCCCTGTGAAAAGACTCTAGAACACCTGCTGCCTTGCACAAATGGCTACAGAGAAAATGGTTCCCATCCTGGTCATTTCTAAATGAACATGACTTCAAATAGTTTCCTAATATAAGTAAACAGCAGTTGCTCCTTTACCAAATAAGCCCCTTCCTGTTGGCTTTATGTGGTGTAACTGAACAGCTGTCAAAGTTTTTATTAATTTCAGGCTTAGAAGAGGCTGGTTGAAATGTTGGTGGAAATGCCATCAATTCAGCTGTTAAATGAAAGCTATTGAGGTCTGTTTTATGTGAGGTAACACGTGTTTTAAGGTTGTTGGTCCATATAAGTCAAGGTAACTTGTGGCTGGCTGTTGTGGAATTAAAGGCCCTGCCTTTCCTAGAGGATGCTAGCCCCACAGCTGTCACATATTGCCAGTCTTAAGCTTCGGACACGGGATCGGATTTTCCAATGGGAATTGTGTGTTGACAGACTGTTGGCCTAAAAATCCGACTGTTTGTACTCTCCATCGGACAATTGTTGGATTTTCCCCAGACAAATGTTGGATGGCAGGCTTATAAAATTTTCGCAAACAAATGTCTGTTGTCAGATTTTCTGTTCGTGTGTACACAAGTCAATCAGACAAAAGTCCAAAGTACAAACACGCATGTTCGGAAGCAAGGACAAGCCAGAAGCGGTCGGTCTTGTAAACTAGCGTTCGCAATGGAGAATTAACATTCGTGACGCAGCAAATTATGAAATATTGAAATGCAGCGCACAATTCTCTTCTTTAATGGGATTATAATGAAGCTGCTTTGCTGATAATATTAATGGAGTTCTGCCAAACGTATTTTAAAAGGCTTTTATTTTCTAGTGATATCAAGAATAATATATTGTTGGGTTTTTTTTGTTTTTTTTTGGCAAGTTACCACAACACCATTATCCCAGAGTTTTTAAGATCAAAGATACAACTATGTTGGTGTCCCTTGTTAATTTTACATTGTATTTTTTTAAATGTAACTGCCTACTCCCAAACTGTCATTTGAAGTAAAACACATAGCCAAGTATTATTCTACCCAGTTTAAAAAAAAATAAAAAAATTAGACATGCTATCTGCCAGAACTTAACCAAAAAGTGCATTCTATGCATCCGAAAATATAGAAAATATACCAAATCAAATCATTATTCAACCAAAAAATAAAATAAAAGCCTCATGCATGTGTGTCCTGCTGCTTAATATAGGGGGTCAACAATGCCAAGAGTTGGTGAAAGCAGGGGTCCATCATCTGGAGATAATTCCAAAAATCATCTGGATTATTCTCCTGGAGCTCCCGCAGCAATGGCATATGACATAATTGGTCACCATTAATAAAGCAACCATTTTTTGGTACAAGAAATCCTCCTCCTCCTGTTTCTGGACTGGACTTGGATCAAAGCAATAACTCCAAGGCCAATAATACTCCGATTCCGCAACATGTCTGGTTTACGAGCGGCAATTCAAACTAAATGAAAAGCGTGAATCAACACTCACCAAGCTTCTACTAACACGAAATTGGCAGGAGCAGCCCAAAGGGTGGCGCCTGACAATTGAACGTCCTCTTTATCGGCTCGTAGTATGTCACTACATTCATGTTTGTTGGCAGACAATTGTGTACCGTTTGTATGCAAGACAAGTTTGCGGCACACGCCCTTCCGAAAAAAGTCTGATGCTTTGCGGAAAAACCGATTGTGTGTACAAGGCTTTAGTCTATGCAGGTGCTTCAGTTTCATTGAATATGTTGGATTTCCCAGCAGGGGGATTGCTGCCCATTCCTTCTGGCTCCTGTGATTGGTATGATCTGCGAATGTCAAACCCCTCTGCCCACCTCTGATAGTGTCTCTTCCTTTGCTCTAGTTAGCCCCGTGCCCCACATATTCCCAGGTGGCTTGTCTTCTGCTGTGGGGTACATTTTGATGTTTGTGAATTTTGGTGCAATAGTTGGTCCATTCCATCTGTAAACGGTGTATACATTTATTGAAGAACAGCATATCTAAATAAATATTATAATAGAACAATGTGTCATGAGTTCTCATTGCAATATTTTTCTTGTTTTCCTCCTCTTACATATATTACTGCATTCTTTAAAACACTCAATTGTACAGCAAATGCAGCGTTAAGCTGATCTAGCCCGAGTCTCGTGCTGCCATCTTGGCTGACTCTTCTGCATTCAGAAAACCAGCTAACGATTGTACATCGGGTCCACCCTCTGGTCGCTCTGTGTTCCTTATAATGCAGCCTCCTGGGAGATGTGATGTAAATATCACAGGAAGCTGCAAGACCAAGCACACAGCATTCTGGCCTAAGCCAGAGGAAATTTTCTTCAAGTACATACAAACTAATTTCTGATTGTGGGGATTTAAATTAAAGCAACTCCATTTGGGGAGTAAAGTTCCTCTAGAACAGCCATGGCGAACTTATGGCACACATGCCACAGCTGGCACACAGATCCCTCTCTGTGGGCACACGAGCTAAGTTACCGGATTGCTACCCCCCAGCAGCCAAACCTGAAATTTTTTTATATGCCTCTGTATCTCTGCACATAAATGTGTTCTTCCTTATTAGTGTATGTCACATGATTTTCCCCTACACAGGGCCATGGTTATTTTGCCTTTGCTTGGCTGGTTACCTGGGTATTTGGGAGTGTCTCTGCTGTGGGGCTGGATTGTCTCCACCTGGCGCACGCGGGGAACCCCCCCCATGATTGGCTCGTGTGGGGCCCATCGAATGGCATCAACGGTGTCAGAGCCTCCCTTTTGAGGGTTCTGCCCGTAGACTGGTGCAAGCTGTTGGGGCGGCGCCATGTGCTCCAGGCTTGGTTGGTCCCGTTGCCGTCCCTTGAGCTGTTGGGCGTCCGGCACCATATTTAGGTTCACAGGCAGGCTGTATCCACAGCGCTTTGCCTTGGAGGACACCATTGGGACATCATTACCAACAGGTAATTACTATTTCCATCTTGGTTGTAGAGCACCATGGTCCACATATATAGTATATTGATTGCATGATTCATGAAACGCACAACTAATTATGAAGAACTCCATTACTGTCAATGTGCCCCGCCCACACCTGAGCTTTCCGTTGTTTGGAAAAGCTTTTTTTTCTGAGAATTCTATGTTTTTGGAGTCATTCCCTTAGGGCTCATTCAGAGGGGTGGTCAGTTCCATCCTCAGTACAGAGCCGCTGGCAGGTTTAATTCAGTGTTGGTACTTTGAAATAAATACGTTGGTTTTGTGTTGCAGCTTGGGCACTCAGGCTTAGGCTTAAAAAGGTTCGCCATCACTGCTCTAGAATGTCATTTCAGTTTTGTAGGAAGCATTTGCACATACCCCAATCTACGTTTTCATCTGTGGGTAAATATAATAAGACAGGTAATGGTGTGACGAAAGGAAGAAAAAAAAACTTGCCACTAAACCAAAGTGAAGCATGATAGAGCTTTCTTAAAGCAGTTTTTATGCAACTATACACTGCATATCGGCACATTATGACTTACCTGTGAAACAAAGCCCTACATTGCTGAGCTGTCACTACTCCAAGCACTTCCATCTTCTCCCTGTCTACATATTGGGTTCTATCCCTTTGGTTGCTGGAGCAGCTGGATCACAATGATGTCACCATTGCAGCACGAAGCTCACTGCAATCACAGCACAGGCAGTGTTATGAATGCAGAATTAAGTGCCCATGCACGGGTGATGTTACAGGCTGGACCTGACATGAAAATGTCCCAAACTGCACAGATTTTAATCATTTTAAAGATACTTGCATTTGCAAACTTTAAAAAGGGCACCGTTCCGAAGCTGGGTTTAATACCGTTTGAAAAGGGATCTATGTGCCAAACCTCTTCCAAATGATTTTTTTTTCTTTTTCATACATCATGGGACACGGTCAGGCTAATATTACCTGCTGGGTTATACTCCATCTCGAGGTGAATGGACACTGGTAGACCAAAGGTCTTTAGACAGGAAGTGATCCCCTGTATAACCCCTCCCACACAGGAAGCACTTCAGTTTTTTACCAGTGTCTGCAAGGTGGATGGCACGGTTTGTTTGAGCTCTCTGAGCTCCAGGTCTCTAGTCCCACAAATGGTTCCTAAATGAATCAAGGGATTGACCGATTGGATCCATTTGACACAGGCTTTATATGCTTAGATAAATGGTACACGAGCCTCGCAAAGAAGACTCCTGCAAGGTTTTGCCTGTAATGCGGCCTCTGGGCGCTGGACCCTGCGAAGTGGAATCCTGGACACTACAGCGCTAAGGCATTCCTGCAAGGTGCTGTACAGGTACAAGGGAGTGGACCCTAAACATGAAAAGGGTGCCCAGTCTTTAAAGGTCCTCAAGTGACAGGAACCCGCCTTGAAGAGTGAAGATTGGGCTCTTAGTTTCTAAGTGGCCCTGCACCAGGACGGGTATAAAGTGAAGCCCCTTTATTTTTTTATTGTGGGTTTTCCCAGTGATTGTAACAATCAGTCAAGCTAGCTAAAGGCTGGACACCTGTGTGCTGTGATCATACGGGGGAGTTTTGGGCTACCTGTGGGTGTTTGCAAGGTGTACTTTTTTTTTTTTCTTGTCTGGCTGTTATTTATCTGTAAGCGCACGACGGTGAGCCATTTCGCCTTGGTTCACCATGGCACACGTGCGTTCACAAGAGTGCTGCTGTGCTCAGCAGTTTGGTGGCCATAGCGCATGTGCATTTGCAAAAGTGCCGCTGTGCTCAGCAGTTGTTGTGTGGCCATGGCGCACGTGCATTTGCTAAACTGCCACTGGACTTAGCAGTTTGGCGGCCATGGCCCATGTGGATTTGCCACACGTGCAGTAGCCTTTATCTGGGCGCATGAAGATTTGCGTTGTACGTGAATACAGACACGCCCATTCGGGGCTGCGCGTGTGCACACACAGAACGTTCCAGCGCACACCCAGCTTATTTAGGCTGTGTAGGCCAGGCATATGGTGCTTCCAGAAGGCAGCTGTGGGACACAGAGCAGGCTCTGAAGAGACACTTGCAGCGGTTCATTTTTCCTTACCCGGGTCACGTGAGTCACCAAGTGTTGCTTGGCAGGCTTAAGGTGCTTAGCAGGACTGTTACATAGGGGCTTAGTGAGGCCTATTAAAGCGTCTCCCTTCTGAGGTGTTTGCAGGGACACCACAGGCAATGCTTATGACTAGTTCTTTGCCCTTTCCTGGGCTTTTTTGACGCACAGTTTACATCCCTCTTTATATCTCCTTCAAACCTGTAATCGGGCAAAAATGCATATGTGTTATTGCATTTTTTTCATGCACACTTGCATATGTACATGTTTTTCACCTGCTTTTTCTACCTTGATTTTGTTCCGGTATAATTTAAATTAGATTAGATCCATTCAAGATTATGGATTTAATAGGACAGATGCATATGTACATGGATTTTTACCATGCTTTTGATCCTCTATTATGCAACCTTGATTAGAATCATTTAAGAATAGGGATTTTAAATGAGGCAGTTGAAAAAAAAATGAATGGTGCATGCATATCTGTGTTTTTCACTATTCATTTAGTTAGCCTTCTCAATGTGCATTAATGCAAAGAACTGCTGCTTCCCCCTATTAAAGAAAAACAAAATCATACATCTGTCCCACAGCACATATAGCCACTGTGATGACAAGGCTGCTAAAGTAATCGAATGGTGGATGGCACCATTATACCATCCTTTCTTCCATAGAATATTTCGATTATGATAAATGCAACAAGCCAACATGCTGAGTTGACAAAGGTGCACATCAACATCCTGAAACGCTGGCTTTTTTGCATATGTTGTGACAATATCAATAACTAGTGTATGTGTAGCACCCTGATGTTTAGGTAGGGTTGCTATCAAATTTAGTTTCCAGGCGATAGTTGCTTGGTTAATTGTTAGGATATCAATTGACTCCTCTACAGCTGGCCTTGTTGCACCCTTTCTCTTCTGTCACTAGGTGGCACTATGCTAATGACATTAGATAAGACGGGCTTTGCAGGCTCAGACATGAATGGATGGGATGTCTCAGCCAATGGGCAGGGATTTTCTTTGGTCCCTTGGCCTGCTGGGAGAGCCTATTTATTTGAATGGAGTCAGGTGATCAGGGTTCTGTGTCACCTGGATAGCTGTCTGGGTGGACGTGTGTTGTGCTGCCCCGGCTCCTAGGCTGGAAGCATGAGGCCTATCCCAGGGACATTTGGCTGATAGGCTGCCTGAGAGACTTTCCAGGAGCAGGAGAGCAGCGTAGGGTTGGGACTGCTGGCTTGTAGTCCAACCAGAAGTAACGTTTCAGCTGGACGGGGAACTAGCTTTGATCGGAGGTAGAAGGGGAAGCTGTTGCCACTAAGGGACCATCCACCTTGTTACCAGAGATCACTGTGAGTAAGCTAAAGCCCGTACCAGAAATGGGAAAACTTCAGTGAGTGCCAAGGCAGAGACCCAGCGGGACAGCAGAGGTGACGCTTGCGGCGTATCCGTGGGTGCCAGGCGAGGGACCTAGCGGGTCAGCAGGGGGTGATGCTTGAATATTATCTGAGTGCCAAGCCAGGGACCCAGCAGGGAAACGTGGATGTTGCTTGAGGAAGATACTAACTGCTAAAAGTAGAAGAGCTCAGGGGATCCAGTGGCTGTTGGATCTGAAGTCTAGTGAAAGACTGTGGAGTAAGCGGAGAACTGTTGACAATAGTTGACTACCGTTAGTAACTGCTACAAGCTTGTTGCCATAGGAGACAGCGGTCTTACATATACAGCAGCAGTGTCTGGAGGCCTTCCATTGTATAGCTGTCTACCTATAGAAGTCTCTGAACCAATTATCATTGCATCTACTTAAGGGTGGCCTGGCCCTAACCGTCTCTACCACAGTTCTGTTCAAGAGACAATAAATCTCTTTGCATTCAGAAAGTGTCTGGCACCCACCATGCCTTGTAACCCACTCTACACAGGGATAGCTGGCATCCTTCTAACTCAGAAGGTCACCATTAGGCCTCAAGGGACCCGGGAATTTGCTACATATGCATAGCCCAAATAATTTTTATTACATAGATACATAGTAGGTGAGGTTGAAAAAGGACACAAGTCCATCAAGTCCAACCTATGTGTATTGACATTTTCAATACAGGTACTGTTTATAGAAAATGTACAGAGGTGGGAGGCAGCCCCCATTTTAGGGTTAACAGCAAGTTCTCTGAGAGGAGCATTGCAGAGTGCAAAATATATTTAAAAACAAAGTACAATGGTATTGACTTTGAATATGATGTGAACCAAACAATTGTGATTTATAATGGCCATGGGGGGCTTAGTACTCCCACGCCACACTTATGCCCTGTACACACGATCGGACATTTCGACAACAAAATCCATCGGATTTTTTCCGACGGATGTTGGCTCAAACTTGTCTTGCATACACAGTCGGACAAAGTTGTCGGAAAATCTGAACGCAGTGACGTAAAACACGTACGTCGGGTCTATAAACGGGGCAATAGCCAATGGCTTTCGTCTCCTAATTTATTCTGAGCATGCATGGCACTTTGTGCGTCGGATTTGTCTACACACGATCGGAATTTAAAGGATCGGATTTTGTTGTCGAAAAATTTTATAGCCTGCTCTCAAACTTTGTGTGTCGGAAATTCCGATGGAAAAAGTCCGAAGGAGCCCAAAACACGATCGGAATTTCTGACAACACAATCCGATCGCACTTTCAGTTGTGGTTGGTGCTCAAAAGAACTGAAATATCCTGAAAAATACTGAAAAAAAACCCATCAATTGCAGCCTCAATGTGCCCCATCAAATGCAGCCACTGTGCCCATTATATGCAGCCACACTGTCACCCGCTGGCGGGTTAGGCAGCGGATGACGTGGGTCAGGCGACGGCTCCTGTGTCCTCCATGCTTTCTATGCGTCTCTTCTTCCCTTCTGCTAGGCATCCAAAAGGGTCGCCTGTGCCTTCAGCCAATCAGGTGACTGGTATTAGACCAGCGCTTACTGATTGGCGGAGAGGCGGTTCAGTGTTAGAAAAGCAAATATTCATTTGCTTTTCTAACACACCTGGTTGGGTTGATAGCGCAATGCTCTGTGCCACGAGTCCACCTTTTTTGAAGCCTATTAGAGTCTATGGCTCTAACAAGGTGCTTCAAAAAAACACCCCTGCCGCTGTAATTCAGGCGCCGGCATCCGAAAAGGGGCCGGGTGCCTGCATATAGGGGGATGGCGCCCTTAATGGATGGGTCGCCCCTGTCTGAAGGGAAACATGAGCAGGAGGAGCTTCTAATCCTCTGCTGCTGTTGACATATTCTAAATTAAAAACAAACTTTGAAATACAAAGTAAAAATAAATTAATATCAATAAACTGTTTTAAATGGGCATGCAAATTTATATTTGAAATCAAATCTTTATTATTTTGTGGAAATAACATGGTGTGGGCAGATTTCTGCCAGTCACAGTCTGTGTCACGCCCCTCCAGCCTGTGTCCTAGAATAAGAGGGAGGTGAAGTCACCATTAATCTACATGTAATATCCAGCCTCCATTGTGTTTAGCTGGTTAGTGGGCATGGAGTAAGAGGGAGGGAGTGGGCTGTCATTTTCTACTGTGTACACGCCCATGTGACTCTATATTCACATGGGCTGCTAAGATATGATGGAGAGGAAATGCTCAGCATAGAAACTCATAGAAAACTGAGCATGTGCAGAGTTGCCACCACAGCTGCAAAATCCCTAGCTGAATTGGGGACATGAACAGGAGGTGGAGATAGAGAGCAATAGAATGAACCAGGTTTTTTGCTGAATACAGAAAACAAATCTCAAAGTGAGTATGAACAGCATGAAATACACCATTTATTGACAGTTTTTTATGATGTGGGTTTAGTGACACTTTAACCACAATAACCTACATTCCTCTTGTTCCTCCCCCTCCATCTTTCAGAACTGGTACACAGTTTAATCCTTTTTTTTTTTTTGTATAGTACAGTACCTTTTGTGCTGCAAGCCAGTACTTCCTCTTTTCTGGCTTAGGCCAGAATTATATAGGCCCCTCGCTGCATTCTGGGATTGCCACATCAAGTGACAAGGTCATCCAGTGCCCAGGACAAAGAAGCCAAACTCTGCCCCACTTTCATTATGTGCGAGCTTAGGGGATGCTACCCCCAGCAGTTATCCGCTTGTCAAAATGCCTTGTGTCAGAACAAGCTCACTGGTGGTGCCCCCATCCATGCAGTAAACCGCTGCACCCAGGGCAGTCGGCCCACCTGCCCTGCCCCCCCCCCCTTGTCTCGGCCCTGGCCATATCACACACCCTGGGAGGCAGTAGTTCACATGTGCACTGGAAGATCTGGTGCACGCGCAGGCACAACACCTTTTTTAGCATGTCTGTACAAGTGCAGGGCACCTCAACACATGCCCAGATGCCTTAAGTCTCTAGAGTGCCCGATATCCAAAAACTTACAGCATATTTGCACATGTGGTGGGATCCCCTGTGCATGTGCAGACATGCACACAGTCTCTGTGCCAGGCCCCAAGTACAAGACGGAGCCCTGCACACACACAAGATTTTTTAAATATGGCGTCACTCATGAGGGTTGGGGAATAATGCTGGGGTGAAGCTCTGCTTTAAGGGTTCCTAAGATGATAGAGCGGAAGAACCTGGAGACTCCAGGCATTTCACACCCATGATACGTGCATTGAGGTCAAATATAGTTGGCCAGAAGGGTTGAATAAGACACCTAACCAACAGCAACGGTACCATCTTATTCCCCGCACCTCCATCACTGATTGGGTATGGGGAAAAATATATGCAGTGTACTAGGCAGCAGGACCACCCAGTCAGTATCTTATAGTTCCTTTTTCTGGGCATGGATGGCTATGCTCATTTTGAAACTCAGGAGGAAGGATTTCTTTCTGTCTGCATTCGAAGTTGGATGTCCCAATTCCTGTTCCCAGTCCCTGTTATAATAATACGGTTTTGGGATGGCATTAGTAAGTAAAATATAAAGGTGAGAGATAACATGCAAGCTGTACAGGTTGTTTATGCAGTGATCTCTGGTCCCTAGAAAGCGTCCTCATAAAGGTGTGTATAGAAGTGTCGGAGCCACCTGCTGGGGTGGGAAGAATTTGGCCAATGGTTTAAAAAAGCTGGGACTATCCATCCCCAGAAGGAACTCAGGGTTACAGATAAAGGGATAAAAAGAGAAAGGGGCGCACCGGCCATGTGCATTATCTTTTGTAAAACATTTATTGAATAAAATGATAAAAGAAATTACTCACAAGCAGTTGTAAAATTAGGTGCCATAAAACTCGAGCAACAACAAGCAGCAAGTGGTTATAATGATGAGCGAAGCCTTCCAAAGGTCTTAGAGGAACATACAGGCATCACTACCAGCTAACGCGTTTCGAAGGGCACGTCCCTTCTTCATCAGAGCTCAGCAGTGAACCTTCTTCTTTCGTCTTTCTTCTTTCTTCTTTTTTCTGTATCGGTTTACAGAGAAAGGGAGCCCAAGCACAAGTAAATAGTGTATGTACATATTGCATAGTCCTAGATGTCTAGCAGTCAAAATGATTTTTGCTAAATTAGTTTTGGTTAGAGCATGGAAGGGTTACAACCTTGCCGTTCTTCCCATTGAAGCCCACTGGGGCCAGAATGTGCAATGTGCTCCAAAAGAAGTTTGTGTACATTTTTAGCGCTTCAACACTACACTCACAGGTGTGAATTGGCACCACTGAATAGTGGTTGAGTGTAGTGTTGACTCCTAGTGTCGAGCATTGAAACATTCTGCAGAAGCTTCAAATAGCTCAGGTGTGAAAAGGGTCTAATGCCCCATACACACCATCAGAAAAAAAGCTTGGATGGTTTTTCCGACGGAATTCCGCTCAAGCCTGCCTTGCATACACATGGTCACACTACAATTCTCTGAACTTTCAACTGTCAAGAACGCGGTGGCATACAACACTACAACGAGCCGAGAAAATGAAATTCAATGCTTCCGAGCATGCGTCGAACTGTTTCCGAGCATGCGTGAATTTTTGCGCGTCCGAATTGCATACAGACGAATGCATTTTCGGATAGGAACTTTTACCGACCGAAAAATAGAGAACCTGCTCTCAATCTTTTGCTGGCTGGAATTCTGCCAGCAAAAGTCTGATGGAGCATACATACGGTTGGAATTTCTGACCAAAAGCTCACATCTGACTTTTGCTGGCAGAAGTGTAAGTACACCCCTCACATTTTTGTAAATATTTTATTCTATCTTTTCATGTGACAACACTGAAGAAATGACACTTTGCTACAATATCAAGTAGTGAGTGTACAGCTTGTATAACAGTGTAAATTTGCTGTCCCCTCAAAATAACTCAACACACAGCCATTAATGTCTAAACCGCTGGCAACAAAAGTGACACCCCTAAGTGAAAATGTCCAAATTGGGCCCAAAGTGTCAATATTTTGTATGGCTACCATTACTTTCCAGCACTGCCTTAACCCCCTTGGGCATGAAGTTCACCAGAGTTTCACAGGTTGCCACTGGACTCCTCTTCTACTCCTCCATGATGACATCACGGAGCTGGTGGATGTTAGAGATCTTGCGCTTCTCCACCTTCTATTTGAGGATGCCCCACAGATACTCAATGGGGTTTAGGTCTGGAGACATGCTTGGCCAGTCCATCACCTTTACCCTCAGCTTCTTTAGCAAGGCAGTGGTCATCTTGGAGTCTTGGAGGTGTGTTTGGGGTCGTTATCATGCTCTGCTGTCACAGTACATGTTGGCATGCATGGTTCTCTCAATAAAGCTCCCCAGTGCCGGCAGCACTTATGTAGCCCCAGACCTTTACACTCCCACCACCATGCTTGACTGTAGGCAAGACACACTTGTCTTTGTACTCCTCACCTGGTTGCCGCCACACGCTTGACATCATCTGAACCAAATACATTTATCTTGGTCTCATCACACCACAGGACATGGTTCCAGTAATCCATGTCCTTAGTCTGCTTGTCTTCAGCAAACTGTTTACGGGCTTTCTTGTGCATCATCTTTAGAAGAGGCTTCCTTCTGGGATGACAGCCATGCAGACCAATGTGATGCAGTGTGCAGCATATGGTCTGAGTACTGACAGGCTGACCTCCACCCCTTCAACCTCTGCAGCAATGCTGGCAGCACTCATACATCTATTTCCCAAAGACAACCTCTGGATATGACGCTGAGCACGTGCATTCAACTCCTTTGGTTGACCATGGCGAGGCCTGTTCTGAGTTGAACCTCTCCTGTTAAACGGCTGTATGGTCTTGGCCACCGTGCTGCAGCTCAGTTTCAGGGTCTTGGCAATCTTCTTATAGCCTAGGCCAACTTTATGTAGCACAACAATTATTTTTTTTAGATCCTCATGAGGTGCCATGTTGAACTTCCAGTGACCAGTATGAGAGAGTGAGAGCGATAACACCAAATTTAACACACCTGCTCCCCATTCACACCTGAGACCTTGTAACACTAATGAGTCACTTGACACCAGGGAGGGAAAATGGCTAATTGGGCCCAATTTGGACATTTTCACTTAGGGGTGTTTTGTTGCCAGCGGTTTAGACATAAATGGCTGTGTGTTAAGTTATTTTGAGGCAACAGCAAATCTATACTGTTATACAAGCTGTACACTCACTACTTTACATTGTAGCAAAGTGTCATTTCTTCAGTGTTGTCACATTAAAAGATATCATAAAATATTTACAAAAATGTGAGGGGTGCACTCACTTTTGTGAGATACTGTATACAGTTTAATTTGCACCAGTGTTCTAGGGTTTTCCTTTTAGACTTATTTGTCCTATAAATATTAAAATATGACATTTTCAGTGCAATGTATACAAGATCTCTTATAATGATTTTATAATCATTATTAATATAATTGCAATCTCTCGTTTGTCTGCCTGAGTGTTCTTAAAACTAACTGCAAAATGAATAATTTATGATAGATTTTATTAAAACAATCTTATATGCCAGCCAAGTATTGTAATTATGCAGTAGGGATTTAGAGGAACGGTTCTTGGGGATGTCATACACTTTCAGATATTGCACATATTATTGGTTATTGCAGCTGGCTGGAACTTGTTATTTGGCATAGTGGGCACTGTCTGTTGTCAGAAACATAGCACTGGTGCCAGTAGTATCTGTATTGTATAAGTGCTGTGGTGCCTTAGAGGTAATTTCATATTAGCTAATAACCTATATTATGGCTAGAACAGTGCTCTCCTTATTTCCTTTAAATTTTCATTTTAATTCTAATAAATATGAATAAATGCTTTTAAGAGGTAATAAAGCGCAACTAAAGGTAATATCAAAAAACTTAGGAGCAGGCAGGCTATTTATCTCAGGAGAGACATGCAATGTCTCTTCTGCAATCAAATAAACATACCTGCCTGCGGAGTCTTCTGTGGCATGTACACTGAGCTCCACGTGCTGGCACGGTCCCTGTGTTTTTAGATGACGGACTCCTGTGCATGTGCAGGAGTTCCATCATCCAGCGCTGGCCAATCAAGACAGGTGAAAACCGTCACCCGGATAGAGAGGGAAAGAAGTTGCCAGTGCCGGTGTGGGAACACTTAAGGGTTTAGAGAGGGGCTTAGATAAATATGGTGACTTCAGTTCTGCTATAAGGGCTGATTTTAAGCCCCCTGACTAACTGTCTGACTTCCAGGGACAGTTTCAGCTGTATAAAGATACTATGTCCATGCAGGCCAAAGTTAAAGTGTTTCTGTAAAGGCCCCCAACCAATGAGGTGACAATACCTGGCTCTTTTGGGTACGGAGAAACAGGTGCTTGCGTCAGGTGGCCAACCACTAAGTTGTCACAAGCACTGTCACCAAGTAATTGATGTCACTGCTCCCAACCCCCATTTAAGTGCTGGCCGAGAAGAAGGAAGGAGTAGCAGGGCCATACTGGTAAGGTAAATTTAAGTTGATCCAGGGGACCCAGCAAGGTCAAGGTGACCATGTTCTTGCCATTGATCGTGTAAACGGCTGTTCTAGTCACTAGCAATAATCACTGTGTTCACCCGGCAGTGACAACCTCCCCCCTTCTGGGAGAACATAATGGCTTGGCGGGAGGGAATCCACTGTCAACACTGTCTATGCTTGCAGGAAAGAAATTTGCTCAGTCTACGGCCAGCCTTAGTTGCAAACTTTGAAGATTAATTACTCCACATGGTCAGCTAAAATTACTCCAGTGTCAGCTACAGAGATCGGTGTATTGGTGCATTTGCATTGTGGCAATGTGCAGGTTAGCAAAACACACACTGATGCATTGCGGTGCCATTCATTTTAAATACCACCTCAATTAATTAAAGCGGTTGTAATCCTAAAAAAAATCTTCTGTTCCTTTAAAGCATGACTGACAGCATAGTGCTGTTGCAGTGTACTTTGTCCCTCTCTATGCTTTAAAATACCTGGTTGATCCTGTGTGTTCCTGTGCCCCCCTTAGTGTGCTGACCACGGTAATCATGGCTACTGATCCATGATACTGTGGTCAGTTTATTTGCCTCTGTCAGCCTGCGCTCTCTCCCTGCCTGTCAGCTCAGTCTGTTCTGCTTCCTGCCCCTTCCCGCTCTTCCTGCCACTATTCCCGCTACCATACATAACCACATTACTTGTTTCCCCTCTGTTGTATGCAGATCTAAAGTACTGTAGGTCAGTTTTTTTTAAATCATAATCCTAAATACCTCCTGTCACATCACGACCCTGCGATCACGTGACCTCCCTCTGCTCTGTTCAGATTGGGGAAGGAGAGCGGAGGGGGATCACGTGACCGCAGAGCAGTGGTATGAGAAAAGGTATTTAGAATTATAATTGAAAAATAAAAAAACACACTCACAGTACTTTAGATCTTTTTAAAACAGAGAGGATACAAGTAATGTATGTATGTGACTTAACAACCACTTTAAGGCAGTGCACGTGTGTTGTAGTGCAATATGTTGTGTTAAAAATTTGGGTCATGTCCAATTTGTGGGACATTTTGGTGTATTGGCAGCCCATTGATTTCAACGGGCTGCCCTAACGCAACACATTATCGTGCAACATAATGCATGATGTACTGCACAGATGTAAATAGGTTCCTGCTTGTTAGGAATATGTAAATACTTAAATGCCCATACTCTGGCCACTATTCTACTGTAATAATAAAAAATTCTCAATTTGGTACACTGTTTTATTTGCACTTGACACATGAATATTATTATGGGACTACAGATTTACTCTGTGTTCATGTGGCCAGAAATTACACCCAATTTGATCCTTATCCTTGTATATGTTCTGGGAGGAGGCTACCAATCACACCCTGATAGAAGTAATACACAAACCGTGCTTTCAGGACACTATGTATCTAGTAATAGCAATAAGTGCAGAATATTCTGCTTTGACACTTGTGTAGATTTCAACAGACAACCTGGAAAAGTATTTTATCCCTAACAAAATTGCAGTTTGACCATTCCTCAAGTCTACAGAAGGCAGAAAGGAATTACAATAACATTTGCTAATGATTTAGTTGCCCTGCGGCTAATCTTTTTTTTTTTTTTTTTTCCTTTTTTTCATTTTTGATGATTTTGGGGTTATATTTTTAACATATCCTTTTTACCTATCAAAGAAAGTTGGAAGGTGTATTACATAAAGATGACATTTCTATGGTCAAAATGACACCTCTGCATCTCAACGTGCCCAGGCGAAAGTTGTGTTCATAGGATTCCAGAAGGAGGCAAGCGGAATGCTAGTAATCCCTGCCACCTATCTACACACCTAGGGGAAGTGACAGTTTAATTGCTACAGTTTTTCCTACACCTAAAAAAAAAACATTGTAAGCATTTAAGGAACTGATTAGCGAAAAGAGGTGGAAATTAGACTAATTATCCTCTGGTGAGATGAGAACAGCCAGAACATGAATACGTAAGTGCTGGTAAATGTGTGGAAGAATAATATAGTGCTAAGGATGCTATAGTGTAAAATTCCAGACATACTGGTAACGGAGAGATCAAAAACACTTTCAGATTGTTTATTTGACCTGTGACAGGTAATCTGCCAATCATATAAACATATGCTTGATTTTAACAAACATAATTTGGTATTCTATATCAAAAGTAGGCCTAGTTTGGCACTCTGGCAACTTTGGTATCAGCCAGAGGAACCGGTGTGTGTGTGGAGGGGATAGAGATGAGTAACATGGTGGGCTGAAAGGCTGCATTTAGTCTTCTAGTAAAGGGTGAATGCACTTTCACACTTGTTGTAGAAATATGACCAGCTCACCCTCCCTCTGCTCATCTGAAACTTTTGTTGGGGCACATGTTCTGTGTGCTCTACTACAAGAGAGCCACAGATTCCAATTTGATCAGCCTAGCCATGAATTAAAAGCACTGCAAAACCAGTATGCAATCCATATAGATAGGATAATGTGTTTTGACCACCACACATCTTTGTCAAATCCATTTTTTTTTAGCAAACACATTCTCAAAATTAAGGTCACAGGTTCCTGCCTGTAGTCCCTCTGCTCACTTACCCAAATGACTTTACGATGCAGTGGTTATGCCAATAGAGATGTCATCGTGCGCAGTTGAAATGCATTATCCTGTCTATATGGATTGTGTACTGGTTTTGCTGCATTTTTAGGGAGTATTAGGTGAATAATTTTCCTTCATGAATGTGCTGATCTACTTTGGACTGTGCACTATCAGGTCACTGCCCTAAAGTTCCCCATCCTCTCTAACCAGATGTAGGAGATGCTCAGGTGATTGTCCCATAAGGTTTATGGGTATCGAGTACAAAGAAGAGTTTAAGGAAAGGCTGTCAATATTGCGGCAGGCTAAGCCTCCAGCCTTGGGATGGCGGGAAGTATGCATCTCAGGTGGTAGAGGTATGGGTGTTTTGGGAGAGCTGCTGGTACAAAATTGCCCCAGAACTACAATGCAGGCACTTAGGAATGCCTTCTTCTACTATTTTTAAGGGTTCTTCAGCACATCAGTCACAGAAAATCCAAGGGGGCTGTAACAAACACACTTTAGCACCTCCTGGTTGTGTCAAGTGTTGGCCTGCAACCTTCTGCCTACTACATATCCCTATTGGCCAGTTAGGCCTCCCAGTTAGGCCTTGACAAAACTAATGAGTAACCCTGAGGGGCAAAATTACCTTTTGGGAGGATTTAATTACAATCAGGGACACATTGTGGGTGCTTTAAAGGAAATCTGTGCTGAGAGAAATCCAGGGACTGCCAATCCTATCCTCCTCCTAAAATCGCTAGTTGTCTGAATATTTCATTGATGTGGGATAAGCATGCGATCAGTAAAGTCAGAACCCTTGGTTTGCATACTTCTTGCGTGCTTCTGCCAGAACCAGTTGCTGATGAACACTGTGCTAGCACAGTGGTCAATATACCTTATATTTTACCTTCAATGCAGTCCACAAGCTTTGCTAATTATTAAGGTCTGATGAATCAAGAATGGGCCGAGATGCATACCTGGAAACTACAGGCCAGTCAGGCTAACATCAATCGTTTCCAGACAATAAGAAGCCTGGGCACTGCCAACACAAGCATGTAAATGTAATCGCAGCCAGGTGCAAAGTCAGGTGCATGGGTAGCTTCAGGCAGCCTTGAATGTGGCCACTAGCATAGTGGAACAGAAGAATGGCAAGAAAGAACACTAAACAGGCACTCCAGTGTAAAAAAAACCCAAAAAACAGAAAAATGTTGTATGTATAGGGAATGTAATAGCTGGACTCAAAGCATGTGCACACAGTCTTGGGCTAAAGGAAGTTCCACATAAAACAATAATATCCAAGAAAGATGCCAAGTTTATTGAAATTATCAAATAAATCTTACATGGTGCTGAGCAGTAATCCCAGGCAGTGATGGAAAGTGAGCAGGCTGAGGGCGGATGTAATGTGCTGATCTCCAGTCAAACATCCAGCAAGGACAGGGAGATAAATGTCTGCGAGCGACGATGGGGAAGCCCCAAGGGAATCTAACCAGGAAGTGATGTCACCAGAACCCAGAAGTCCTTAGCTGCTGACCCGAAAAAAAATGAAGGGACACCAAGGAACAGTAAACTTAGCCAGTTACCAGGATGACATGTTTCGGGGGGGCATATCCCTTTCTCAAATCCAGATCAGCTTGGGTACATGCAGCCTGCCCTTTCATGGTTCGAAATGTCTATGGCTGGCTTAAGTGTAATAAAATTAAGAAACATTCCTACTAATTAAGGACAGTTGGTAACTCAATAAACATTTTCTTTTTTGGCTTATGACAGTAGAGATTCCATCCCCTTACTATAAGGTTAGCAGTGCTTCTGCGTATTGGTCTCTGTGCAGAAACGGCTTCTTATTTAGCATTAAGTGCCGAAGGGCATTGCACTATTTTATGTTGACTTTCTGCAAGAATGATAAATACAGATGACAACTGGGTCACATTTAACTTTAACGGGAGCCTGTTGTGAGAAGTGTCAGACAGAAGCCATACCTCTGGGGTTTGCTATGGAGGATGCCTGAAACACAGGTTCCTAAGAAGGGACGGGGTCTAGGTGTGCTTATTTAACAGTGTTCTATTCCTGAGCTCTGCCCCCCCTCCCTTCTCCCAGTAATCAGCTCAGTGAGAATTTCTCTGTGAAGAACAATTATAGATCATTAGCATCTTCATCTGTCATGTGTGGGCTGATAGAAACAGAGCACAGGCTGTACACTGATCACATAACTTTACTATGTATGTGCAGCATACAGCTATGTACAGATCTTTACAGCCCTTCGGAGGTCTATATTGAAGTGTGAGCATTAGATGCAATTTTTACATGTACAGTATATCCATGTCTTATATTGTACAAGCTGAATAAATTACTCTTTATAGCTTTATACACATACTGCAGCTCTCTCGGAGCAGTGGCTGACTATGTGAGTATGCTGTGATATCTTTCAATGTTTCAGAATGGCATAAGTCTTTTTTAGCAGGACTGCCTTAACCCTTTCATGCCTAAGCCTAATTCTGACAATTGTTGCTTGCAAGTTAAAATCCGTATTTTTTGCTGGAAAATTACTTAGAACCCCCAAACATTATATATATTTTTTTAGCATAGACCCTAGGGAATAAAATGGCGTTCATTGCAATATTTTATGTCACACAGTATTTGCGCAGCGGTCTTTCAAGCGCAATTTTTTCGGAAAAAAGACACTTTCATGAATAAAAAAAAAACTAAACACTAAAGTTAGCCCAATTTTTTTTTATAATGTGAAAGATGAAGTTATGCAGAGTAAATAGATACCGAACATGTCATGCTTTGAAATTGTGCACACTCGTGGAATGGCGACAAACTACAGTACTTAAAGATCTCCATAGGCAACACTTTAAAAAAAATTGTGGTTACCAGGTTAGAGTTACAGAGGAGGTCTAGTGCTAGAATTATTGCACTCGCTCTGACGATTGCAACGATACCTCACGTGTGATTTGAACACCGTTTACATATGTAGGTGCGACATATGTATGCGTTTTTTTTGCTGCGCAAGCTGGCGGGGATGGGAGCGCTTTAAAAAATGTATTTTTTCTTATTTATTTTTATTTTTTTACAGTGGGGGTCATTTACTATAACTCCAGGAAGTGCTGGGCACTATGGCAAATAATAGCGCCCATTTTAGCCATATGGAAACAAAACCGGCGAATTTGCGCATGAAAATATAAGCTATAAGCGCTATAAGCGGAGAACAAACGCTTGTAAATTCTAAATTGCCGCTAATTCGTGCTACCGCGTATATACAAATGCCAGTTATTATTAAGTTGTTATATAGCACTGTACTGTAGCCATGATCCATGTATGTGAAAGAAACATTTTTATCAGAGATATGCTCTAGTTCCCGTGCATCTATTGATTTATATTGCAATTAGTATTCCTAGTTTTTTTTCTTCTTTTGCTAAGGAATGCAGTTCTGAATGATTATTACATAGTAATGTCTGTTATTCTGTAAAGTTACATGTATTATTTATTTAGGTTACCTATTTGTTGTATGTTGATTTTTTCATGTTTTTGATTTATTATTTATTAATTTAGTTGACTATAAAGCAGTAATTATTTATGTTCATTCTTTAATAATACTACACTATTATGCAGGTCTTGTACTTAGCACAATGGCTTAGTGGTCTGCTTGGATATCTCTACACCACTCATGGTATGAGTTCAAACAACAGCCAACCTACCATCCACCAGCTGTGTTTATTTTTTCAGTGCACAAGTGAATTAAAATAAACAAACAAATAAATGTAAACTGCCCTTTAGCTAGTGTGTGGTTTTTGGAATGTCACATCATAATTTAATTGAATACTTACATACCATTGCATGCATTTAAAGAGTTAATAAAATAAAATCATTCACATTAAAGTGCATTGGCTATTTGGCAATCACCTATTTATATATATATATATATATATATATATATATATATATATATATATATATATATATATATATATATATATATTTGTATTGCTTTGGCTAATTGGCTAACTGGCATTCTCCTTTTCCCACCAATGCAATCTTTTAAGATTTTTCTGTGGGATTTGAACCCATGAGTCTTTCAATACCTGAATGTTTGAAGGTAGAGTTGCTAACTGCTAGCCTATTGGGCTGAGCACAATTATATATACAAAATACTTTTACTAGTGTTTGATGTGTTATATACTATACAATAAAGTTTATCAAATGTAAACTGCTTGTTAGCTAGTGTGTGGTGTTTGGAGATTCACACCCTAATATTAGTGAATACTTACATACCATTGCAAGCATTTGAAGAGTTAATACAATAATATCAACCACATTAAAGTGTATTGTCTACTTGGCATTCACTGTATGCTGCTTTGGCTAATTGGCTAACTGGCTAACAGTAATTCTCCTTTTCTCCACCAATAGTAATCTTTTAGGATTCTTCTGTGGGATTTGAACCCATAAGTCTTTCAATACCTGAATTTTTGAAGGTAGAGGTGCTAACTGCTAGCCTATTGGGCTGAGCACAATTATATATACAAAATACTTTTACTAGTGTTTGATGGTTTATATACCATACAATAAAGTTTATCAAATGTAAACTGCTTGTTAGCTAGTGTATGGTGTTTTGGAGATTCACACAATAATATTAGTGAAGACTTATTTATTTTTATTTAAGGTACTTCTATAGTGCCGTCAATTTACGCAGTGCTTTACATATACATTATACACTCACATGGGCCCCTACCCTCAAGGAGCTTACAATCTAAGGTCCCTAACTCACATTCATATACTAGGGCCAATTTAGACAGAAGCCAATTAACCTACCAGCATGTCTTTGGAGTGTGGGGGGAAACCGGAGTACCCGGAGGAAACCCACGCAGGCACAGGGAGAACATGCAAACTCCAGGCAGGTAGTCTTGTGGTGTGATTGGGAATACGAACCAGCGACCCTTTTTACTGCTAGGTAGGGATGAGCCGACCCCCACCCCCCCGTTCAGTTCACACCAGAACATGTGAACAGGAAAAAAGTTTGTTCGAGCAAGCAAACACAGTTAAAGTCTATGGGGGTCATTTACTATAGCTCCAGGAAGTACTGGGCACTATGGCAAATAATAGCTCCCATTTTAGCCAAATAAAATTTTTAACAGACGAATGTGCGAATGAAAAATTAGCGCTATTAGTAAGAAACACATGTTAGTAAATTCTAAGCTGGCGCTAATTAGCGCTTCCGCATATATGCAAATGCCAATTCCTACCAAGTTGTTATATAGTACTGCACTGTAACCATGATCCATGTATGTGAAAGAAACATTTTTATGTGAGATGTGCTCTACCTCGTGTGCATCTATTGATGTATGTTGCAATTAGTATTCCTAGTTTTTTCCTTCTTTTGCTAACTAATGCAGTTATGAATGATTATTACATAGTAATGTCTGCTATTCTGTAAAGTTACATGTATTAAACATTTAGGTTACCTATTTGTTGTATGTTGTTTTTTATTTTTTAATTTAGGTGACTATAAAGCGGTAATTATTCATATTCATTCTTTAATCATACTACACTATTATGCAGGTCTCATACTTAGCACAATGACTTAGTAGTCTGCTCAGATGTCTCCACAGCACTCATGGTACAAGTTCAAATACCAGCTAACCTACCATCCCCCAGCTGTGTTTATTTTTTCAGTGCACAAGCGAATTAAAATGAACAAACAAAAAAATGTAATCTGCCCATTAGTTAGTGTGTGGTGTTTGGAATTTCACAACATAATAGTATTGAATACTTACATATCATTGTAGCATTTGAAGAGTTTATATAATAGAATCAGCCAAATTTAAAGTGCATTGGCTAATTGGCATTCACCTATTTTCAGCATATGCTGCTTTGGCTAATTGGCTAATAGTCATTTCCTTTTTTTTCACCAATTCAATCTTTTAGTATTTCTCTGTGGGATTTGAACCTATGAATTCTTCAAGGTAGAAGTGCTGACCGCTAGCCTATTGGGTGTAGCACAGTCGTACATAGAAAATACATAGAAAATACATTCACTGGTGTTTGATGTTTCTTCCCCCGAGCTGTCTCTCCTGCTGCCACCATCTTCTCCCACTGATGTGTTCTTCAGCACAGCCGCTTACCCACTAATAAAAAAAAAGCCGCTCTTCTTGTGGCGGTCTTCTGTGGCCATCTGATAATGCCACCCGGAGAGTCCGCTCCATGGCTATGTAAGAGACGCCACACAGCGGGTGACAACACAGCGGAGGAAGACCACCATGGAAGAAGAGCAGCTTTTTTTTATTAGCGGGTAACCAGTGGTGCGGAAGAACACAGCAGATGGAGAAGATGGCGGCGGCAGGAGAGACGGCTCTGGGAGAATACAGCTCGGGGAGAAGATGGAGGAGGGAGAGACAGCGTCTGGAGAAGATGGCTCAGGGAAGAAGACAGCTCGGAGCTATTTTACAATAAAGGACTTGTCAAAAACCGGCTATTGATTTTTTTCACTGCTTTTTTTGGTGAATGGGTAGGGGTAAAATGTACTCCATACCTATTCACATAGGGGGCAGGATCTGGGAGCCCCCTTTTTAAAGGGGGCTTCCAGATTCTGATAAACCCCCTGCCTGCAGACCGACAACCACCGACCAGGGTTGTCGGGAAGAGGCCCTTGTCCCCATCAACATGGGGAAAAGGTGCTTTGGGGCATGTGGCCTGGTAAGGTTCAGAAGGGGAGGGTGCTCACTCATCCCCCCCTATCCTGACCTCCAGGCTGCATGCTCGGATAAGGGTCTGGTATAGATTTTGGGGGGCCCCACATCAAATTTATTTTACATTTTGGTGTGGGGTTCCCCTTAAAGTCCATACCGAAGGGCCTGGTATGTACTGGGGGGACCCTACGACATTTTTTTCCTTGAATTTTGGAATTCCATACCATAATGTTATTGAATAAGTACATACCATTGCATGCATTGAAGAGTTAAAATATGGAATAAAGCAAGCTGATGTGCTTTGGCTAATTATGCTTCTGAGTACAATGCACACTTCCAGGAGGTGATGCTGTCAGTAGGATTTGAATTTATGGCTTGAACTTTTGGGGGCAGCAGGGTATACCGCTATGCTACAGAGCTGAGCACTTACCTGCAGAGAAAATACATTTACTAATGTTTGATTCAATACAATAATGTTTTGCATATCAGACATTAATATTATAGTAACAACCATGCTCATGCCGATGTGGCATTGGCTAATAGGCATTTGCCTCTTTTCAGCATATGCTGCTGAGTACAATGCAAGCTTTCAGTAGGTGATACCATCTGTGTGATTTTCAGCCATTTGAGCACAATTATATTGAGAACATATGTTTACTAGTGTTTGATGGTGGGACTACTTTATATTCTAGGTATAAAATAGTACTCAGCCCAAGCACAGTGACTTAGGCACCTTTCACACTTGTGCGACCTGAAAGTTGCGAGATTTTAATGAGACTTTAAGCAATGCCTGTGTAATCTTGAGGTCTATGGACGCAGGAGTCACAGGGAAAGACACGCAACTTTCCCACGATTTTGCATCAGCAATTTTGCCGCAAATCCAGGGAATGCCTGTGTAAACTTGAGATCTATAGACCTCAACTCGCATCAAAGTCAGACCAAAGTAGTACAGGGACTACACTGAAGTCAGTGTTACTTGAAGTCGCACAGATATGAATGGTACACATTGAAAATCATGGGGTATGACTTGTCATACGACTCTGATGTCCAAAGTAGCACAAGTGTGACTCAGCCCAACTTTGTCAGCGATTTCAGAGACATCAGTGCACTTTCCTGCACAGATGTCTAGTGAATCACAGTCCCAACTGTTGTCCTTTAAGAAGGTGTCCTATGCCTATCTACTTTTGCTAATAGGTGTCCCTTATACCCATCTCTAAAAGTTGGGAGGTAAGAAATCGCCCCCTGAAGTCGCCCAAAGTAGTGCAGGAACTACTTTTGGGAATCGTTGTGGCGTCGCACCAATTCGGACAGTTCCATTGCCATCAATAGGCGCCGATTTGGCCTACAATTTGACATGTCAATTCAGACCTATGTGAACATGGGTGAAGTTGCATAGATATTAGAGCTGCACGGTTCTGGCCAAAATGAGAATCGCAATTTTTTTGCTTAGAATAAAAAGATCACGATTCTCGCGACGTAAAATCTTTCACATTATCCCACAAGAAATCGGGCTAACTTTTCTTTTTCTTTTTTAATTCATTAAAGTAATTTTTTCCAAAAAAAAATTGCATTTGAAAGGCGCAAATACAGCGTGACATAAAATATTGTAACAACCACCATTTTATTCTCTAGGGTCTCTACAAAAAATATATATATATAATGTTGGGGGTTTTAAGTAATTTTCTAGCAAAAAAAAAAAATGATTTTAACCTGAAACCAACAAATGTCAGAAAAATGTTTAGTGTTTAAGTGGTTAAACTTTCCTCACTTACACAGAATTCTATTTAATTGACAAATTGTTACAAGGTTTCTAGTTAAGTTCACTGATAAAGAATGTTCTAATTCTTGGCAGACTTCCTGGTTTTTTGGCTGTGGCTTCAGAAGAGCAGAGAGAGTTCTTTGCATAGCAAGAATCGTGAAACGCTTTTTTCAAGATCGTGAAGGGGAAAAAAATCACGATGACGATTAATCGTGCAGCTCTAATAAATATGCATGGAAATCAAGGGGGACAACTTTTCATGTAACTCTGAGGTCCAAAGCTCCATGAAAAGTCACCCAAGTGCGAAAGTAACCTAATGCGATTAATTGATAACACCTTTGAATAAGGCCCCATTTGCACTTGTGCGACCTTAAAATTGCACAGCTTTGTCATGACTTGAAGCAATGTCTGTGTAATCTTGTGGTGTATGGACCTCAAATTGCATCAAAGTCAAACCAAGGTAGTGCAGGGACAAATTTGCTACACCTTCAGGATGCACAAGTGACAATAGGGCCAAATTCAAAGGTGTTATCCTTGAATCTCATTCACACTGCTGCGACCTGAAAGTCACACTATTTTGCTGCCACTTTGCAGCTGCCACTTGGCCCCAACTTCTGGGAATGCCTGTGTAATATTGTACCCGATATACCTCAAGTCACACCAAAGTAGTACAGGGACTACTTTGAAGTTGGTGCGACTTAAAGTAGCACAGATATGAATGGTTATCATTGAGAATCATGGGGTACAACTTGTCATGCAACTCAGAGGTCCAAATTTGCTGGAAAATTCACCCAGCTGTGAAACAAGACATATATATTTTAATAAAAGGAGCTTTCATTTATACTTGCATAGTCCTTACTGATTTACATCAGTAGAACAAATGCAGGAAGTGATGTGCGCACATGGGACAGAAGCAAATGTGTGGTGATGCCAAACAAATCAATGAACCCCACCCACACCAAATCTAACTATGACATCCAGCCCCGCATTGATTAAGTACAAGTACATATCCTACACTTACCCGGCCAATGAGCAGCACCTCCTCTCTGCTAAAGAGACCTCACCATGTCCACTTAGATGGAGATCCTGACCAGCACAGGAACTTCCGGGTGCATACAATGACTAATCATAAAGGCGAAGGAACACCAGACAGGTCAGGGATAAAGTTGTGGAGAAGTTTAAAGCAGGGTTAGATTATAAAGAAATATCCCAAGCTTTGAACATCTCAAGGAGCACTGTTCCATTCATCATCCAAAAATGGAAAGAGTATGGCACAACTGCAAACCTACCAAGACATGGCCGTCCACCTAAACTGACAGGCCTGGCAAGGAGAGTATTAATCAGGGAAGCAGCCAAGAGGCCCATGGTAACTCTGGAGGAGCTGCAGAGATCCACAGCTCAGGTGGGAGAATCTGTCCACAGGACAAATATTAGTCTTGCACTCCAAAAACCTGGCCTTTATGGAAGAGTGACAAGAAGAAGGCCATTGTTAAATGAAAACCCCATTTGCGAGACGCCATGTGGGGGACACAGCAAACATGTACAAGAAGGTGCTCTGGTCAGATGAGACCAAAATTTAACTTTTTGGCCTAAAAGCAAAATGCTATGTGTGGCAAAAAACTAACACTGCACATCACCCTGAACACACCATCCCCACCGTGAAACATGGCGGTGGCAGCATTATGTTGTTGAGATATTTTTCTTCAGCAGGGACAGGGAAGCTGGTCAGAGTTGATGGGAAGATGGATGGAGCCAAATACAGGGCAATGTTAGAAGAAAACCTGTTAGAGTCTGCAAAAGACTTGAGACTGGGGCGGAGGTTCACCTTCCAGCAGGACAACAACCCTAAACATACAGCCAGAGCTACAATGGAATTGTTTAGGTCAAAGCATATTCATGTGTTAGAATGGCCCAGTCAAAGTCCAGACCTAAATCCAAATGAGAATCTGTGGCAAGACTTAAAAATTGCTGTTCACAGACGCTCTCCATCCATCCTGACAGAGCTTGAGCTATTTTGCAAAGAAGAATGGGCAAAAATTTCACTGTCTAGATGAGCAAAGCTGGTAGAGACATCCCCAAAAAGACTTGCAGCTGTAATTGCAGCGAAAGGGGGTTCTACAAAGTATTGACTCAGGGGGGCTGAATACAAATACACACCACACTTTTCACATATTTATTTGTGAAAAATGTTGAAAACCATTTATAATTTTCCTTCCACCTCTCAATTATGTGCCACTTTGTGTTGGTCTATTATATAAAATCCCAATAAAATACATTTACATTTTTGGTTGTAACATGACAAAATGTGGAAAATTGCAAGGGGTATGAATACTTTTTCAAGGCACTGTATAATTTTTTTTATATCTATACAAAAATGATTTGCCTTTCATTTCTATTTTGAATGGATTGTTTTACAGAGTGATCGGTTACAATCACTTTAACCACTTCCGGACCGCCCAAGTACATTTACTGAGGCAGGGCGGCTTGGGTGCACAAAATCACGTACCTGTACCTGCTAAGCTGAATCACGATCTCTCTTTTCCTCCAGTGAATCCACTCCCCTCACAGTTAGAAAGCACCTCCCAGGGAACACATTTAACCCCTTGATTGCCCCTGTAGTTAACCCCTTCTCTGCCAGTACCATTTATACAGGGATCCATGCATTTTTTTTAGCACTGATCACTGTATTGGTGTCACTGGTCCCCAAAAAGTGTCACTTGGTCAGATTTGTCCGCCGCAATGTCGCAGTCCGGCTAAAAATCGCAGATCGCCGACATTACCAGTAAAAACAGTAAAAAAAATTTAAAAGTCCCTAAATCTATCCCCATATTTTGTAGACGCTATATTTTTTGCGTAAGCCAATCAATATGTGCTTATTGGGGTTTTTTACCAAAAATATGCAGAAGAATGCATATTGGCCTAAATTGATGAAGACACTTTTTAATTTTTTTTTGGATATGTATTATAGCAGAAAGTAAAACATTGTTTTTTTTTTTTTTTCAAAATTGTCGGTCTTTTTTTTGTTTATAGCGTAAAAAATAAAAACTGCAGATGTGATCAAACACCACCAAAAACAAGGTCTATTTGTGGGGAAAAGAGGACGTCAATTTTATTTGAGTACAGCGTCACACGACCGCGTAATTGTCAGTTAAAGCGACGCAGTGCCGTATCAAAAAAATGGCCTGGTCAGGAAGTGGGTAGAACCTTCCGGGGCTGAAGTTGTTAAGCTAGCCATACATGGATTGAAACTGGTTCAGCAGGAACTGGACAATTTTGATCCATGTATGGCCGTTCCCATGTGAAAGGGAATTGATCTAGTGATCAGCTCCTCCCAAATGGGTATATGTGCACTGTATCAGCGTCTGCAGTCACTTGGTTGCAGCGTTGATCAGTGTATTCTGGGAGCAGAGGAGTCCAACTGTCAGAATACAATAGCACATTGTGGGGATTGCCCCATCCACCATGAATGTGTGGATGGGTGAATCTGTTGTTTGTTTGTTTTTTGATCAGCCAGGTGAGAACATAGGAGGATGTGACAGTACATGTGAAGTAGTACATACTTTGGTATACTTTGTCCCCTAGTTATAAAAGTCAAAGTGAGGCTTGTTCTTTAAAACCCGTCAGCTTTTTTCTTTTTCTTTTTGCGATAAGAAGTGAGAGGAAATCTCTACAAAGTGCAGGAAAATCTCTTCTTGAACAGTTTTCACCAGAACTGGACACACAGCCAGCAATCTAAAATTGAATGGTTCAGGTTATCAGCTTGCATGTCTGTTTGATCTGCAATGTGTTTTCACCTACCTCCATTTAGCATGGAACTGAATAGGGACTGTCATACACGATCCAATGGTAGTCAGAACATTAATGTGCCAGTCTAATGAACTCAGGCAGCTGTGCCCCCGCCAACATGGTTGGAATCAATGTTGACCACTTTTCTAGGAATCCCACGCAGCAGATGTTATTTTACTCAGTGGCGTAGCGTGGGGGGTGCGGGGGGTGCCGTGGCCCTGGCGCGACATTTAGGGGGGCGCAATTTCGTGCCACCTCCTAATTTTAATCTCCTGTGTCCCCCGCGCTCCAGCCACCATGTTAATTGTTTGGCCCCCTGTGATTGGGCTTATGGGGGTCATGTGCGGCGTGGGGCTGGCCTATCCGCGATCACAGTTACTCCTGGAGTCCACACATGACCCCTATACGCCCAATCACAGTGCGCCGGGAAACAATTAACACGGCAGCCGGAGTGCAGGGGAGACAAGCACTGGAAAGTGTGAGCTGCCGGGGCCGCTGTCTTCGCCTCCTCCTCCTATCCTCCGGACCGATGCAGGACAAGAAGGTGAGGAATGGATAAAGGGGGGGGGAGAGAAGAGAGAGGCGCCGTATATGTAGTGTCAGTGTAGGAAGACTGTAGGCGGGACAGTAAAGTGTACAGTGTAGTATAGTGGTCAGTATAGTGTAGTGGTCAGTATAGTGTAGTGGACAGTATAGTGGACAGTGTAGTATAGTGGTCAGTGTAGTATAGTGGTCAGTTTAGTATAGTGGACAGTATAGTAGTCAGTGTAGTGGACAGTGTAGTATAGTGGTCAGTGTAGTGTAGTGGACAGTGTAGTATAGTGGTCAGTGTAGTGGACAGTATAGTATAGTAGTCAGTGTAGTGGACAGTGTAGTATAGTGGTCAGTGTAGTGTAGTGGACAGTGTAGTGGTCAGTGTAGTATAGTGGTCAGTGTAGTGTAGTGGACAGTGTAGTATAGTGGTCAGTGTAGTGGACAGTATAGTATAGTAGTCAGTGTAGTGGACAGTGTAGTATAGTGGTCAGTGTAGTGTAGTGGACAGTGTAGTGGTCAGAGTAGTATAGTGGTCAGTGTAGAGTAGTGGACAGTGTAGTATAGTGGTCAGTGTAGTGGATAGTATAGTAGTCAGTGTAGTGGACAGTGTAGTATAGTGGTCAGTATAGTGGTCAGTGTAGTATAGTGGACAGTATAGTATAGTAGTCAGTGTAGTGGTCAGTGTAGTGTAGTGGACAGTGTAGTGGTCAGTGTAGTATAGTGGACAGTATAGTATAGTAGTCAGTGTAGTGGACAGTGTAGTGTAGTGGACAGTATAGTATAGTGGTCAGAATAGTGTAGTGGTCAGTGTAGTTCTCAGTGTAGTATAGTGGTCAGTGTAGTGGACAGTATATTGGTCAGTGTAATGTAGTGGACAGTATAGTATAGTAGTCAGTGTAGTGTAGTAGACAGTATATTGGTCAGTGTAGTATAGTGGACAATATAGTAGTCAGTGTAGTGGACAGTGTAGTATAGTGGTCAGTATAGTGTAGTGGACGGTATAGTGGTCAGTGCAGTGTAGTTCTCAGTGTAGTGGACAGTGTAGTATAGTGGTCAGTGTAGTATGGTGGACAGTATTGTATAGTAGTCACTGTAGTGGACAGTGTAGTATAGTGGTCAGTATAGTATAGTGGACAGTATAGTGGTCAGTGTAGTGTAGTGGACAGTGTAGTGGTCAGTGTAGTGTAGTGGTCAGTGTAGTGTAGTGGTCAGTATAGTGGACAGTATAGTGTAGTGGACAGTAAAGTGGTCAGTATAGTGGAGAGTATAGTGTAGTGGTCAGTGTAGTATAGGGGTCAGTGTAGTGTAGTGGACAGTGTAATGGTCACTGTAGTGTAGTTCTCAGTGTAGTATAGTCATCAGTATAGTGTAGTATAGTCGTCAGTATAGTGTAGTGTAGTGGACAGTATAGTGTAGTGGACAGTGTAGTTCTCAGTGTAGTGGTCAGTAAAGTGGACAGTATAGCATAGTGGACAGTATAGTGGTCACCGTAGTGGACAGTATAGTATAGTGGTCAGTGTAGTGTAGTGGACAGTATAGTGGACAGTGTAGTGTAATGGTCAATGTAGTGGACAGTATAGTGGTCAGTGTAGTTCTTAGTGTGGTGGACAGTATAGTATAGTGGTCAGTGTAGTGTGTAATGGTCAGTAAAGGAATCAGGTTGGTCAGTGTTGAAATAAAGTAGGTTAGTGTAGTGGTCAGTATAGGAATCAGGTAGGTCAGTACTATTGTATTTGAAGGGACTCAGGGAGTGCTAAAAGTCCGCAGGTTAGGGGGCGCAAATTACTTGCCTTGCCCTGGGTGCTGACAACCCACGCTACACCACTGATTTTACTGGAGGATTTTTGCCACCAAACATAGAACAATGCATAACAACTTCCAAGAGGGCATATAACACACAACTTACTGGTTATCCATGCGCTCTAGTGCCTCTACTCATAGTGGTAGACAAAGGTCAACTACCACCCATGTACAAACACTTGTTTGAGATAGATAGATAATGTGGTTGCATAAGTGTGCACACCCTCTTATAACTGGGGATGAAGCTTTGTTCAGAATTAAGCAATCACATTCAAACTCATGTTAAATAGTCAGTACACACCTGCCATCATTTAAAGTGCCTCTGATTAACTCCAAATAGAGTTCAGCTGTTCTAGTAGGTCTTTCCTGACATTTTCTTAGTCCCATGCTTTAGCAAAAGCCATGGTCCGCAGAGAGCTTCCAAAGCATCACAGGGATCTAATGCCCTGTACACACGATAGGATTTTCCGACAACAAAATCCATGTTTTTTCCCGACGGATGTTGGCTCAAACTTGTCTTGCATACACACAGTCACACAAATCTTGTCGGAAATTCCAAACACGGTGACGTACAACTCGTACGACGAGCTGAGAAAAATGAAGTTTAATAGCCAGTGCGGCTCTTCTGCTTGATTCCGAGCATGTGTGGAACTTTGTGCGTTGGAATTGTGTACACACGATCGGAATTTCCAACAACGGATTTTGTTGTCGGAAAATTTGAGAACCAGCTCTCAAATTTTGTGTGATGGAAATTCCGATGGAAAATGTCTGATGGAGCCTACACACAGTTGGAATTTCCGACAACAAGCTCCAATCGAACATTTTCCATCAGAAAATCCTATTGTGTGTACAGGGCATTATTGTTAAAAGGTATCAGTCAGGGGAAGGGTACAAAAGAATTTCCAAGGCATTAGATATACCATGGAACACAGTTAAGACAGTCATCATCCAGTGGAGAAAATATGGCACAACAGTGACATTACCAAGAACTGGACGTCCCTCCAAAATTGATTAAAAGACGAGAAGAAAACTGGGCAGGGAGGCTGCCAAAAAGCCTACAGCAACATTAAAGGAGCTGCAGGAATATCTGGCAAGTACTGGCTGTGTGGTACATGTAACAAAAATCTCCTGTATTCTTCATATGTCTGGGCTATGGGGTAGAGTGGCAAGACTGAAGCCTTTTCTTACGAAGAAAAACATCCAAGCCCAACTAAATTTTGCAAAAACACATCTGAAGTCTCGCAAAAGCATGTGAGAAAATGTGTTGTGGTCTGATGAAACCAAAGTTTTACTTTTTGGCCATAATTCCAAAAGATATGTTTATCACAAAAACGACACTGCACATCACCAAAAGAACACCATACCCACAGTGAAGCATGGTGGTGGCAGCATCATGCTTTGGGGCTGTTTTTCTTCAGCTAGAACAGGGACCTTAGTCAAGGTAGAGGGGATTATGAACAGTTCCAAAATACAAGTCATGAGTGGCACAAAACCTTCAGGCTTCTACTAGAAAGCTGAACATGAAGAGGAACTTCATCTTTCAGCATGACAACTACCCAAAACATTCATCCAAATCAACAAAGGAATGGCTTCACCAGAAGAAGATTACAGTTTTGGAATGGCCCAACCAGAGCCCAGACCTGAATCTGATTGAAAATCTGTGGGGTGATCTGAAGAGGTCTGTGCACAGGAGATGCCCTCCCAATCTGAGAGATTTGGAGTGTTTTTGCAAAGAAGAGTCAGGGCTCGACAAAACCCGGGCGCCAGGTCGCATTTGCGACTAGAATTAGCGACCTGGCGCCTGGGGCAGCACAGCGACAGCCCCCCCCCCCCTCCCGCCGTGATCGCGCTGGGCCGCGCCGGTAATTGAGGCCCCGGCTTTGCGGCCTACTGCAGTCCTATGGTTCCTGGTTCCTTCTGCATTCGGGCGCCCTCTGGTGGTGGCCGTTGGTATGACAAGACATCCACCAATGCTAATGGAGCTTTCCCTACCTGTTTTCACTGCCTGCTCATCTCCTTCCCTTTACTTAGAACCCCCAAACATTATATATATTTTTTATTCTAACACCCTAGAGAATAAAATGGCGGTCATTGCAATACTTTCTGTCACACCGTATTTGCGCAGCGGACTTACAAGCGCACTTTTTTGGGAAAAAATACTTTTTTTAATTAAAAAATAAGAAAACAGTAAAGTTAGCCCAATTTTTTTTATATTGTGAAAGATAATGTTACGCCGAGTAAATTGATTCCCAACATGTCACGCTTCAAAATTTCATCCGCTCGTGGAATGGCGACAAACTTTTACCCTTTAAAATCTCCATAGGCGTCGTTTAAAAAATTCTACAGGTTACATGTTTTGAGTTACAGAGGAGGTCTAGGACTAGAATTATTGCTCTCGCTCTAACGATCGTGGCGATAGGGGGGGCCCTCTCCTGCCGCCGATAAAAGTGATCTCGCTGCTAATCTGCTGCAGAGACCACTTTTATCTGAAAGAGAACCGCCGGCTCTTGAAGAAGATACCGGGGTTATGGTAGCTAGCTGCTACCATAACTATGGTATTTCTCTTCAAAGACAGGATGTATATATTCGTCCTGCGGGAAGGAAGCGGTTAATTAAAATGAATTTATTATTTGTCACCTCCCTGCTTGGCCCCTTTCACTCGGGCTGTCTGATCAGGTTCACCTGTCAGTTTTAAAGGCGGACCTGATTGGATCCTTAGCGAGAATATGGTGGTCTTGTGTCCCTGCATGGCAGGAAATAAAAGCAGTCACATTAGTTCTAGTCGTCTCTGTGTAAATTTAAGATTGGTTAATTTTTATATTGAAAATAAAGCTTTGTCGGTCGTTTAAAAAAAAAAAAACACCTGGCTCCTAACTTTTTTAGCTGGCTCCTAGATTCCAAGCAAATTTGTCAAGCCCTGAGAAGAGTATTCAAGTATTGCCAAGTAAGGATGTGCCATGCTGGTAGACGTATACCCAAAAAGACTGAGTGCTGTAATAAAATCAAAAGGTGCTTCAACAAAGTATTAGTTTAAGGGTGTGCACACTTATGCAACCATATTATTTTTACTTCCCTCCACCTAAAAATTTGTTGTTCACCTGAGTTGTACAGTTTATAAGTCACATTAAAGGTGGAAAAAATTCTGAAATGATTCATCTTTGTCTCAATTTTTTTACATCCCAGAAACCTGACATTTTAACAAGGGGTGTGTAGACTTTTTATATCCACTGTAGAAAGATAGATAGATAGATAGATAGATAGATAGATAGATAGATAGATAGATAGATAGATAGATAGATAGATAGATAGATAGATAGATAGATAGATAGATAGATCTTCATACATGTAGATAGAGGTAAGTCTTTTTGACACTCTACCACAGTACACAACATTCAACATTCAGACAGTGAGCACGCCTTCTCTTCCAGTTCCACAGTTCCAGAGGGCCCTTGTGCAACCACACGGTCTTCTTAATATTCACACCTGTGCTGGCCCTTAATTTTGTACACACACTGTTAAGGCCCTCAGTTACCACCAGTTTTGTGGTCTAGACACCACTTTTAGACAGCATAGTGAGATTCTTACCTTTTCCAAATTCGGTCAGTGATCCAACCCCAACTTGATGATTGGGGGAAAAAAGAGCAGGAGCACACTAAAGGGGCTATACTCTGCTCTCTCTTCCTGTGAGGATATTTTTAGTTTTAGAAGGAGTGTACCCTGAATGCCTAAGGTCACTTAAGCTGGCTATACATTATACAATTGTAGCACCCTCTACCACAAGGTAGGTGCTAGAATAGGATTTTCTGGGTTTAAGATATCAGTGTAGGCAAATTTAAACAGGCCTGTGCTTTAGGTTAGGCCTGTTTGTTTTGATTTGAGATTGGGAGTGTTTAGTGTAGTGGTGGGTGTGACCACCTGCGCTTTGACTCAGAGGCACCTCCTCTGCTTTCAGGAAGATTGTTCTGGAACAGGGGTTGGACCTGAGGTTTGAGTGGCAGGCAGCTCATGTGAGGAGCTCGATCAATTACCAGTCGGTATTGGCAGGGGGCAGGCCTCCCATATAAGCTGGGGTCACATGCTGCCAAGAGGGTTCTGACGGTGCAGGAAAAGGAGAATGGAGTTGTAGGTAGCTGCCGCAGGGCGACCCCACATGGGGGGCGCGCCGAGTGCGGAGGAGGGATGGAGGAGCTGCTAGGATATATTCCTGGATAAAAATCTTCACCATGGAGTTGGTGTCAAGCTGCTGTGACGGGGGAACACAGGACTTGCACTTTGGAGAAGGTTGGTGAAGGAGAAGCAACAGTAGGATTGAGGAGAGTAGAACAAAGTTCTGTGACCGGGGAACACAGAACTTGCCACTTTGGAGAAGGTCAGTGTGAAAGAAGCAAAAGGACAATTGGTGAGAATAGTGCAGAATGCAGTGGCCGGGGAACGCAGCGTTTGCAGTTATGGACTGGCTGGGAACAGTAGTCCCCTTATTACCGTCTACTAGGCCGTCGGGAGAGGTACTGAGTATCTCTGGCGGGGTAAAGCACTGTGGTAATATCATCCAAGTGACTGTGTAGTTATCAAATTCACTGAGCCACCGGGGAGAGGTATTGTATGCCACTGGCTTATTGATTTGCTCAAGCAACACCATTCAGAGACTTTATTGCAGTACCAAATTACAACCAGCAAACTGGGGTTATTCAGAGTGATCCCTTCTTGTCTTACTGGAAGTGAAGCAACAGGAATCTAACAGTTTTGCAGTGGAGGATTTGTACAAGAAGAGAGGAATCTAGAGGAGTGATATTCTGCAGGAGTGACTGCAGAGGAAGAAGAGCAATAGTCTGCAGTGGAGATTTGTAGAGGAAATAGACTATGAATGTTAGAGATGCACCATTTTCAGGGCTAACGCTGCTAATCAATGTTCTATCAATGTGATGGCAATTTAATAAGTGCTATGGGCATCCCATATCTTCCTTTACGCCAACCAAGTTGTATCCCGCAATAAACGCAACAAAACTACGCAAATGACTGCTCATTGTCTCAGATGTGATAGATGGGGGTCTGGCAGCAGGGTGATTTGGTGGATGTTAGTAACTAGTAGGGATGAGCTTCGAGTTCGAGTCGAACTCATGTTCGACTCGAACATTGGCTGTTCGCAAGTTCGCCGAACACCGAACAATTTGGGGTGTTCGCGGCAAATTCGAATGCCGTGAAACACCCTTTAAAAGTCTATGGGAGAAATCAAAAGTGCTAATTTTAAAGGCTTATATGCAAGTTATTGTCATAAAAAGTGTTTGGGGACCCGGGTCCTGCCCCAGGGGACATGTATCAATGCAAAAAAAAGTTTTAAAAACGGACGTTTTTTCAGGAGCAGTGATTTTAATAATGCTTAAAGTCAAACAATAAAAGTGTAATATCCCTTTAAATTTCGTACCTGGGGGGTGTCTATAGTATGCCTGTAAAGGGGCGCATGTTTCCCGTGTTTAGAACAGTCTGACAGCAAAATGACATTTCGAAGGAAAAAACTCATTTAAAACTACCGCGGCTATTAATGAATTGCCGGTCCGACAATACACATAAAAGTTCATTGATAAAAACGGCATGGGAATTCCCCACAGGGAAACCCCGAACCAAAATTAAAAAAAAAAAAAATGACGTGGGGGGGTCCCCCTAAATTCCATACCAGGCCCTTCAGGTCTGGTATGGATATTAAGGGGAACCCCGGCCAAAATTTAAAAAAAAAAAATGACGTGGGGTTCCCCCTAAATTCCATACCAGACCCTTCAGGTCTGGTATGGATTTTAAGGGGAACCCCGCGCCAAAAAAAAAAAAAAAACGGCGTGGGGTTCCCCCAAAAATCCATACCAGACCCTTATCCGAGCACGCAACCTGGCAGGCCGCAGGAAAAGAGGGGGGGACGAGAGTGCGGCCCCCCCCCTCCTGAACCGTACCAGGCCACATGCCCTCAACATTGGGAGGGTGCTTTGGGGTAGCCCCCCAAAACACCTTGTCCCCATGTTGATGAGGACAAGGGCCTCATCCCCACAACCGTGGCCGGTGGTTGTGGGGGTCTGCGGGCGGGGGGCTTATCGGAATCTGGAAGCCCCCTTTAACAAGGGGACCCCCAGATCCCAGCCCCCCCTGTGTGAAATGGTAAGGGGGTACTTACCCCTACCATTTCACTAAAAAAGTGTCAAAATAGTTAAAAATGACAAGAGACAGTTTTTGACAATTCCTTTATTTAAATGCTTCTTCTATCTTCCTTCATCTTCTTCATCTTCTGGTTCTTCTGGCTCTTCTGGTTCTTCCTCCGGCGTTCTCGTCCAGCATCTCCTCCGCGGCATCTTCTATCTTCTTCTCCTCGGGCCGCTCCGCACCCATGGCATGAGGGGAGGCTCCCGCTCTTCTCTTCATCTTCTTCATCCTCTTCTCTTCTTCATCTTCTTCTTCTTCATCTCTTCTTCCTTCTTCATTTCTTCTCCGGGCCGCTCCGCAGCCATGCTGGCATGGAGGGAGGCTCCCGCTGTGTGACGGCGTCTCCTCGTCTGACGGTTCTTAAATAACGGGGGGCGGGGCCACCCGGTGACCCCGCCCCCCTCTGACGCACGGTGACTTGACGGGACTTCCCTGTGACGTCACGGGGAATGCCACAGGGAAGTCCCGTCATGTCCCGTGCGTCAGAGGGGGGCGGGGTCACCGGGTGGCCCCGCCCCCCGTTATTTAAGAACCGTCAGACGAGGAGACGCCGTCACACAGCGGGAGCCTCCCTCCATGCATGGATGCGGAGCGGCCCGCAGAAGAAAATTAAGAAGAGAAGATGAAGATGAAGAAGATGAAGAAGATGAAGAAGAGAAGAGGATGAAGAAGAAGATGAAGAGAAGAGCGGGAGCCTCCCCTCATGCCATGGGTGCGGAGCGGCCTGAGGAGAAGAAGATAGAAGACGCCGCGGAGGAGATGCTGGACGAGAACGCCGGAGGAAGAACCAGAAGAGCCAGAAGAACCAGAAGATGAAGAAGATGAAGGAAGATAGAAGAAGCATTTAAATAAAGGAATTGTCAAAAACTGTCTCTTGTCATTTTTAACTATTTTGACACTTTTTTAGTGAAATGGTAGGGGTAAGTACCCCCTTACCATTTCACACAGGGGGGGGCCGGGATCTGGGGGTCCCCTTGTTAAAGGGGGCTTCCAGATTCCGATAAGCCCCCCGCCCGCAGACCCCCACAACCACCGGCCACGGTTGTGGGGATGAGGCCCTTGTCCTCATCAACATGGGGACAAGGTGTTTTGGGGGGCTACCCCAAAGCACCCTCCCAATGTTGAGGGCATGTGGCCTGGTACGGTTCAGGAGGGGGGGGGCCGCACTCTCGTCCCCCCCTCTTTTCCTGCGGCCTGCCAGGTTGCGTGCTCGGATAAGGGTCTGGTATGGATTTTTGGGGGAACCCCACGCCGTTTTTTTTTTTGGCGCGGGGTTCCCCTTAAAATCCATACCAGACCTAAAGGGTCTGGTATGGAATTTAGGGGGAACCCCACGTCATTTTTTTTTTAAAATTTTGGCCGGGGTTCCCCTTAATATCCATACCAGACCTGAAGGGCCTGGTATGGAATTTAGGGGGACCCCCCCACGTCATTTTTTTTTTTTTTTTTTTTGGTTCGGGGTTTCCCTGTGGGGAATTCCCATGCCGTTTTTATCAATGAACTTTTATGTGTATTGTCGGACCGGCAATTCATTAATAGCCGCGGTAGTTTTAAATGAGTTTTTTCCTTCGAAATGTCATTTTGCTGTCAGACTGTTCTAAACACGGGAAACATGCACCCCTTTACAGGCATACTATAGACACCCCCCAGGTACGAAATTTAAAGGGATATTACACTTTTATTGTTTGACTTTAAGCATTATTAAAATCACTGCTCCTGAAAAAACGTCCGTTTTTAAAACTTTTTTTTGCATTGATCCATGTCCCCTGGGGCTGGACCCAGGTCCCCAAACACTTTTTATGACAAAAACTTGCATATAAGCCTTTAAAATTAGCACTTTTGATTATTCATGTTCGTGTCCCATAGACTTTAACGGTGTTCGCGTGTTCGAGCGAACTTTTTTCCTGTTCGCATGTTCTGGTGCGAACCGAACAGGGGGGTGTTCGGCTCATCCCTAGTAACTAGTGGTAACCAACCGCTACACAATTTTCTTGTTCAATTTCCTTTAGATTTACCTTCAACTATATAGCACAAGGGCCTGCCTGATTGCATAAAAATTTAAAGTGTTTAGGCTTGACCTCATATTATATGGTTTTGGTAAATATAAATGAAAATTGCATAATGTATGGCCAGCCTTTCACATGGGCTTAAAGATGTGGCAAAAAAGTGTTTTAGTCAGGTACCACGTGTCAATGCCTGAGGCAATTAAAACAATAACAGGCTGATAGGACAGTATACATCAGCGCTCTAGGGTCGCTTTATTTTGCGATGCATGAAATGTTTTATGCGCACTTTGCATTCTCTAGACTTTGCCACAACCTGATGCCTCACGCTTTGACAGCACTCACTTACTCTTGGGAAAATAACCTGAGAACCCAAGGGTGGTGTTTTGAGCAGTGTTTATTAACCACTTCAACACAGGGCATTTTCACCCCCTTCCTGCCCAGGCCAATTTTCAGTTTTCAGCGCTGTCACATTTTGAATGACAATTGCGCGGTCATGCTACACTGTACCCAAATGAAATTTTTATCATTTTTTTCCTCACAAAAAGAGCTTTCTTTTGGTGGTATTTGATCATCACTATTATTTTTTGTGCTATAAACAAAAGAAAAGCGACAAGTTTGAAAAAAAACAACATTTTTTACTTTTTGTTTTAATAACTATCCCATTTTTTTTTTTTTTTTTTAAACCCAATTTTTTCCTCAGTTTAGGCCGATATGTATTCTTCTACATATTTTTGGCAAAAAAATTGCAATAAGCATATATTGATTGGTTTGCGCAAAAGTAATAGGGTCTACAAAATAGGGGATAGTTTTATGCCATTTTTATTATAATTTTTTTACTAGTAATGGCGGCTATCTGCGATTTTTATCATTACTGTGACATTGCGATGGACATATTGGACACTTTTGACACCATTTTGGGCAATATTTTTTATACAGCGATCAGTGCTATAAAAATGTACTGATTACTATATAAAGGTCACTGGTAGGGAAGGGGTTAACACTAGGGGGCGATCAAGGGGTTAAGTGTGTTACCTAGGAAGTGGTTCTAACTGTAGGGGGAGGGGACTCACAAGGGGAGGAGACAGATCGGTGTTCCTCTGTACCGGTAAAACATGATTGGTCTCCTCTCACCTGAGAAATCCACGGTCCTGCTCTGTTATTGAGCAATCGCGGGTGCCCGGTGGACATCGCAGCCGCCGGGCACGCGCATTAGCTCCTGAGTGACGCGGCGGGGGCACACGCGATCTGCCGGCGGCGCTTGCGGCCCCCAGACAGCCAGGGAGCCCAGGACGTCATATGACGCCCGCCCAGGATGGGAGATCCCTCCTGCGGATGTCATATGATAATGGGCGGGATGTGAAGTGGTTAATGTGCTGTAATGTGTCTTGAGCATAGGTTAACACTGTGGCCGAGTTAACCTGTTTGTCATTTTGTTGCATCTCTAAGTCAATATGAAAGAGGCCTTAGGGCAGTGGTTCTCAACCTTCCTAGTGCCGTGACCCCTTGATAAAATTTCCCAAGTTGTGGGGACCCCTAAGAGTAAAATTATTTTTGCTAGTCGCGTTTGCTGGCACAGTGGCGGCGTTTGCTGGCACAGTGGCAACAATTGATGGGCACAGTGGCTGCACAGTGGGACGTTTGCTGGCACAGTGGCTGCGTTTGGCACAGTGGTAACAATTAAAGGGCACAGTGGCTGCGTTTGATGGCACAGGTGGCGACGTTTGCTGGCACAGTGGCGACAATTTATGGGCACAGTGGCTGCGTTTGGCACAGTGGCAACAACTAAAGGGAACAGTGGCTGCATTTGATGGCACAGTGGCTGCGTTTGATGGCACAGTGGCAACGTTTGCTGGCACAGTGGCAACGTTTACTGGCACAGTGGCAACGTTTACTGGCACAGTGGCGACAATTGATGGGCACAGTGGCTGCCCTTGGCACAGTGGCAACAATTAAAGGGCACAGTGGCTGCGTTTGATGGCACAGTGGCGACGTTTGCTGGCACAGTGGCGACAATTAATGGGCACAGTGGCTGCGTTTGGCACAGTGGCAACAATTAAAGGGCGCAGTTCCTGCGTTTGATGGCACAGTGGCTGCGTTTGATGGCACAGTGGCAACGTTTGCTGGCACAGTGGCGACAATTGATGGGCACAGTGGCTGCCCTTGGCACAGTGGCAACAATTAAAGGGCACAGTGGCTGCGTTTGATGGCACAGTGGCGACGTTTGATGGCACAGTGGCGACGTTTGATGGCACAGTGGCGACGTTTGCTGGCACAGTGGCGACAATTAATGGGCACAGTGGCTGCGTTTGGCACAGTGGCAACAATTAAAGGGCGCAGTTCCTGCGTTTGATGGCACAGTGGCAGCGTTTGCTGGCACAGTGGCGACAATTGATGGGCACAGTGGCTGCATTTGATGGCACAGTGGCGACAATTGATGGGCACAGTGGCTGCACAGTGGCGACGTTTGCTAGCACAATGGCGACAATTGATGGGCACAGTGGCTGCGTTTGGTACAGTGGCAACAATTAAAGGGCACAGTGGCTGCGTCTGATGGCACAGTGGCTGCGTTTGATGGCACAGTGGCGACGTTTGCTGGTACAGTGGCGACAATTAATGGGCACAGTGGCTGCGTTTGGTACAGTGGCAACAATTAAAGGGCACAGTTCCTGCGTTTGATGGCACAGTGGTAGTGTTTGCTGGCACAGTGGCGACATTTGATGGCACAGTTGCAGCGTTTTAATGGGGGTTTTTTTCTGATTGTTTCAGTTTGCTTGCGCCCCCACCACTGATTTATATATAAATGTTGCGGTTGATTCCTCAAAAGTGGTTATTCCGTGCCAGTGCTAGATACACAAAGTGTATAGCTTCCAAACATGTATCTAGCACTGGCACGGAATAACTACTTTTGAGGAACCAACTGGGACGTTTATATATATATATATATATATATATATATATATATATATATATATATATATATATATATATATATATAGGACCATAATTTAAAAAATGTTGTCTTGTCAGCTTTTCCTGTGTGTCTGACTTACCAGAAGTCACAGGTGTTCTTCTTCTTCAGCATGTCGTGTTTCGTTGCCTCCCTCTTGGTACACTCGTCCGCAGCAAGCAGATTTCGGTGGGTGTACAAAGATGTCCGCTTGCCGACTTCTAAGTCTAAGCCTTACTGCGGACGAGAGTACCAAGATGGCGGCGACGGAACGTCACTTCCGGCAGTCCCTCCTCTCCAGGAAGTGACATCTCGCTGGCCGAGACGGACGGACTCAGGCAGTAACTTCGGGTCCGTCTCGGCCAGCATCTCGGCCAGCATTCGCGACCCCCTGGAGAATGGGCAATCGACCCCCCAGGGGGTCGCGACCCCCAGGTTGAGAACCGCTGCCTTAGGGGGACTTTTATCACGTCATTTGGGAATGCCCTGTCCTCCAGGAGTATTGGAAAAAGGTGGTTGAGGAGATTAATGTTATCACCGATTTCTTCATATCCTTAGATCCCAAGATTCTTATTTTAGGTATTACAGAATTAATAACGCATTCCACGCATGCCAAATTATTACTATTTTATCTATGCTTTTACGCCAGGAAAGCTCTCCTCCAACAATGGAGCCTAGCGACTCCCCCCACGGTGACTCAATGGCGTGCCATGGTTGAGGCTGTGTTGCCCTTATATAAACTAACATATATGGGCCGAAAGTGCACCCAAAAGTTTGACAAAGTGTGGAAACCATGGGTGACTACTAGATCATTTCCGGTGGGAGGTGGCCAATGAAGTTAGTTTAATAATGGTACTACTAATTACGTCTATTGATTATTCAGTCTTAGATATGTAGTCAAGAGGTAAGAAACGGGGACAGTCCTTGCTTGCCTGAATTCCCTGGATTGCAGTGTTGTGCTCGAGAAGATGCATTAGGCATTACCAGGACCTCTATGAGTAATCCCCTCCTCCTCTTAAACCCTCCTGAGGTTGCTGATTTCTTCTCCTAATGTGCTCCCAACTAACGAGCTTTCCCTGGTCTGTCATGATCAAGTATATGCCTAAGATGACACAATAGTATAACTGGGTCCAATATAGACCCCTTTTCTTCTCCCATTCCCCCCTACCATTTCCATCGTGACTTCTTATACCATCATAGACAAATGTCAGGAATACCATGCTCCGTTTTATACTCTGGATATCAATTGTGTAGCATCATCGACTCCCATTTGGCTCATTCAAATAAGATCCTTTATTTATGGCTGGGTTACCTTGCTATAATATACTTATGATGTACCGTTGTTTTGTTTTCTTTTGTAATGTTTTTGTGTTTGTTATCAATACAAACTTTTCTGTTAAAAAAAAGAAAGAGGCCTTAGGGCTCCAAGTGCCTGGGGGCGAGGGTAAAAATAGGTGGCTAAGGGGTGGTTTTACCGCCCCTTAATCTAGCACAAGTCATAGCGGGTTGTACACATGCCATACCTGTGATGCTTTGTGGCTGTGTGATATCCTCTGTCATATTTGGCAGTGAGCACCACCACTGAACACAACTTATTCAAGTGAATAGGGCAGCTTCACAAAAGGCTGAAGTCAAAGCTCTGTATACAGCCAGGACTAAGCATCCAAGGGGATTCTCATGGACACAGGGATCGAGATGAAGATTAATGCAGGTACTGTGATGCCTGCATTTCAGTACTGTTTCTTCCTTAAAAGAATCCATGGACAACATTTATTTCCAACGGATGTTGGCTCAAACTTGTCTTGCATACACACGGTCGCACAAATCTTGTCGGAAATTCCGAATTTAAAGAACGCGGTGACGTACAACACGTACGACGAGCCGAAAAAAATGAAGTTCAATAGCCAGTGCGGCTCTTCTGCTTGATTCAGAGCATGCGTGGAATTTTGTGCGTTGGAATTGTGTACACACGATCGGAATTTCCGACAATGGATTTTGTTGTCGGAAAATTTGAGAACCAGCTCTCAAATTTTTGTTGTCGGAAGTTCCGACAAAAAATGTCCGAAGGAGCCTACACACAGTCGGAATTTCCAACAACAAGCTCCCATCAAACATTTGTTGTCGGAATGTCCGATTGTGTGTATGCGGCATATATGTTTTATATCAGGGCATACTCACTTTATCAGATCAAGCTGAAACTTAAAGCATGTTGATATGGTGCATTATCTATAAAGACTGTGCTGCAAATATATGAATAACGTAAAATCTGATTGAATTTGGCAAAGCCCATTGTAGTGAAATACAGGAATGAGTGACATTTAGTTTTCTTTTTCTCAAACATTTAAAATTTTGTGAATAATTGTGCAATTTTGGCAGAAATGCATTAAAATAAGTGGCGAAAGTGACATTAAGGCTGGGTTCACACTGCTGCGGTGCGGGAACGCAGCCGCACCAACTCGCACGGCAGTTTACACTGCCATATGCGAACTGCTGGGGAGTGTCATACAATGTTAATGACACCCCCAGTTCAGCCCGCATATCGCAATGCGAACTGACAATTCGGACACTTTCGGATCGCATAGGTGTGAACACCCATGCGATCCGATTTTGGTCCGAACAAAAAAATGGGTCCTGTGTGAGTTTGGACCGAATGCGGTGCGATATCAGCCATACTATCTGTATGGCTGATATCGCACAGCACAGACATCGCATGTGATGTGAACAGCAGTGCGCTGCGAATCACATGCGATGTCTGCAACGGCAGCAGTGTGAACCCAGCCTTAAGTGGATTAAGGTGATTTGTAAGAGTGCAGTGGAATTTAAAAGATTTCTTATGCCGCATACACACGACCGGACTTTCCGGCATAAAATATCCGACGGAATAATTTCATAGGATATTCTGACCGTTTGTGGGCTTCATCGAACCATTTCTGTCGAAAATTCTGACGGACCTAGAAATAGAACATGTTTTAAATCTTTCCAACAGAATCAACTCCTATCGGGAAAACCGCTCGTCTGTATGCTATTCCAACGGACCAAAAACGACGCAAGGGCAGCTATTGGCTACTGGCTATTTAACTTCCTTTTTCTAGTCCCGTCATACGTATTGTACGTCACCTCATTCTAAGCGATCGGACTTTGGTGTGATCGTGTGTACGCAAGTCCGTTTCAGCCAAACTCCGTCAGAACTCCGTCAGAAAAACCGTCAGAGTTTATTCTGACGGAAAAAACGGTCATGTGTACAGGGCATTAGGGTTATGGAAGCTCCTTTCAACTATCTTGGACCTCATTTTTTACTTTTTTATATGCAAAAATAAAAAAAAAGACAGCAAAAAAAAAAAGAAAAAACTAAAACTAAAAAACTTTCAAGCAAAACAAAAGTTTGCAATACTCTCTTACCCTCCAATGGTCCAATATCTGCAAGGTCCCTCACCAGAGCTTGCATTTACACTCCACCTTTTTCCAAGTTCTGGGTCTTCAGCCATCTTGTTGGCTGGCATGGGATGGCATAACTCCTGTGCATGTGCAGGCGTTCATTCATCCCAACACACAGGCACTGTAAGTTTATTGCGGAGGAGACACTGCATGTATTTTCTGCATTGTAAAGTTTGTCTGCTCATAATTTTAGACTTTAGTGCAAAAATAACACACACATAAAGAAAGGAAGAAACACAAATACTAAGAACTTTAAATAAACTAAACTACCCTAAACATAACCCCCCCCCCCCCAAAAAAAAAAAAACACCCCCCCTGCAAACAAGGAAATATAAAAGACAATATTTTGTTCTCAAGCAAATATTACCTAAGCAGCTCAGTGAGTGGAATTGAGTTTTGTTTTTTTTGGAGACATTTTGACAGTGTGGTTACCTGGATGTGCTCAATTTTTAATAAGTATCACTTCCATGGAGCAGGCAGTAATCGAGTCTAGTTGCTTACCATTTGGGTAATATAATATGGTCCTGTGTCCAATGCTGGAGTAGATATCATGGTATATTAATTGGCAGTATGCTATAATGATAACAACACTGATATAGACAGCACCTATATACACACACCCTATGATGAAGAAATTAGGAATGTAAATAGAGAAGCGGCCTTTTTGTTTGAATGGGCATGGCAACCTGAAGTGGGAGGATGCGGAGTCTCCCGTACCTCACATCTCCTTCTGAAAATGATGGTTGCTTGCTTGCCTTGCTGATCCAATAACTTCAGTACTTTCTAGAGCACTGACCTGGAACAAGTATGTAAATCAGGAGCTCTGATGGTCTAATCTGTATGCTTGTTCCGGGTCAGTGATTTAGAAAGCACAGAAGCCAAAGAACCAGGAAATTGGTATTTTTAGGAGAAGGTTGGCATCTGTAGACCTCATATTCATATATATTATACTATATTATATTTTATATATATATACATATATATACATATATATATATATATATACACAGTATCTCACAAAAGTGAGTACACCCCTCACATTTTTGAAAATATTTTATTATACATTTTCATGTGACAACACTGGAGAAATAACACTTTGCTACAATGTAAAGTAGTGAGTGTACAGCTTGTATTACAGCGTACATTTGCTGTCCCCTCAAAATAACTCAACACATAGCCAATAATGTCTAAACTGCTGGCAACAAAAGTGAGTACACCCCTAAGTGTAAATGTCCAAATTGGGCCCAATTAGCCATTTTCCCTCACCGGTGTCATGTGACTCGTTAGTGTTACAAGTTTTCAGGTGTGAATGGGGAGCATGCGTGTTAAATTTGGTGTTTATCGCTCTCATACTGGTTACTGGAAGTTCAACATGGCACCTCATGTAAAGAACTCTCTGAGGATCTGAAAAAAGAATTGTTGCTCTATATAAAGATGGCCTAGGCTATAAGAAGATTGCCGATTGCCAAGACCCTGAAACTGAGTTGCAGCACGGTGGCCAAGACCATACAGTGGTTTAACAGGACAGGTTCCACTCAGAACAGGCCTCGCCATGGACGACTGAAGAAGTTGAGTGCACGTGCTCAGTGTCATATTCAGAGATCGTCTTTGGGAAACAGACGTATGAGTGTTGCCAGCATTGCTGCAGAGGTTGAAGGGGTGGGGGGGTCAGCCTGTTGGTGCTTAGATCATACGTCGCACACTGAACCAAATTGGTCTGTATGGCTGTCGTCCCAGAAGGAAGCCTCTTCTAAAGATTATGCTCAAGAAAGCCCGCAAACAGTTTTCTCAAGACAAGCAGACTAAGGATATGGATTACTGGAACCATGTCCTGTGGTCTGATGAGGTCAAAATGAACTTATTTGGTTCAGATGGTGTCAAGTGTGTGTGGTGGCAACCAGGTGAGGAGTACAAAGATAAGTGTGTCTTGCCTACAGTCAAGCATGGTGGTGGGAGTGTCATGATCTGGGGCTGCATGTGTGCTGCCGGTGTCTTGTCGAATACTGTCCCCCATTGGATAGTGTCCGCCCTGTACTGCACAGGCGCAGTAGGGAGGACAAACAAGACGCCGAAAGTCTCTGAAGTTCAACAGCTGATCGTCAGCTGTACACGGCGCCTGCGCACTTATTGTGCCCTGTGTCCAGGTTCATGCCCCACTTTCCAAGTGGACATAGAGTTAGAATAAAAAGATGCCGAGCGCAGCGAGGCCGTGCCCGAATCGTGGCAAGCGAAGCGAGCCCGCGAGGGGCCCTGTTACAAAGCGTTCACTATTATGTGCCTAAGCGCCGTGTATAGCTGATGGTCAGCTGGTCTACTTCGGACACTTTCGGCGTCTCCTTGTCCTCCGTACTGCGAAAGCGCTGCGCCTGCGCAGTGCGGGGCAGACACTATCCGATAGGAGGACACTTCTCATCAGAACACCGGCACTGGGGAGCTACAGTTCATTGAGAGAGCCATGAATGCCAACAGTGGCTACTAGTGCTCAAAATTTGGGGGGGGCGCAAACAATCTGAAAAATACTGAACCCCCCTTATCAATTACAGCCTCACTGTGCCCATCAAACGCAGCCAATGTACCCATCATTGCAGCCACTTGTGCCCATCAAATGCAGCCACTTGTGCCCGTCATATGCAGCCATTTGTGCCCAGTATATGCAGCCACTTGTGCCAATCAAATGAAGCCACTTGTGCCAATCAAATGCAGCCACTTGTGCCCATCAAATGCAGCCACTTGTGCCCATCAAATGCAGCCATTTGTGCCCAGTATATGCAGCCACTTGTGCCAATCAAATGAAGCCACTTGTGCCAATCAATGCAGCCACTTGTGCCCATCAAATGCAGACACTTGTGCCTATCAAATGCAGCCATTTGTGCCCAGTATATGCAGCCACTTGTGCCAATCAAATGAAGCCACTTGTGCCAATCAAATGCAGCCACTTGTGTCCATCATATGCATCCACTTGTGCACTGTATATGCAGCCATTTGTGCCCATCATATGCAGCCACTTGTGTCCATCATATGCAGCCACTTGTGCCCCTCAAATGCAGCCACTTGTGCCCTTCAAATGCAGCCACTTGTGCCCAGTATATGCAGCCACTTGTGCCAATCAAATGCAGCCACTTGTGCCCATCATATGCAGCCACTTGTGCCCATCATATGCAGCCACTTGTGCCCATTAAATGCAGCCACTTGTGCCCATCATATGCAGCCACTTGTGCCCATCAAATGCAGCCAGGCTCAGTTGTCACTTCACTAACCCCCACACCGCGGCCGGTCCGGCGGCACTTATTGCTCGTGTGGCAGGGCTCTGCTCCTCTCCTGGAGTGACCGGCTCTCCTCCTTGGTGGCTCTCCTTCTCGGCGGGAAGCGGCAGCTCTCCTCCTCGGCAGGAAGCGGCGGCTGCGGCTCCTGTGTCCGCTCGGCTCCTCAGGCTTCCTCCGCCATGTCTCCTCTTCCGCCAAAGCGTTAGGCATCCAATAGGATCGCCTAATGCTTTGGCCAATCGGGAGAAAGGTCTCACTGACCTGCCTGCTGATTGGCAGGGAGGAATGTTAGTGTAAAAATAACGAAAATTCATTCGCTATGCCACACAACAGGGTGAGATCGGGACGCAGTGCTCTGCGCCCCGAGCCCACCCTACTTTGAAGCCTATTAGAGCCTCTGGTTCTAATCACGTGCTTCAAAATACACACCCCCTGCCTATCCCCGCCATAGTATTTCTTGTGTCCGGTGTCCTGAAAGGGGCCAGGCACATGAATAGGGAGGGCAGCGGAGCTGTCAGGGGGGGTGGCGCTCATAATGCACGGGCCACCACTGAATGCCAACATGTACTGTGACATACTGAAGCAGAGCATGATCTCCTCCCTTCGGCGACTGGGCCACAGAGAAATATTCCAACATGATAATGGCCCCAAACACACCTCCAAGACAACCACTACTTTGCTAAAGAAGCTGAGGGTAAAGGTGATGGACTGGCCAAGCATGTCTCCAGACCTAAACCCTATTGAGCATCTGTGGGGCATCCTCAAACGGAAGGTGGAGGAGCGCAAGGTCTCTAACATCCACCAGCTCCGTCATGGAGGAGTGGAAGAGGACTCCAGTGGCAACCTGTGAAGCTCTGGTGAATTCCATGCCCAAGAGGGTTAAGGCAGTGCTGGAAATTAATGGTGACCACACAAAATATTGACACTTCGGGTCCAATTTGGACATTTTCACTTAGGGGTGTACTCACTTTTGTTGCCAGCGGTTTAGACGTTAATGGCCGTGTGTTGAGTTATTTTGAGGAGACAGCAAATTTAGACTGTTATACAAGCGGTACACTCACTACTTTACATTGTAGCAAAGTGTCATTTCTTCAGTGTTGTCACATGAAAAGATATAATAAAATATTTACAAAAATGTGAGGGGTGTATTCACTTTTGTATTTTACTTTATATACAGTTGTGCTAATAAGTTTACATACCCTGGCAGAATTTATGATTTCTTGGCCATTTTTCAGAGAATATGAATGATAACACAAAAACTGTTCTTTCACTCATATTTAGTGTTTGGCTGAAGCCATTTATTATCAATCAACTGTGTTTACTCTTTTAAAATCATAATCACAACAAAAACTACCCAAATGACCCTGATCAAAAGTTTACATACCCCAGTTCTTAATACCGTGTATTGCCCTGTTTAACATCAATGACAGCTTGAAGTCTTTTGTGGTATTGGTGGAAGAGGCTCTTTATCTTCTCAGATGGTAAAGCAGCCCATTCCTCTTGGCAAAAAGCCTCCAGTTCCTGTAAATTCTTGGGCTGTCTTGCATGAACTGCACGTTTGAGATCTCCCCAGAGTGGCTCAATGATATTGAGGTCAGGAGACTGAGATGGCCACTCCATAACCTTCACTTTATTCTGCTGTAGCCAATGACAGGTCGACTTGGCCTTGTGTTTTGGATTATTGTCATGTTGGAATGTCCAAGTACATCCCATGCGCAGCTTCCTGGCTGATGAATGCAAATGTTCCTCCAGTATTTTTTAATAACATACTGTATTCATCTTGCCATCAATTTGACCAAATTTCCAGTGCCTTTGTAGCTCACACATCTGCAAATCCACCTCCATGTTTCACAGTAGGAATGATGTACCTTTCATCATAGGCCTTGTTGACTCCACTCCAAATGTAGTGTTTATGGTGGTGGCCAAAAAGCTCAATTTTGGTCTCATCACTCCAAATGACTTTGTGCCAGAAGGTTTGAGGTTTGTCTCTGTGCTGTTTGGCATATTGTAAGTGGGATACTTTGTAGCATTTGCGTAGTAATGGCTTTCTTCTGGCGACTCGACCATGCAGCCCATCTTTCTTCAAGTGCCTTCTTATTGTGCATCTTGAAACAGCCACACCACATGTTATCAGAGAGTCCTGTATTTCACCTGAAGTTATTTGTGGGTTTTTCTTTGTATCCCGAACAATTTTCCTGGCAGTTGTGGCTGAAATTTTAGTTGATCTACTTGACCATGGTTTGGTTTTAACAGAACTCTTTATTTTCCACTTCTTGATTAGAGTTTGAACACTGCTGATTGGCATCCTCAGTTCCTTGGATATCTTTTTATATCCCTTTCCTTTTTTATACAGTTCAACTACCTTTTCCTGCAGATCTCTTGACAATTCTTTTGCTTTCCCCATTACTCAGAATGCAGAAAAGTCAGTGCAGCACTGGATGAAAGATGCAAGGGTCTGTCAGGAGTCCAGAAACTCATTGACCTTTTATACACACACACTAATTACAAGCAAACAGATCACCGGTGAGGATGGTTACCTTTAAAAGCCATTCAAACCCCTTTGTGGGCCAAAAAATCATAAATTCTGCCAGGGTATGTAAACTTATGAGCACAACTGTATATATATATATATATATATATATATATATATATATATATATATATATATATATATATATACATATATATATATATACACACATATATATATATATATATATATATACATATATATACATATATATACACTATATTACCACAAGTATTGGGACACCTGCCTTTACATACACATGAACTTTAATGGCATCCCAGTCTTAGTCCATAGGATTTAATATTAAGTTAGTCCACCCTTTGCAGCTATAACAGCTTTAACTCTTGAAGGCTGTCCACAAGGTTTAGGAATGTGTCTATGGGAATGTTTGACCATGCTCCCAGAAGTGCATTTGTGAGGTCAAGCACTGATGTGGACCAGAAGGCCTGGTTTGCAGTCTCCGCTCTAATTCATACCAAAGGTGTTCTATTGGGTTGAGGTCAGGACTCTGTGCAGACCAAGTCAAGTTCCTCCACCCCAAACTCCCTTGCTTGCTCATGTCTTTGTGTTGTGCACTAGTCCAAATGTTTTAGTGGAAGGGGGGTTATGGTGTAGGGAGTTTTTCAGGGTTTGGGCTTGGCCCCTTAGTTCCGGTGAAGGGAACTCTTAAGGCGTCAGCATACTTATGCCCCGTACACACGGTCGGACTTTGTTCGGACATTCCGACAACAAAATCCTAGGATTTTTTCCAACGGATGTTGGTTCAAACTTGTCTTGCATACACACGGTCACACAAAGTTGTCGGAAAATCCAATCATTCTGAACGCGGTGACGTAAAACACGTACGTCGGGACTATAAACGGGGCAGTGGCCAATAGCTTTCATCTCTTTATTTATTCTGAGCATGCATGGCACTTTGTCCGCGGGATTTGTGTACACACGATCGGAATTTCCGACAACAGATTTTGTTGTCGGAAAATTTTATAGCCTGCTCTCAAACTTTGTGTGTCGGAAAATCCGATGGAAAATGTGTGATGGAGAATACACACGGTCGGAATTTCCGACAACAAGGTCCTATCACACATTTTCCGTCATAAAATCCGACCGTGTGTACGGGGCATTAGACATTTTGGACAATTTCATGTTTTTATGCTTTGGGGATGGCCCCTTCCCGTTCCAACACGACTGTCGATCCATGTGTGGCCACTGTGGATATCACTACTGTCGGATTTTAGCTGCAGGATATAGCGCACAGTGGGGAGAATTCCCCCAACTATCTCGAATGTATGGCTGGGGGAACTGGGTCCATTTTTTTCGTCTTTCGTTATTCAACATTTTTTTTTGTGGTTGAAGTGCTGTTGGAGATTTTCCCTCACTTCCTGCCTGAGGAAATTTTTGGCACTGTGGCAATAAGTTAGGATGTCAATGGAAATCTTTCTGTCTGAGCTCCAGATAGCAGTACAAATCATAAAAGGGCTTTTAACCCTTCCCTGCTCTATCCAAAACAACATATTGTATATCCATGATACCTTTTCTGTCTTAAACCATGTACAGTATATTGTTTGTTGCTTTTTTAAATAGCGACCTGTGGAATATAACCGCTTCACATAATCCAGGAGATTTCTTTATTTAAAACAATATAAACATCAAATCTCAATTTATTTGTACTGATTAGGCAGCTACCAGGCTGCACCAGACATAGAGTTATGGCTTCCCCTTCCAGGTATGGTATACCGCCCCTCCCACTCATGATATGACAGTGAGAAAAGGTGTGACAACACCACCCCATATTCACAAAGGCATCACAATGGTCACGTCATTTCCTCAGTGCTCATCGACTATTAAATGTCACTCAGACAGATATTTCCTGTATTTTCAAAAGATCATTGTACAAATAGTCTGACCTATCTTTTTGGTGTTTACCATAATTTTCTCTTTCTTTTACCTCAACAGAGCAGTCCTGTAAAGCTCTGCCTTCCAGAAAAGCATTGCCTATGAGCACTTTCTACTCCAAAGATGACACATCATTGTTCCATTAGCTTCATCCATATATCTGCTACAAGAATACAATAGGTTCTTCACTTCTTTTCTTTTTCCGAGATTGACATCTGTCAGTTCTGCTAATCTTGTCAGTGGCCATACTCCTACCAGTGCACAGAACACATGGACTGCGTGCGGCACAAACTCCACAACACGTCATTGTGGCAATTTGCAAAAAATGTTAAGGGAACAAAGAGGACTATATAGGGCGATATAAGAAGGGCTCTTTATACACACAGTGTGTGTGCAGTCATACTTCCACAGTCACTTTGCACATGGTAGACAAACATACAAGGTACACAAAGCTCACATCCTTCCATGGCCTATTCCCACTTGATGCACCCTTATACCATTTTGAGGCACACTTTCCCCATGTTATAGGGGTGTGCTATTCTACCTATAGGTTAATCAAATCTCTCTTCTCTGCTTCATATTAGGAAAATTAGGATGCCAGTGCCTTCAAGATTTCAGGTTCTCATACATACTCTCAGCATAACCCTTCCCTTATTATTTTCGTATTTATCATGTTGGTGGCTCTGCACATTCTGGGTGTTCAGAGACTTTCTTAATTTTTGCTTTACAAGAGCATAGAGGGATGCTAACTAGCAGAGAAGTATTGCTCCTGCTAAACATTAGGTCTGTGCACTCTCAGTCTAGTAATCAATGACTTGTAGAACTTTGGTACATATTATGTTGGAGGTCATGAATGGAGGTCATGGATGTAGACTTGGTTAGCAGAAGCCCGGGACAGTTCTATGGCTGCACGTAGCCATTGTGACAGCTGGCCTAAGAGCACCCTGGAAGGTGGACAAAGTCTATGTACTGCCTGACTAGGGCAGTTCCGGAAATGAACAAATATTGCAATGTATGAAATACAAGAATCATTTTTCTGCAAAGTTTAATAAGTGGATATAGATGCTTAGGAGGGTGCAGAGAATTAATTAGACTATTGAGTGTTAACAAAAAAATCGCGGCTCATGTGAGCCTTAGATGGCTTGTAATACTTACTGATGCCTAATATGGTGCCCACAGATGATCCATGATGGACCACTAGCTTTAGAGGACTTAAGAGTATACACTTACACATTATAATACTGATACCCTTTTACATGTGTGCTACATCCCAGTGGGTTCCTAAACAGAACCTAAAATATAAAGTGTGGTCTGATTTAATCAAACAGGAAGGTATTGGGCAACGAGAGTAGGGTCTGAAAAATGTTACCTTACTTTACCCATCAGGTCCCACTCTTGTTGCAGAATATATGACCTGAATCTGTGGCAGTTAAGCAATAGAGCAATGACACCAGTAAAATCATAAGTCAAAGTGAATTAAGACTGCACAACTGAACCTAATACCTCTCCCCCTGATCTTGTTTAAAGCAATCAATCTCAGATAATAATACTGTATGGGTCCTTGTCTCAAGATTATGACAATATCAATGCCAATAAATGCATATTGTCTTTTCCTGGTACGGCCTTCTTATACACTTTTAATATGTTTTTTTTTCGACTTTTTCCCAATCACCTTTATCTTATGTATCTTGATAAAATACCTTAAATAAAGAATGTAAAAGAAAAAGACTGGGCTGCCCACAACAGAGGGGCAGCTGTGTTTAAGTGATTTTTTTGCAAAGTATAATTCTCCTACTTGCCTTCCCTAATACATGTCCATTTAACTAATGAAAGCCTAACATGAAAAAGGCAAGGGCTGATGTATGCCAGAATATGTAAAAATGCAGTATGGCCTAGATCCATTATTAAAACTCTAGCAGCAGAATTACAATGCTCATTGGGGTCAAAGCTGCAACTGGAACATAAAGGCTAAACAACGCCTGATCTGGGCCTCCTGTGGTTTTCACTAGGGGAAGTTTGGAGCCTGGTTTATGGGGAAGAACTATGGGATAAAATTTTGTATCTTTTTCCACCCTAAGAAAAAAGGAGTCAAAGCTTTGAGGTCATGTGGCAACGCTAAATCTGCAAATGTATAATATATCAGATTGACTGACATCCAATGTTTACAGATGAGCCTTTCCCAAATGGCTTCCCATATGTCTATAGGCCGGGGCAGTTTATTTTCTCCACTGCAGGTGGCAATGAACTGCAGTTGCTCTGCAGCTGGAGAAGGAGTCAGAAGGAACCTGGTTCCTCTATGATTTCCTGGGTCACTGGGGAAGCAAACCAGTTGGATGTCGTTGCCTCATATGACTGTGACAGCCATCTTAGGTCAGGCAGGGCCTATTTTAGGCCCTGCCTCCCGGGTTTAACTAGCTTTTATGCCAGTGGGTAGTGCAGGGAAAGGTACCGTCTCTTAGGGACAGTACTAGGAGCAGGGAAAGGTTCTTGACAAGGAGGGACTACATAGGGTCTCATCTCTTTTGGACATCTTTCCGATTGGGCACGATCTGTTACCATTGCTATAACCATAAGTGCAACTGGTTGGGTAGTCTTTCCACTGGGGTTGTTGTAAACTGTTGCTGCATTGCTTCAATACAAGTTTATTATTGCACCCATCTGTGTGAATTATTGTCACCACACCATGCTGCACCCCACTTACATGTCTAAAGGAAGAAGTGTTGCCCACAGTAACCAATTAAGGTCTACTGTACTGAACCAAAAATGCAGTGAGAATTTGCTTGGTTACTATGGGAAGTTTTATTTCGGTAGTTCAGCAGTCTAGCAGGGGAGAACTCAGATAAGACTGGGATTGCATCAGAGGTAGTGTTTTCAGCTCACAAAGTAATTTTGCTTATTGTATATCTGGCAGATCAACAGGTATTTTCTGTTTTTGCAGCATTTGAAAAAAGTGAAAACACAGGGAGAAGTGCATTTATTGCAGAGATGTACTGATTTTTTTTTTTTTGCACAGACATACACTTTAACTGTTATCAGAGTGAGATGTGAAAAAAGTGATGTTTGTGAAGTTGGACTTGAGAATCAACTAGATAGTAAAATCATCAAGGCTTTGGTAAGGTGAACCAAAAAGTCTTTATGGAGGTTGGATACATGGCTCTACGTTTTAGTCTGTATCTATGGGTAAAACCAGCAGCTTTTGATGCAATTTGATATGGGAATGTTTGGCCACAAAGGCTGAAATCTAGCCACTTTTTCTCACTGGATAAATAATTTCAGCCCTACAACGGATCTTGTTAGGGTTTCTAGCATTGCTCTCTAGCATCTCAGCTGCCATTACCTTCAGGGGTCTTCAAACTGCGGCCCTCCAGGTGTTCAGGAACTACAATTCCCATCATGCCTAGTCAAGTCTGTGAATGTCAGAATTTTACAATGCCTCATGGGATGTGTAGTTCTGCAACAGCTGGAGGGCCGTAGTTTGAGGATCCCTACTTCAACCCATACAAATGAAGAAATCACCGCTCCAGGTGAATAAGCTGTGTCTGACGGCGAATTGGACTTTCTATGTGCAGCCATTTCTTCTCTATTCCCTTCAACCCATGCTAAAATGGACAGAAACTACAAAGGCAGTTTTTGAGATTAGGACTAGGTTCACACTGCAGCGGGATTGAAATCGTACGAGTTCAGCTGAACTCACATGATTTCATACCCGCATGTCAGTCTGACTTCGAGGGGTGATTTCAGGGACATCTGTGCGGGTTCCTGCACAGATGTTTATCGAAGTTGCCAAACGTACAGAAACTACTTTTGGGAATCGGTGCGGCGTCGCAATGTCGGCGTCACACTGATTCGGACAGTGCCATTGCCGGCAATAGCCGCCTATTTGGCATGCGATTTGCAGCCACTTGTGCCCCTCAAATGCAGCCACTTGTGCCCTTCAAAGGCAGCCACTTGTGCCCAGTATATGCAGCCACTTGTGCCAATCAAATGCAGCCACTTGTGCCCATCATATGCAGCCACTTGTGCCCATCATATGCAGCCACTTGTGCCCATTAAATGCAGCCACTTGTGCCCATCATATGCAGCCACTTGTGCCCATCAAATGCAGCCAGGCTCAGTTGTCACTTCACTAAGCCCCACACCGCGGCCAGTCCGGCGGCACTTATTGCTCGTGTGGCAGGGCTCTGCTCCTCTCCTGGAGTGACCGGCTCTCCTCCTTGGCGGCTCTCCTTCTCGGCGGGAAGGGGCAGCTCTCCTCCTCGGCGGGAAGCGGTGGCTGCGGCTCCTGTGTCCGCTCGGCTCCTCAGGCTTCCTCCGCCATGTCTCCTCTTCCGCCAAAGCGTTAGGCATCCAATAGGATCGCCTAATGCTTTGGCCAATCGGGAGAAAGGTCTCACTGACCTGCCTGCTGATTGGCAGGGAGGAATGTTAGTGTAAAAATAACGAAAATTAATTCGCTATGCCACATAACAGGGTGAGATCGGGACGCACTGCTCTGCGCCCCGAGCCCACCCTACTTTGAAGCCTATTAGAGCCTCTGGTTCTAATCACGTGCTTCAAAATACACACCCCCTGCCTATCCCCGCCATAGTATTTCATGTGTCCGGTGTCCTGAAAGGGGCCAGGCACATGAATAGGGAGGGCAGCGGAGCTGTCGGGGGGGTGGCGCTCATAATGCACGGGCCACCACTGAATGCCAACATGTACTGTGACATACTGAAACAGAGCATGATCTCCTCCCTTCGGCGACTGGGCCACAGAGAAATATTCCAACATGATAATGGCCCCAAACACACCTCCAAGACAACCACTACTTTGCTAAAGAAGCTGAGGGTAAAGGTGATGGACTGGCCAAGCATGTCTCCAGACCTAAACCCTATTGAGCATCTGTGGGGCATCCTCAAACGGAAGGTGGAGGAGCGCAAGGTCTCTAACATCCACCAGCTCCGTCATGGAGGAGTGGAAGAGGACTCCAGTGGCAACCTGTGAAGCTCTGGTGAATTCCATGCCCAAGAGGGTTAAGGCAGTGCTGGAAATTAATGGTGACCACACAAAATATTGACACTTCGGGTCCAATTTGGACATTTTCACTTAGAGGTGTACTCACTTTTGTTGCCAGCGGTTTAGACATTAATGGCCGTGTGTTGAGTTATTTTGAGGGGACGGCAAATTTACACTGTTATACAAGCTGTACACTCACTACTTTACATTGTAGCAAAGTGTCATTTCTTCAGTGTTGTCACATGAAAAGATATAATAAAATATTTACAAAAATGTGAGGGGTGTACTCACTTTTGTATTTTACTTTATATACAGTTGTGCTAATAAGTTTACATACCCTGGCAGAATTTATGATTTCTTGGCCATTTTTCAGAGAATATGAATGATAACACAAAAACTGTTCTTTCACTCATATTTAGTGTTTGGCTGAAGCCATTTATTATCAATCAACTGTGTTTACTCTTTTAAAATCATAATCACAACAAAAACTACCCAAATGACCCTGATCAAAAGTTTACATACCCCAGTTCTTAATACCGTGTATTGCCCTGTTTAACATCAATGACAGCTTGAAGTCTTTTGTGGTATTGGTGGAAGAGGCTCTTTATCTTCTCAGATGGTAAAGCAGCCCATTCCTCTTGGCAAAAAGCCTCCCGTTCCTGTAAATTCTTGGGCTGTCTTGCATGAACTGCACGTTTGAGATCTCCCCAGAGTGGCTCAATGATATTGAGGTCAGGAGACTGAGATGGCCACTCCATAACCTTCACTTTATTCTGCTGTAGCCAATGACAGGTCGACTTGGCCTTGTGTTTTGGATTATTGTCATGTTGGAATGTCCAAGTACATCCCATGCGCAGCTTCCTGGCTGATGAATGCAAATGTTCCTCCAGTATTTTTTAATAACATACTGTATTCATCTTGCCATCAATTTGACCAAATTTCCAGTGCCTTTGTAGCTCACACATCTGCAAATCCACCTCCATGTTTCACAGTAGGAATGGTGTACCTTTCATCATAGGCCTTGTTGACTCCACTCCAAATGTAGTGTTTATGGTGGTGGCCAAAAAGCTCAATTTTGGTCTCATCACTCCAAATGACTTTGTGCCAGAAGGTTTGAGGTTTGTCTCTGTGCTGTTTGGCATATTGTAAGTGGGATACTTTGTAGCATTTGCGTAGTAATGGCTTTCTTCTGGCGACTCGACCATGCAGCCCATCTTTCTTCAAGTGCCTTCTTATTGTGCATCTTGAAACAGCCACACCACATGTTATCAGAGAGTCCTGTATTTCACCTGAAGTTATTTGTGGGTTTTTCTTTGGATCCCGAACAATTTTCCTGGCAGTTGTGGCTGAAATTTTAGTTGATCTACTTGACCATGGTTTGGTTTTAACAGAACTCTTTATTTTCCACTTCTTGATTAGAGTTTGAACACTGCTGATTGGCATTCTCAATTCCTTGGATATCTTTTTATATCCCTTTCCTTTTTTATACAGTTCAACTACCTTTTCCTGCAGATCTCTTGACAATTCTTTTGCTTTCCCCATGACTCAGAATGCAGTAAAGTCAGTGCAGCACTGGATGAAAGATGCAAGGGTCTGTCAGGAGTCCAGAAACTCATTGACCTTTTATACACACACACTAATTACAAGCAAACAGATCACCGGTGAGGATGGTTACCTTTAAAAGCCATTCAAACCCCTTTGTGGGCCAAAAAATCATAAATTCTGCCAGGGTATGTAAACTTATGAGCACAACTGTATATATATATATATATATATATATATATATATATATATATATATATATATACACACATATATATATATATATATATATATATATATATATATATATATATATATATATATATATATATATATATATATATATATATATATACATATATATACATATATATACACTATATTACCACAAGTATTGGGACACCTGCCTTTACATGCACATGAACTTTAATGGCATCCCAGTCTTAGTCCGTAGGATTTAATATTGAGTTAGTCCACCCTTTGCAGCTATAACAGCTTTAACTCTTGAAGGCTGTCCACAAGGTTTAGGAATGTGTCTATGGTAATGTTTGACCATGCTCCCAGAAGTGCATTTGTGAGGTCAAGCACTGATGTGGACCAGAAGGCCTGGCTTGCAGTCTCCGCTCTAATTCATACCAAAGGTGTTCTATTGGGTTGAGGTCAGGACTCTGTGCAGACCAAGTCAAGTTCCTCCACCCCAAACTCCCTTGCTTGCTCATGTCTTTGTGTTGTGCACTAGTCCAAATGTTTTAGTGGAAGGGGGGTTATGGTGTAGGGAGTTTTTCAGGGTTTGGGCTTGGCCCCTTAGTTCTGGTGAAGGGAACTCTTAAGGCGTCAGCATACTTATGCCCCGTACACACGGTCGGACTTTGTTTGGACATTCCGACAACAAAATCCTAGGATTTTTTCCAACGGATGTTGGCTCAAACTTGTCTTGCATACACACGGTCACACAAAGTTGTCGGAAAATCCAATCATTCTGAACGCGGTGACGTAAAACACGTACGTCGGGACTATAAACGGGGCAGTGGCAAATAGCTTTCATCTCTTTATTTATTCTGAGCATGCGTGGCACTTTGTCCGTCTGATTTGTGTACACACGATCGGAATTTCCGACAACAGATTTTGTTGTCGGAAAATTTTATAGCCTGCTCTCAAACTTTGTGTGTCGGAAAATCCGATGGAAAATGTGTGATGGAGCATACACACGGTCGGAATTTCCGACAACAAGGTCCTATCACACATTTTCCGTCATAAAATCCGACCGTGTGTACGGGGCATTAGACATTTTGGACAATTTCATGTTTTTATGCTTTGGGGATGGCCCCTTCCCGTTCCAACATGACTGTCGATCCATGTGTGGCCACTGTGGATATCACTACTGTCGGATTTTAGCTGCAGGATATAGCGCACAGTGGGGAGAATTCCCCCAACTATCTCGAATGTATGGCTGGGGGAACTGGGTCCATTTTTTTCGTCTTTCGTTATTCAACATTTTTTTTTGTGGTTGAAGTGCTGTTGGAGATTTTCCCTCACTTCCTGCCTGAGGAAATTTTTGTCACTGTGGCAATAAGTTAGGATGTCAAGGGAAATCTTTCTGTCTGAGCTCCAGATAGCAGTACAAATCATAAAAGGGCTTTTAACCCTTCCCTGCTCTATCCAAAACAACATATTATATATCCATGATACCTTTTCTGTCTTAAACCATGTACAGTATATTGTTTGTTGCTTTTTTAAATAGCGACTTGTGGAATATAACCGCTTCACATAATCCAGGAGATTTCTTTATTTAAAACAATATAAACATCAAATCTCAATTTATTTGTACTGATTAGGCAGCTACCAGGCTGCACCAGACATAGAGTTATGGCTTCCCCTTCCAGGTATGGTATACCGCCCCTCCCACTCATGATATGACAGTGAGAAAAGGTGTGACAACACCACCCCATATTCACAAAGGCTTTAGCATCACAATGGTCACGTCATTTCCTCAGTGCTCATCGACTATTAGATGTCACTCAGATAGATATTTCCTGTATTTTCAAAAGATCATTGTACAAATAGTCTGACCTATCTTTTTGGTGTTTACCATAATTACCTCTCTTTCACCTCAACAGAGCAGTCCTGTAAAGCTCTGCCTTCCAGAAAAGCATTGCCTATGAGCACTTTCTACTCCAAAGATGACACATCATTGTTCCATTAGCTTCATCCATATATCTGCGACAGGAATACAATGGGTTCTTCACTTCTTTTCTTTTTCCCGAGATTTACATCTGTCAGTTCTGCTAATCTTGTCAGTGGCCATACTCCTACCAGTGCACAGAACACATGGACTGCGTGCGGCACAAACTCCACAACACGTCATTGTGGCAATTTGCAAAAAATGTTAAGGGAACAAAGAGGACTATATAGGGCGATATAAGAAGGGCTCTTTATACACACAGAGTGTGTGCAGTCATACTTCCACAGTCACTTGCACATGGTAGACAAACATACAAGGAACACAAAGCTCACATCCTTCCATGGCCTATTCCCACTTGATGCAGCCTTATACCATTTTGAGGCACACTTTCCCCATTTTATAGGGGTGTGCTATCTACCTATAGGTTATTAGAATCTCTCTTCTCTACTTCATATTAGGAAAATTAGGATGCCAGTGCCTTCAAGATTTCAGGTTCTCATACATACTCTCAGCATAACCCTTCCCTTATTATTTTCGTATTTATTATGTTGGTGGCTCTGCACATTCTGGGTGTTCAGAGACTTTCTTACTTTTTGCTTTACAAGCGCATAGAGGGATGCTAACTAGCAGAGACTTATTGCTCCTGCTAAACATTAGGTCTGAGCACTCTCAGTCTAGTAATCAATGACTTGTAGAACTTTGGTACATATTATGTTGGAGGTCATGAATGGAGGTCATGGATGTAGACTTGGTTAGCAGAAGCCCGGGACAGTTCTATGGCTGCACGTAGCCATTGTGACAGCTGGCCTAAGAGCACCCTGGAAGGTGGACAAAGTCTATCTACTGCCTGACTAGGGCAGTTCCGGAAATGAACAAATATTGCAATGTATGAAATACAAGAATCATTTTTCTGCAAAGTTTAATAAGTGGATATAGATGCTTAAGAGGGTGCAGAGAATTAATTAGACTATTGAGTGTTAACAAAAAATCGCAGCTCATGTGAGCCTTAGATGGCTTGTAATACCTACTGATGCCTAATATGGTGCCCACAGATGATCCATGATGGACCACTAGCTTTAGAGGACTTAAGAGTATACACTTACACATTATAATACTGATACCCGTTACATGTGTGCTACATCCCAGTGGGTTCCTAAACAGAACCTAAAATCTAAAGTGTGGTCTGATTTAATCAAACAGGAAGGTATTGGGCAACGAGAGTAGGGTCTGAAAAATTTTACCGTATAACTTTACCCATCAGGTCCCGCTCTTGTTGCAGAATATATGACCTGAATCTGTGGCAGTTAAGCAATAGAGCAGTGACACCAGAAAAATCATAAGTCAAAGTGAAATAAGACTGTACAGCTAAACCTAATACCTCTCTCCCTGATCTTGTTTAAAGCAATCAATCTCAGATAATAATACTGTATGGGTCCTTGTCTCAAGATTATGACAATATCAATGCCAATAAATGCATATTGTCTTTTCCTGGTACGACCTTCTTATACACGTTTAATATGGGTTTTTTTTCGACTTTTTCCCAATCACCTTTATCTTATGTATCTTGATAAAATACCTTAAATAAAGAATGTAAAAGAAAAAGACTGGGCTGCCCACAACAGAGGGGCAGCTGTGTTTAAGTGATTTTTTTGCAAAGTATATTTCTCCTACTTGCCTTCCCTAATACATGTCCATTTAACTAATGAAAGCCTAACATGAAAAAGGCAAGGGCTGATGTATGCCAGAATATGTAAAAAATGCAGTATGGCCTAGATCCATTATTAAAACTCTAGCAGCAGAATTACTCATTGGGGACTAAGCTGCAACTGGAACATAAAGGCTAAACAACGCCTGATCTGGGCCTCCTGTGGTTTTCACTAGGGGAAATTTGGAGCCTGGTTTATGGGGAAGAACTATGGGATAAAATTTTGTATCTTTTTCCACCCTAAGAAAAAAGGAGTCAAAGCTTTGAGGTCATGTGGCAACGCTAAATCTGCAAATGTATAATATATAAGATTGACTGACATCCAATGTTTACAGATGAGCCTTTCCCAAATGCCTTCCCATATTTCTATAGGCCGGGGCAGTTTATTTTTTCCACTGCAGGTGGCAATGAACTGCAGTTGCTCTGTAGCTGGAGAAGGAGTCAGAAGGAACCTGGTTCCTCTATGGTTTCCTGGGTCACTGGGGAAGCAAACCAATTGGATGTCGTTGCCTCATATGACTCTGACAGCCATCTTAGGTCAGGCAGGGCCTATTTTAGGCCCTGCCTCCCGGGTTTGGCTAGCTTTTATGCCAGTGGGTAGTGCAGGGAAAGGTACCGTCTCTTAGGGACAGTACTAGGAGCAGGGAAAGGTTCTTGACAAGGAGGGACTACATAGGGTCTCATCTCTTCTGGACATCTTTCCAATTGGGCACGATCTGTTACCATTGCTATAACCATAAGTGCAACTGGTTGGGTTGTCTTTCCACTGGGGTTGTTGTAAACTGTTGCTGCATTGCTTCAATACAAGTTTATTATTGCACCCATCTGTGTGAATTATTGTCACCGCACCATGCTGCACCCCACTTACATGTCTAAAGGAAGAAGTGTTGCCCACAGTAACCAATTAAGGTCTACTGTACTGAACCAAAAATGCAGTGAGAATTTGCTTGGTTACTATGGGAAGTTTTATTTCGGTAGTTCAGCAGTCTAGCAGGGGAGAACTCAGATAAGACTGGGATTGCATCAGAGGTAGTGTTTTCAGCTCACAAAGTAATTTTGCTTATTGTATATCTGGCAGATCAACAGGTATTTTCTATTTTTGCAGCATTTGAAAAAAGTGAAAACACAGGGAGAAGTGCATGTATTGCAGAGATGTACTGATTTTTTTTTTTTTGCACAGACATACACTTTAACTGTTATCAGAGTGAGATGTGAAAAAAGTGATGTATGTGAAGTTGGACTTGAGAATCAACTAGATAGTATAATCATCAAGGCTTTGATAAGGTGAACCAAAAAGTCTTTATGGAGGTTGGATACATGGCTCTATGTTTTAGTCTGTATCTATGGGTAAAACCAGCAGCTTTTGATGCAATTTGACATGGGAATGTTTGGCCACAAAGGCTGAAATCTAGCCACTTTTTCTCACTGGATAAATAATTTCAACCCTACAACGGATCTTGTTAGGGTTTCTAGCGTTGCTCTCTAGCATCTCAGCTGCCATTACCCTTCAACCCATACAAATGAAGAAATCACTGCTCCAGGTGAATAAGCTGTGTCTGACGGCGAATTGGACTTTCTATGTGCAGCCATTTCTTCTCTATTCCCTTCAGCCCATGCTAAAATGGACAGGGACTACAAGGGCACTTTTTGAGATTAGGCCTAGGTTCACACTGCAGCGGGATTGAAATCGTATCAGTTCAGCTGAACTTGCATGATTTTATACCCGCATGTCAGTCCGACTTCGAGGGGCGATTTCAGGGACATCTGTGCGGGTTCCTGCACAGATGTCTATCGAAGTCGCCAAACGTAGTACAGAAACTACTTTTGGGAATCGGTGCGGCGACGCAATGCCGGCGTCACACTGATTCAGACGGTGCCCTTGCCGGCAATAGCCGCCTATTTGGCATGCGATTTGACATGTTAAATCGCATCAATGTGAACTTAGGCTAAAGCTCCTCCAGGCTGGCTCCTCTTACCCTTTAAAGTGTGTCCTGATGGTATAAAGATCTTCCGTGCTCTTATTGCCATCTTCATGGTGAGCCAGAACAATTTTCTAATTGTCACCTGTAAGAAACATCCTTCATCCTTGGCAATCTGCTGGTCATTACCCAGCGGTCAAGACCAATTCTCTGCATTATACACCTGCATCCTAATTACAAATTGCTAAAATGAATGCTAGGAATTCATCCTTTGCCTGATCAACCGGTTTGTCTAGTTACTTATGCCCTTAAAGTGGTTGTAAACCCTTTACAACCACTTTACTACAGGCAAGCCTATAATTAGGCTTACCTGTAGCTGCACTGGATATCTCCTAAACCTGAACGGTTTAGGAGATATTCCTGTATTTGCAGGTGCCAACGTCATCAGCACATGCGCGCTTAAGCCAACTGAAGCGACGGCACATACGTGTCGTTGCTTCAGTTGTACTGTGCCGCTCCGGTGGCTCCCGCACGCATGTGCGTGAGTGACGTCATCGCGGCTCCGGCCAATCACAGCGCCCGGAAATAAGTCTCTGGGGAGATGTCAGCCGCCGGAGTGGTGAAGGAGGACCCTTGCAGGGGCTTCGATATCAGGTAAGTAATTCATAATGAGCTAGTATGCTATGCATACTAGCTCATTATGCCTTTGTCTTGCGGGGTTTTTTTTTAGGATTTCTAAAAACGGGTTTACAACCACTTGAACATAGGTCTATCTGTCTCTTACTTTTGTCTTAGGCCTCTTTCACACAGGTGGCTGAACCAAGGTTTTACAATCCCCTGGCCAACCACCTAAGCTCTGGAATATTGCTGTTCACATGCTGCAGCTATGGTGTTTTACATCCCAGCAAATGTAATGCAGCATGTCAAGTTGCCAGTTGTCTAACTCAGCTATTCAAGTCATTGGAGCTATGTCATACCAATGAGCCAAACCCTTGACTCGCGGTTGCAGTGCAATAGCCCTATTCTAAAAAAAGGCATTTAGGAGGAACGCCTGACTGCAGCTGCTTAGCTACACTCTGAAAAGTGATCCACCGCGGACCACTTTCAGAGCACGGCCTAGTGTGAAGCTAGTCTAACTGTTTGTTCCCTGGATTATTCCTGTATTTGTACTAAACTCGCTGTGCATATGGTGATTATCAGCCTGTTGACTTTGCTATTGCTCCATTTTTTGTTTTGAATCTAGGGTCTGTTTGTCTGGGCCTGAGCTGGCCATCAGTCAGGTGGCTCTGTTATTGTCTGTTGTTTGCTCTGGCCATCACTTTGAGGATTTTAAGATTATCTAAATCCAAAACCAAAAATATAATATACAGAAGATGTCAAGAAAAGAAGATAATCTACGGTGCAGCTCACAGGAACTGAGTACGTTGCATTTCTGGCAACATCAACAGGTATTTTCTATATTTGCTGAAAATGTCCTTACTGTGCTTCCCCAAAAATAAGACCTACTGTTATTTTCCAGAAGGGCTACAATATAAGCCCTACCCTGAAAATAAGCCCTAGTTTAAAATGCTTGTAAAATCCTATAATCCACTCTATTACAGTAGTATATAATGTACAATTGGTGTATTTCTGTAATATAATTGGGCCAAATACCTTCGGTACAGCGTCAGAAGAGGATCTTGCGCCCCCCCCACAGTGCTCAGAGTGGGGAAGAAACCTCCAGTGGGTCAAGGAAGCGCCAAGCGGTGCTATAAGAAGGTATTTGGCACAATTATATTACCGAAACACACACATTGTACATTATTTACTACTGTAGAGTGGATTATAGAATTTTACAAGCATTTTAACTTGGTTCACACTGGGGATTACTGACGGGGGGGTAAGACAGCACATTACATGGTAAGACCTACCCCGAAAAAAAGCCCTAATGTGTCTTTTGCTGGCAAAATTTAATAAAAGACCCAGGCTTATTTTCGGGGAAACACGATAGCTTGAAAAAAGTATAAAACTAATGTGGCCAGGACATCTAAGCACTTTAGGCTTCAATATATTGCATTTTTGCTCTGGGTTTAGTAATCCTTCAAGCTAGCCATGCGTGCTTAGATGTCTCTTGTTCAGCCCCATGGGGTAAACAAAAGAAATCAATTGATTTCCCCATTTATGTTTAACAGCGTGAATGGAGGAATTTACCCTGTCCGCTATTGTATTCAGTGGTATACATAGTTGTAACTAGGGGAACATGGCAGGTGCAGCTTCTTAAATCACAGTTATATACATTTTTTTAGCAAATGACACTGTTGAATTTCAAAAATGGAAGGGCTTAAGTGTGCCAGAATAAGTAAAAAATGCAATATTCCGTTGTCCTCCCTTGGGGGTTATGGGACGAATCAATTTAATAAGAAATGCGATATGGCCTGTTTTATTAGGAGGGAATGGGGGTGTTATTACAACCTTTGTTCCCAAAATGCAAAGCCCCTATTTACAACTCTGGCAACAGAATTATGGTGCTCAATAGGGGCAAAGCTGCTATTGGAACCTGAAGGCTGAACTGGGTTTGAGCTAACCCCCTGTGGTCTTTTTCAAACAAAGCCTGAAGCTGGCTCATGAAGAGAACTATTACAATTTTTTTGCCAGGACTTGGAGGCCACATGGCTTCACTAAATTTGCAGAATTATAAAATGTTAATTCAAATGACATCCAATGTTTCGAGATGGACGGGTCCCCAATTACTTTCCTGGTGTCTAAAGGAAGAAATGTTGCGCACAGTAACAAGTTAAGGTCTCCTCTATTGAACCACAAATTGCAAGGGAGAATTTTACTGGTTGCTATGGGCAAAAGAAACAGACTTTCAGTAATGAGGTCCAACATGTCTCCATGCACAGTCCCATTCTCACTCGTACACACCACATACAGTCACAACAAGCCTCTTTCACTCCAGTCAGATCTCAGTGGCTAATATGTCCTGGAAGGAGAGCTCCATATCAGGCAGAGTCATGATGGGCCCGTCATCCAGGTCCTCTCCACTCAGAGCCCTCAGCCTTTGCTCCAGAGCTTGGCATCGCTGGCACATGTGAAGGTAGTTTTGCTGCAGCTGGCGCTGATACCGAATGACCTTTTCTTTCTCATCCCGCCATGTTTTCCTCTCCCTCTGGAACACATCGGTCATCTGCTCATTGTTCTGCCGCTCTGCCTCAAGCTCTGTACGAAGGGACTCTAGCTCGACTTCTGTTACCACTGTATCATCCCTCTCATCCCTCTCTGCCTCTGCTACACGCAATCTTTCCTCTGCCTCTCTTGCCCGCTGCTCCAGGGCCTCTCCGCGGCCTTTTGTTTCCCGAAGTTGAGCTTTCAAGCTTAGAATTTCACTAGCACGTAGAGACGCCTCTTCTTGAGTGTCCCGTAACTGCTGGCGTAGGGAAGCAATTTCCCCAGATTTCTGGCATACCTGTACAAAATATAGTATAGAAAAATTACTGGCATCGGAAAACCTGAAGCAACATTTCCGCAGCAATATCAAATCATCCACTTAACATGGATTATAAAGCTGAACTACAGAGAAACATATAAATATTCAGATGAAAAACATATATTAGAGCCCTCTTACCTGCAGAATAATTCGTATTTATGTCCATTCAGCCCTGAAATGTATACAGTCCCAATAGAAAGCTAAGCCAGCTTGGTGACCTGACTTTTCTATACTGCAGTTAATCAAAACAGTTTGGTTGCTTCCCCACCCCTAGCCAGCAATTAGTTAATAAAGGAACAGCAGCAGCATGTTGGGGAGTCTTTACTCTGTTCAGTCTTCCTTCTCTTCTTGTCAGAATTTACCTTATTAGCTCATATACTTTGCAGGTAGAGCTGAACGATTAATAATTAATCGTTATCGCGTTTTTTTTCCCCCTTGCGATCTTGATCAAGTATTTCCTGATTCTTTCTATGTATGCAGAGAATTCTCTCTGCTCTGCTGAAGCCACAGCCCTCAAAAGAAAGGAAAAAAAAACGGGCAGTCTGCCAAGAATCACAACATTCTTTAGCAGTGGAACTTAAGTATAAACATTGTAACAATTTGTCCTTTAGATCAAAAGAATACACTTTGGTGTGTAAATGATGGAAGTTTACCACTTAAACACTAAACCTTTTTCTGACATTTGTTGGTTTCAAGTTAAAATATTTTTTTTTTTTGCTAGAAAATTACTTAGAACCCCCAAACGTTATATATATCGATCGATCGATCGATCGATCGATCTATCTATCTATCTATCTATCTATCTATCTATCTATCTATCTATCTATCTATCTATCTATCTATCTATCTATCTATCTATCTATCTATCTATCTATCTATCTATCTATCTATCTATCTATCTATCTATCTATCTATCTATCTATCTATCTATCTAATCTATCTATCTATATACACTAGTGGTGTGTAGTAGGCTTAAGACTTGCTCAAAGAAACTGAGCACTGTGTGTGCTTGTATAACTCCACCTTTATCCCACACTTGATATTCCTAAGCTGTATTTTTATTAAATATATTTCTATTATGTTTCTATAAGTGAACTTCAGGCAGATGGTAAAAAAAACATAATTTAACTAAACTATTTATTCATAAAATGGGATTTACTTACAGTGGTTGTAAAGGTAGAATTTTTTTTTTACCATAATGCACAGTTTGGGGTGGGGGTGGCAAACAACCACTCATCCCCCCTGAGCGGCACCCACTCCCCTGCTGTTTGCTGGTCGGTCCGACACTTACCTCATCATGGTGGGTGGCAGGCAGCGTGGTGCAGCCGTTCGGCTCAGAGTCCTCCATGGCGGCTGCCAGCTCCTCCCCTCCTCCTCCTAGGCGTCCAATAGGATCACCTGTCCTTTTAGCCAATCGAGTGACTGGTGTTAAAACCCATTTCCTGATTGGCCAGGAGGAGGATCAGTGTTACAACAGCGAATATTGATTCGCTGTTGTAACACACCTGGATGGGCTCTGTGCGCACTCTCTGCGACCCGCGTCCAACATATATTGAAGCCTATTAGAGCCTCTAGCTCTAATCGGTGCTTCAAAAAAAAATAGTCCCTCCTCATTGGAATCGATGCGTCAGTGTCCTGAAAGAGACCGGATGCATGGATAGAGGAGGCGCCGATGAACGGGGGGGGGGGGGTGAGACCGGGGCTGGTGGCGGGGCCGAGCCACGCTGTGTGTGTAAATGGACACACACATCGCTGCTCAGGAGTGAGCCAGCATGAGTGCCCCCATAGCAAGTGCTATGGGGATATTTGGAGGGAAGGGGGGAGCCAGTAGAGTTGTTGGGGGATCCCAGTAGAGGAGCATCCGGGGTGTTCTGTGCAAAACAATTACACAGGGCAGGTAAGTATGACATGTTGACATGTTTATTTATCTATTTTAAAATTTTCTTTAGAATCACTTTAAAACTACCAGTACAAGAATTTGTCTTGATATCACCACCTTGCACCCACACTGGGAGCCAGTCAGGATTGCATTGCATGGTGCAGTGAGCAAAGGGATGACCTCATCAGTGTGCTATTGTTCAATCACAGGCGCGGGGTATGTCACCGCGTTCAGAACGATCGGATTTTCCGACAACTTTGTGTAACCGTGTGTATGCAAGGCAAGTTTGAGCCAATATCCGTCGGAAAAAATCCTAGGATTTTGTTGTCGGAATGTCTGATCAATGTCCGACTGTGTGTACGGGGCAATAGGATCTCTGTTAGTTTTCAATTGTTGTCTTTGACTTTGCTGTCGTTAGGCAGATATCAATGCGCATGCTGTCCCAGAGACTACACAAGAAGCATGGGAAAATTTTCCCAACAGGTATACAAAGGGCCCTAAACATATGATAAAAGTTATAAGCGCTTTTCTGTGAAAAAAATTATAATTTTATGGCTCTATGCGTTTCCTTTAGGACGATTCCCCTCACTTCTTGTGTTTGTGACCACATATGAAGGGAAAATCTCCCCAGAAGAGGCGCCGTCAACAGCACAAACCTAGAGTTGCCACCTCATCCCTTTAAACCTGAACACATATGAATTACACAGGTTCTGACACTAATTTAATGCAGATAAGGCACCAAGTGAGTTTAATTACCACCTCAATTAGCCACAGAACCTGTGTAATTCATATGTGTTCGGGTTTAAAGGGATGAGATGGCAACCCTTGGGCAGCACAGTGGTGTAATGGTTAGCACTCTCGCCTAGCAGTAAAAAGGGTCGCTGGTTCGAATCCCAACCACGACACTACCTGCCTGGAGTTTGCATGTTCTCACTGTGCCTGCGTGGGTTTCCTCCGGGTGCTCCGGTTTCCTCCCACACTCCAAAGACATGCTGGTAGGTTATTTGGCTTCTGTTCAAAATTGGCCCTAGTATATGAATGTGAGTTGGGGACCTTGGATTGTGGGCTCCTTGAGGGTAGGGACCGATGTGGGTGTATGATGTATGTGCAGAGTGCTGCATGTATTGGCGGCGCCATATGGGTACCTTAAATAAAAATAGGGATAATTGTAGACACTCACTCAGGTTGAACTGGATGGACTGGTGTCTTTATTCAACCTTACTAACTATGTAACTATGTAACCCTATACAAACCTGAAAAATATTTGACCTTTAGGGCTCTTTCACACAGGGCAGATCAGTCATGATCCGCCCCGTGAATATCCGCTTGCTCAGCGGGGATAGCTCTGCCGATCCCCGCTGAGCAGGAAGATGACAGGTGCATCGCTGCACACTGTGCAGCGACGGACCTGTCAGAGCGCCGCTCTCCCCTATGGGGGGATCGGATGATGACGGTCCGTAGTGTCCGTCGTCATCCGATCCGATCCGAAAACGGAGGGAAAAGTAGGTTTTTCCTCCGTTACACTTTTCGGATCGGAGCGGGTCGGATGTCAGCGGACATGTCACCGCTGACATCCGACGCTCCATAGGGATACATGTATGTCCGTTTTTCATCCGAAAACGGAAGGATGAAAAACGGACATACGGATCCCTCGTGTGAAAGAGGCCTTACCGTGCATTCATGTTGCAAAGACAGACAAAAATCCATTTGCTTGTGACGGTGATATTTGGGAGCTGCCATAGGCGTACGAAAGGGGTGTGCCAGGTGTGCCTGGGCACACCCTAATCCAGGGGCTGGCAACCTGTCAGTCGCGATCTACCTGTTGATCGTTTGAAGGTGAAAGGTAAACCGCAATCCCTCCTCGCCGACCCCCAGAACCTGGACATCGGGGGTGGGATCGGTACCAATATATGCCACCCCTTCACTCCCCCTGTCCCTCTTCTTTCTGCTGCCCTGGTCCCCCTTTGCTCCCCCCTCCCCCCATTGTTTCAGGATGAAGAGTGGGGAAGAGACTGGTAAATATGTCATGCACACCCTAATGCAATAGGCTGCGTACACCTATGGGAGCTGCATTACTGGCACCCATACCACTGGTCAGCTGGCTTTAATTGTTAATTTGCCCTAAATAAAAATGTTTTGAGTCTTCTGTTTTTACCCTTACCTCCCATTGTGTTTCATCCATAGAAGGGCTAATAGTGATCTTCTTCTCTTTTTCGTATCCTCGCATCTTGCCTTCCATGGGCTCCCTTTCTGTCACCTGGATAGAAAGCATGTGCTGGGGTCTCTGGCCTCTCTGAGAGCTTTGCCTTGACCTGGAAATACCTCCTCGGTGACCTTCATCTGCATTTTCGCTAGACTCTGCTCTTGCCAATTTCTCACAGGATGGAGGAGACCTCAGACCTGGCTTTGTGGGTACGCTGAGTATCTTATTAGCATTGCCGCCATCTGACAAAGACATAGCCCTGAGGCTCAGCATGTTGCTCCTGTTGCTCTGAGTGATGTTGTGGGCACTACCTCCAAAACGCCCTGTTGGCATAAGTAGAGCATCCAAGTGGCATGCAGTGCCCAGCTTGCTGGGATGAGTGGGTAGGCTAGACATTGAGTTTCTGCCGGACTGTGACATGCCATCTTTACAGTGCCCACCCCGACTCTCTGCTTCTCTTGCCCGGTCTGGCCGATAGTAAAGAGAAAGTTGTGGGCCACTTTCTACAGCTGGATAACATGTGACGGCTGAGTTCCTGCGCATGCCAGGCTTCAGTGGTGATGGGCGCAGGGCATTCATTTCCTGTGTAAAAAAAAACATCATTATTGTAACACCAAGTTTGTTCATGCCTTGTTTATAACTACTGCTAAGTATCAAAAGTAGCCTCTTTAGAGGAGCACTACACTAAGTATCATCTGAATAAAAAAAAAGAATACATAATAAAAGTCTTATGTCATTTCACAACAACAGCAACCTTTTCTTGAAAAAAGTATTTCTTTATACAGTCCTTTGCCTAATAGTCCTACATACATGTATGTAGGGTCATGTCTTCTTCTCAGGGGAGCGGTCAATGGTAGGGGTAGGAACAGACACTGCCTACTTCCCGCTGACTTCTATGATCATAAAACAACGTGGGCACCAAGATTAAATTATTCTGCATGTCTGGAACAGGATTCAGCCATCCCACAATTTCAGAAACAAGTAACAAATTTGTTAATAGGTTATGTTTATTAATCAAAACAGATCTCTTCTCGCTTTAACAGAGCTTTTGTTTGGACTAAAGCTCTAATTTAAAGCGGTTCTTCACCCTGTTTGAAAAAATTAAAAGTCAGCAGCTACAAATAGTGTAGCTGCTGACTTTAAAAAAAAAGGACACTCGCCTGTGCAGGGCTCCAGCACCATCCTCACCTGAGCTGGTTCTTCACAGGACTTCAGGTCCCCAGCACGGCCATGTTTACTGTTGGCAGCCGGCTGTGATGAAGTTTGTATTTCATGAGGTTTGTATGAAATTATATAAGAGAAAGCTTTTAAACTTTTTTAAACTTTAAAGTAAACCTGTCAGTACCCAAAGAGCACTTGCTGAGTGACTGCTTCAGTACTGGGGAAACCCAAAATCATGGAAGCAATAAAGGTATTTTCCACAAATGTTCGTTTTGTTGAAGGCAGGTTAGCATCTTCCTGCCTTTTTCTACTCCTATGGGTCAGTAAGACTGCTCATCATAGCAATAAGCCAAAAGGGATGGGCAAACTTGCCTGGGTTAGATTCTCAGGGGGTGCTTAGAATCCAAATAACTGAACTTAAAGTGGTTCTTATGGCCGAAGATTTTTTACCTTTGTATATTCTATGCATGAAGGTAAAAAACCTTCTGTGTGCTCCCCCCCCCTTACCTGTCCTCCTTTAGATCCAGTGATGTTTACAATAGCCTTGGCTGCAACGGGACTCTCCCTCCTCATTGTCTGGAACAGCAGCGGGAGACCATTGCCTCCCACTACTGTCAATCACAGCCGGTGAGCCAATAAGGAGAGATGGGGGGGAGCCACGGCTCTATGTGTCTTATGGATGCATAGAGCAGCGGCTTGGGAGCGAGCACACAGCAGTGCCCCGGGACAAGCAGCTTTCTCTGGGGGCACTGCTCGTGGGGGAGGAGCCAGAATTGCCGGCAGGGGATCCGAAAAGAAGAGGAGTGCAAAACCACTGCACAGAGCAGGTAAGTATAACATGTTTGTTATTTCAAAAAAATTAAAAATGAAGCTTTAATACCACTTTAAAGAGGAAGTAAACCCTGATGGGTTTTACTTCCTCTTTGTTCCTCTGCAAAGTAAAAGCATAATGGGCTAGTGTGCAGTCACGGCACTTGCGAGTGAAGAAACGGCACGGAGGTCCATTTCTTTACAGCGCATGCGCCGATGACATCATCGGCGCACTACAAGGTAAATATCTTCTAAACGGCGCAGGTTTAGGAGATATTTCCACTACCTATAGGTAAGCCTTATTCTAGGCTTACCTATAGGTACACATGAAAATCGGAATTTACAACCACTTTAAAGTGGTTATAAAGGCTGAAAGTTTTTTTTTTTTACCTTAATGCATCGTCTGCATTAAGGTAAAAAACCTTCTATTGTCAGCAACCCCCCAGAGCCCCCAAATATTTACTTGAGTCTGATCTTGATCCAGCACTGTGCCCAAGAGCAGTGGCTCTCTCTGCTCTCCCCCTCCTGACTGGAATGAGAGCAGCAAGAACCACTGTCAATCAAATCCAGTGACTAGGGAGCAGGGGGTGGGGCCGAGCGCACTATTTGTTTTAATGGCCTCCTATAATGAAACACGGAGAAGAGAAGGAGCCCAGAGCTCCAGCGGGGAACCCAGAAAGAAGAGGATTAGGGCTGCTCTGTGTAAAACCATTGCACAAAGCAGGTAAGTATGGCATGTTCGTTATTAAAAAAAATCAAAAAATAAATAACTTTACAATCACTTTAAAATCAAATCTCATTGAAGTCTTTGAGGGGCATATCTTGAAATTATATTCTGGTCATTTTCAGTGCTAACAGTCAAGGTATTGTAAAAAAAAGGGCATAAGGAGCTCGGCACTGCCATGAGGATCATTGTGGAAACAAAAATATTTAAAAAATACCATACGGTAGGTAGAGGGTCCTTCTTTTATTGTCACTTCGAGGGAAACATGGGAAAGCCACAAATCCTTCAAATTACATGCTTGGGAGACCATTCTTAAAAAAAAAATAAACAGCTAAAACCCTCAACTTTGTACAAACTGTACAACTGTGATTTGTGTGCTTCTTTTTTTATTATAAAGTTTAATGAAACGGCAAAACAGAGTGCTAACCCCCTTCTCTTGTAGCCCTTATTATTCCCAAAATTATCAAAATATAGACTTCAGGTATATCTTTGGTAGATTTTGGCAAGTGTTAGGACAGTATGTGAGCACTTGAATAAGCAGCAAATAGAAAGAGATAATGTAAGAGGAAGAGACTAAGCGGGTTTTATTGTTAAATAAATATTAGAGTGTATTATCTGATAGACAATAGCTACAAATATTTGTGAGTGCTGGAGCACCAGAATAGGCAGCTGGGGGGATATCTGGAGTGTAGAAGGATCAGAGTGCTGGGGGGATATCTGGGGTGTAGAGGAGTCAGAATGCTGGGGGGATATCTGGGGTGTAGAGGGGTAAAGAGTGCTGGGGGGATATCTGGGGTGTAGAGAGGTCAGAGTGCTGGGGGGATATCTGGGGTGTAGAGGAGTCAGAATGCTGGGGGGATATCGGCGGTGTAGCGGGGTCAGAGTGCTGGGGGGATATCTGGGGTGTAGGGGGGTCACAGTGTGGGGGGATATTTGGGGTGTAGAGGGCTCAGAGTGCTGGGGGGATATCTGGGATGTAGAGGAGTCAGAGTGCTGGGGAGATATCTGGGGTGTAGAGGAGTCAGAATGCTGGGGGGATATCTGGGATGTAGTGGAGTCAGAGTGCTGGGGCATATCTGGGGTTTAGAGGGGTCAGAGTGCTGGGGGGATATCTGGGGTGTAGAGGGGTCAGAGTGCTGGGGGGATATCTGGGGTGTAGAGGGGTCAGAGTGCTGGGGGGATATCTGGGGTGTAGAGGGGTCAGAGTGCTGGGGGGATATCTGGGGTGTAGAGGGGTCAGAGTGCTGGGGGGATATCTTGGGTGTAGAGGGGTCAGAGTCCTGGGGGGATATTTGGGGTGTAGAGGGCTCAGAGTGCTGGGGGGATATCTGGGATGTAGAGGAGTCAGAGTGCTGGGGGGATATCTGGGGTGTAGAGGGGTCAGAGTCCTGAGGATATCTGGGGTGTAGAGGGGTCAGAGTGCTGGGGGGATATCTAGGGTGTAGAGATAGTGCTGAGGAGGCATCAATCTAGCAGATATATTATAATCACAGGACAGCTTTGTTACTTTATGTATGTAGTATTTTCCCACTGTTTCTTTGCTGTACAGAATGAATGTTCATGTAGTTAATGCGGAGCTCCATCCAAAAGGGGGAACTCTGCTTGTCTGCCTCCTACCCACTTGATGTCTGTTTACCTGCGCTGTCTCCATTGCAGGGGCCCCAGATCATTACTTTGTCCAGGGGCCCATGATGCTATTAAGATGGCCTTGGGTAATACTTGTAGGTACCAAACCCAACTCCCACAAATTTTGAGCAGCAACACAGGATTTACCCTACAGCTAACATTACAAATTTGGCAGCTGAGGTCCAGCTGCAGAAACAATATGTGTGGCCTCTTTACAGTGCAGGAGCACTGGACTACGCCAGGAGAGGTCGCAGGAGCTGGTAATGCTTGTAGGTACCGAACCCAACTCCCAGGGTTTGGGAGGGTTGAAACATCATCCTGGGAGCCAGCCCCATTTCCTCCTCCTCACTTGGAGCACCTTAACCCTCCTTCTCCACATCTAATTCCTCCTGCTGCTTCTGCCTTAGTTTCCTGCTGACCCTGAGACAACAACAAGCCCTCCTCTTCAGCCTTTCCTCCTGCTACAGTGCATCATTTCTTCAACTTGGCAAACACTGGCTGGGTATGACTGTCTAAAGTGGCCACAAACTCTTCTGGCCTGACACAGAACCTCCTGGAAGCCCATGTACTTAACCAGGAACCGCTGCACCACCAGGTTGGCAAGGTACATGTGTAAACTTCTTCTTCTGAAGGGCACCGATAGGTTTGTCCCATTGTCACACATGACTTTGCCTGGTGCAAGATGGTGTGAGGTCGCCACTTGTCAGCCTGGCCCCAAAGAGCTGCCACAGCTGCTGGCTATGGCAGCTGTGGCTTATCGCAATAAGCGTATATTGATTGGTTTGCACAGAAGTTATAGCGTCTACAAAATAGGGGATAGATTTATGGCATTTTTATTATATTTTTACTAGTAATGGCAGTGATCAGAATTTTTTATCGGGACTGCGACATTGCGCCAGACAGATTGGACACTTTAGACACTTTTTTGGGACCATTGATATTTATACTGCGATCAGAGCTAAAAATAGCCACTGACTACTGTATAAATGTCACTGCCATCAAGGGGTTAAATGTGTATTCCCTAGGTGTGTTCTAACTGTGAGGGGATTGGACTGACTGGGGGAGGAGACATATCGTTGTTCCTACTTAGTAGGAACACACGATCTGTTTCTCCTCCCCGTTTCTCCTACCCGTTTCTGCTCTCGTGCTCACAAGCGCAGGTGCTATGGCTCTTAAGGGAGCCGCAGTATATATACGGCGATGCGTGCAGAAGTGCCATTCTGCCGCCGTATATATACAGAACTGGTTAAGTTAACTGAAATCTGACCTGTTCTTCTGAAAAAAATGCTAAAATCTAACTGTCTGTCACAGTGATTTAGTCCTTGAGTCACCAACCAAGAACAAATATGAACAGTGCCTTGAAAAAGTATTCATACCCCTTGAAATTTTCCACATTTTGTCATGTTTCAACCAAAAACGTAAATGTGTTTTATTGGGTTTTTAAGTGATAGACCAACACACAGTGACACATAATTGTGAAGTGGAAGGAAAATGATAAACGATTTTCGAATGATTTTACAAATAAATATCTGAAAAGTGTGGTGTGCATTTGTATTCAGCCCCCTTTACCCTGATACCCCTAACTAAAATCTAGTGGAACCAATTGCCTTCAGAAGTCACCTAATTAGTAAATAGAGTCCACCTATGTGTAATTTACTCTCAGTATTAATACAGCTGTTATGTGAAGCCCTCAGAGGTTTGTTAGAGAACCTTAGTGAACGAACAGCATCATGATGTCCAAGGAACACAACAGACAGGTCAGGGATAAAGTTGTGGTGAAGTTTAAAGCAGGGTTAGGTTATAAAAAAAAATATCCCAAGCTTTGAACATCTCACAGAGCACTGTTCAATCCATCATACGAAAATGGAAAGAGTATGGCATAACTGCAAACCTACCAAGACATGGCCGTCCATCTAAACTGACAGGCCGGGCAAGTAGAGCATTAATCAGATCTACAGTTCAGGTGGGAGAATCTGTACACAGGACAACTATTATGCCCCGTACACACGATAGGATTTTCCGTCGGAATTTCCGTCACACAACATTTGAGAGCTGGTTCTCAAATTTTCCGACAACAAAATCCGTTGTCGTAAATTCCGATCGTATGTACACAATTCCGATGCACAAAGTTCCACGCATGCTCGGAATCAAGCAGAAGAGCCGCACTGGCTATTGAACTTAATTTTTCTCGGCTCGTCGTACGTGTTGTACGTCACTGCGTTCTTGATGTTCGGAATTTCCGACAAGATTTGTGTGTCCATGTGTATGCAAGACAAGTTTGAGCCAACATCCTTTGGAAAAAAAACATGGATTTTGTTGTCGGAAATTCCTATCGTGTGTACAGGGCATTAGTAGTGCACTCCACAAATCTGGTCTTTATGGAAGTGGCAAGAAGAGAGCCATTGTTGAAAGAAAGCCATAAGAAGTCCCGTTTGCAGTTTGTGAGAAGCTATGTGGGGGACACAGCAAACATGTGGAAGAAGGTGCTCTGGTCAGATGAGACCAAAATTGAAATTTTTGATCTAAAAGCAAAACGCTATGTGTGGCAGAAAACTAACACTGCACATCACCCTGAACACACCATCCCCACCGTGAAACATGGTGGTGGAAGTATCAAGTTGTGACGATACTTTTCTTCAGTAGGGACAGGGAAGCTGGTTCGAGTTGATAGTAGGATGGATGGAGCCAAATACAGGGCAATCTTAGAAGAAAACCTGTTACAGTCTGCAAACGACTTGAGACTGGGGTGGAGGTTCACCTTCCAGCAGGACAACGACCCTAAACATACAGCCAGAGCTACAATGGAATGGTTTAGATCAAAGCATATTCATGTCTTAGATAGGCCCAGTCAAAGTCCAGACCTAAATCCAATTTAGAATCTGTGGCAAGACTTGAAAATCGCTATTCACAAACGCTCTCCATCCAATCTGACAGAGCTTGAGCTATTTTGCAATGAAGAATGGCCAAAAATGTCACTCTCTAGATGTGCAAAGCTGGTAGAGACATCCCAAAAAGACTTGCAGCTATAGTTGAAGCAAAAGGTGGTTCTACAACGTATTGACTTAGGGGGGCTGAATACAAATACACACCACACTTTTCACATATTTATTTGTAAAAAAAATTGAAACCCATTTATAATTTACCTTACACGTCAAAATTATGTGCCACTTTGTGTTGGTCTATCACATAAAATCCCAATAAAATACATTTACGTTTCTGGTTGAAACATGACAAAATGTGGAAAATGTCAAGGGGTATGAATACTTTTTCAAGGCATTGTAAATCACAAGTTCTCACTGCATTTGCTTCATACTTGTTCTGAGCCAGTACGTGCTTGTTTATTCTTGCAGTCGGGGGCAGTAAAAATAGGATGTTTAGCCACTGATTTACTTCCCTTTTAAAGCAATATTAAACCCAAAACCAAGGGGGGCGTGGTCAAGATGGCAACCTAATAGGATGTGTAGGATGGGAGCTCCGCACTTGGCAGGCTAAATTCCCCGGTCTTAAGTGATTTATAACCACCTTGATCTGTCTAAAAGGCTGAGGCTGAGGTCAGGCATGCGAAGGGGGAACTCCGGTTCGCAGAGGAAAAGGTACTCGGCTCCCAAAACACCGCCGCTGGACGGGGGCTCACGCGTGGCTGCTCACACAAACATGGCGTCCCAGACGGAGCAGGCTGAGACACCTTCGCTGGGATCGGAACAGTTCCAGGCACTCATGCAGGCTATCACGGGATGCCAAACCACTCTGACCACCAAAATAGAGCAAATGCAGCTGGAAATAGGACTCGACAAGACGCGACATAAGTACCGGGACAGGCTGTCGGAGGGTAGGGGACACGAAGATATGGTCCGAGACCACACTGCCTCGCTCAGCACGCTGGAATCCCCGGCCGAAGACCAGGAAAACAGAAATCACAGGAATAACCTGAGACTGGTGGGCCTTCCAGAGGGAGTTGAGGGGCGAGATCTGGCGGCCTACATGGAGCATTTACTATGCACGCTCCTCCCTCAGGCACCATTTTCCCCTCACTTCGCGGTGGAACGGGCTCACAGAATGCCGCCTGTTCAGGGCCCGCCAGGCGCCCCATCGCGCACATTCATCTTCCGCCTATTGAATTTCAGGGACCGAGACCTGGTCTCGAGGGAAGCAAGAAAACTGGTAGAACTGCACCATGAGAATGCGAAGATCATGCTATTCCCTGACTACTCGATGGAAACACAGAGGCTGCGCAGGACATTCGACCATGTCAAGGCTCAGCTGCACACCAAGGGGCTCAAATACAACATGATGTTCCCAGCATGACTCAGAGTGGTGGACGGTGAGCCTACCAAATTCTTCACCTCCCCAGAGTAGGCTTCCAGATGGATCGAATCCCTTCCTCATGACCGCTGATCCTTCCTCTGGTGACTACTGCAGCTGCCCTTCTAATCCACCCGATATGTCCAGTGGTAAGCACAACAGACTTTTGCCCATATTTTCTCCCCTTATATTTGTGACCGGGATGCCTGATGGACTAGGCTTTTCCTGCCATCCTGACAGGGATGCAAGACTGACATGAACACTGGTCTCCCTGAAAGCCATAGCTAGAGCTCGGCCTATGTCCTGTGTTACCACTGGAAGTTATGGCCTGTGAGAAGGGCCGGGGGAGAGACAGCTCCCCCTTCAGTTACGTTTCAAGTTAGAGCGTGGTTCTTTGTTAAGTACTTTGCTAACTTTGCCTTCCTTCACACAGGCTACTTAAAAAACTGTTGTAACTAAGTTTGAGCCCTTAGAGTATTCTAAGTGTAAGCTGCTATTCAATACTTCAAGGTATGACTTGTTTTCTAAATGATCCCCAAACTAAATGTTGCCTCCAGGAAATGCTTGTGGTGGAGTGACTCCATCGATAAGATCTGTGTCCTAGGTGTGCCAATTGTTACACACTGCCCCTTAGGAGTTTTCTCCTATTTATGAATTCAGTTAAGTCTGGTTTGGGTACTCAAACACCCCATGGTTTAGTTTTCGGGGTGTGGGGTGGGATGGGATGGGTGTTTTTTAATTTTTTGTTTTTTTCTTCCATGTTAAAGTGCCTTATACCACAGCCAGTCTTACAATGCTCATATCTTGATGTTCTCTGATTCATTGCCTGCATGCACATGCTCGAGATGGTCTTTTGCGGGCTCTGTATTGGGTGGGGTGCCGCTCCCTCCGGGTCTCAGATATACTAAGTTCTCCAATGGCTTCTTCTGCCCTCCCATGCTATGGCTCCAATAAAGATCTTGTTATGGAATGTCAGAGGTCTTAACCATAAAATCAAGCTCTCCCTGGTTTTTGACTACCTTAAGAAATATGCACCTCATATCTGCATTCTCCAGGAAACGCACTTAGTGGGTGGTACAATAATGGGCCTAAAGAGACCATGAGTGGGTCACCGCTACCACGCCACACACTCCAGTTATACCCGGGGGGTTAGTATTCTGATCCACAAGTCCCTTAATGTTGTCATAGACCCGGAGGGACGGTACGTGCTGCTGCACGCTATGATAGATACGATAGAGATGGTATTGGTAGGTGTGTAGGTGCCGCCCCTACAGACAACGTGGTCCTAGTGGGGGACTTCAATATTCCTCCAAACCCATCTTTGAATAGATTGTCCCCGGACCCCACTACTGACTCAGCATTGTTCCGTTGGGCTCAGGTGTTTGGGCTGGAGGATGTGTGGCGATGGAAACACCCATCAGACCATATGTACACATGTCACTCTTCTTCCTACAACACACTATCCCGCATTGATCTTCTCTATGCTAGTGTTACCATGCTCCCCAAAATTGCAGCGATTGAGATGCTTCCTCTGGGTATTTCTGACCACTCCTCGTTGATGTGTACTTTGCAAACTACTAACCCCCAAGCGGATAGACTCTGACATCTTTCTAGGTTCTGGATTGAGAGCCCCACTATAGACATAGAAATGGCCATGGAGATAAAGGAATTTTGGTTACTAAACGCTAACACTTCTACAACGGGGACTGTTTGGGATACTTTCAAGGCCTACATCAGGGGCTGCTATCTTTCATCCATAGCTCGGGAACGTAGGAATGAAGGATCACACTGGAGGAGGCAGAGGCTAATTCCCAAGAACTAGAATTTCGGTTTACCCTTACCTCTAACCCTATTACAGCCCAGGATATGAAAGTAGCCTATCGTGAAGTGATGCTGCTTAGAGTAGCCAAGGCAAATAAGCGCCAATTGGTCCAAAAGCAGATAATTGATAAAAACAGGTAGTCTTCTAGCTTGGATCTCTAAGGAGCAATCCCCAGTCTCTACTATAGCCATCTCCGTAGGAGCAATGGGACTCTAGTGACAGACCCTGTTAATATTAATGCCTGCTTTGCTGATTATTACTCTGCCTTGTACTCTTCTAGGGCGCAGTACTCCTCTGAGGAGCTATTTGAATTCCTGGATGGAGTGACGCTTCCTGTCCTCACTACTGCAGCAAGGGAAAGCTTAGATGCTCCGATTACATCAGAGGAGGTCCAGCAAGCATTGGGTTCCCTGCAACCAGGAAAGACCCCGGGAGTAGATGGGCTTCCCCCTGAATTTTACAAACAGTACATGGAGGTGGTGGCAACTAGAATGCATGACATGTTTACAAAGACCCTACAGGAAGACGATCTCCCACCCTCTGTGGCATAAGCCATCATAGTGGTGATACCCAAACCCGGGAAAGACCCCCCCAACTGTGCTCATCTTACCGGTCCTGCTTAATTCTGATGCAAAAGTGCTGACTAAAATTCTCACCAATCGTTTAAACTAAGTAATAATTACCCTAATTCATGAATATCAGTCGGGTTTTATGCCGGGTAAGGGGACCGATATCAATATCCGCAGGTTGTATACTGTCTTGGCCTCCGGAGACAGAGATGGTGGGAATGAAGTGGTGGCCTCCCTTGATGTGGAGAAGGCCTTTGACTCCGTGGAGTGGGGCTATCTCTGGGAGGTCCTCCACAGATTCGGATTTGGTCCGGTCTTCGTCTCCTGGGTCAAGGCTGTGTACACGGCCCCAACGGCCAGAGTATGTACCGGCACGGTTCTCTCCCCGTCCTTTTCTCTTTGCAGGCAAACAAGACAGGGGTGCCCCCTCTCTCCAGGGCTTTTTGCACTAGCAATTGCACCTATGGCTGCTCTCCTCCGATCCACACGTGAGGTCCAGGGGATTGTTAGGGGCCCCCTTCAGGAGAAGGTGTCATTATATGCTGACAACATCTTGTTGTATCTTAGGGATGACGGGGCTTTCCTACAGGCGGCCATATCGGTTATTGACAAATTTGGACATTATTCAGGTATATGTATAAATTGGGGAAAGTCAATTTTATTTCCTCTCCACTCCGGAGCTGGCCCCTCGCAGGCGATTGGGCAGCTCCGGAGGGTCTCTCAATTTAAATACTTGGGAGTGGAAATTCATCGGGATCTGAAACAATATGTTACCCCTAACCTGAGCCCAGTGGTCAATCAATTATCTCAAAGATGTAATACGTGGAAATCCTTACCCCTACCCCTAACACCGGTGGGCCGGGTTAACTTATTTAAGATGTCGGTATTGCCCAAGTTTACTTACCTTTTCCGACAGACCCCTGTGCCCATACCGAATAGCTTTTTTAAACAACTGGACAGTATCATTACTTCCTTTGTTTTGGAATGGGAAGGCTCCTAGAATAGCAAAAACAAATTTACAATTACCTGTTACACTAGGGGGACTAACCCTACCCTGTTTGCTGAAATATTATTGGGCCGCGGTCTTGGTAACTGTTAAATGGTGGCTCTCTGAGAACCCGACCAACAGTGCATCTACCTTAGAGGTGGCGCTACTTGGTTCATATAGGCTCCTGATCGAACCCGCATGTAGCCCTCTCTATGGGTGCGACCCTTAAGGTGTGGGACACTGTTAACAGGAAACTTATGGGGCCTAACATATGGTCTCCCCTTTGGGGTAACCCTCAGTTTCCCCATTTCCACTCCATCCCAGACCCATCCCAGACCCAGTTGTGTGGGCCAGGCATGAGGTCATAACCCTGGGTGACATAGTGTCCCAAGGACAACCGATCTCCTTCGATGCTCTGAAGAGAGATCGAGGCCTACCAAACCACATGTTCTTTAGGTTTCTTCAATTGTGTCATGCCTTTCATTCTCAATTTCCCTCTCTGGTGGTTCTGGAGATGTCAAATGTGGAAAGTGCGCTCAGATCCCCTGATGGCGGGAGAACACTATCCACACTGTACAGTACGCTAGTTGCTCTAGACACGTCTAAGGTCTCCCAGCTGTTCGAGCTCTGGCAGAAGGACATTTCAGAATTAGCAGATGATGACTGGGAGGAGGGCATCCAACAATACCTGCCCCTTGTAATCTCAGCAAGAGACAGGTTCATACAATTGAAGTTTCTTCACCCTGCATACTATTCCCCAGCACGCTTGGCGAGAATATACCCTGACCGAATGGCTAATTGCCCCAGATGTAGCTCGGACAATGCTGAATTCTTCCACCTGATTTGGTCCTGCCCTGGAGTGGTTGAATCCTGGAAAAACATTTTGACTGACATCAATTCTATCGGGAAATTGACTGTCCTATACATCCCTCTCCTGTTGGGTATTTGTGACTTTCTTGAGGCCCCTTGGGGGAAAAAGCTGTTTGTTTTCTACACTACATTTTACGCTAGAAAAGTGGTACTATTGCAATGGAATCAACCCCAACCACCCACTAGACAACTCTGGCAATCCTTAGTGAATGCAGCACTACTGCTATACAAATTAACATATTTGGGAAGAAATTGCCCCAAAAAATTTGATAAAATTTGGGCAGCGTGGGTGAAGGCGAAACACCTGACCATTGAGTATGTTTAAAAGCCCTCCGCTCCTCCTCCTGTAATGCGCCTCTCCCACTAGCCATCTTTAAACCTTGCCCTATACTTTAGGATGTGGGTACAACCTTGCAGAAGGCAATCAATAGACCCCTCCCCCTACATATAATTTCTGGTGGTTATGCACGCAGTGGCTTATGAGATGTCTGACACAAGGAATGGACTAACTGATTGTTACGATTGCTGCTAAAAAACTCTACCTGCAATGTTATGCAAGGACAAATCTGAGTTCTGTCTGTATGTATCTGTACCCTGGTACTGTATGCTTGTTTTGTGAAACTTTAAATAAACCTTATGTTAAAAAAACAAAAAAAAAACAAAACCAAACATTTATTATATTGCAGATTAGCAATTCTTAGATGTAATGGCTGCATTAATTTCCCCTTCCAGGCTTTCTTTCTTCTGTTTTCATCTAATGATCCAGCCAGCACATCTGTTGTTTTTCACAGCACAAGCTCTCCAGCAGAATGTATCAGTTTACATGGATGAGACAAACCACCTAACACTGGCAGGGGTAATTAAAATGATCCACTTTTATTTATTCATGTAAAGCCTTTATGCCAAAAGGAGAAAACCTGCTTGCTGTAACTGATTATAAAGTGTGAGCTGGAGTTTGGCTTCATGCTAGTACATTTAACGCTACTCTCCTCCCAGACTGACAATGCTGCTGTTTGCTGTGCCTCCTTTTCTCTTTCATACAGAGTTGTGTCTCACTGAAACAGATTTGTTACTGGCCAGATCATCAGGTCAAAACAGAGGGGAATAAAGCCAAAGTAAAGAAAACTGATGCAGCCACCACTTCTAATGATTGGTAAACAGCAATATATTACATTTTTGGTTTTGGGTTTAATACCACTTTAAGTTGCAAAGGCAACCAGACAGGTTTTTTTTAAACATGCAGTGGCCATGGATGCTTTGATCCACAGCAAAAATGATACCCCTTGTTGCGTTCGACGTGCAGAATTGCAACAATTAGTTATAATTAAAAAAAATCACTGTTGATCCTGCAAGAAATCTTGTGAGCTGAAAACTTCCTATGCTGCTGTCTCTACTGCATTATTATCAGTTATATTGCTTCCAGTTCTCTCTGTGGGCTAAAGAACCCCCCTTACCCCCATGTTATAGGGACAGATAGAGGGAGGTGTTCTGTAGCCCTAACACATTTCCTGTTCTCGGGCGACAACACTACTTCTCCACAGATACAATACAGTGAGTGAGTGTTGTCACCCTATGGCAGAAAGTGTGTTACTAACAAGATTACTACCTGAAAATAAAGGAAAAACAGCCTGAAAAAAGACAACTAATGCAGCCACCGTATCTAAGGACTGGTATGTATAAATATATTACTTATTGTTATTGTGTTTAGCTACACTTTAATGTTTAGCATTATGATTCTAGGCTCTAGATCTTTAGATGACTTAGTGGTAAGGAAGAGAAATTGACAACCAAAAATTGTTGTTGTGGGCTCTACTAAAGTAAAACAGCCTTATTTTTACAGCTATGAAATTTTTTTGCTAAAAAGGAATAAAGATAAACATTCAGGCAATCATAACCCATTCTTACCAGCTCTAGTCGGTTGGGAAAGTGGATCATGCTGGTCTGGCTGCAGGGCTTATTTGTTGGCACAGGATATTCCTGGACTGGCTGGGTTTCTGACTCAGAGCTTGTCACTCCTCCATGATACTCCTGCCGAGGTCCTACATGGTCCCGTGGTCCAACATGATCTCGTGGACCTACATGGTCTCGTGGTCCCACATGTTGTTTCTGACTTACTTTGATGTAGAAGAAGTCTTCACTGCGGCCCATCTTAGATCCCCCTCCTTTGGCATGCCCTGAGTCCTGGGAAAAGCCAAATCTTAGGATACCATCTGAGCAACGGCTCAGCTTCTTGAGGTGAGGTGGCTTTCTTCCACGATGCTGAGAACCTCTTCCTTGTTTGCTGCTAAGGCCATGCCCAGAGAGGAGACTTCCCACACTGCCCATAATGCCACAGGAACTGACAGAGCAAAGTCTATTGAGTGATGAGCCAGAGAAGAAATATAGGGGGCCGGTGTCATATCCGGGGGCCCCCCATTTCTAGACTGAGGTGCCTAAGAGGGACAAAAAGAAGCAACAAAGGAATAATTCATAAGGCAGTAGCAATCCTTCCAGCAGTATGCATTCTATACAGCACTGCCATTAGATGACATTAGGGTTTGTAGGCTAGAAGTAAATGTAAACCATTTAAAAAGCTAATAATAAATGCTTGGTGTGTGGGAAAAGTCAAATCTCGAGATGCAATCCCACAGATCCATACAGCTGTTTCATGTTAGCTAACAATAATCAGTGGAATGTATGGCATTGCATCTATAGCAGACTTTCCCTACCATGGTTCCATGAAACCCTAGATTTCCTCCAAATTTGCCAGGGGTTCCTTGATCAATGAGCAACTTCTGCCTTTCAAATAAGTCCCTAATCACACCAATGATCTTTTTAGCTATCTGTATTACAATCTTCTTGTTCAATTTTCCTTTAGATTTACCAAAACCATATATTAAGAGTTTAAACAAAAATATTTTCAAATTGCATGCAATCAGGCAGGTTCTAGTACTACACAGTTAATCACTTCCCCAGCGCCTCACATATACATAAACGGCGGCTGAATGGCACCCCTGCGCAAACCGCCGTATAGGTGTGTCGGCCTCTTTAAGAGCCATAGCAGGTGCGTGCACCCGCCACGATCGTCACCGGCAACCCGCGATTGCGGGCATGACAGCGAGAGCCAGGATTTGTGTGTGTAAACACACAAATCCCTGTTCTGTCAGGTAAGAGGAGACAGATTGTGTAATCCTACTAAGTAGGAACAACGATATGTCTCCTCCCCCAGTCAGTCACATCCCTATACAGTAAGGACCCCTTTCACACTGGGGCGGGAGCGGTGTCGGCGCTAAAGCGCGCTATTTTTAGCTGCACTTTACAGTCGCATTTGCGGAGGTATTCGGCCAATAGCGGGGCGCTTTTAACCCCTGCTAGCGGCCGAAAAAGGGTTAAATCCACCTGCAAAGCGCTGCTACAGCAGCGTTTTGCTGGCAGTATAGCCGCACTGCCCAATTGATTTCAATGGGCAGGAGCGGAGTAGGAGCAGTGTACACACCGCTCCAAAGATGCTGCTAGCAGGACTTTTTTTTACCGTCCTGACAGCGCATCACTCCAGTGTGAAAGCCCTCAAGCTTTCACACTGAAGATACTTCTTAACTGCAGATGAAATCAGCTGTTTGAGCCCTCAAGCCCCGACATTGGTGAAACCCTGAAGACACACGAGATCACATAGTGGCACCGGTCGAGTTGAGATCATCCCGGTGCTCATTAAGAAGCCGAGGCGAATCCGAAGCCGGAAGGGAAAGCAGCTGTTCCTGCCTACAAGACCTGGCACCTGTGAGGCTCTAAAGACCCCCGTAATAGGGGTCCAACTTATCTGGTAAGCGCCCCCCCCTTATGTTACCGCTTTGTCAGCATGCCCTTATACCACCTTATCAGCAAGTTCAGACACCAAAGGATCAGCAATCCGATTAGTATAAAGAAGGACTAGCTTTCTAGAAACACTTATTATTTTGATACATATTTGTTTTTGATACATTGTTTTGACAATTTTTGATACAATTCTTTGGGACTTCACTTATGTTTATTTATTTGGGATTGTCACTAAAGTAATGCATAAATATTTAGAAGTTTTTGGGTTGAAGATCAACTTTAACCACTGAGACACTAGTAGCGCACCTGAATCGTTTATATGTGGCACAGATCTAGATATTCAAGCTTATTTTGGTTGCAGCACTTTATGTCTATAGTTGCTTGTTCACATTTATTGAGTTTAATATTGCTGTAGTGGAGTGGGGATAGCGCAGATTGTGCTGGGTTTAGGAATTTCACACTGAAGAGACAGGAGCGGCTCTTTCAGGGTGCTTTGCAGGCGCTATTTTTAGCGCTGTAGTGCCTGCAAAGCGCCTCAGTGTGAAAGGGGTCTTAGAAACACTAACGAGGGAACACATTTAACCCCTTGATCGCCCCCTAGTGTTAACCCTTTCCCTACCAGTGACATTTACACAGTAATCCGTGCATATTTATAGCACTGATCGCCGTAAAAATGTCAATGGACCCAAAAATGTGTCCAAAATGTCCGATCTGTCCGCCACAATGTCGCAGCACCGCTAAAAATCGCAGATCACTGCCATTACTAGTAAAAAAAAATAATAATAATAATAAAAATGCCATAAAAATGCCATAAATCTTTCCCATAGTTTGTAGATGCTATAAATTTTGTGCAAACCAATCAATATACGCTTATTGCTATTTTTTACCAAAAATAAGTAGAAGAGTATATATTGGCCTAAACTGATGAATAAATTTGTTTTGTTTTTTTAATTTGGGAGATATTTATTATAGCAAAAAGTAAAAAATTTTTTTTTTTTTTCAAAATTTCGGTCTTCATTTTTTTAATTTATAGCGCAAAAAAATAAAAACAGCAGAGGTAATCAAATACCACCAAAAGAGAGCTCTATTTGTGGGAAAAGAAGGATGTCAATTTTGTTTGGGTACAGCATCACATGACCGCGCAATTGTCAGTTGAAGCGACGCAGTGATGTATCGCAAAAAATGGCTTGGTCATTAGGGGGCAAATTCCTTCGGGGCTGAAGTGGTTAAAGTAAATCTAAAGGAAATTCAACAAGAAAATTGTATAATGTATGGCTAGCCTAAGAGGGAGGTTAATGACCACCAATATAAGGAGCATTTTTCCCAATGACCATCACACTAATGAACAGTGAGCTGTAGATATAATGTTTAACATCAGGGTTCCCTGAGCCTGGAAAGTTATTTCAAGGGTTCCTCCATTTAAAAAAGATTGAGAAAGGCTGATCTATAGGGTACAGCTAGAGGACAAACAAGGTGGTACAAGCAGCAAGGTTTTGGTGATGTGTGCTAAAATGATCCAAAAAGGCTCTAACGTAATAGACGCAAAGCACAGTAGACCATTCCTAAAGCAGAAGGTAACTACTGCATGTCTCGTTTCAATCACAAATCAAATAAATAATAGGTCATTACCTAATTTTCGGAGAGGAGGAAGAATCATTTCATAAGCCTTACTCCACAGAAGTCCAGGCCTATTCTGACACCTTTTGTTTACAAGTCAAAATCAGCATTTTTTTGCCAGAAAATTACTTAGAACCCAAAACGTTATATATATTTTTTTTGCAGAGGCCCTAGAGAATATTTTTTTTTTATGTCAGACAGTATATGTGCAGCAGTTTTTCAAATTCAATTTTTTGGGAAAAAATACAATTTAATGAATTTTAATGCAACAAAAAAAAAACAATATACAACCTAATTTTTGGTAAAATAAAAAAGATGATATTACGCCGAGTAAATAGATACATGTCACACTTTAAAATTGCACACGCTCGTGGAATGGCGACAAACTACAATATATTGAAAAATCTCACTTTAAAAATGTACAGGTTACCAGCTTAGAATTACAGAGGAGATCTAGCACTACAATAATTTTTCTTGCTATAAAGTTTGTGGTGATACCTTACATGTGTGGTGCGAACACAGTTTACATATGTGTCCACGACCTACGTATTCGTTTGCTTATGCGCGCAAGCACAGAGAGACAGGGATGCTTTAATTTGTTTTTATTTTTTATTTTATTTTATTCTTGCACTGTCCCTTTAATTTTTTTATCACTTTTATTCCTATTACAAGAAATGTAAATATCCCTTGTAATAGAAATAAGGCATGACTGGTACTTTTTATGAAGACATCTGGGGTCTATAATACCCCAGATCTCTCTTCTACCTTAGAAAGCCTCCTAGACCATAGAGATGATCTTAGAGATGGTAGGGGATCTTTTCGTTCCTCGGCCAGCTCTATGATAACCCGGTGGCACAGCCGGATTGGAGACTAGGCTCCCTGATCGTACGGAAGAGCTGGGAGAGGTGACCTGAGAGAGGCGAGTTCCCCTCCCGCTGCCTGTAAAAGCAAATCAGCAAATCAGCTGCTAGAATTGCTTTCAGATAAAAATAGTATCGTCAGCTGAAAAAAACCACAACCATAACCCCAGTATAACCACTTGAAGTCAATCACGTACATGTACTTGATTTGGTGGCAAATGGATATTAGGTTGTATCTGTACTTAATACACAAATGGTCCCAGGGACAAATAAGGAATGATTTGCATGCCCTGCTCAGTATCCTAACATGAGGTATAAACCTGTTATTTTCTTGTGTAGTACTTAAACCTTTAGGGAGGCCACTGGAATTTGACAGGCTTTCCTACCTTTCCCAATGGTCACCCACTTTGTAGCAGCACCCAGCAACACCGATACTCCAATGACAGCAGTAAAGCTTAAGTCACTTTAGTCTTTCATGCTTTTATTTGCTCAATAAACTTATGGATAGAGGGTTTGGGTGCAGGATCCCAAAATAATAAGAACAAAATAATCCCAGGCTTTTTTAAGGATGGTGGCCTTAATTTCTTAAGTAGCAGCCTCCCAGTAATAGTTAATGGTGGCCCTAGATCCTTCAGCTGCTGCCTCCCAGTTACAAATCGTTCCGTTAAGAGCGACAATTGGTGACTCTAGATTCAACAGTAGCAAGGGATAAATCTGGGGACACTCATTTCCCGGTGACAGACCCTTCAAACTGGGAATTACCCCTGGGAAATGTGGAGGTATGGTAACCTAGTAACATCTAGTAGAATGGTCACAATACCTTTAAAGAGCTGAATATTAAGGTATCCATGCAATGTTCATCAAAAAGAAGCTCCCCCAAGCTCTCCTGGACATTCTTTCACATCACAGGGTCCTGAATATGCCCCGACAAGCAGCCACGTTCCAGATTCTTCAGGCCCTAACACAGGCCTGCCTAAATTCTTTGGGCTTTGGCTCAGGCTCCCAGCTGAGACTAGGCTCCAAGAAATCATCATGCTCTCCAGGCAAAGCCTAAAGGGAAAGACTGTTTTAGAAGGATAGAAGTTGCACACTAACTACCGGAGCCAACCTAACAGCAGTAGGCAAATGTCCTGAGCTTAGGAGACACCCAATGAACACCTAAAACATAAACAATGCATAGGCTAGCTACAGCTTAACTGCAAAAACTAGATTTGGCTTGAGACACTCCAGCTTAAGGCAGGTTCCCTTTATTTGGATTTGTAATAACTTCTATTTTAGCAGCTGTATGTGACTCTTTCTAAAATTACCAATTCCACCCCCAACTCACACAACCAAATGATGGTTCCCCAGTGGGTTTTCCATGATGTGGAAGGAACAATTAATTGGTGAGTTCAGCAGGAAGTCCGATTTGTTGTAGCTTTGTAGAAGACAAAACAATTGAAAGAATTGTAGCCTGAGACATACATATAAAAGGCCAGCAGATTAATTAGCCCAATACAGCCAAAAATAAATAACCAGTTTTGGCCATAGTCAATTCTAAAATGTTGTGTTTCTATTCTCCCTTTCAAATTCCTATGGGGAGTATATTCCCCCCTCTAGTGATCAAATTTGGAGCGGCGCAAGTGTAAAAGAAGTTCCTATCCAAAACTTTGTAAAGGAAAGAAAGTCCCAGTACTGGTGATAAATGTGATCCTTGTTTGTGCTCTCAGAATTGAATATAGATAATGATGATTGGGGGGGGGGGGGTTAAAAAGCAGCTCCCTGGTCTGCTATGGCTCTAGTTCTCTCTACTCCAATCCATTAACTTTATTTATATTATAAATTGTGTTCATTATTTGTAGCCGGGTATGCTGCTGGCTGCATGTGCCTCTCTCCCTCTACTTCCCTCTCCCCATGGTCACTGTCCCTTTATGTGTGTAGCAGCTGCTTCTCATCTTGAGCTTTCCTGCTGTTTGAGCATTGTGTGATCCCGCTTACTGCTGCCCCCCCACCCCTTTCCTCAGCTGCAGTATACCTGAATCAATCAGAGACTGGGGAAGAGCTTGCCAGCAGACACTGAGGATCATGGGAAATGTAGTCTTAAAGGGGCACTGTACAATATAAGTGAATTGCTGAAAGACCTACAGGAGCCATAATCAAGGGGTCGCTTGCTGTGCTTTGTGACCAGAGCTTAGAGACCTGTTGTCGTGAGTGTCTACACCAGAGCTGCTGAGACCAGTGGAGCTTGTGAGACCTGACTTAAGAAGACTGCAGAGCGCCAAGTGATGTGGATCAGATACCTGTGTACCAGGTGGGGTGAGCTGAACATAGTGACACAGTTAATGCAGGAAGGAATCCCTCTTGTTCAGCTGCTCACTAGCCATCTGCTGCACACTCCTAAAGGGACAGCTACAGATGCACTACCAACAGAAGGGCCCCAACATAGGTGGGCCAATGGAGACTTCTTCAATAGTATCACATCACCAATTGTCGAGGAAGGTGGGGCATAAGGTAAAAAAGTTCTGCTCATGTGCCAAGTTCTGCTTATGTGCCTGCTTATGTGCCCTGACACTTGGCAGCCCAGCCCTGCCAAATGTCAGGGCTGGGCTGAGAGCCCAGCCCTGACACCTCCAAGAGAGACACAGTGCAGAACAAGGCATGGTAAGTCAGTAATGGGAAAAGATCACCTGCAGGCAGTCCACAAAAAATACTGGTAACCAGTTGATTGTCCTCTGTTTGCATTATTTTGGCCACAGCTTCTGCAGTTTAGGTCCTCTTTAAATTGAATCTGTCATTTGACCACTCTATCTAACAATAGGTAAGGTTGTGATGCTGCACTGTGAACTCTCTGACGATGTGAATCACTATAATAAAGTGCTGGTGCAAGAGTGATTTTTGTAACAAAGGTAAAAACAGACAGAGCTATAGTGGGTGCCAATAAAATAAATCATAAACTATGACACATATCACAAAATATGAAGTGCTAAAATGAAAAGTGAAACAGTTGTTCAGTACAGCAATCATAATAATTAACACATGGTGATAATAATAACCACTAGACAATAATGCATAACCACACAAATGGTAGGTGTATAAAAGTTCAGGTGTTGTTGAGTGCAATCTTAGAACAAAGAAGTATTATAACACATGATGGTAATAATAAACAGATAAAATGTCCACTGAGCCACCCTGGGCTCTGATATCAAAGTATAAAAGAGTCCCAAAAAAACTGTGACAATAAAAATTGTTGAATGAGTGGTATTTCCCTTCACCGTGAAACATGAAAAAAACGGCTGCGGCAAGGCCAATCCACTGCATGAATGAATTACAACATGAATAAATCAGATGCTTTAGACAGTGGTTTTCAGAGGGTCCCTCTTTGGTGGATGCAGCAATGAATCATAGATATGGGCACAGCCTTCACTTCCAGTTAGCTCAATTGAGATAATAGAAATGGAAGAAAGATCCCAATAGCATAATACTGCTTAAAATTTTAATTTATTAAAAGTGCACAAAGTAGATACACTCACTTTGTATAAAAAACGCTGAGATAACACTTGTGGCAAGCTTGTTTGCTTACGTCACTTGCGGTTTCTGCCTATTGCTCCAATCCCAAAATGAAGACCCCTGTCTAAAGCATCTGATTCATTCATGCTGTAACCTTACAGCAGTAAGGTGAGGGGCTTGTTCACATGCAGTGGATTGGCCTGACATTGGCCGTTTTTTTTCACGTTTCACAGTGAAGGGAAATATCAATCATTCAACAATTTTTGATTGTCACAGTTTTTTTCAGACTGTTTTATACTTTGATATCAGAGCCCAGGGTGGCTTAGTGGACGTTTTATCTGTTTATCTTGATAACGACAACAGTGGACTATGCTTGAGTAATGTGTGTTGAAACTGCCACTTGTTCAGAATCCTGCCTGACTGGGTGAAAATACATGAACTCAATTTAAAAAACAGAGATAGACCATTGTCCCTATATAACAGGAAGTACCTGAATAAGAAGCTTTGTGGCAGGATCGCCAGATATTGTTTGAATGAAAGCTGCAGATTAACCACTTGCCGACCGCATTATATCCGAAAGACAGCTACAGTGAGGTTGTCCAGTTCTGAGAGGGCCTCTATTGCATCCTCCCAGAACTCCGCCCCGCTCCTGCGTGCCCCCCGGGGTGCGCATCGGCCCGCTCTGTGATTGCCGTTTCTTTCTAACACAGCTCATCACAGATCGAGGTAAAGGGCCAATCACAGCGCCCCTTTACCATTTGATTAGCTGTGTTTAATCACAGCTGATCCCATGTAAACAAATGCTGGTTATCAGCATTTCCTTTCCTGAGCGCTGTCACTGTGTGAGGAAAGGAAAGCAGATACCCGCTATCCTGTGACAGCACATATTTACACTGATAATCAGGGCAATCAAGGGATTGTGGGATTAGTAGTAGGGATTAGTAGTTCCTCAGAATGGAAACTACTCCATATGACTATGCACCCGGACTACATATCCCAGGGATCTTTGCAACCATCAGCCACCATCAGAGAGAATGCCTGGAGGAGCTATAAAAGAAGCCAGAGACCCGGCCCACGCTCTCTTCCTCATGGGTCTGGTGTGTGACGGACCTCTCTGTACAGGAAGGGTGAGGTCGAGGCTTACCACGCGGTGTATGATGCTTGCCGTTCATCAGACATCTATCCAGCACCTCTCTCTTCATCGGACCTGTGGGGGAAGATGAATTTGAAACCTGGATGAGCCAGGCCCTTCAAGCCATGGAAGAGTGGAGTGTTTCAGAGGCTGTGAAGCGGCAGCGGCTCAGTGAGAGCCTTCGAGGCCTGGCGGCTGATGTGATCCGTAACCTGAGGATGGGAAAGGAAACTTGTGTTGCCATGGATTACATAGATGCTCTGTATGCTGTATTCGGGAGAGTTGAGACTACCGCAGACCTGATGTACAAATTCAACCACACCCACCAACAAAAGGGGGATAGTCTCTCTGGATACATATCTCGAGTAGACAGAATATTGCATCAAATTATCCTCAAGTTGGGTATTAATCCCAAGGATGTTGATCAAGCTCGTCTAGACCAGGTTTTGCAAGGGGACCGGCCAAACCATCCTATCATATTAAAGTTGTTATTGAAGAGAACCAGGGTGGTGCCTACATACCCTGAATTGATAAGGGAAGTACGAGAAGAGGAGGCTCTATTGGAAGAGAAAAGCCAAAGATAGAGAGAATAGAGCTCTATCACTGGAAATAGAGAAAAAGTGGTGGCTCGAGCTGTTCATGCGGAGATGGGTTTCTCGGTTGAGGATAGCGGGACTGAGTCTGCACCGGCAGGACTGGCCCTTCCTGACACAAATAAGCCAGTATGTGAAATTGGGCCAACCGAACTGATGGCCCAGGTAGCTCAGGCCCAAACCCAGATGTATCATGCTTTAATGCGAGTGATGGAGACCCAAGAGAAGATTCAAGAACAAGGGACTCGTCAAGGGGAGCCAAATCTTTACCAAGGGCGAGAAAAGAGATGTTGCGGGTGTGGAGAAGGTGGACACTTTCAGGCTGAGTGTTCCAAGACCAGCCTCAGCCCTCAATTACTCACAGAGGTTCTGAAAGCCTTACAAAAATTACTCTTCCCAAAGCCGGCAGGAAACTTCAGGAGCTAGTTGAGAGTCCCGAAGGAAAACTTCACTCCAAAGTCAAGAGAAGATCTAAGAAGAAAAGGTGGTGCAAGCCACCTGTTGCCCCTTACCCTACTTTACCCAGGAAACCAAAAGAAACAAAACCCCCGGGGAAGGAAAGACAGGGGCAAGAAATCAATGCACACCTTACTGAGCGAATAATTAGACCAACTCCACTGCTTTCAAAGAGGCTGTTTAGAGCACAAACTATAGAGTCACCCACTGGGAACCTGCCAAAGAACCCAGTGGGGCCCCTTCCCTATAGTCTTGATACAAGTAGAGGGCATCTACACTCAAGCCCTGCTGAATACTGAAGCCCAGGTGATGTTGCTGTACCGAGACTTTTACCACAAATACTTGAGGAGTTAGAGATTTGGGGCATAGGGACCCATAAGATGTATACATACCCATCCAGATAACATTTGATACTGCCTTGGCTAGAAAACCAGAGAGTTTGCCCGGAGTGCCCAACATCAAATTCAGCTAACCGAAGATAAGCCTTTTCGTGAAAGAGCCAAGCAAATTCCTTTGTGTGATCTGGAGGATCTTCGAGAACAGCTGGCTGAACTGAAGAAGTCAGCGGTCATCAAGGAGTCCAGGAGCCCTTATGCTTCCCCGATTGTGGTAGTGAGAAAGAAGAATGGGTACCTCAGGATGTGTACTGACTACCAAACCTTGAACCGAAGGACAATTCCGGATCAGTACACAACCCCCCGCATAGAGGAGGCCCTGCAATGCTTATCAGGGGCCAAATGGTTCAGTGAGCTGGATCTAAAGAGTGGATACTACCAAATACCTATGCATTCGGATGACCGAGAAAAGACGGTCTTCATCAGCCCTCTAGGGTTTTTCGAGTTCGATCGAATGCCACAAGAATTAACAGGGGTCCCCTCATATCACACTGTGGGTGATATGAACTTGGTAGAAGTGCTAGTGTACCTTGATGATATCATCGTGTTTGGTAGAACATAGGAGGGGCGTGAAGCTGGGTTGGAGAAAGTCTTTCAACGGTTACACACAGAGGAGCTGAAGCTGTTGTTAGAGAAGTGTCAGTTCTACCAGACTTCGGCCACATACCTGGGGCATGTAGTATCAGCCGAGGGAATAGCTGCTGACCCTCAGAACTTGGAGGCGGTTACTTCCTGGCCTCGCTCAAGCGCTGTCACGGAGATGAGGTCGTTTCTGGGTTTCTGCTCTTACTATAGAAGGTTTATAAAGAATTTCTCACTGATTGCCCCGCCATTGAACAAGCTTTTACAGAAACAAATGGAGGGGGATCAGCAGAAAGCCCAGAAAGGAGGTCCCAGGAAGTCTTGGGAATCTATCCAAGAGCAATGAACTGTGAAGTGCGAAAAGGCTTTTGAACGACTCAAGGGGAGTCTTGTTGAAGCAACGGTGTTGGCCTACACTCATCAATCTAAACCTTATGAATTGCACATGGATGCCAGCAGAAATGGCCTCGGGGGAGTGTTGTATCAAGAGTCGGAAGGAAAACTTTGCCGGTGGCCTATGTGAGTCGCAGTCTCAACCCGCCCCCCCCCCCAGAAGAACTATCCTGTACACAAATTGGAGTTCTTAGCCCTCAAGTGGGCTGTGGTAGATAAACTACGTGATTATCTGTACGGGGCTACCTTTGTGGTGAAGACTGATAACAACCCCTTGACTTACCTATTATCCACTGCCAAGCTGGATGCCACTGGACATCGATGGTTAGCCACACTGTCTGAATTCCAATTCAGTTTGAAATACCGACCAGGAGAGGGAAATTGAGATGCTGGTGCTCTTTCCTGAAGGCCTCATTTCACCAACACTGGCCAGAAGAGTTGGGTCCATCTACCCCTGGAAGGAATACGGGCTGTGTGTCAAGGAGTAGAGCATAAGCACCAAGGGGTCATAGGGGCCGAAGCTGTGGGAGTCACCCCTACAGGAGTACCAAGATATTACTATGATTTGACTCAAGTGTGCAGCCAAGACCTGCCTCAGTTGACAAGAGAGGACATGAGATGGGACCAACATGAAATCCCATTGGAGAATCTTGTGAGGAAATCGTCATAACCCCCAGATACTGTTGAACAGCCCCATTGAAGGAGCAAAATTCATCCATAGAGAGTGGGAACGAATGCGGTTGGAAGATGGAGTCATATACCGGAGAGGTCTATCTGAGGAATTAGGGGGTGTTCGTCAACTGTTCCTTCCTGAGAAACACTGACTAATAGTGTTGACCATTCTTCACATTCTTCACAATGATCATGGTCACTTAGGCCCAGATAGGACTTTCAAGTTAGTCAGAGATCGATTTTACTGGCCATCCATGATAGTTGAGGTAGAAAGCTACTGCCGCTCTTGCATCAAATGCATTCAGAGAAAGACTTGGCCCAAATGGGCCATCTTTAAAGCCAGGGACCTATGGAGTTGGTGTGCATTGATTTCTTGTGCTTGGAACCTGACCTGAGTGGACGGAGTAATGTCCTGGTTGTGACAGATCATTTCACCCGTTATGCTCAAGCTTTCCCCACTAGGCAAGCCAGTACTGTAGCAAAAACTCTAGTGGAAAAGTTCTTCGTTCACTATGGACTGCCTCAGTGCCTACATTCGGATCAAGGTCGGGATTTTGAGAGCAAGTTGATCAGAAGACTGTGTGAACTCTTAAATATAAAGAAATCCAAGACTACTCCTTACCACCCTCAAGGGGATCCACAACCTGAGCGTTTCGACCGTACCTTGCTGAACATGTTGGGAACCCTTCCCTTGGAAAAGAAACAGCATTGGTGAGACCATATAGCTGCAGTGGTTCACGCTTATAATAGCACCTGGAATGATTCTACTGGCTAGTCCCCCTATAGATTAATGTTCGGAAGAGAAGCTTGTTTACCAGTGGATCTGGCCTTTGGAACATCATTAGATCACACATCTACCAGGGGTATGTCGATAGGCTTCGGAAGAATCTAAAAATGGCCTATGAGAAAGCCAAGGAAGCCTCTACCATCAGAGAACAGAAGAACAAGAAAAACTTTGATCTCAGAGTAAGGGTTCAGGATCTACAACCTGGAGATCGGGTTTCGCTGCGCAATTTAGGGGGGCCTGGGAAACATAAGCTGGCTGATCGATGGCACTCTCAACCCTACATTGTCTGTAAGCAATTACCTAAGCTCCCTGTGTATCAGATTCGGACTGAAGGGAAAAGACTGGCCCTTTGAAGACTTGGCATGGAAACCATTTACTTTTTATACATCCAAAATTCATTGAGTACTATGTAATTATCAATGTGTATGTGTACCTATCTTATAGCAGCTCTTTTGCATATGATTTACCAATGCCTGGCAATATGAAACCTCTTGTAGTACATTTATTAACGTTTGCTATCTTTTATGTTTTTGTGTTGCCAAGCTAATGTATATGTATCCATTATGTTTATGCCATTGTGCATGTATATATATGAAAATACTTTTATACTATTGTTACAAATTAAAAATGATTACTATATACTCTACCTCCACAAGTCAATTGCCTTATTTAAAGTCCCACACTCCCCCCCTTTTTTTGGAAACCATTTGCTACCCATATCCGAGGCTGTCCGAGTACCCCCATCCTCTTGCTCAGAGACTTATCAGTCCCCTACACTGAGGTCTAGGTTCCGAGGAAAACATGACCACCCATACCACCTGCAGAGGAGAGCTATGAAGAAGAGTTAACTCTTGATTGGTTGTGGGTTCCCCCTCTTAAAGACAATCCCATCATTCCTGGGACTGATGAGGAAGTCAGTCAGGGGGACCCTTTTATGGGGAAAACACATCCTCCATTGCAGGAAGTGGAAGCACCAGATCTTCGCCCACCAAGGGGAGATGAGGAAGTCTAGATGGAATCCAATAATGTGTTTGATATGATAAGAACTCCCCCTCCCTCTACTAATGAATCAGAGAGAGAGACTGTTCCTGAGCTAAGCTAAGCAGGGCAATAACTTCTCCCCAGGATGTGGAAACCTTGCAAAAATATCTGAACAAATTAATGGGGTGGGCAACTACATGGCAAATGAGGTTTAATGTAGAAAAATGTAAAATAATGCATTTGGGTGGCAATAATATGAATGCAATTAGGGTTGCACCGATACTGGTATCGGTGCCGATACTAAGCATTTGCACGAGTATCGGTACTCGTGCAAATGCCCCGATACCCAAAACCGATACCTTCGGGCTCTGTACTTTTAGCTGTCAGCTGAAATTCCCTGCTAACAGCTGAAAAGTAAAGAAAAAATGCTGGCAATTATTGGTTGTTAAGGAAAGGGGCCGCCGAGTCCTTAACAACCAATCACGTGTCCTCTGGATTTCCCTCCTCACTTCCTCCTCCCCTCTCGCCAGCTATTACCAGGCTCAGGACCGCAGGTCTGTGGAGACTTCCTGCATTAGAGGTGAGCAAGCCCAGCATCCCCCATGCCACTGTCCTCCCCCTCCTGACGGGTGCAGCTCTCACAATTGGCTCTGCTCCTCTCCGCTATTTCTGTCACAGTTCGGTGAGCAGGAGTGAGTTCTGTGTGACCTCCGCACAGATCTGTCCTTTCCTTGTCATCTGCACGGCTCTGCACACAGCGAGATTTCTCCCCGTGCCCTGTGTGTCCATACTGAGCCTTGTGGAGCCCCCCCCCCCTCTCCCCTTCTCCAGCAAGCAGAGGCACAGACATACCGCCACCACCACTGCAGCAGGTCAGTGTGTGATTAGATCACCCCCGATGTGTCAAATACTAAATTATCTATATAGTGTTAAATACATGAAACTGACATAGAAAAGTGAAGTCTAATATCAATGCCTAAATATATTTTGGCGTGTTAATATCTGAAAATTAGCATCTAGTGTCCATGTAATTGCAGCAAATAGGACTGTTTGCACTGGATTTTTGGTTTCAACAACCAGTGAGAAGTTGGAAATCGAACAATATGTATTATGTATGATATTTTGTTTATGCATGGACACTATATATATATATATATATATGCTAATTTTCAGAATATTAACACGCCAAGATATATTTAGGCATATTAACTTTTCTTTGCCAGTAATTTTTGTTTTATGTTATTAAAACTATATAATTGGGATTTGACACAGCAGCGCAGCACATATATTTATACTTATTTTTGGTGGGGAACATACACTGGGTGTTTGCACCAGCTGAATGTTTTCAATCATGTTTATTTACGTGGTAGTGCATACATTTTGTTTTGTTTTATTTGAATAGAGAGCAGTAGCCAGGATTGTGACTCCCCTCCCCATTTTATCAGCCCTTCTTTTTTTTTCTCATCTAGCACATCTTCATCCCAACCTCCCCCAACTCCCCCCAAACCACCCCTTTACCTACTCTTCCTAGGTGATAGGTATAGGTATCGGCGAGTACTTAAAAAAGAGTATCGGTACTCGTACTCGGTGTCAAAAAAGTGGTATCGGTGCAACCCTAAATGCAATTTATACACTGGGGGGAGAACCTCTGGGGAAATCTAGGATGGAAAAGGACCTGGGGGTCCTAGTAGATGGTAGGCTTAGCAATGGCATGCAATGCCAAGCTGCTGCTAACAAAGCAAACAGAATATTGGCATGCATTAAAAAAGGGGATCAACTCCAGAGATAAAACAATAATTCTCCCGCTCTACAAGACTTTGGTCCGACCGCACCTAGAGTATGCTGTACAGTTCTGGGCACCAGTCCTCAGGAAGGATGTACTGGAAATGGAGCGAGTACAAAGAAGGGCAACAAAGCTAATAAAGAGTCTGGAGGATATTAGTTATGAGGAAAGGTTGCGAGTACTGAACTTATTCTCTCTGGAGAAGAGACGCTTGAGAAGGGACATGGTTTCAGTTTATAAATACTGTAATGTGACCCCACAATAGGGATAAAACTTTTTTGCGAAAGGGAGTTTAACAAGACATGTGGCCACTTATTAAAATTAGTAGAAAAGAGGTTTAACCTTAAACTACCTAGAGGGTTCTTTACTGTAAAAGCAGCAAGGATGTGGAATTCCCTTCCACAGGCGGTGGTCTCAGCGGGGAGCATCAATAGTTTCAAAAAACTATTAGATAAGCACCTGAACAACCACAACATACAGGGATATACAATGTAATACTGATATATAATCACACACATAGGGTGGACTTGATAGACTTGTCTTTTTTAACCTGACCTACTATGTAACTATGTAACTATGAACCAGAGCCTGAACCTGAGCTTGAACCAGGACCTGAGCCGGAGACTGACTCAGAGCCTGAGCCTGACTCTAGTTGTAGTTTCTTGGGAACAGATCAGGGACCGGAGCTGTTGGAAAATATTTACTCCAGAGTGACACATTAAATATGCCCTCCAAAAAGACTGACGTATGATACCTTCGGGGAGAATTATGATGAACTCATCCCTACCGCTGAAAGTTCTAGTCAAGCACTCGCCTCCTTTATTGAACCTTTAGAAAGGATGACCTTGATCAACCCCCTGACAACACTGGGTGGGCCACTGACTTGTTACTGGCCTGTCACAAGATTAATATGACTTCGCCTGACAATGTACATAATTTACTGTTAGAAGATCCTTCTTTGGGTCAGTTGTTGGCTGTTACAACTTCTGGTTTGTCATGTGATTAACCATTCATTTCTTATGATACAGTAGGATGATCCCGCAGGTTGTGTTCTGTCTTCAGGGACCATAGACTTTCAAGTGGGGGGGGTGTAGCAATGTGGACTACAATTGCAAATCGTATCGATTCCCTGCCATTTCTATGTACTGTTTTGTTCCTCTAGTGCCCAGCGTCACTAACTGACATAATATCTGTGAGCCAAACCAAAGGGATTGTGGGATTAGTAGTTCCTCAGAATGGAAACTGCTCCATATGACTATGCACATATCCCAGGGATCTTTTCCACCATCAGAGTGAATGCTGGGGGGAACTATAAAAAAAACCAGAGATCCGGCCCACGCTCTCTTCCTCCTGGGCCTGGTGTGTGATGGACCTCTCTGTACAGGGAAGGTGAGGTCGAGGCCTGCCATCTGGTGTACAACAACCCGGTTGAGAAGGGCCCATCACTGCTTGCTGTTCATCAGACATCTATCCAGCACCTCTCTGATTGTTCGACAACCTTCGCTTTACGCAAGCTGATCCGCTGCAAGGACGCCTCTATAGGAATCGCTTTTCCTAAGGCATTGAATCGGGCTGGTCATTGGTGAGAGGGCAATAGCCTACCTTTGCAAACCTTTCTTTGTTGCTTCACTGGGACACTGTGCACAGACAGATTTACCCCTGGAAACACTTTACTGCATTTCTACTTGAACATTATACATAGTCACCTGTCGCATCATTCCTTCCAAGAAATACCATTGCCTTGTTGCCGCACTTTATTGGATATAGTTAATGAGCTCAAACTGCCGGCGAAGACCATCAGGCATGCAACTGGAAAATTCCTGTCATTACCACTTAAAGGCCCTCATACCATTCTTGCTTAATTGATCTCTCATTAGGATTAAAAGTTATATAGGCCAGCCTGGGTTTCCCCCCTTTAGAAGTCTTGCCAGAATTAATGTTTTAACTCTCACTTATCCTTTCTGGCCATGATCAAGTGGTACTCCATTGTACATACATGTATATAATAATCTGTATTGCCAAATTGTCTTAACCTGTATTATTTTAGAGGAATTCTTCTACTGAGCTAGGACTGTCATCCAAAGTTCAGTTGATCTACTACCTCCTCTGTTCAACAAGGTCTTCTTTGAGTTATTCAGTAAACGTTAATAGAATATAAACTCATCAAGTTGTTGACTTATTATTTAAAGGTGGTGCAAAGATGTCTGAACCCAGAGTGTCAGGTGGGTTGGAATGTTCCCAGGGTCATGGTGGTGCAGATGAGCAGGTAAATCTAAGCAGTGCGTTCTGTGGAATTATATATTTTAACCTTACTATGGTGAATATTCTAAATAAAAAATTGATCAAATTATACAAATAGTCCATTAAAATTGATAGTTGATCTCCACTGTGAAAACAACACACAATGCACCTGGGAATGGTGATGAGAGAAAAGATCTGCCTTCCAACCTCCACACACACTGCCGCTTACCGACTCCTGTTGATCTCTTATTATAGGAGATCGCTAGCGCTTGTGGCCTAATACCCGGCCCGGGCCTTTAGTTGTACACAGCCAAGATCCCAGCGTCTTCACAGGATTTGCAACTCATGCAGGTATATTTTACCAGATGTTTCCCAAAAAAGAGTAATAAAAGACTTCCATAGCGAAAAATCATTGGAGATTTATTTAGTTAAAATTAAGAGGTATTGCACTTACATTTGTAAAAAGCATCACATGCAGTATAAAACACAAGCCGGCCGGTTCTCAATAGCAACCTGTGCCCCGGGACGATGTCAGGTGTGACAAAACGCATAGGGAGAAGCGACGTGCTGACGTCACCGCGATAAAAGTCCCGGAACCACGGGTTGCTATCAGAAGCAGCAGGTTCGGTGTTTTATACTGCATGTGATGCTTTTTTTTGTTTTTATTATTTTTACAATTTAACATTTTAAATATTTATTGCAATTCTTTCATCAGCCCTGTTGGGGGGCTTTGGTGAGATATCAGGGGTCTAAACCTGACATCTCCCCTTTGAGACAGGGAAAGGGACTGAGGGCACAGATTCCCCAGTCCCTTTCTCTGTAGCCTCAGCTTCACTGGAGATGAATGGAGAGGAGACAGAGGATCTATTGTTTATCTATATATCTTGTTTTATCTAAAACTATCTGACCCTATTTAGGTGATAAAAAAAAAAAGGTTTAGTGGTATAGGCAGCCATACTTTTGATCAAGCTACAGTACATTCAATTATAATGGAAAAGAAACCTTTTATTTACATGTAAAAGTTACACGTGATGCCGACTATCCTGATTCGCTAATAGTATGGAATGGCAGGCATTTATATGATATAATAATCATATCCTGTGTATGAGCACAACGCTATAGTTTGTCAATCACAAAGGCCACAGTAAAAATACACACACTGTACAGCGTGTTCCAAGCAGCGCACTCAGTTTCCGTGGAAACATGAAGTCTGATGTCTCTAAAAAGAGCAGGACAAAAGGCTCTGCTGGGGTGTGGGGAAAAGGTTAAGTTGCTAGTGTTGCCAGCAGCTTTGCCTAAGGGAAAAGAACCATATTTGAGAAATGTAACACTAGGGCCTTAATTGGACACTTAATAGGGCAAGGATCAAGGTGCAAGCTGAAGGGGCCAGTAACACCCAGTTCGAACGATTCCTCTAATTTAATACAGTAGTGCAAAGTGCAGTAACCCAAGGCAATCAGAAACTAAATGTTCTCATTATCTTCCATTTAGCAAACTGACCCTCCATATCAATTATTTATATATCTAAAGTTCACTGCACACTCTGTGAGCTATTTGGCAGGTTAGGAAGGATGCAGCAAAGGTGTTTTTCTAATTTTCAGGCATCATCATAATTGTTGGAGATGCTGCCAGCTCTACCCCCTTTCTATTATTGGCTTATTATGCCTTGTTCTGCACTGTGTCTATGTGGAGGTGGGCAACTTGGTAGAAAAGCAGGACTTTGCTACCTAATATCAGAGCGGCCCCTCATTCCCCTGATGACTGGTGATCTGATAACTGATGAACAAGAAGCAGCAGGAGAGATGGAGGAGTACAGCTCCATAAAATGGATGAAGCAGAAGCAGAGAGATGCATGCAGTGGAGATCACCAGGTACAGCTGTCTCTCCAGCAAAGAACAGATTAATGACATCCCGAAATCTTACCCCAAATCTTGTAAGACAAGCAGTCACAGGCAGTGCCTCTCACACTGCAAATATTCAGCTACGAGGCAGAAGGGACAAGAGTGACTAGGCCCACTCACATACCAGGAAGTGCATTGCAATTTTTTAGGAGGAATTAAAGAAAGTAGTTTTATCAGAAATTTGCTCAACATTGTTAGATAGCACCCGCTCTTCACTACAAGGCCCCTCTGAAGGAAGTAGGGCAAGATCCCTATATGACCAGAATAGAAGAAAGAGAGTTGGGATGCTGGAGTGAATGGAGGAAGACATACAGGAACATTTCAGCTATCCTCTGTAGGGGCAACTGACTCTGGGACCTAGACAATTTGTGTTTTATTGGGTCCTCAAGCTGCACTGTCTACAAAAAGACTAATTGTACTGTATATAAGTCATAAAAAAGAGGGACCATTATTGCAGGAACCACCTTTTTGGATAAAACCAAAATCTGCTCCCATCAACCAGATATAGCCCAAAATGCACCAGACACAGGCAGCAACTGAGCCTAATGATCAGTTTTTATGTAGGTTCCAGAGTGAACACTGACACCCCGGGGAGTAGGGAGCCGACGGACAAGTGGGTGTTTAGGATGGACCACTAACAGGAGCTGGCCCAATATGCACTTGAGTTGCTGCCCTGCCCTGTTACAAGTGCCATGGCTAAGAAAGTTGTCTACACAGCAGGTTGAGCTATGGATGACAAATACATCTGCCTGTCTCCAAAGAACATGGGCCAGCTCACAGAGATGTATGCTGACGTGAATTTTAGAGAAAGGTGGGATGGGTACACTTCAAGGCATCCCCAAATTTAAAAAAATTGGAGTCAAATCCAATTTTGCCCAATTTACTTATCACTACTGACAAAACATGCAGACTGCAAGTGCTGAACTGTGCTTTTGAAAATGCTGCTTTCTGAGTTAGTAAGCTGGTCTAATGGGCTTAACAAGTCACTGACCCTGGAAACAAATGTTTTAAATAATTTATTAGGTGAGATCCATTGGAACTTTGCATGTTGTATCTTTTCTATATTTAAAAAAATAGTATTGTTAATGGGAAAAAGCTGAACCCAGGTAATGGATGTTATTGTATAGTTACAGTAGTCCAGCTTGTATTGCCTATTTCATACCTGTGGGATCCCCATGGGAGTGAAGAATCACTGTATTAGTTGTTACAACAGGCATTATCCAATTGGATGAGGTGGCCAGGCAGGGCAGTGATGTCACAATTTCCACCTTGTCCAATCAAAGAATGCTTTGCATTTGTTGAGAAAAATGTAAGGCATTCTGTGAATAGCTCCTGTGTCAAGTAAGCAACCCCCTGTGATTACTTTACAGCAGGGCAGCTGCTTGGCAAGGGAACACAAAGACAGTGGCGATCACTGCAGTAGCATGGCAGACTGAATTTGTTGCAGCTGAACGGGCTGAATGCTGTACCTAGTGGTACTCAGGTACAGTATTCAGCCTCGTCTAGTCACAGTGTATTTCAGCCTGCCATATATGTTGACAGGCTGCAGGCAGCGGGGCTGGATGCTGCACTTGTGCCTCCTGGGCACAATAAAATGCTGGGATTGGATACACACAGGCTAGATGCCTAGTGTGCAAAGGGTCTTAACATTCCAGTATAGAGCTGCTATAAATGAAACCAAAATGACCCACTCTATGCTAAAAATAAATAAAAAAGAATCAACCTACAAAAAAAATGCTCTCTTAGCTGCTGTTCACAAGTCGGATAAGCTACTTGACAAATATTGACAACATTTTAGAGCACTATCCTATTTATACATCATAATATACAGTATGTGATTCCACAATGCATTCTATCGAATAATAGAGTGTAATCAATTAATAATAAAGTATCTATACTAGCAGTTAAATTAAAAAAGTGCTCAGTGCTAAAAGAATCCACCAATATAGTGCAATAATGAATTGAACTCTGGTTGCTCATGAAAAACTCCATGACCCCCCCACAGGTGTTCCCACACTCACCAGAAGACATCCACTGTGTATGACGAAACGCGCTAAGAAGAGGCTTCCAGTGACGTCACTTTTGCCCAAGGAGTGCACGCTGGAGCTGCTTTCCCCTTCCTATTCTTTTGAGCTTTACAGTTGAGTGTTACTTTCAGATTTTTGATGTAGGGATTAACCCTGGACTGAACCATCTGAGAAGTACTGGAGTCTAGAAAGAAACCCTGGAGGGGAGATATTTAAATGCTTGGCAGACTCTTATGAGTCATATACTTCTAGTGAGTGTGGGAACGCGTGTGGGGGGTCATGGAGTGTTTCACGGCAGCAACCACAGTTCAGTTCATTATTGAGCTATATTGGTGGGGTTTTTTTAGCACTAATCACTTTATATGAACTGCAAATAGAGAGACTTTATTATTATTCAATAGTTGATCGTGGAATCAGATATTATGATGTATAAATAGTCGCTCTTCCATGTGCTCCTTGCTGCAAAGGATAGTTATAGGTTGGGGTGGCTGCCATTCATTTGTATAATTGGTGAACTGGTGCGGGGACACACGGGATACCTTCAGCTTCCATTGTGTCCTTGCTGGGTGTTCCTTGCGTCCCTATACCTTTAAGGATGGATGAGCTCCCTCCAGGCACACCTGCTCTTGATCCATCCACTGCTATATCTGTTCCAATTTGGGAGACTTTCAAAATTAGTTTAGGACTGCAGTACACTGGGGTGCCTTGATGTGGCCACTGCAGCTTACACATACATTTGCAAATGCGTGCGACTAAACCCCTTGTTTTTAACTTGAACTGTTAGACAGGGTCAATTGAGTTTTGTTGCAGGCTGGCTGGTAGGTGAGCTGGGAATTTTTGTTTGTTTTTGATGGTGTATCAATAGGATAGCACTGAAAGGTTGTCAATAGATCTGCTATAACCACAAACCTTTTCAATGAATGAACAAAAAAATTTGTATACTTTTTTTTTTCTTTTTCAATATTTTTATTGAAGTTTCAAGAATCATACCAATGTGTATAATTTGAATAGCAAACTGTTTAGACCATATCGCCTTTTAACAATTTTGGCTCTATTTCTGAGGCTGAGTGGGCTGATAATATGCAAATTAGCTGATGTTCTAAAGCAGGCACTGTGAATAATTTGTCGCTGAGGGTCTGTGAGAGCCATACTTTGTGCCTGCCCCAATAATGCCATCATTAGAACTTCACATGAAAAACAAAGCAGAAGTTCCCACTGCTTCATAGAAATAGAACTTTTAGCGCTTGTTTACACTTGCGTGGATTAGTAACCCACATTAATATGCCTACCGCTTAAACCTGCATTTTTTATCAGATTTTGATGCTTTTGTGATGCTTTTTTGAAGCTTTAACCACTTTAGTAAAGGGCACTTTTACCCCCTTCCTGCCCAGGACAAATTTGAATGACAATTGCACATTCATGCAACACTGTACCCATATGATTTTGTTCTAATTTTTTTCACACAAAAAAATTATTTAATCACCACTGGGTTTTAATTTTTTTGCTAAATACATGAAAAAGACTGAAATGTTTGGGGGGAAAACAAATTTAGGCCAAAATGTATTCTGCTACATTTCTTTGGTAAAACTAACCCAAATCAGTGTTTATTATTTAGTCTGTAGGAAAGTTATAGAGTCCACAAACTATGGTATATATACAGTACCTAATCCTGATGTACTGATGGTCTGTCTCATTTATCGAGGCCCAAAATTATCGGGACCACCAAATGAAATGTTTTTGGAAAGTAGACAGTCCAAGGTATTTAGTAAGTGGCATGGCGAGTTTTTTTGAAGTTGTAATTTTTTTGTCATCATTTTTTACTGTCACCTGTGCAGTACAGCATGATCGTATAACTGGTGTGGCAGTGATCAAGGACACTGACTGGTGACAGTATGTAATGTAAACTAATAACATTTTTTCAATTCCTTGCTATTTTTTTCATTTTTATTACATTTTTTTCTTTGTTTTACGATATTTTTTCTACCACACCAAGACCAGAGTAATACAGTGTTACCTTAGTAACATTGTACTACGCTAGCAAAGTGATCAGGCATTTGTTTTGTTCATTTTTTTTTTTTGCACATTATGATTGCTTATACCAGTGACTTTCATTGGTATAAGCAACTACTTTTGTTGAATGAAACTGATTCATTCAGTGTGTATTGTTGTGATTACCTGTGATTGGCTACAGCTAATCACATGATACAGATGGTCTGTACCATGGCTCTGTACCATGTGATCACTGTGACTAATCACAGCTAGCAACACAATTGTGCACAATGAATGGCATGAAAGGAAGCCATCTATTGTTTACAATTGTCATGCAATCTGCTGCGATTGGTTACCGCGATTACATGGTACCGGCAGTGGGCCAGTACAATAATAAGTCATCAGTTGTGTCCGGTGGACACAGCCGGTGACAGATTGTGCCATAGCATGGTGGGGTGCATTCCAGGAGGACGTCATATGATGTCCACCCAGAACGACAGACGTCCCACCCAGCCGTCATTTGACAGTAGGCTGGGTGGGAAGTAGTTCATGAATCTTGGCAAATTCCCTGTGTGTTAGTTTTCTATTTTTTTTCCAATACATGAAATCCAAAGTGAAGCTACCTCTGAAGTGTCCCTCTGCCATTGCAGGTGCTGTTAGGGAGTGCAGTGATAAATATCTACAGAGGCTTGGAGATGCGGTGAAGCACCAGGAAAATGATATGGGGTATAATTTCTGAAGCAAAGCAGCACAAATTCAACAGTGTGTACAGGACTGCCCAGTAAAACTTTTATAACTACTTTGATTGACATTCAGAGTACTTAAAAAAATGTGTTTTTTTTAGAATAAAGAAAAAGTACAATACGCAAAGTACCAATGGATCTCACCTACGATATCATTTAAAGCATGTTATGGCTTAGGAGGTCTGAATCAGGAACTCTAAGGACTCATTTACATTTACTTCAAAATGTGTCATTTCACTCTCTGTTTTTCAAGCACCCTGAATGCCAATCAAATCAGCTATCACTAAATAAAATGTTTTGCCTTCCAGTTCTGTATACATTGTTGAGTTTATACTGTCCTGCTTAACACATATAGGCTCTAATCAGAATCCTTCAACGTATGTATGAACACAACCCTTTCTAGAAGGGATGTTTACCTGAATTTGGGTTGGGGTCGTGTTATGTGGCAGTTTACCTGCAAATCATAAAGCATCAGTCTTTTTGCCTTCAATCTCTCTCTCTTAGCTCTTATTAAAACTTAAGACAGAGCAGTCTGAACAGGCAGCCATGGAAAGAGGGCGAGCAGTCACTGCTCTGACTTGTCCAGTTGTATTTGCAAATTTCAGATGAAGTTACTGAGATCTGTAAATGACCTTCTTCTTCAACAAAGCAGATAAGGATAGCCTGGAAAACAGGTGTTCGAGCTTAGAGCTCCACCTCATGGCTGAAAATGAGAATAAAAAATATTTATAAATATTATTTCATATGTAACAAAAAAAAAAACATTTTTAAAAACAGAAGGTTTTTTTAGTCCTGACCACAAAAAAAAAAAAAAAATCTGGCATTTTATTTATAGGTGGCAAAACAGTATTGTTCATTAAAACTGAAGTTTAGCTTAAAAAAAAATACCCAACAAGTTTAGTCACATCACTTACCTGCAATAAAGTATTGTATGTCCCATGTACAGACAGCTAAATCCTGGAGAAATCTTCACTTCAGGAATGCCTGTCTTCCCATCTCTGATCTTCCTAAGCTACAATGGTTACAAGCTTCAGGTCTTTAGGCAGAACAGTAGTAGTAGAGCAGAGTTCTGATAGGGACACACCTATTCCTGCCTTCCTACCATTAAAAAAAGTTTGTTCACAGATTATACAGCTCGCAACGTGATTTGTAAATGGAGGAAAGAATCCTGTGATTTATTAGGCTCCCCCATTTACAGATTGTGTTACAGGCAGTGTAATCAAAAGTGGCGGCTGGTGCTCAGTTTTCTTGGGGGGGGCGACCCGCGGCCCTCCAGCCACATAACAACACCAACCCCCTGTCGCTTGCTCAATCGCCGCTCCCCCCTCCGGTGCTTGATCAATTGCCGGTCGCCCGCCAGCCCCGTACTTACCCCATCCAGGTGGCGGCTCCCCCCGCTTCTCCACCTTGAGTCCTAGCGGTCGCTTCCCCTCCCAGCCAATCAGGAGTTAGAGCTCACGGCTAATCGGGTCTTAGGACTCCCAGGCAATCGGGTCTCAGGACCCGCTTCCTGATTGGCCAGGAGGAGAAACAGGAAGACATTAGCAAATATAAATTTTTTAAGCCAATTAAAACCTCTGGCTCTAATCATGTTCTAAAGAAAAAAAAAAACCCATTGGAATCCATGTGTCTTCCGTCCTGCATGTAGATTAGGTACCGGGTGCATGGTTTAGGGGGGACTGGCCACCACTGGTAATCAATGTAAGAACTTCTCATTGGAGGAGAAAGGGGGTTGGTGTGTCCCTGTCAGATTATCTGTACTGCTGTTCTGTTTGAAGGTTCAAAGCTGTTAACCACTGAAGCTCTGAAAGTTCAGAGACATGAAGAGGACAGGCATCCCTGCAGTGAAGTTTTCTCCAGGATCCAATTGCCTGTACAATGTGGGACCTACTTCATTATAGTTACATAATGTGAATAAAGCTGTAGGGTTTTTTTTTGGCTAAATTTCAGTTTTAGCCAATTTTAAACCTACAAAAATCAGATTTCATTGAAACTTAGGCTAAAAATGTTTGCAAACTTGAGGCATCACCATGAGGTAACTATGTTGAGTGTTGTATCTTCTATTTGCAGAGAGTAATTTTTGTTGACCATAAGAGTCTATCCTCCATGCATGCTTCTGCAGAGACTACTTTCTGCTGCTGGTCTCCTTCTCTCTGCCTTCTACCCCCAAAGATCTCTATTGCCCACTGGCACTCTCATTGGTCCATTAATGACCCACCACATCACCACCACTGACTCTCACAGAATATGGTTCAGTCCAACACACTGCACTGCCTATTTTGTTCATTAAAAGTGATCTGCAATGATGCCTGCCACAAAGCATTATTTAAATTGTCAAGGAGCCACAAAGCAACATAAAACCACAAGGTTAAAAGCCATTTAATATGTCTTCTCTCTAAACACATTCAAACGTGGTGCTGGATTGGCTGCCTTGAAGAGCTATACACCACCACTCCTGAATATATTCCAGTAAAATCTGGTAATCTATGAGAACTAGAGTCAGGTGGGCAGTTTAGGTGAAAATAGTACTTAGTAGAGCTCTTGATCTAAATTTTTCTGAAAGTCATATATAAAGATCCATGTTTGGACCAAAGCATTGCCACATTTGTGCTAGATAGATCCAAAAAACTGATGTTGGGAACGCTGCTTTTTTATGATTGACCTCTATGAAAACCATCGGTCAAATCAAATGTTACACATAACATCTAGGGTGCGATCTGATCTTAACTAATATCTGAGTATTTTTATCAGTGTGTGAAATTGGTGTGGCAGGCATCATGAATGGACTAATTTAGAATTTCATGCCGCAGCAAGGTTCTTTCTATCATTCTAATGTTCCATGCAATGAGTTTATGACAGTGTTAAATACCTGATATGTGAGTAATGGGGTATTGGTTACTTTCATGAATAGGGTGCCCAGAAGTTACTATGGCAATGGATTTTTTTATTTTCAGTGTGCTATTTTCTTTATGAGATAAACTTGCGTCAGTGTTGTCTTCCGGCCCCCCACCCTCCTTTATAGTCAATGCCATATACACGCACACTAGAATAATCTATTCTTACATATTAATAGAATGATTGTTCAACGCCCAGATTGAGTAGGATTTAAATACATGAGTAGGTGAAAGAGAAAAGTAAAAGATATTTATAAAAATATGTTTCCTGCTAGTCTGGCCAATCAGTTGCTTGCCAGGTAGTTACCCATCAGCGGCAGATGGTGTTCCATCATGACTTTGGCGTTTGCACTGCCCTAGTGTTTGTGGCTATTTGCACTCATCCTGCACTACTATTTGTGGCCCCCTTGTTTACTGTCTCTGCTTCTGTGTCTTATGCCTCTGCTTCTGCCACTTCCCTCTGGCCCGTTGCTTTCCATGTGCACTATTGCTATGCTTTCCCTAAGCCAGAGTACATGTATCAGAGCATACATAGTGACTTGCCATATACGTTTTTAAAAGTTCGTCTGGTTGCCCATTGCAGATAGGGATGAGCCGAACACCCCCCGGTTCGGTTCGCACCAGAACCCGCGAACGGACCGCAAGTTCGCACGAACGTTAGAACCCCATTGACGTCTATGGGACTCGAACGTTCGAAATCAAAAGTGCTCATTTTAAAGGCTAATTTGCATGGTATTGTCCTAAAAAGGGTTTGGGGACCCGGGTCCTACCCCAGGGGACATGTATCAATGCAAAAAAAACTTTTAAAAACGGCCATTTTTTCGGGAGCAGTGATTTTAATGATGCTTAAAGTAAAAAAAAAAAAGTGAAATATTCCTTTAAATATCGTACCTGGGGGGTGTCTATAGTATGCCTGTAAAGTGACGCGTGTTTCCCATGTTTAGAACAGTCCCTGCACCAAATGTCATTTTTAAAGGAAAAAATCTCATTTAAAACTGCTTGCGGGTTTAATGTCATGTCGGGTCATGGCAATATGGATGAAAATCAGTGAGACAAACGGCATGGGTACCCCCCAGTCCATTACCAGGCCCTTTGGGTCTTGTATGGATATTAAGGGGAACCCCGCACCCAAATTAAAATAAGGAAAGGTCCCTATATACTCTGAACAGCAGTATTCAGGCGGTGCAAACAAGACAGGGACTGTAGGTTTGTTGTTAAGTAGAATCTGTTTGTAATTTTGAACATTTTTAATGTGTTTAGCTCCAGCCAAAAAATCTTTTCTAAGCTTTTTGGAAAACATAGGGAAGGGTTATCACCCCTGTGACATTTGTTTTGCGTCTTTCCTCCTCTTCAGAAGATTTCACCTCACTTTTTTGTCCCAATGAAAAATGTTTTTGGAAAATTTGGGTTTTTTTGTGGAACAAGGATTGGAAAGCATCAGTGGAAAGGAGAAATTGTTTTCCCATATTAACTCTTACAGGAGAGAATTTCCCTTCCTTAGGGGTAGATTTCATCTCACTTCCTGTTGTCTCCTTCCGTTTGCAAGTAGGAGTCGTTTGTAAGTTAGATGTTTGAAAGTAGGGTCCTGCCCTATATACTCAGCAGAAATTTGGGCCTTAGGTGTTGCTGTGGCCAAAACACTGTAAGCCCTCACAGGGCCCTGCTGTGAAATATTAGATCAAGAATTGTAATTACATGCCCCTGTTGAACAGGAGCTGAAAAATTAGGCCTTAGGCACTGGTGCTGGTGCCACAACACTGCAACCCCTCACAGACACTCTAGTTGGAACGCAGGAACGAGCCCTGCTGCAAAGTATTGCATCAAAAATTGTAATTACACGCCCCTGTTAGACAGGGGCAGAAAAATTGGGTCTTAGGCACTGGTGCTGGTGCCACAACACTGCAACCCCTCACAGACACTCTAGTTGAAACGCAGGAACAAGCCCTGCTGCAAAGTATTGCATCAAAAATTGTAATTACACGCCCCTGTTAGACAGGGGCTGAAAAATTGGGTCTTAGGCACTGGTGCTGGTGCCACAACACTGCAACCCCTCACAGACACTCTAGTTGGAATGCAGGAACGAGCCCTGCTGCAAAGTATTACATCAAAAATTGTAATTACACGCCCCTGTTAAACAGGGGCTGAAAAATTGTGCCTTAGGCACTGGTGGTGGCGCCCAGAACCAAAAATGTTCTTACAAGCTATCAGCGTGATGATTGAGGAGGAAGAGGATAATTACTCAGGAAAAGTCACTCAGCATCAGCATAGGCAGTCTTTGAAGGGATCTGAGATTTCAAAAAAAATTATTCGGTTACATCTGCATCAGGTGCTTGGTAGCTGGTGGTGATCCAAGACTGATTCATTTTTATGAAGGTCAGCCGATCGACCGAGTCGGTGGACAGACGCACCCTGTGATCGGTTACCACGCCTCCAGCAGCACTGAATGTGCGTTCCGAAAGAACGCTGGATGCAGGACAGGCCAGTAGCTCAATTGCATACTGTGCAAGCTCTGGCCAGTGATCCATCCTCAAGACCCAGTAACCCAGAGGATTTTCGGTGGGAAAGGTGTCCAAGTCTGATCTTGCCCCTAGGTATTCCTGCACCATGTAAAACAGACGCTGGCGATGGTTGCTGGAACCGATCATACCTTGGGGCTGCGGACCAAAAAATTGTCTGAACGCATCGGTCAGACGGCCACCTTCTCCACCGCTCCTTCTTTGACTGACCGAAGCCTCAGCAACACGTTGTCCAGAAACAGGAGTTTGTAACCTCCCAGTCTCTGGGAACGCGTTGCACAGACCTTTCTGCAAGGCCTCCCGAAGATGTTTCATCCTCTGCTCCCTCTGCGATGGCAAGATAAGGTCCGCAACCTTACCCTTGTAACGTGGATCAAGGAGGGTTGCCAGCCAGTATTGGTCCTTTTCCTTGATACCACGAATACGAGGATCCTTACGCAGGCTTTGCAGGATCAGGGAGGCCATGCAGCGTAGGTTTGCTGAGGCATTCGGTCCGGAGTCCTCTGGGTCACTAAGGACAACAACGTCCGCAGCCACCTCCTCCCAGCCACGTACAAGTCCATGTGTTCCTTGGGACTGATCCCTTAAAGACTGCTGATGCTGAGTGCCAGGCTCCACCTCCATACTGACACAATCTTCCTCCTCCTCCTCCTCCTCCTCCTCGTCCTCTTCCTGTGTGATCGGCGGGCACGCAGGAACACTGTCTGGATAAAGGGGGCCTTGAGAGCTAAGGAAGTCCTCCTCTTCCTGCCTCTGTTCTGCCTCAAGTGCCCTGTCCATTATTCCACGCAGCGTGTGCTCCAACAGGTGGACAAGGGGGACAGTGTCACTGATGCATGCACTGTCAGTGCTCACCATCCTCGTGGCCTCCTCGAATGGTGACAGGACAGTGCATGCATCCCTGATCATGGCCCACTGGCGTGGGGAAAAAAAACCAAGGTCCCCTGACCCTGTCCTGGTGCCATAGTCGCACAGGTACTCATTGATGGCCCTCTGCTGCGTGTGCAGCCGCTGCAGCATGGCCAACGTCGAGTTCCACCTGGTGGGCATGTCACAGATTAGGCGGTTCTTGGGCAGGTTAAACTCCTTTTTGGAGGTCCGTCAGCCGAGCACTGGCATTATATGACCGGCGGAAATGCACAGAGACTTTCCTGGCCTGCCTCAGGACATCCTGTAAGCCCGGGTACCTGCCCAAGAACCGCTGCACCACCAAGTTAAGGACGTGAGCCAAACAGGGCACATGGGTCAGTTGTCCCTGTCGGAGGGCAGAGAGGAGGTTGGTGCCATTGTCGCAAACCACCATTCCTGCCTTAAGTTGGCGTGGCGTCAACCACCTCTGAACCTGCCCCTGCAGAGCTGACAGAACCTCTGCCCCAGTGTGGCTCCTGTCCCCCAAGCACACCAGCTCAAGCACCGCATGGCATCTTTTGGCCTGCGTACTTGCGTAGCCCCTTGAACGCCTACGGAGCACCGCTGGTTCCGAGGAAGAGGCCATGGAGGAAGAAGAAGAGGAGGGGGTGGAGGAGAGAGGTGTGTCACAATCAGCATTTTGGAGGCGTGGTGGCGGAACAACCTCCAACACTACTGCACCTTGTCCTGCATCCTTCCCAGCTGCCAGCAGAGTCACCCAATGCGCCGTGAAACTTAAGTAACGTCCCTGTCCATGCCTGCTGGACCATGAGTCAGCGGTAATATGCACCTTACCGCTGACCGCCCTGTCCAGCGAGGCATGGACATTGCCTTCCACATGCCGGTAGAGAGCCGGAATCGCCTTCCGTGAGAAAAAGTGGCGTTTGGGTACCTGCCACTGAGGAACCGCACATTCCACAAACTCACGGAAGGGGGCAGAGTCTACCAACTGAAAAGGCAGCAGTTGAAGTGCTAGCAATTTTGCCAAGCTAGCATTCAACCGCTGGGCATGTGGATGGCTGGGAGCAAACTTCTTTCGGCGGTGCAGCAGCTGGGGCAGGGAAATTTGCCTGGTACAATCTGACGTCGGTGTACCAAAAGCAGATTGCCCACAAGTACTTGGCTGTGACACACCTAATTCTACACCTTCATTCCTCTCACTGCAGGTCGCAGAGAGGACTGAAGGTCTAGTGGGGTTGGAAATCTCAGCTGATGAGGAGCAAGGAGAGATCGTCTTTGTTCTTTGGTGTGGGTCTTTTAGATACGCTTGCCAACGAACTGCATGGCAGGTCAACATATGTCTGGTCAAGCATGTGGTACCCAAGCGGGAGATGTTTTGGCCACGCGAGATACGCTTGAGACATATGTTGCAAATAGCAGCGGTGCGATCTGATGCACTCGTCTCAAAAAAGGCCCACACCAAAGAACTTTTTGAATAACGCGCAGAGACTGCAGCGCCCTGCACATGTGGAGCTTTGGGGTGTGATGCAGTCAATGTGCTGCCCTTAGGCTGGCCCCTGGAGGGCATCCTGCCTAGTTGGTGATGTGCCACCTCCTCCTCCTCCTCCTCCTCCTCTCTCCTATCAGGCACCCACGTTGAGTCAGTGACCTCATCATCCCCTCCCTCCTCATCACTGGAGCAAACCTGGCAGTATGCTGCAGCAGGGGGAGCATGACTGCCAGATTGCTGTCCTTCTTGGGCACCCCCTCTGTCCGTGCTCATGTTACTGCCTTCATTGAGCTCAGTATCATCATCAGAGCCTTCCAAACGCTGGGCATCCTCCTGGAGCATGTACCCAACACTGTGGTCAAACAGTTCGAGGGAATCCTCATGAGGACATGGTGGAGCTAGGGAAGGAGTCACTGATGACATTGAGCTGAGGGAAGAGGCCGCTGCTTTGCCAGACAAAGCACCCTGGGCATGGGTGAGAGAGGATGAGGAGGATGAGGACGGCTTGGTCATCCACTCGACCAAGTCTTCCGCATGTTGCGGCTCAACACGGCCAGCTGCCGAAAAAAAGGCCAAGCGTGTCCCATGGCCACGTGCTGATGAGGATGCACCGTCTCCACGACCAGCACTAGACACAGAGCCTGCTTGCCCTCTCTTATTGGCTTGTGACTGTCTGCCTCTCCTTCTTGGCCTTCCAGACATACTAATGGCCTGTAGCTGCACTAAGCTGGGATAGAACACCTGTAATTTTCTTCAGGTAGCTTTATATACTGTAACCAGACAAGCCTGCCTGTCAGTAGGAAGATAACAGGAACGGATCTAGCTGAACACTGTGAGCAGGACGTACTGCACTAAATGTATATAGCAGGAACGGATCTAGCTGAACACTGTGAGCAGGACGCACTGCACTGAATGTAAATAGCAGGAACGGATCTAGCTGAACACTGTGAGCAGGACGCACTGCACTAAATGTAAATACCAGGAACGGATCTAGCTGAACACTGTGAGCAGGACGCACTGCACTGAATGTAAATAGCAGGAACGGATCTAGCTGAACACTGTGAGCAGGACGCACTGCACTGAATGTAAATAGCAGGAACGGATCTAGCTGAACACTGTGAGCAGGACGCACTGCACTGAATGTAAATAGCAGGAACGGATCTAGCTGAACACTGAGAGCAGGACGCACTGCACTGAATGTAAATAGCAGGAACGGATCTAGCTGAACACTGTGAGCAGGACGCACTGCACTGAATGTAAACAGCAGGAACGGATGTAGCTGAACACTGTGAGCAGGACGCACTGCACTGAATGTAAATAGCAGGAACGGATCTAGCTGAACACTGTGAGCAGGACGCACTGCACTGAATGTAAATAGCAGGAACGGATGTAGCTGAACACTGTGAGCAGGACGCACTGCACTAAATGTAAATACCAGGAACGGATCTAGCTGAACACTGTGAGCAGGACGCACTGCACTGAATGTAAATAGCAGGAACGGATCTAGCTGAACACTGTGAGCAGGACGCACTGCACTAAATGTAAATACCAGGAACGGATCTAGCTGAACACTGTGAGCAGGACGCACTGCACTGAATGTAAATAGCAGGAACGGATCTAGCTGAACACTGTGAGCAGGACGCACTGCACTGAATGTAAATAGCAGGAACGGATCTAGCTGAACACTGTGAGCAGGACGCACTGCACTGAATGTAAATAGCAGGAACGGATCTAGCTGAACACTGTGAGCAGGACGCACTGCACTGAATGTAAATAGCAGGAACGGATCTAGCTGAACACTGTGAGCAGGACGCACTGCACTGAATGTAAATAGCAGGAACGGATGTAGCTGAACACTGTGAGCAGGACGCACTGCACTGAATGTAAATAGCAGGAACGGATCTAGCTGAACACTGTGAGCAGGACACACTGCACTAAATGTAAATAGTCTAGATAGAAGATAACAGGAACGGATCTAGCTAAACTGAATACAGTGTATATATATATATGCAACACCTGGGATGCATATATATACACAATACACTGTAAGTGCAGCTAACTGACTGACTGTTCTGCCTAATCTATCTAACTCAAATCAAATGACACTGTCTCTCTCTCTCTCTATCTCTCAGCACACCGGAACACACACTACACAGGGCCGCCGTGCAGGCGGCCTTATATAGTGTGGGGTGTGTACTAAATCCCCTGAGCCATAATTGGCCAAAGCCACCCTGGCTTTGGCCAATTACAGCTCTCTCTACTGACGGCGCTGTGATTGGCCAAGCATGCGGGTCATAGTGCATGCTTGGCCAATCATCAGCCAGCAATGCACTGCGATGCCGCAGTGAATTATGGGCCGTGACGCGCCACACGAATTTGGCGCGAACGGCCCATATCGTTCGCAATTCGACGGACGGTCGAACAGCCGATGTTCGAGTCGAACATGGGTTCGACTCGAACACGAAGCTCATCCCTAATTGCAGAATACAAGGTATGTCTATTAAATAACGAGACTGTGATCCCACCTAGTAAACAAAGCAGTCAGAACCGGTTCTAACTGCATGCGTGGTGTAACCTTGAATATGTTTGAACCTGCCTGACAAGCAGCAACACTCTATGACATTTAGTTGATTGTGAGTCGCCATTTAGTTTGGTTGTGTTTTCTGTAGTGTGCACATGTGTAAGTTTAAAGGTTGAACAACGTGTAAATTTGAAATTTTTTGTAAAATTGCACAAAACATCAACAGAATGTTTTCAAATGCTTACTACAGCTTATGGTAAGGACGGCCTGTCTCGTGCGCATGTGTTCGAGTGGCACAAAAGATTCAGCTAGGGACGTGAGAATGAATTCCCAAAAGTTAAATTAGTGCTTAAAGGGACACCTTTTGAGTCAGTTGATGCTGTAAAGAAGAAAACGACTGATGTGTTGAAACAGCTGACAGAGATTGATTTTCTTCATGCCTTCAACCAGTGGAAAACAAGACTGCAGCAATGTATTAGTGCAAATGGGGAATATATTGAAGGGGACAAGCATTACATGTGTAATACATATAAATAAAGGTGAGTTATTTAATCAGTCTTGTTATTTAATAGACACGCCTTGTATAGTTTGGTTTATAGGTGCACTTCTTCTAGCCAGTTTCCTAATCTCCTATTGCTAAACTTTGCTGACTTGTGTCTTAGTTGAGATCCACTTGGTCTTATCTTTGCTTAGTTTCTTAACTCCACATATTGTTCTCAGTTCCTGCTTTGACACTCAGCTAGTGACTTTCTCGTAGTGACTATTGGCTTAAATTCTGGCTATGATTTTGGTCTACCTGATGGTACTGTCCCAGACCAGCAACTTGACCCCTAGCAATACTCACCTTCTCATTTCTCACATGAAAACAGTCAATCTATTTGTTTGGTTTTTTTTTTATAATCTAATGTATAAGAACCCTACCGTGGCAGCCAGGTACACGGTACATAAAGCTTCCCTGAAAGGTGACTGTTAAAGGTAAAGAGTACTGCAGTAGATTTCACTAAACGTGCACAACTGGATGCTATTTACAGAAATCCTTTGGAGACATAAGGGTGCTCTAATTATGTATTTATTATTACAGATAATTTGTAATGCAGTACTTTATTATTGTACATTCACATCAGTCACTGCTGTCCAGGTCCCTATCGCACACACATACATTCTAGGGCTAGTTTAGACAGAATTAACCTTCCAACATGTTTTGGGATTTTGGAATCCAACTGGAGTACACAGAGGAAACCCATGTAAAACACAAGGAAAACATGCAAACTATGCAGAAAAGACAAGGAAAACCCTTTTTCAAAACAACTCCACTGAAGATATCCTAAATTACAGAAAGCTGAAGACCAAACGTGATCTGGTAATTCTTTATTAGTTGAAATCTAGACAATCCAGTATAGCAACAAAATGCTAATGCATTTCAGTTTTACAAAGCCTTTATCATAGCTATGCAAAGAGGGTCTAGGACCCGCCATTGTGCAGGTATGTGGCAGACCTAGGGGTCTTCTGTGAGCATCATTACTGGAAAACCGATTTGCAATTAAGGTTCCAAAGTGACTGATTTTACCGAGTTTCAAGCTGCAAGGTTTTGTCATGAGGAGTAGCTATGGGGCTCATACAACCATGAAAAACCAATGCTGATCACCAAACAAAGCCACTACTGCTTTTCAATATTCCATATCCTAAAACTTATTCTGGCACCTTGCGAATGAAAGACGATGCACCAGCATCACGGATACCATGGTTGTTTACCTCAGAAACAGTCCTGCCCTATCTTTTGGATAATAACCTGAGGCTCATCTTTTACTGATGCCTCCTCCTTCCCATTAATCAGTTTTATGTCCTATCTACAACTTCATCACCATCATTATAACCTAAGATATCGCATCTCACAAAAGTGAGTACACCCCTCACATTTTTGTAACTTTTTTCTTATTTATTTCAGGTGACAACACTGAAGAAATGGGACTTTGCTACAATGTAAAGTAGTTAGTGTACAGCTTGTATAACAGTGTAAATTTGCTGTCCCCTCAGAATAACTCAACACACAGCCATTAATGTCTAAACCGCTGGCAACAAGGGGACAGAACATTTACACCGTTATAAAAGCTGTACACTCACTACTTTACATTGTAGCAAAGTGTCATTTCTTCAGTGTTGTCACATGAAAAGATATAATAAAATATTTTCAAAAATGTGAGGGGTGTACTCACTTTTGTGAGATACTGTTTATTGCTTGAGAAAAACAACAGAAGCTGTGGCATCAAAAGCAGCTCCTTACCCACTGTCATTATTCCCAACACTTGCCACATCTACGCACAGTAATAAATGTTTGACTTTTAATGCTTTCCACCTTTTAAGACTACTTCCTCACATTCCAAATATTGGCAGAATTCATACTTGAAACCCTTGATATCCCATCTCCATTGCCGTCTTCACTCACAAAAAACTCCATGAGTAGGGAACATTGGAGACTAAGAAGACAAGAAACATACATTCAGGTACAGAGCTCTTTAATATGTCGAGTACAGGGAGAGTTGTTTGGTACCCTGGCACAAAGTCAGAGACATCAGCCAAATTCAAACTTCAAGGTCTATAAGCCATATCAGGTGTTTGGGAGTCATGAATTGGACTCTTGCTGCTGGTGGTTCATTTAATGCTGCTTGTTCTCTCTTCCCTAATGTTCTGGCATATTTATTGTGGGTGGAAATGGCACTAAACTGTTGTTTAACTAACAGCGTGCAAGGAATATCAAGTGTCTGGCTGACTAAGAAACTGAACCCGAGTCAAAGGATATTCTAATTTTTGGAATGATGTGCTTTATGTTTGTGTTAGAACCTTGGTGAAAGTATATTATTATACAGGATTTATATAGCGCCAAAAGTTTGCCCTGAAGAGATGGGTTTTCAGGGATCGCCTAAAAGTGGAGAGTAGGAGGTGGCTGGACAGATTGGGGTAGTGAGTTCCAGAGGATGGGAGAGGCTCTGGATAAGTCCTGGAGACGAGCATGGGAGGAGGAGACAAGGGAGCTTGAGAGCAGAAGGTCTTGGGAGGAGCTGAGAGGACAGTTTGGGTGATATGTGGAGATAAGATTGGTGATGTAGCTTGGAGCAGAATTGTGAATGGCTTTGTATGTTATTGTTAGTGTTTTGAAACTTATTCGTTGGGCAATGGGAAGCCAGTGGGGAGATTGGCAGAGAGGCGTGGCGGACACTGAACGGTTGGTAAGGTGGATGAGTCTGGCAGCGGCATTCATGATAGACTGAAGAGGGGATAGCTTGCGGAGAGGTAGGCCAATGAGGAGGGAGTTACAATAGTCAAGGCGAGAGATAACAAGGGAGTGAATAAGTTGCTTAGTGGTCTCGACAGTTAGAAAGGGGCGTATTTTGGAGATGTTTCAGAGGTGAAGTCTGGACGATTTGGACAGTGATTGGATTTGGGGCTGAAAGGACAGGTCAGAGTCTAGGATTACACCTAGTACCTTGGCATGAGGGGAGGGACTGATGGTTGTATTATTGATCTTGATGGAGAAGTCAGGGGGAGGGGCACGGGCTGGAAGAAAAATTATGAGCTCAGTTTTTGAAAGATTAAGTTTGAGGAAGTGGTGTGACATCCGTGTTGATATGTCAGTTAGTAATGCGAGAGGAGAGTAAAGCAGTGGGGTGAGGAGTGGAGAGATAGATTTGTGTGTCATCAGCATAGAGGTGGTGCTGGAAGCCGTAGGAGTTTATTAACAGACCAAGGGAGGAGGTGTAAATGGAGAAGAGAAGAGGTCCGATGACAGAACCTTGAGGTACCCCTACAGAAAGAGGAAGTGGAGAGGAGGAAACAGAGTTATAGATCATACTGAAGGAGTGCTGTTATAGGTAGGACGAGAGCCAGGAGAGAGACGAGTCTTGAAGGCCAAGAGAGTGGAGTTTTTTGAGGAGGAGGGGATAGTCAAGAGTATCAAAGGCTGCAGAGAGGTCGAGTAGTATGAGTATGGAGTGGTGGCCATTGATTTTAGCAGTTAGTAGGTCATTAGTGAGTTTTAGTAGGGCAGTTTCAGTGGAGTATAGCAAGCGGAAGCCAGACTGTAAGGGGTCAAGAAGGTTGTTGTCAGTGAGGTAGGAGCTAAGACGATTGTAGAATAAGCGTTCTAAAAGCTTTGACCTAAATGGGAGCGAGGAGATGGGTCTTAAGTTGTTCAGGCTGGTGGGATCCAGTGAGGGCTTTTAAAGTATGGCGGTGATCAGGGCATGTTTCAGAGGGGAGGGGAAGGTGCCAGTAGAGAGGAAGAGATTGAAGATGTAGTAGCAAGCTCAAAAGAGGAGAGTGTTAAGAGTGGATTAGTACAGGGTATGTTAAGTGGGTTAGATGTCTGTGCAGTGGAGATGTCCCCACGAATTGCATCAATCTTTGAAGTGATTGTAAATCTCGTGAGCAGTGAGCGAGTTACTGGGTGGAGATGGTGGTGGAGAAAAGTAGAGCGTTAAAAGTAGAGAAGAGACGACGAGGACTGGAGGACAAATATTAATGAGGGTGACAAAGTAGGTTTGTTTGGCAGCATGGAGGGAGGAATTGTATTTTAAGAAGGCAGATTTATATTGGGTGAATGAATGCTGGGAGTTGGTTTTACGCCACACTCGCTGCAGTGCTCAGTTATGTCTCTTAAGGTTTCTGGTGTTGTCGGTCTGCCAAGGTTGTAACAGTCGGGGCCTTACATTTTGTGTGGTGAGAGGCGCAAGAGAGTCCAGTGAGGGTGAAAGTGAACTGTTGTAGATAGAGGTGGCCAGGTCGGGGCAAGACAGGGGTGAGATTTTGTCATGGAGGTGGTCAGTTGCAGAGTAGAAAAGAGAAGGAATAAAGTGGCAACGGTTTCTGCGGGTAATTGTTTTCTGCTTGGTGGGACAGGTGGTTGGAGACAAGCACATTGTGAAAGTAATGAAGTTATGGTCAGAGAGAGGAAAGGGGGTGTTGGTGAGGTTGTAGAGGTTACAAAGATGGGATAAGGGTATTACCATCAGAGTGAGTGGGGGACTGTGTCCATTGTGTAAGGTCAAAGGATGAGGTTAAGTTGAAAAGTTGGGATGCAGCTGGGCTGCTAACATTGGCAGGGATGTTGAAATCACCAAGGATAATAGTGTGTGTCTGAGTCTCTCCTGCTTGTCCAGGCAGCCAGCATGTGAAGCTCTATGGCCGGGTCGGATGACGGACGACATCAGTTGCGGCGAGGGCGGGCACTTCCAACGATCCCGCGTCTTCCGGTTCCAGACGCGGGGAAAGAAAACGAACCAAACGTTCGGCTGGTGCAACCCCTTTGCTTTGCTGTAGAGTCAGCTGTCGGGGGAACGATCAATCACCATCCTCAGCAGACATGTCGGAGGCAGAGGTCTCTCGAACTGCTCCAGGAGACAATAGCACTAGCCATGCTAAGGTAAGTGGAACCCTGGGGTGGTGTTCCCTTATCTAATCCTGATAGCTTCACGGGTGTTCTCCCCTCACTGGTGGTCGGGGGGAAGGGGAGTGTGTCTGGGACCCTGGTGGTGGTTGGCCCTAGGGAGGGCACTCCTGGTGGTCCTCTGTAAAGGCACTGGTAGGATTGGGCATTTATGGCGGCTCTCTCTTTTTTTTTCAGAAAGCCACAGAGAAAAGAAAGTCGCCTCATGGTTCAAAGAGAAAATGTCCCTCTTGTAGGATTAGCATGGGGTAGTACTGGACCAAGGCACTCTGCAAGGAGTGCATTGAGGGATTAGTCAGGGAACAGGCAGCAGAACAGGGTACAGATCTCACTGCATCCGTCAAGGAGCTTTCTAGCACCTTTCAGTCCTTTAAAGCACTCTTTTCTAGCTTCCAGTTGCCGCTAGCCCAGAGCAATCCTTCACCAGTGCAGCAAAGTGTGACACCTAGCCCTGTGGATACTCCCTCTGGTAGTGGAGAGAGACCAGGGGGGTTCAGAGAGGAAATTGAGGAGGAGCCAGACAGCAGCGCTTCAGATTTCCAAGGGGAGTCGGATGCAGAGGAAGTGGATGGGGAATCCACAAAAACCTCTCGCTACAAACTTTCTCTTGATGAAGTGGAGGATCTCTTGGGAGCTATCCACACCACTTTGGGGATACAGGAGGAAAAGAAGGCGTTATCACTCCATGACCAGATACAAAGGTCTAGGGGAACAAAAGAGGAGGGATTTCCCAGTCCATGATGTCTTGGTCGAAGCCATAAAGAAATAAAGAAAAAATGTAAAGATCCTGAGAGGAAACCTTTCTTTTCAAGGGCTTTGAAGCAAAGGTTTCCCTTTGCAGAGGAGGAGACTCTAGTCTGGAATAAAGCTCCTAGACTAGATGCTGCCTTTGCTCAGGTTTCCAGGCACATGGATCTAGCTTTCAAGGATATGGGGGTTCTTTCAGACCCCATGGATAGAAGAATGGACTCTCTTTTGAAGAAGTCCTGGGATTCATCGCAGGGAAACCTTAAGCCTGCCATGGCGGTTACAGTAGTGGCCCGCAACATGGAATATTGGCTTACTCAAATTAAAGTGCATATTGAGGCAGGGACGCCAAAAACTATTTTGTCTTCCTTCCCAATGCTACTAAAGGGGGTAGCGTATATTGCGGATGCGTCAGTGGAATCAGTGCACATGTCTGCAAGGTCTTCTGCCCTCACTAATTCAGCCCGAAGGGCCTTATGGGTTAAGACGTGGCAAGGAGACAGCGCGTCTAAAGTTAAACTCTGTGGAATTCCACTCACAGGGAATCTTTTGTTTGGACCATGGTTAGAGGCCATTTTGGATCAGACGGCCAATAAGAAAAAGCCCTTTCCCGTTAAAAAGAAATTTGGGGAGCAGGCTAAAAGAAAGTCTTGCCCTCAGAGAAAGTTTGAAGCTCCAAAAGCAGAACGGCAGAAAAAGGCTTGGGGGCAGAAGGGCAAAGGGCGTGGAGGGGCGATTTTTCGCCCTCCTGAACAGCCCAAGAAAACCCAATGACGGGGTAACCACAGTGGGAGGAAGATTGGGGGCCTTCCTTCCACAGTGGGAGATGATCACCTCCAACCAGTTTGTGTTAGGGATCATAAGAAGAGGTTACCAGCTGGAGTTCTCAGAACCTCCTCAGCACAGACTCCTTGTCACCGAGCTGCCAAAATGTGCAGAAAAATCATCAGCTCTTCTATCCTCCCTACAGGAGTTAGAGGAATAAGAGGTGGTGGTAAGAGTTCCTGCAGAGGAGACAGGCAGAAAGCCTTCTGGAAAGTTCAGGCTTATCATGAACCTGAAGCCTCTGAATGTCTCAATTACCTACAGGAAATTCCAGATGGATTCTATCTATTCGGTGAAGGCGCTTCTTCCTCCGAATTGCTTTATGGCGTTGATAGACTTGAAAGACACTTATCTGCACATTACAAACGCAGAAAGTTATCAGAGGTTTCTCAGACTAGCAGTAAAAACCAGAGAAGGAACGTTTCATTTACAGTTCAAAGCACTCCCCTTTGGACTATCCTCTTCCCCCCGCATCTTCACCAAAGTGATGGTGGAAGTCCTGGCTTTCTTGCGGCTCAGAGGCATCTCTGTAGTCGCATACTTAGACGATCTACTTCTGTTTCCCCTTCCCCGGAGCAGTTGTCCGTGGATCTTCAGGTAGCAAGAGACAGCCTAGAAAGTTTGGGGTGGCTCTTGAACCTGGAGAAATCCAGTTTGGTTCCGTTCCAAAAGGTCACCTTCCTGGGCTATGTATTGGATTCGACAAAGCAAAAAGTGTTCCTTCCAGTAGAAAAGATCCAGAAGGTGGACAGAGCAATGTTATTGCTCCAGGGCAGCCAGCAGATCTCAGTAAGAAAAGCGATGTCAGCATTGGGCTTACTGACTTCCACGCTCCCGGCAGTACAGTGGGCAGGACTGCATTTTCGCCCTCTACAGCTGTTTATCCTGAGGGTCTAGGACCACAGTCCAGGGTCCCTGGACCCCCTAATATCCTTGCCAAATCAGGTCAAGAAGTCCCTCTGGTGGTGAAGAAAAGGGTCCAATCTCTTGCAGGGTCTGGAGTGGGTTCTTCCAGTCTCCAGGGCGGTCACGACCTATGCGAGCGGCACAGGTTGGGGAGCACACCTAGGTTTCAGGATGGTGCAGAGTACTTGGAGGAGAGAAGACGCAAAGAAATCCTCAAATTGGAGGGAACTGAGAGCAAAAGACTTGGCTCTCAGAACTTGGTTTTGTTCCCCCTTGAGTTGTCCGAACAGACCCTCACGTGCTGTCCCAGGTGATAACTCCTGGGACAGCACGTGAGGGTCTGTTCGGACAACTCATCAGCAGTGGCCTACATTAACAGGCAAGGTGGTACCAGGAGCAGAACCTTGTGGGTCCTGACGGAATCCATCCTCAGGTGGGCCAAAGCGAGTATTCTCTCTCTTTCGGCAGTACATTTGAAGGGGGAACAAAACCAAGTAGCGGATTTTCTCAGCAGAAAGATGCTGAGGGAAGGCGAGTGGATCTTGAACCAGGACATCTTCGAGATGATCACTCAGAAGTGGGGGGTTCCTTCTGGGGACCTCTTCACCTCGAAGGCGAACACAAAAGCTTGTCTGTTCTTTTCCCTAAACAGGTGGGATGGAGCACTAGCTCAGAGCTGGCATTTCTCAAGGTGTTATGCCTTCCCCCCTCCTGTACTGATTCCAGCAGTTCTGAGAAAGTTTCAGTCGGAAGACACAACCCTCATTCTGATCGCACTTCACTGGCCCAGGAGGCCGTGGTTCTCCATCTTGAGTCTGGCAGTGGAACCTCCCTGGATCCTGCCTATCCAGGATGATCTTCTTTCTCAGGGTCCAATCTGTTGCCCTCAGGTGGAGCGATGGAACCTCGCGGCATGGCTACTGAGGAGGAATTGCTAAAGGGCAAGGGTTTCTCGGATCGACTAGTGACGACTCTCCTAAATTGCAGAAAAAGGGAGACGCAAGCTATCTACCTAAAGGTGTGGAAACGCTTCAATAGTTGGTACACAGAAAGCTCCTTCGCTGTACACAGTTCTGTAGCGGTATCGGAGTTTCTGCAGGCAGGAGCGGACAAAGGATTAGCCCTTAGCACCTTGAAGGGACAGGTGTCGGCACTGAGCGTGTTCCTGGAAAAGCCGCTATCTATAGATCCTTGGGTAGCTAGGTTTTTCAGAGACTTAGGCAGACAGAGACCAGTTAGAATTTCCCCCTTCTCAGTGTGGGATCTTTCTTTAGTTTTACAGACTCTTACAGGGGATCCTTTTGAGCCATTGGAATTCTGTACTTTGAGGTTGATCACCCTCAAAACGGTGTTTTTGGTGGCGATCACCACAGCAAGGAGAGTGAGTGAACTCGAAGCCCTTTCTATTAGGGCACCTTTTTTTTCAGGTTTTCCTGGACCGTTTGATTTTTAAAATGGATCCGGCCTTTTTGCCAAAAGTGGCCTCTAGTTTCCATAGAGGTCAAGAAATTGTTTTACCTACCTTCTGTTCGAATCCTGTGAGGGAACAGGAGCATATTTTCCACAAATTGGACGTTAGAAGTTGCGTCCTTCAGTACTTAGATAGTACAAAACAGTTTAGGAAATCTGATTCTTTTTTTGTATTATTTTCAGGGGCTAGGAAAGGGTCCAGAGCCTCTAAACGTTCAATAGCCAGATGGTTAAGGTTGGCCATTAGTCAGGCTTATGTAATCGGGGGGGTTGGAACCCCCGGAAGGTATTAAGGCACATTCCACCAGGGCAGTGGTGACTTCTCAAGCAGAGTGGGCTGGTGCTTCTCCGAAGCAGATCTGTAGAGCTGCAACGTGGTCTAGTTTTTCCACGTTTGTGAAGCACTACAGATTGGACCTGCTGTCAGCCAAAGACCAAGCCTTTGGGCGTAAAGTGCTGCAGGCAGTAGTCCCTCCCTAAGGTAAGGTGCTTGCTTATCCTCTCTATGGTGCTGTCCTGAAAGATGAATGGGGGAAAACTGAGATTGTGTTTTTCACCTTCTTTTAGGTTTTGCACTCAGTGCTGCAGATCTCCTCAGCCTCTTTTAGCTACCGGTAATTTCCTTCTCCTTGCACTCACTCTAGTGTCAGCCACATATCATTGCTCTGTGCTGGTTTCCTGATAGTGGCAACATTGCAATATACATGTTCCACCACTTGTAGTCACCACCAAGGGTGCATGGGACAACTGAGATACAGATTTAGGAAGCAGTGCAGGGCCAGGAACCTTCATGAGAGGATCACCAAGTGTTCTTTTATTTAAAGTTATAAATGTTTAAAGATTACCCACTTTAATACCAGATGCTTTTATCCCCTTCCTGCTCAGGCCAATTTTCAGCTATTAGCGCTGTCACAGTTTGAATGACAATTACTCAGTCATGCAACACTGTACCCAAATGAAATTGTTATCATTTTTTTCAGACAGATAGAGCTTTATTTTTGTGGTATTTAATCGACACTAGTTTTTTTTTTTTTTGCTAAATAAACAAAAAAGCGTTTTTCTTTATTTCTGTTATAAAAGTTTGCAAATAAATAATCTTTCTTTATAAATTTAAGCCAACATGTATAGTGCTACATTTCTTTGGTAAAAATAACCCAAACAAGTGTATATTATTTAGTCTGTAGGAAATGTAGGAAAGTCCACAAACTGTGGTATATATATTTATAAATTGATCAATCCTGATGTACTGATGGTCTCCTTTCTTGAGGCCCCAAAATGCCAGGACAATACAGAGTACCCCCCAAATGATCCATTTTTGGAAAGTAGACAGTCCAAGGTATTTAGTAATTTTTTTGTCACAATTTTTGGAAAATTAAAAAATGTATAATTTTCTTTTTTTATAACTTTGCCTGACAATACAGCATCAACATATAACTGGTGTGGTGATGATTGGGAACACTGACTGGTGTTAGTATGTAAAAAAAAATATATATTTATATAAAATTTTGTTTAAACATTTTCTTTCTTTTTTATTACAATTTTTCAGAAATTTTTAATTATTTTTTTTTACATACTGTAGCACCATAGTGACACTGTACTACTCTGAGGAGGTGATCGGAATTTTCTTTTTCTTTTACACACTATGATATCACTGTTATAAGCAACCATTTTTTATTAATGACATCCATTCATCCAGAGTGTACTACTGTGAAGCTGTTAGTAGCCACAGCTATCACATGGTACAGATGCACTGCGATTGCACCTGTCTGTACCATGTGACCACTGTGACCAATCACAGAATTAGCACCCTCCTAGGTAGGTGCTAAGATTAGTGTATAATAGTTTTTGGTTTCTCTGCTTAACAGGGAGACAGAAAGGTACATTTAATTGCTGTCTGCTTTACTGAGAGCTGTGATGGGCTAGTATAGTGTGCTCTGGTACAAAAAAGGAAGGGTGACCCCTGGAAGTTGCACATCATAGATGTGCTACCTCCAAGGGTCACCTTCTTTTCTTGTACCTTTGCAGGAGCCAGCACTCTAGCAGCAGCTGCGGATGCACTGTCTACATACTCCCTCCCTATTGAGCCTGAGCGGCCCACACACTTTTCCCAGGTCATAGTGCGCTCTGGTGCTGCCCATGCTGTATTGAAGTTTCACTGTATCTTAGCAATTATGGAAAGTGCTGAAAAATAGTCACAAACAATGCATATGGGAGCATGAATAGTTATACAGCCCTGGACAATTACAAGTGGAAGTGTCCCTATGCATGCTGGCTGCCTGTATTTTTATTCTAGGAGCACATGGGCTTGTGGCCTCAGGTGGGTGACCTAAGGGCATGAATCGAGAGATTGTGCTGCAATGCGGCCTCAGATGGGAGTCCTGAGGGCCTGAAGTTAGTAAGAGAGGCCCTGGTTCTGCAGAGAGCCGGCTGAGGGGGCTGTCTATTGAAGATCTGGAAGTTGGAAGGAGGCAACCAGCTGTCCCTGGACATTTTGTGAGTACAGACAACCTAAAGGATCTATAGACTTGCGCTTTAAACCCCTTCTGGTGTGCTATATATTATAGTCAGCTGAGGGTCTGAACAATGGGAACACTGGCTAGTGTTCAGAAGAGCCTGTCCAACTGTTTGCTGTTCTACTACTTTTCTGCTAATTTTAGACTGCCAAACAGTCTGCCTTAAAGCGGAGTTCCACCTAAAAATGGAACTGTCCGGATTCCTCCCCCCCCTCCGGTGTCACATTTGGCACCTATCAGGGGGAGGGGAGAGCAGATACCTGTCTAATAAAAGTATTTGCTCTCACTTCCGGCAAAAGATCTACACCATGTCCGGCCCCTCCTCCATCCCCCCTGCTGTCTTCTGGGAGACACACAGGTCCCAGAAGACAGCAGGGACCAGTCAGAACGTGCAGCGCGACTCATGCATGCGCAGTAGCGAACCAGGCTGTGAAGCCACAAGGCTTCACTTCCCGATTCCCTTACTAGCAATGCCGGTGCCTCCACCCGGAGCCGAGGGATGGGTGAGGACATCGTGGGTGCCCCAGACAGGTAAGTGTCCTTTTTTAGAAGTCAGTAGCTGCAGTATTTGTAGCTGCTGGCTTTTAACTTTTTTTTTATTGGGTGGAACTCCGCTTTAACTGGCTGGTACCTGAAGAGCTTTGCCCTGCTAATACTTCTACTGAGGGACTTTGCTGACTTCTGAAACTACTGTGTGCTATTGCTAAGCAGGAGTCTGCTATCCGCAAGGACTTCACCAGAGCTTAACCGAGAGATCAGTTCGATATCCTTAACTGTGAATATTTCTATGTCTTGGAGTATCCCAGGTTCTCCAAAGATAAAACAACAAAAACAAAATCCCTAGACTGATCATTGTAGATAATGAGTGGAAGTGTGTGTGCACCTGGCTGTGTGATCTACCTTGGCTGTGGAGCAAACGTGGGGAAGACATGGGCAACATACCATACCATACCATATGGTAGTGCTACACAGATCAACACAATGGTACAATATGAATGGTTATGAATGGAAGCCATTCATTGTGTACAATTGCCATGTGATTTGCTGTGTTTGATCAAAGTGATCATATTGTACTGGCAGCAGCCTGGTACACTGATTCGTCAGATTGCGCTACAGTGCAGCCTGTGGGATGCACGCAAGGTGCGATCCTGGGATGATGTCATATGTCACCCAGGATAGTAGCATACCTCCCAACTTTTTGAGATGGGAATGAGGGACACCTATCGGCAAAAGCATGCAGGCATAGGACACACCCCTTGCCACGCCCCCTTAAAGGAGAATTGTACAAAAAAACAAGATTGGTTAAACACACAAGTGTTTTTTTTACCACTACTATTCTATTATATTGGCTTTTGGAATTTACAAATGCTGCAATTTAGAAATCAGATAAAAGGTTTAGCGCTGGAAAACACTTTTTGATAGATAAAAAGTGCATTTTATATACAACTATATAGATCAGACCAAAATGAGGGACAAATGAGGAGGAAAGAGGGACAGAGGGACTTTGCTCCAAATCAGGGACAGTCCCTCAAAATCAGAGACAGTTGAGAGCTATGTAGTAGTACTCCCGCTTATCTGTCATATTACTATAGGCCGGGCGGGAAGCGGTTAAAAAACAAATTTTACAGCTGAAATTTATTTTGCTTATATTTTACCTTCCCTATTCCCCACCCCATCAACATGCTAACGACATAAAAAAAAGACTTTTCCATATTTATTACATACCTTATTTTAGACCCAGTGATGTCATCACTGGGTCTCTGTGCTTCTCTATGCGATGCAGGAAGATTATGGTGGCAAGGGCATTGTGGCAGGGGCCAGCAGGGTGCTGTACATAATTTCCTGAAACCATCACAGCAACCTACCTCAGTATTCCCCTCAAGAGCCCCGTGCTGGCTCTTGGGGGGGAGGAATGCAAATATAAAATGCCTATGCTGGGCTGATATCAGTTTGGAGAAACAGAAGTTCCTAGGCTGGATGCAGTGCCCTAGGTAATGCCTGCATGTGATTCCAAAGAATGAAAGGCTCAGGGACAGTCAGGCTGGGGAGGAAAGGGTTAGCCACAAGTTGACGCCGAATGTGCTTCAGCCAGGAAATGAGGTGGGCTCTATTTCATTTGCTGTAGCTTCTAATGCACACTGTTAGAAGCTTACAATGTGCAGTAATTCCAGATTTTGCAATTTCAGTACAGAAAAGGAGTCTGCAAAGCTATACAAGACTGAAGGCAAGGCTGAAGTTCAGCTTTAAAATTACATTAATATGATGAAGCTTGTTTAAGATGTTAGTGATTGGGGTTGGATGTGCTTTAATCCCTTCACGCCGACCATAAGCAAATATGCGGCCACACTGGACTGGGCTTTTTTCCGCGGGGCCACATATTTGCGTATATCCCTATCCCGCATGGCGCACTCCGAGCACAGATCTCACAGAGATCTCACTCCCGATTCTGGGTCACCTGATCGCTGAGCTTCTGATTGGCTATCACAATGATCAGTCACTGTGAAGCCCGTTCCTGTTTTTTTTACTCTCTGTGAATGTAGGAGAGAGATGCATCTTATCTCTCTCTCTCTCCTTGCAGAAAAAAAGTGTGTAAAAAAATAAATAATAATAAAAAACTAAAACTAAAAAATACCTAGATCAAGGTTTGATCTAGGTTAGTGCCAGGGTCAAGGTGTTGGTCTATATATATTTATACATATATTTTTTTTTTTGACAGAATTTTTTTCTTTTTGTAACCACTTCCCGCCCGTCCTATAGCAAAATGACGGCCGGGCGGCGGTTCAGTTAACCTGACTGGGCGTCATATGACGTCCTTCAGGATAACAGCCGCTGCCCTCGGCGGCTCTCCTGACAGGGGGGTCTGCGCTGATTGTTTATCACCGCAGCCCCCCCTCAGATAACCACACTGGACCACCAGGGACGCCACTAGGACCACCAGGGAAGTGGGCAACATGTGGATGGCCAGGTATGTACCCCATGGCCATCCACATGTGCAAATTATGCCCGATCTGTGCCAATCAGTACCCACAAATGGGCACTGATTGGCACCAGTATGTACTAACAGGCATCAGTGATGCCCAGCAATGCCACCCATCAGTATCATCAGTGCCACCCATCAGTGACATCAGTGCCACCTGTCAGTGCCCATCCATGTCCATCAGTGCCCACCTATCAGTGCCCATCCATGCCACCTATCAGTGCCACCCATAAGTGCCCATCAGTGCCACCCATAAGTGTCGATCAGTGCCGCCTATGAGTGCCCATCAGTGCCGCCTATGAGTGCCCATCAGTGCCGCATACCAGTGCCACCTTTTAGTGCCCATCAGTGCCACTTATCAGTGCCCGTCATCAGTGCCCGTCAGTGCAACCTCATTGGTGCCACCTCATCGGTGCCCATCAGTGCCCATCAATGCAGCCATATCAGTGCCCATCATTGAACGAGAAAACTTACTTATTTACAAAAAATTTTAACAGAAATGAAGAAAAACTTGTTTTTTTCAAAATTTTCTGTCTTTCTTTTTTTTTTTTGTTGCGCAAAAAATAAAAATCCCAGAGGTGAGCAAATAGCACCAAAAGAAAGCTCTATTTGTGGGAACAAAATGATAAAAAATTTGTTTGGGTACAGTGTAGCATGACCGCGCAATTGGCATTCAAAATGCGACAGCGCTGAATGGTGAAAATTGGCTTGGGCAGGAAGGTGTCTAAGTGCCTGGTATTGAAGTGGTTAAGTATCAGTGGCAGTTTGTTGTAGGTAGGATAAATAAAAGCAAAATGGGCACTATTGATTTTGGGCTCTACTACGGCTACAAACAACAACTGACATACACATACAGTATCTTACAAAAGTGAGTACACCCCTCACATTTTTGTAAATATTTTATTTTATCTTTTCATGTGACAACACTGAAGAAATGACACTTTGCTGCAATGTAAAGTAGTGAGTGTACAGCTTGTATAACAGTGTAAATTTGCTGTCCCCTCAAAATAACTGAACACATAGCCATTAATGTCTAAACCGCTGGCAACAAATGTGAGGGGTGTACTCACTTTTGTGAGATACTGTATATATAAATAATGATCAGATGGGATTGCTGCAATTTATTAGGGAAACTCAAATTCCATTCAGTGTCAAATGCATTGCATGATGGTTTTCGGGCTATACAGATAGCGCCCTTCTTCAGAGCAAGACACATACAATAATAATTATTTTTACAAGTGTATTTATACACTCCTAGCTCATATGGGATCAATCAATCAGTCATTTAGTACCAATAAGAATAATCAACAAATGAAGAAAACATGTAGACATATGGAATCATGGGTCATCAGGCGCTATCACTTTTCTTATTACATTCAATATGTGCTAAGGAAGAACAAAACACATATAGAGAATACGTGTATATAACCGGCTATGAAAACAAGAATAAAAAGACATCACTGTTTTTTTGGGAAAAATAAAAATAAAGAACAAGTCAAAGAAATAAATATAGATCAAAATCAGATCTTATTATCAAATGTAATTAAAAATGATTCCATATATGTCTACATGTTTTCTTCATTTGTTGATTATCCTTATTGGTACTAAATGACTGATTGATTTCATATGAGATAGGAGTGTATAAATACGCTTGTAAAGATCATTATTATTGTATGTGTCCTACTCTGAAGAAGGGCGCTATCTGTATAGCCCGAAACCGTCATGCAATGCATTTGACACTGAATGGAATTTGAATTTTCCAAATAAATTTTAAGTGCAGCAATCCCATCTGATAGTTATTTCTATACAGACCTGTGGAAGGGTCTGATTGCTTAGCACTGCTACATCCAGATCATGTGCACTTCACCTTTAACACTTGTTTTTATATATATATATATATATATATATATATATATATATATATATATATATACACAATATCTCACTAAAGTGAGTAGTGAGTACACCCCTCACATTTTTGTAAATATTTTATTCTATCTTTTCATGTGACAACACTACAGAAATGACACTTTGGTACAATGTAAAGTAGTGAGTGTACAGCTTGTATAACAGTGTAAATTTGATTCCCCCTCAAAATAACTCAACACAGCCATTAATGTCCAAACTGCTGGCAACAAAAGTGAGTACACCCCTAAGTGAAAATGTCCAAATTGGGCCCAAAGTGTCCATATTTTGTGTGGCCACCATTATTTTCCAGCACTGTCTTAACCCTCTTGGGCATGGAGTTCACCAGAGCTTCACAGGTTGCCACTGAAGTCCTCTTCCACTCCTCCATGACGACATCATGGAGCTGGTGGATGTTAGAGACCTTGCACTGCTCCACCTTTCATTTGAGGATGCCCCACAGATGCTCAATAGGGTTTAGGTCTGGAGACATGCTTGGCCAGTCCATCACCTTTACCCTCAGCTTCTTTAGCAAGGCTGTGGTTGTCTTAGAGGTGTGTTTTGGGTCATTACTATGTTGGAATACTGCCCTGCGGCCCAGTCTCCGAGGTGAGTGGATCATGCTCAGTATGACACAGTACATTTTGGAATTTATGGTTCTCTCAATGAACTGTAGCTCCCCAGTGCTGGCAGCACTCATGCAGCCCCAGACCATGACACTCCACCACCATGCTTGAATGTAGACAGTCTTTGTACTCACCTGGTTGCCACAACACATGCTTGACACCATCTGAACCAAATAAGTTTATCTTGGTCTCATCAGACCACAGGACATGGTTCCAGTAATCCATGTCCTTAGTCTGCTTGTCTTCAGCAAACTGTTTTCAGGCTTTCTTGTGCATCATCTTTAGAAGAGGCTTCCTTCTGGGACGACAGCCATGCAGACCAATTTATTGCAGTGTGCAGTGTATGGTCTGAGCACTGACAGGCTGACCCCCACCCCTTCAACTTCTGCAGCAATGCTGGCAGCACTCATACGTCTATTTCCCAAAGAAAGCCTCTGGATATGATGCTGAGGACATGCACTCAACTTCTTTGGTCGACCATGGCAGGGCCTGTTCTGTGTGGAAACTTTCCTGTTAAACCGCTGTATGGTCTTGGCCACCATGCAGCAGCTCAGTTTCAGGGTCTTGGCAATCTTCTTATAGCCTAGGCCATCTTTAGGTAGAGCAACAATTCTTTTTTCAGATCCTTAGATAGTTCTTTGCCATGAGGTGCCATGTTGAACTTCCAGTGACCAGTATGAGAGAGTGAGAGCGATAACACCAAATTTAACACACCTGCTCCCCATTCACACCTGAGACCTTGTAACACTAACGAGTCACATGACACCGGGGAGGAAAAATGGCTAATTGGGCGCAATTTGGACATTTTCACTTAAGGGGTGTACTCACTTTTGTTGCCAGCGGTTTAGACATTAATGGCTGTGTGTTGAGTTATTCTTCATACATACACACACTATACTGCCTGCATGCCACTAAATCAGGAGATATTCATTACCATGTACCACCAAATAAAAGCCCAATTTAGCCTAAAAAAAAAAAAAGGTATAATCCACCTGGATGCATAAAGTACCTTTTAGCCTTAAAATCGGGGGAAAATTGTGTGTGCGTGTTATACACCGAATGGCTGCCTCGGAGGGAGCGAGCGCCGCCGACATAGACAGAGCCGAATCTCCTGTGTACCTGGCTTTGCTTGCAGTCACGCCCAGTCCCGCCTCCTAGCATTGACGTCCCGCCATTGGACCATTGTTATGTCCGAGCCAAGTACACAGGAGATCCAGCTCTGTTTATTTCGGCAATACAAGGCTGCAGATGCGCACTAATCATGCTGCAAAGAGGGACAAGACTGCAGATGTGCACTGATCATGCTGCAAAGAGGGGCAAGACTGCAGATGAGCACTGATCAGTAAAGTGGGGGGCAAGAAAGCATCCCCCCTTCTGAATCATACCAGGCCACATGCCCTCAACATGGGGGGGGTGCTTTAGGGCAGGGAGGGCTTTGCGTCCCCCACCCCAAAGCACCATGTTGATGGCGACAAGGGCCTCTTCCCGACAGCCATGGGTGGTGGTTGTGGGGTTCAGCGGGCTTTAACAAGGGTGCCCCCAGATCCCTGCTCCCCGTATGTGACTGAGTATGGGGTAAATTGTACCCCTACAAATGCACACAAAAAAGTGCCAAAGATAAATAAAAACAGTACACAGGTTTTTGACAAAGTCCTTTATTAAAAAGAAGACTGTCCCCCGTCGTAGTGTCTTCTTTCTCCAGTGATGGATTCTCCCTCCGGTTCTTCTCCTTCCAGTGATGACTTCTTTCTCTGGTTCTTCCTCTGGTTCTTCTCCCTCTGCTGTTTTTTTCCTCTGGTTCTTCTGCCGGTTCTTCTCCCTCCACTGATGTCTTCTCCCGATACTGGCTCCCGCTGTTGTGTTAGCTCCGGTGAGTGCCATTTCTTATATAGTCATGGGGCGTGGTCATCCAGTGACGTAATCCACACCGCCGCCTCCTTGTGACGTTACTGCCTGGGGCATGATGGGGCAGTGGCATCACAAGGGGTGGTGGGGTCTCTGGATAACGTCACCAGACGGCCACGCCCCAAGAAATGGCACACACCGGAGCTAACACAACAGTGGGAGCTAGCGTCGGGAAAAGACACCACCGGAGGGAGAAGAACCAAGGGAAGAAGACAGTGGAGGGAGAAGAACCAGAGGAAGAAGACATCAGTGGAGGGAGAAGAATCCGTGGAAAAAGACATCACCGGAGAAAGAAGACATGTTGGAGCTACAACGGGGGGCATTCTTCCTTTTTAATAAGGGACTTTGTCATAAACCAATGTACTGTTTTTATTTATTTGTGACACTTTTTTGGGTGAATGAGTACAATGTACCCCATACTCATTCACATGGGGGGGGCGGGATCTGATGGCCCCCTTGGTAAAGGGGGCTTCCAGATTTCGATAAGCCCCCTGCCCGCAGATCCACACAACCACTGCCCAGGGTTGTTGGGAAAAAGGCCCTTGTCCCCATCAACACGAGGACAAGATGCGTGCCCTAAAGCACCCAGCCCCCCATTGTGAGCGCATGTGGCTTGGTATGGTTCAGGAGGGGGGGCGCTCGCTCGTACCCCCCTTTCCTGACCTGCTGGGCTGCATGCTCAGATAAGGGTCTGGTATAGATTTTTTGGGGGGGAGCAACCCACGCTCATAACAGACTCATAGGGTCTGGTGTGGTCGGATCAAAGTCAATTTTCCATTCATTGAAGTTGCATGGAAGTCGGACATTAAGTCGTAGGGCAAAGTCGGATCAGAAGTCGTCCGACTTCCATGTCAAAGCAGTGTGAACCCGGCCTTAAGATAGAATGCTGGAACTCAGAGTGGTGCTAATAATTCAAAGAGAGAATCTCTAATTAATCAAAGAGCAAGGTGCAAACTCCAGCAACCAATGTACACAGGTAAGTGTCATTGTTGATATTATGGCTCAGAGCCAGATTGGTACCAAATATCTTTCCTGCCTATATAAAGGACAGAGGCTCACATTCATATTTGCAAGTAGACTTTCCCAAGCCTAAGGCTTCCTTTGCACCGACGATTAGGGTCATATGCAAGATTCTAGCGAATAAAATCTTTTGATTCTTGCAGCTGGAATCACCAGTGTATGCAAACGGTTGCGGCTGTTCAGCCTGTACAAAGTTGTGATGGCCTGAGAGGAGCCTTCACAGTTCACATGTATCTCCACATGCAGCGGTACCTGCTGTTAAGGAAGTATGTCTGAGCCCTTCCGCTGGAATTTGCAGACTAGCCCTAATCGCCCGTGAGAATGAGACCTAATTAAGCAATAATATTTATGTATTGGTGCTGTTGGTTTCCTCCCACACCCCAAAAACATACTGGTAGGTTAATTGGGCTCTGACTAAGTTGGCCCTAGTCTGATTTTCCTATTCTGCCATGGCCAGTCCATAGCCGTCACTGAGAAAGGAGGAGGATTGGGCACACAGCTCTGTAAAAAGATGCACCAGCCACTACAGAAACAGCAACTATTGCTGCCCAATATGCTCTGCAGCAAATCAAGGGTCTTATTCATAAAGGTGCTACCACATTTTTGTGTAACATAGAGAAAGAAGAATATATAACAACTATAATAAAACAGAAGATACTGAGATATTGAGACTGAACAGAACACACATTAGTCTACAGATACTGACATTTCTTTCTTTCCTTCTAGCAAATGTCAGAGCTGCCAGATTACCATATTAGGTCTCATTTGATACTCCAAACTTCATGTCTGTGGATTTCTGCACATTATCTACTCTGCATCAAACTATTTAATTTAAGTGAACCTGTCAGCTAAAATAAGGAATGGTATACCCACCTCTCCAAGGGCCCTTGTGTCCTATCTCCCCTCCATCCTAGCGCCAATGCTAAAGTGGCTTTTCTTATTCGTTTTAACCCAGAGGAACCCTTGAAATTAATTTGAAGTCTCAGGGCACCCCTGCTAAATATACATTTTTGGGGGCAGTGGGAAGGTTGCCCCCTATGTCAGTGGTTAATAGAAAGAATGCCCCCCTTACTGTGGTGATTCCAAGCCACCCTTACTGACTACTACAAAAATCAATGGTGTGATTCCGCTGACTCTGCAAAGTGACATTGGACATGGAACTATCCAGGTACCATCAAGACATCAAGATAAAAGGTCAAACAGCCACAGGTCAAGGAACCCCTAGCAACCACCAGAAGAACCCTGTTTGAGAATGGCTGGTTTGAATTCAATACTATTGTAGGCAGCTGCCTACAAGAGGTAAACATGTTTTTCTGTGTAAGCACTTTGTTTTTCCTGGCTGCGCTCATTTCCTCATGTTTATTGAGCCAGCCAGGTGGGAAAATGTTGCAATGTCTTGATGTTTTCCTGTTTCCGGAAGTTGACCAGAGAGCTGGGGGTAACCAGGCTGTAAGTGTTAATGTTTTTTTTTGGCATCATTCTTGGCAAGGTTACTGCCCCCTACAGGTCAACCAAAATAAAAGGGGCTGACTGCAAGCTCCTGGGTTGAGCCCTGATTAAAGCGGGGGTCCACCTATCTATCGTTTTTTTTTTTTTTAGTTCATTCACAAACTTTTCTTCTCAGCATTACATACTCACATATTGTGTGTAATATGTCCGCCTGTGTCAGATTTCGTCGGAAAGAATAACTTATATTATTCACTGCAGGCGGTTTCCATCTTCATTGTGGGCATTTGAAGCCCACAAGCATTTATTTCCTGGATGCGGTGAATGCTGTGCTCCCAGCATTCACCGCTCGTTCCCGCACATGCTCAGTGGCATCCTGGGAAGCCTGAGACTAGCTCCCAGGAGTCTGGGAGAGGCTAGAAACATGCCTACTCCCACGGGAGGAGAACCAGGAAGTGCAAAGAAGAATAGAAAAATAAAAGGTAATTACTGCAATTTAAATTTTTTTAAACGGCATGTCAGCATCTAGGCAAGGAAGAGAATACATACAGATATTGTTCAAAATTTGGGTGGAACCCCGCTTTAAATACTGCCAAAATGTAGCTGGTTACTCTGCTGGAGAGGTCACCCCCATTGGGGGGGAGAGGGTGATTGGAGCCTAATCAAGATTCCTGAAGGGGGTTTCAAGCCTGGGGACCCCATGGACTTATAGCTGTTAATCATGGACTAATGCCTTTTTGGATTACTGCCAATCACGGAGTCTAAAGAACTGGTAGTGCTGGATGTGGATTATTGCCTAAATGGACTCTTGCCTTAAAAGGGACTGCTTATGGATTTGCCTCCTGTATAAGATACGCACACTCTATGGGATATTAGAAGAGCTCTGTATAGGAACTGTGTTGAAGCTGTCAGTTGAGAACTGTACTGTTATCTGCAACTACCTCAGTAAAGGATCTTGCTTGTTTCCTGGTCTGAAGTCTCTTAAAGGGGTGCATGCGCAGTGTATAAAAAGAACAGGGCTTGCAACACAACAAAGGGGACAGGGCTAGAGGAACATACAATACATGGGTCTAACGCACAGAGAACTGTCCAGTGAAAGTTGCTAAGGACTACGGTATTTGTGTCACATGCAAAGCACCCAATCAGCCAGGAGATGTGTGACTGGCAAAGATGACAGTTACTCTGATAGTGCCCTTGGCACCTCCACTAGTGGGCGGTACCCCACTCTTTGGCGTCTTGGGACCCAGCCTGAAGTCACGCAGAAAGGAGAAATGTATGAGGTACCTTGGGAAAAAGAGCAAACACGAAGAGTAGGAAGAAACCATTTCCTGTATCCCATAGCAACCATAGGATCAGTCACTGGGAGAGAGGTGACCTGAACGGCTGGATTGGTGGAGACCGGTACAGGCTCAGCAGTACAGGTTCCTAAATTCTTCACACCTGGGGTGGAAGTGGTGTCCTCTAAGGAGAGAAGTGTCAAGTGTAACAGCCACGGAATAAGAGAGAGTGAACCGTAATGCCGCGTACATACGACCGGACTTTCCAGCAGAAAAGGTCTGACTGAACGAATCCGTCGGACATTCCGATCGTGTGTGGGCTTCATCGGACCTTTTCTGTTGAAAAATCTGATGGACCTTAGAAATAGAACATGTTTCAAATCTTTCCGACGGACTCGATTCCTATCGAAAAAAACGTTTGTCTGTATGCTAGTCCAACGGACCAAAAACGACGCAAGGGCAGCTATTGGCTACTGGCTATTGAACTTCCTTTTCTAGTCTGGTCGTACGTCATCATGTTCAAAACGATCGGACTTTGGTGGGATCATGTGTAGGCAAGTCCAATTAGTTGGAACTCTGTCGAAAAATCTTTCGAAGTTCAGTCCGGCGAGAAGTCCGCTCGTGTGTAAGCGGCATAAAAGTGCTACCCGTTTCGCCTTAATGTTGTTTTCACATGAAAGCGGCTCTGGGTCTGTGTTTCAGGCATTAGCAGGTACAGTTCTGTAGTGTCCCCACTAGGGTGCCTAAGCCCTGCCCACACTTTTTTTTGGGGAAGGGGGGACAAGTACTTGTAATCACTGCTGCTCGCTGAGGTAGGTAGGAGGTAGGCGATGTGGGCAACCAAAGAGGTGAGTGTGTAGTGTTTCTTTTGCAAAAACCTTTAAAGTTTTACTAAACCCAGGGCCATGCATTCACTATATCTGGTCTCCCACAGTACACAGAACATGGAAATGCAATTATTTTAGTAAATATAAACTGCTAAATACCTTTTCTTATCAGGAGTATATAGCAGTCTTGTGACTTCTATTAGTGTCTGGCCAAGCACTGGTTAAAGCTTGTAGGAGGAGTTTTCATTCTCCTCTGACTGTCCTATGAGGCTGCATGACCCCTGACTTTCTGTCTGGAGAGTGTTAATTGGCCCTGTGCCAATAACATGCACCTTCCCAAAAAAAAAACAAAAAAACTCTCTAGGAATATACACCAAAATGAGCATGCGCAGAGTGTCTCCAAGGCTCTATACTTTCAGAAGATGGATTGGGGACAGTGGAAGAAGGGGGGATGAGAGAAGACAGGATCAAACAGCCTTTTTATGTGGAGGATTAACCCCTTATGCCGCGTACACACGAGCAGGCTTCTCGTCAGACTGAACTCCAAAAGACTTTTCGATGGAGTTCCGACGAAACGGACTTGCCTACACACGATCCCACCAAAGTCTGATCATTTCGAACGAGATGACGTGCGACCGGACTAGAAAAGGAAGTTCAATAGCCAGTAGACAATAGCTGCCCTTGCGTCGTTTTCGGTCCGTCAGACTAGCATACAGACGAACAGTTTTTTTATAGGAATCGAGTCCGTCTGAAAGATTTGAAACATGTTCTATTTCTAAGGTCCGTCAGATTTTTCGACAGAAAAGGTCTGAGGAAGCCCACACACGATCGCAATGTCCAACGGATTCATTCTGTCAGACCTTTTCAAAGTCTGGTCATGTGTATGCGGCATTAGGTTCAACAGTGAGTATACCAAGCATGCTTTACTACATATACACACTGATTTTAATGTTGTGGGTTTAGTAACACTTTAATATTGATTTATTTTGTATGTTGACAAGGTCATTTGAAAGTAGAGTGCAGGACAAAAGTGTTTTTTATAGTTTTATGTAGAGTGGTGTGACCTTTGTCAGGTCTATACCCTGTTAGGGAGATTAATTCTCCCTTTCTGTCCTGGTGCCTGATGCCTGCACAAACCCCACTGCTATGGTCAAATCCCAGGCTGTCCTGATATGTGTCTAAAAGATTTACCTTTTACCCTGAAAAAAGCAGAGCACTTTCTGGTATGTTAGGGTGTTCCAGCATTCCTGTGCCTACAGTCTCATAGCTGAACATCACTGTCACCTCTAACTGCTAGTCTCAGAAGATCTAGTGTGGGATTTGGTGATTTTACTGCTGTGCTGCTCTCTGTTTTCAATGCTGGAGAGAAATCTGAAACTAAGGACCTGCACTGCATGCATCTCCCTGATTCTGCTTAATTCATTCCGGGGATCTGTGCTTTCTCCACCTTTCCTGGTGCATCCTAAATAGCCCCCCTATTGGTTATCAGATCACCAGTCATCTGAAGTAGCTCTAACATGAGGAAGCACAACTCTGCCTCTACCAAGATGGCCACCTACACATTAAGACCCAGAACACGGCAAGAACCAGGCATGCTAAGTTAGCAATGGAAAGATATGATCTGCAGTCTTACAATAGGCAATAATAGTGACTAGTCCTTTGCTCTGTGCTTGCTTTTTCTGTACACAGCGTCCTCAGTTCAGGTCCTCTTTAAATGCATACCTGCTAAGTAATATGAAAGTGTAACACTTGCAGTGCATTCATTTACACTTTTATTCAAGTTATGTCATTTAAAACTAGCCTTTGTTTAAGTTACTTTAGTACCTACTTCTTGGACTGAAATGGTTGGATTTTACTGCTGTAACTCCATTGGCTATTTGCTTTATACAGTGCATCTGGGAAGTATTTACAGCGCTTCACTTTTTCCACATTTGGTTATGTTACAGCCTTATTCCAAAATGGATTAAATTAATTATTTTCCTCTAAAATCTACAAACAATACCCCATGATGACAACCTGAAAGAAGTTTGTTTGAAATCTTTGCACATTTTTAAAAATAAAAAACGAAAAAAATCAGTATTTACAGCCTTTGTTCAATACTTTGTTGAAGCACCTTTGGCACCAATTACAGCTTCAAGTCTTTTTGAGTATAATGCTATAAGCATGGCACACCAATTTTTGGGCAGTTTCTCCCATTCTTCTTTGCAGGACCTCTCAAGCTCAGGTTGGATGGGGAGCGTCAGTGCACAGCCATTTTCAGATCTCTCCAGAGATGTTTAATTGGGTTCAAGTCTGGACTCTGGCTGGGCCACTCAAGGACATTCACAGAGTTGTCCTGAGGTCCAGAGTGCTTTAGAGCAGGTTTTCACCAAAGATGTCTCTGTACATTGCTGCATTCATCTTTCCCTTGGTCCTGACTATCTCCCAGTCTCCCAGTTTCTGCCGCTGAAAAACATCCCCACAGCATGATGCTGCTACCACCATGCTTTATTGTAGGGATGGTATTGGCCAGGTGATGAGCGGTACCTGGTTTCCTCCAGACATGATGCTTGCCATTCAGGCCAAAGAGTTCAATCTCTGTTTTATCAGACCAGAGAATTTTATTTCTTGTGGTCCCAGAGACCTTCAGGTGCCTTTTGGCAAACTCCAGGTGGGCTGTCATGTGCTTTTTACTGAGGAGTGACTTTCGTCTGGCCACTCTACCATACAGGCCTGACTGGTGGAGTGCTGCAGAGATGGTTGTTCTTCTTGAAGGATCTCCTCTCTCCACAGAGAAATGCTGGAGCTCTGTCAGAGTGACCATTGGGTTCTTGGTCACCTCCCTGACTAAGGCCCTTCTCCCCCGATTGCTCAGTTTGGCCAGGTTGCTCACTTCAGGAAGAGTCATGGTGTTTCCAAACTTCTTTCATTTAAGGAGGATGGAGGCCACTGTGCTCATTAGGACCTTCAATGCTGCAGAAATTTTTCTGTACCCTTTCCAAGATCTGTGCCTCGATACAATCCTGTCTTAGAGGTCTACAGACAATTCCTTTGACTTCATGGCTTGGTTTGTGCTCTGACATGCACTGTTATCTGTGGGACCTTATATAGACAGGAGTGTGCCTTTAAAATCATGTCCAAGCAACTGCATTTATGATAGGTGGACTCCATTCAAGTTGTAAAAACATCTTAAGGATGATCAGTGGAAACAGGATGCACCTGAGCTCAATTCTGAGTATCATGGCAAAGGCTGTGAATTATGTAATATTGTGTGATTTTCGCGTTTTTTATTTTTAATAAATTTGCAAAGATTTCAAACAAACTTCTTTCACATTGCCATTATGGGGTATTGTTTGTAGAAATTTGAGGAAAATTCTGAATTTAATCAATTTTGGAATAAGGCTGTAACATAACAAAATGTGGAAAAAGTGAAGTGCTGTAAATACTTTCCAGATGCACTGTATCTTGTTCCAGTGACCGTGGTCATAGAGACAGGAGAATGGTTAGAACCTTCCTTTTTTTTTGTATATACTACTTTTTTGATATGGCAAATGGCCACGATGATGAGACACTAGAGGGTGATCCAAGTAAAATGAACTGTAAAGTTGATTTAAGCCCCTCGAAAAGGTCGACTGAAGTGGCAAAAAAAAAAAAAAAGAACCTTCGTAAGGCTTTCTGCTTTCAGGAAGGGGAGAGATTCCCCTCACTTCCTGTCCTAGAGACCATAGTCAACGTCCTGAGGGGAAGTCTCCTGAAAGGAAACATAAATTAAATACTCGACAGAGGTTTTAATCTGTTCCAAGCCTATCCAAATTGGTATCCAAATTGGTAGAAAGAGCAGAGGAAGGTTCACTTAAAATTGTATTAAACCTTCAGTGATATTTAGCAGCGGGGAGCAAACGGAAGGTACGGTAAGTATAGGTGTGTGTGGGGAAAGGTTGGTACAAGGGCAAGGGTAGGTGTCCTTTAAGGTGAATTTATAGTGTTCATAGATGTTAGATGATGTGTATCTTGTTTATGATTAGGCACATGCGATTTGTTTAGTTATGATTCAAAATTCAGCCTAAATTGTCATTATTTTGAAATTCGGATGTACAGTAAGTGGTTTGGGAGAAAAAACATCAAAATTTTGGGTCCACGGCCAGGAAACTTTCCAGACCCTAATCCCATTAAGAACTTGTGGTCAATCCTCAAGAGGCGGGTGAACAAAAAAAAAAGCACAAATTCTGGCAAACTCCAATAATTGATTATGTAAGAATGGGCTGCCACCAGTCAGGATGTGGCCCAGAAGTTGATTGACAGCATGCCAGGGTAAATTTCAGAGGTCTTGAAAAAGTGTCAACACTGCAAATATCGACTCTTTGCAGAAACATAATGTCATTGTCAATAAATGGCACTTATAAAATGTTTGTAAGTATACTTCAGTATACCTTAGTGACATCTGACAAAAAGGATCTAAAAACACTGAAGCAGCAGATTGTGAAAATGTATATTTGTGTCATTCTCAAAACTTTTGGCCATGGCTGTACAGCTCGCCTCCAGGTAGCCATATTGCATTGCATTTTACAGAAAATGACAGAGCTGCAGATTGAAAAGGAAAGGTCATTTTTAATAACATTCAATTACAATATGACTTGAGTTGCAATTGTATACACTATATATGTATATATTTTTTTTATTTGCTATTTTTTCCCCACCCTTTAAGGCCCACCCTCCCTGCTGCTGCACATTCATTATTTGGTCGGCATCGAGGTTAAATGCTCTTGCAAAAATGGTCAGAAATTCCAGTGTGATCCTCTTTGGGAGTCGGGAAGATTTGGGCTGGTTTTTATTCCTGGTCAGGCGTTACCATTCCTTTAGAAAAAAAATGAAATCAGGAGCATTAGCTCCCTGTATACATATTGGGGGTTATTTACTAAAGACAAATCCACTTTGCACTACAAATACAAACTACAAGTGCAAAGTGCACTTGAAAATGCACTGAAAGTGTATATGACTTATGCACTATATTGTCAAAAGTATTGGGACACCTGCCTTTATACGCACATGAACTTTAATGGCGTCTTAGTCCGTAGGGTATGAGTGTGTCTATGGGAATGTTTGACCATTCTTCCATAAGCGCATTTGTGAGGTCAGGCACTGATGTTGGACGAGAAGTCCTGGCTCGCAGTGTCCACTTTAATTCATTCCAAAGGTGTTCTATTGGGTTGAGGTCAGGACTCTGTGCAGGCCAGTCAAGTTCCTCCACCCCAAACGTGCTTGTCTTTATGGACCTTGCTTTGTGCACTGGTGTGCAGTCATGTTGGAACAGGAAGGGGCCATCCCCAAACTGTTCCCACAAAGTTGGGAGCATGAAACTGTCCAAAATGTCTTGGTATTTTGACCCCTTAAGAGTTCCCTTCACTGCAAATGAGGGGCCAAGCCCAACCCCTGAATAACAACCCCCCACCATAATCCCCCCTCCACCAAATGATTTGGACCAGTGCACAAAGCAAGGTCCATAAAGACATGGATGAGCAAGTTTGGGGTGGAGGAACTTGACTGGCCTGCACCCGATAGAACACCTTTGGGATGAATTAGATTGGAGACAGGCCTTCTCATCCAACATCACTGTCTGACCTCACAAATGCGCTTCTGGAAGAATGGTCAAACATTCCCATAGACTCTCCTAAATCTTGTGGACAGCCTTCCCAGAAGAGCTGAAGCTGTTATAGCTGCAAAGGGTGGGCCAACTCAATATTGAACCCTACGGACTAAGACTGGGATGCCATTAAAGTTCATGTGCTTGTGAAGGCAGGAATCTCAATACTTTTGACAATATAGTGTATATCCTTGGGTCATCCTCATGTAATATTCAATGAGATTGTACAGCGATCAGATCATGCAAGCCCCATTTGTTATCATGTTTATGTTTGAGACCATTTTGCATCATACATAGCCTACATATATGGAAAGGGCAATGTGTAAGGATCAGAGTGAACAACAATAATGGAGATAGGTTCAGAATCTTCCAGGCAGCGAGCTCCCACACACTCCTCTGTTCAACCCTAAGAAAGTCTCGTTGTCCCTGATTTTTCAGCTCTAGTCTTTAGAGGTAGCTGAGCCTCCCACGCACACTCTGTGCTGCATGAGTCAGGCAGGAGCAATCGTCAGGGACAGCAGCCTCTACCAGATCAAGTCAAATTCTGACAGAATCCTATGGCAACAGACCCACACATTACAGGAAAAAAAACACCCAGCATTTAAAAGGTCTCCCCCAGCTGCTGCTATGTAAAGCTTCAACCAATAACAACATCCAGCGCCAACCTCCATTTTATCTGAATTGGAATATATTATAAGGAAATCCAAAAGGAAAACCTCCTGAATTATACAAAATACTCCTTCTGATAATGGCAGTCGGTTTAAACATTCGATTTTTAATAAAGAAAAACTTGTATGACGCAAAATGAATGTATTTAAGGAATTGTTCTTACGGTGACTGGCGTTTTTCCACACTGCCAAATGGCACATAGAAAAACAGTTGTGCCCCAGGAGGCACGGTGGGGTGAGCTGCACTACAATGCAGACATGTAGCATTTTTCCGCAACTCACAGGAAGGTACCGCATGTCACCGCAGCTCACAGGAAGGTACCGCATGTCACCGCAACTCACAGGAAGGTACCGCATGTCACCGCAACTCACAGGAAGGTACCGCATGTCACCGCAACTCACAGGAAGGTACCGCATGTCACCGCAACTCACAAGAAGGTACCGCATGTAACCGCAACTTACAGGAAGGTACTGCATGTCACCACAACTCACAGGAAGGTACCGCATGTCACCGCAGCTCACAGGAAGGTACCGCATGTCACCGCAGCTCACAGGAAGGTACCGCATGTCACCGCAGCTCACAGGAAGGTACCGCATGTCACCGCAGCTCACAGGAAGGTACCGCATGTCACCGCAACTCACAGGAAGGTACCGCATGTCACCGCAGCTCACAGGAAGGTACCGCATGTCACCGCAACTCACAGGAAGGTACTGCATGTCACCGCAACTCGCAGGAAGGTACCGCATGTCACCGCAACTCACAGGAAGGTACCGCATGTCACCGCAACTCACAGGAAGGTACCGCATGTCACCGCAGCTCACAGGAAGGTACCGCATGTCACCGCAGCTCACAGGAAGGTACCGCATGTCACCGCAACTCACAGGAAGGTACCATATATCACCGCAACTCACAGGAAGGTACCGCATGTCACCGCAGCTCACAGGAAGGTACCGCATGTCACCGCAGCTCACAGGAATGTACCGCATGTCACCGCAGCTCACAGGAAGGTACCGCATGTCACCGCAGCTCACAGGAAGGTACCGCACATCACCGCAGCTCACAGGAAGGTACCGCATGTAACCGCAGCTCACAGGAAGGTACCGCATGTCACCGCAGCTCACAGGAAGGTACCGCATGTCACCGCAGCTCACAGGAAGGTAACGCATGTCACCGCAGCTCACAGGAAGGTACCGCATGTCACCGCAGCTCACAGGAAGGTACCGCATGTCACCACACTGCTAGGTGGAGACAGGAATGAAGTGTCTCTTTGTGACACTTCAAATAAAGTTTAAAAAAAAAAGTAAAAAAAAAAGTTAATGCACTGAAATGCACATCACACCGCCCCCTCACTGCAGCTCACTGTAAGTGAAAACTGACAGCTTCCCACGTGAAAAAATGGAACAGTTAGCTTGTGGGCAGTGCAAGCAAGCCCTAGGAAACCGGAGGGAGTATGAAGGATGTTATTACCAGCTCCTGAAAAGAATAGATTCTGGGCAGATCCAGCAGATTCAAGCCCATCGCTAGGAACTAGAAATATATCTGCCCCTGCCGCAAGGGTTAAATGCTTGCTATGTCTAGGGACAATGGAATAAGTACTATTACCTTATTCCTTGGTCCGGCAGTGCAGCTGGTCCCCCAAAACCTCCTCCCTAAGGCACTTCTGGCCATGGTTACATGTTCATTCTGGTACAGTGGCATGAAGCCCAACTTTAGAAGCTAGAAAAATCCCCCCCCCCCCCCCTTTTACACTACAAGGGTTAAAATGGTTCTAAAGGCAGAAGGTTTTTTACTTTATTGCATTCTCTGCATTAAAGGTAAAAAAAAAAAAACCTTCTTCATGCAGTTCCCTCCCCCCCTTTTATACTTATGTGAGCCCGATCTCGATCCTGCGCTGTGCATAAGAGCTGTGGCTCTCTCTCTCCCCACTGGACAGAGAGGAAGCTGTGGGAGCCATTGGCTCCTGCTTTAAATTACAGCCAGTTAGCAGACAGCAGGGTAGGCAGCAGGTGGGGCCAAGCCACACTCTGTGTGTCCATTAACACACAAAGTGCGGCTTGGGATCGAACCCGCACGAGTGCCCCCATAGCAAGCAGCTTGCTATAGTGGGTACTCAGCATGCAGGAGGAGGGGCCAGCAGTGCCGGTGGGAGACCTGAGAAGAGGAAGATCATGGCTGCTCTGTGCAAAATCACAGAGCAGGTAAGTATAACATGTTTGTTATTTAAAAAAAAAAAAGTTTACAATCACTTTAAAGTGGACGTAAACCTGATTCATGCAATTTGAGCTGGGCACATATATCTGCATTTTTTTATGTATCTCTCTTCAAAGCACTAAGTCCAGTGGCTTTCTCCTGCTCTGTTCTTCTGTTATCAGCATGATAACTTCTGACAAGTTCTCTGTCAACTGAGATGAAACAAGCCTGAAATTTGTGTTGAGGGAGGTTGCTATAAATAGATTGCTTGCTGTGTCACAGGACAGCTCTGAAAGTCTCTGCCTATAGGGAGAGGGGGTGTGTGCCTTTCCTCCAATCAGCTGTCTTGGGTGTGTGTCCAGACTTCACTTCCAGTGCTGAACAGGAAGAGAAAATCTCTAACACAATCTGAACTTTCTAAAGAATATATAAAGCTGAAGACAGCAGATATGCATGTAAAACCTATTTAGGGAGATGTGTTTCATCTCTGTGTATCATCTGAGGCTGTTCACTTCACTGGGTATATGTGAGGGTTTACATCCACTTTAAATGCTTGTTTTTTCTAGGGACAATGGAATAAGTAGCAATACATAATTTCAGCTCCAGCATGGTCCTTCCAGTGGTATGACTGGTCCCCCACAACCTCCTCTCCAGGGCACTTCTGGCAATGGTGGCACGCTCAATGCTGGTACAGTGGAGTTAGTTTAGGGCCAATTCCACGAATTAGAGAAGATCTGGATCGGGTGTGGGTAGTGCAAGTATTAAATGCTTGTTATATCTACACTATATCTACACTATATATTATCAAATATTATTAAATATATATATTGGGACACCTGCCTTTACACACACATGAACTTTAATGGCATCCCAGTCTTAGTCCGTAGGGTTCAATATTGAGTTGGCCCACCCTTTGCAGCTATAACGGCTTCAACTACTCTGGGAAGGCTGTCCACAAGGTTTAGGAGTGTGTCTATGGGAATGTTTGACCATTCTTCCAGAAGAGCATTTGTGAGGTCAGGCACTGATGTTGGATGAGAAGGCCCAGCTGGCAGTCTCTGCTTTAAGGCTCTCTGCTTTCCAAAGGTATTCTATTAGGTTGAGGTCAAGACTCTGTGTAGGCCAGTCAAGTTCCTCCACCCCAAAATTGCCCATCCATGTCTTTATGGACCTTGATTTGTGCACTGGTGCCATCCCCAAAAACAAAACCCCACACCATAAACCTCCTCCACCAAATGATTTGGACCAGTGCGCAAAGCAAGGTCCATAAAGACATGGATGAGCGAGTTTGGGGTGGAGGAACTTGAACTTGGCCTGCACAGAGTCCTGACCTCAAACCAATAGAATACCTTTGGGATGAATTAGAGCAGAGACTGCGTGTCAGGCCTTCTGGGCCACATCAGTGCCTGACCTCACAAATGTGCTTCTGGAAGAATGGTCAAACATTTCCATAGACACACTCCTAAACCTTGTGGACAACCTTCCCAGAAGAGTTAAAGCTGTGTAGCATCTTTGGGGAGGTGTGGGAGCGCTGTATTTAGCGCTCCTAAACCGCCCCTGCCATTGAAGTTAATGGCCAGCGCTGCCGAAGTGCCTGCAAAGCGTTTCAGCAGCGGCGCTTTGAACCCTTTTTCGGCCACCTGCGGGGGTTAAAAGCGCCCTGCTAGCAGCCAAAATTGCTGCTAAAACGCTGCTAAAATTAGCGGCGCTTTACCGCTAACGCGGCCAGTGCCTCAGTCTGAGAGTGCCCTTATAGCTGCAAAGAGTGGGCCAACCCAATATTGAACCCTACGGACTAAGACTGGGGTGCCATTAAAGTTCATGTGCGTGTAAAGGCAGGTGTCCCAATACTTTTGAGATCAGAGTGTATATCTTGTTATATCTGAAATGCTTGTTATATATACACCATTCCCCTACAGCCACCTCTCTAAGATGCCTGTGGCCCCCCGTTGTGTGCTCGCCCCTACCATGTACTATCCAGGGTTAATAGCCCTGCATTGTATGGGATGACACTGGGGGACTGCCCACAGACCGGAGCATGGGGCAGCACTGAAGCCAACCAGAGCAGGGGATTGGGTAAGTAATCCTGCCTGTTCCTGTAGGTTTTTTTTCTTACTCCTGGAGTTGGGCTTTAAGTACTTTCTGAGTCACTTACTAGGATCTCTGACTTTCTTGGGCTGCATTTGCTTGTTTTGGGTCATCAGAGACTCGAAAGGTATTGAAACCAGAAACAGCAAGACAACTAGCATTTTCAGAGGGGGGTCACCAGGCACTGAAACACCAGGATTTGTCTGGACCCTTGGAAGATCTTGATTTCACCCACAATGCCCTTCAAGAAGACACTTCGTGGTTGATTTACTAGGCAAGGCAAATAGAATGTGCACTTTGCAATGTGCAGATTTACTCCACAAGTGCAGTTGCTCCAGAGCTAGGTAAATGAGTTAAAGCTTCACTTTGCAAAGAATACCCAATCACGTGCAAGGAAAATGAAAAGAACAGCATATTTGCTTGCACATGATTGGATGATGGAAGTCAGCAGAGCTTATGCTCATTTACTAAGCTCTGGAGCAACTGCTCTTGCAGAGTGCAACTGCACTTTGCAAAGTGCACAGTCTATTTGCCTTTATTAAATCAACCCCTTCGTGTCTTGCCAGGGAAGGCTGAAAAACTCCCTCTGTGCTTGGCAAAGCATCTGCTGTCATTAGTGCATAACTCCAGTCACAACTAACAAGATAACATGAATAGCTCATTGAAAGATTAAAAAACCAAAAAATATTACCATTACAATATTCACCTTCAATACAGAGATTTTCCGTCAGTATGTTAGATGTCCTCAGTCTGATGGCCACCATCATTTAACCCCCTTCCCCTGAGCCCAGGTGGTCCTAGACATGCCCCAGCCTGTGACTGTACAGTGAAAGGAGAAGCAGCACAGCAATACATTCATCTCTCTGTCGCTCTGCTTTCTCCTCATATCAGCATGGTTCTTGTCAGCATATAAACAGATTGGCTTCTTGTGTTGCTTCTTCCTTCCACGCTCTAGCACTGTTGTACAGGGGCTACAAGAAGCTGATACCATGCAAAATTTCAGCTACTTACATTGCTTGCATTTAAAAAAATACATATGACCTCTAGGAATTAGACAAAATCTACCCTTTCAGCAGGGCCCCCTAAATTGGAATGGTAACATTTTAATTTAGTCTAGCAGTGCAGGGGTATGGCGTATTACTTACCCTATCTCTCGCTCCAACAGGCTTGAGTACTGTCCTCAGTCTTTGTGCCAGTCCCTGAGTGCCAAGGCAGGCCCGGAGCTAGGAATGAAATGTATAAGCGCAGGGCATACATGACAGGGTGGAAGGGGAACCTTACAGCGTAGGGTTAATCGTGTAATAAGTGGTCAAGTTATGGTGCTTACCTGATTGGCTGAAGAGACGGGGTTATGGGAAGGAGTGTAGGAGCATAGTTTGCAGGCAGGGGGGTGACAGAATCAGTTGGAGAATAAGAGCCAGCAGATGAACCCCCTCCCTCCCTTTTTTGTTTGGTTACTTTGGGTTGGTTGTAGTTTGTAAGGGATGTTTGGCAGTTTGGGGTCCTTGAAAGGAAAATCTGGTGTTTTGGGAAAAAGGTGGCGAACCATTGATGGTATGGTGCCCTCTAGTTGGTGGTCCAATAATAGTGACCAGGTCATGGTAGACCAGTAATGTGTCTGAGGTCAGCTGGGATTGCCCCCCAAGGTGGCATCTTGTGGCATATCTTAGCTAGTGGGTGCCACAGACACAATGTTTCAGTAATATGGTACCTTTAAGGACTTCAAACCCAAGTTGACGTGTAATGTTATGTTTTGTTATTTCTTCATATGTTGTTTATAATAAAATGCCTTACGGCCATTTAATCCCACTTGGAGTGAAGTGTTTTATTGGGTAGTGGGAGGTATAGCTTGAGAGGCAGGCCAGAGGTTATTGGTAATGGGTGACCCCTGATCTACCCTAGTCATGTACAGTGCATGGTTATTAACCCTGTATTCTATGTGAGGAGGCGAGCATACAACTGCAGTACAAAGCACCTAAGTGAGGATGCTGAGCTGGACCGGTCGTACAGATGGAGGGACCCTGCCAAAACCAGCATTTAACCCTTGTAGTGCAGGGCATAGGGACACCACAAGGATACATTTTGTACCTGGAGTTTAGATTTAATGATGTATTACTGATTACAGATCTGCATTAGTTTGTGACTTTTATATATGTTTAGCTTTTAGCCATTACATAATCATAAAAACCTATATACAAATAAATTCACTGTATATTCACTAAGGAGACATGCACTGTATTGATAAAAAGATTCACTGTATATTCACTAAGGAGACATGGACCCTATTCATAAAAAGATTCACTATATATATTCACTAAGGAGACATGCACCCTATTTATAGAGATTCACTGTATATTCATTAAGAAGACACGCACCCTATTTATAAAGAGATTCACAGTATATTCACAGAGGAGACATGGACCGTAATTTTAAGGAGATTCACTGTATATTCATTAAGGAGACAAGCACCCTTTTTATGAAGAGATTCATTGTATATTCACTAAAGAGACATGCATCCTATTTATAAAGAGATTTACTGTATATTCACCAATAAGACATGGATCGTATTTATTTAAGACAATTCACTATATATATTCACTAGGGAGACATTGACCGTATTTAGGAGATTTGCTGTATATTCACTAAGGAGAAATGCAACTTATTTATAAAGAGATTCACTGAATTTTCCTTAAGGAGACATGGGCTGTATTTATAAGAAGATTTGCTGTATATTCACTAGGGAGACATGGACTGTATTTATAAGGAGATTCACTATATGTATTCACTAAGGAGACATACACTCTATTTATAAAGAATTCCTTGTATATTCACTAGAGAGACATGGACCATATTTATAAGGAGATTCACTATATGTATTCACTAAGGAGACATACACTCTATTTATAAAGCACATTTACAGGTTTTCCAGAGAATGTGCGGTCAGTCCTGCCAAACCTATCATAGTGAATGTGTTCGGATTGGTTAGGACCTTTATAAATAAGCGCAGTCATACTGGATTTATATACGGTATATATGCAATAAGTTGACTTTCTCATTCGAGTTTTGGTTGCACCCCTCTAACGAAATAATCCATATTAATAGAACGTGTTTTTATAGCGCAGAAGACAAGGATTTTGGCATACTTATCCAAAGGAAAGAGGAAATCTTAGCTACAACCAGCAACACACTCCATGTTTAATTCTCCAAGCAACTATGAAAAATTAGGGACTAAAATCTGCAAATCTGACTTGACTTGTTGCTAGGGACAAAATTCCTGTGTTTTTTTGGTTGTAAATTAGGTTTCGTGGAAACAAAGTGTGGTAACCCATAGCAACCGAGGAAATAGCATCTTCCATTTCTCTGATGGCTGTTCACTGATGACTTGATTAATTACTATGGGTAAAGAAGTGCACGGCCCTTTGCTCTGGATACACAATCACCTTGTTTTTGCATCGCTCCTAGATAGTAAGTGGCGCAACTATTGAGATTATACTCCATTAACCCCCCACCAGCATCAATCATTTCCCTGCCAGAGATGAGAAATATGAAGAGCGGTGCTGAGAGAGCCCCACAGAGCACAAGCAGAATAATAGCTCACCTCTTCGAGACCACACAAGGTTTGCTGGTCCCTGACTACAAGCTCCTTCACTACATCAGCTCATTAATCCCTGCACATTGTACAGGTGTTATCCCCTCTGCCTTTCTACAACCAGCTGGAAGTACAAATTAAACCGAGCCTGCTGTGTTCCCAAGTCTAATAATTGCTGTCAGTACTTCTAGACCTTTATTGCCACCACTGGGCATCCATACCCATCAGGTTGTCAGGTAAGTAACCACCTACTTACCCTTCTCATAATTTCTATGCTGTAGAGCATCATTCCATCTTCACTACTCACAAAGTGCAGAACATTGCACCACCATAAGCTCAGCAACCCAAACCATAAAGAACATTGCTCCTCTATCATTTTCTCTGCTACCTAGACAATGCAGAACATTGCACCAGCATAAGCTCAGCTACTTAAACCATGAAGAATATGTCTCCATCATCTACTACACTATCTAGACATTGCAGAATATTGCATCACCAAAAGCTTAGCTACCCAAACCATGCTCCACCATCGCTCCATCGTCTTCTCCACTACCTAGAAACTGTAGAACATTGCACCACCATAAGAGATTACCTATCCAAACCATGAAGAGCATCTCTCCTCCATCATCTCCTCCACTACCTAGATAATTCAGAACATTGCACTACCATAAGTTCACCTGCCCAAACCATGAAGAACATTGCTACTCCATTGCTTTATCGTCTTCTTTACTACCTAGACACTGCAGAATATTACACCAACATAAGCTCAATAGCCCAAACCATGAAGAACATCGCTCCTCCATCATCTCCTCCACTACCTAGGCACTGCAGAACATTGAGCCACAATAAGCTTAGTCACCCAAACCATGAAGAACATTGCTCCTACATCGCTCCAATTTTCTCCTCCACTACATAGACACTGCAGAACATTGTACCAGCATAAGCTCAGAAAACCAAACCATGAAGAACATTGCTCCTCTATCATCCACTACCTAGACAGTGCAGAACATTGCACCAGCATAAACTCAGCTACTCAAGCCATGAAGAATATGTCTCCATCATCTCCTCCACTACTTAGACACTGCAGAACATTGAACCACCATAAGCTCACCTACCCAAACCATGAAGAACATCGCTCCTCTATCATCTTCAAAGCTACCTAGACATTTCAGAACATTGCACCAGCATAAGCTCACCTGCCCAAACTATGAAGAACATCCCTGCTCCATCATCTCCTCCTCTACCAAGACACTGCAGAACATTGTACCACCATGCACTCAGCTACTAAAACCATGAAGTTCATTGCTCCTCATTTGCTCCATCATCTCCTCTGCTACATAGACACTGCAGAACATTGTATCACCATAAGCTCACCTACCCAGACCATGAAGAACAACGCTTTACAAATTGCTCTATCCTCTCCTCCACTACCTCCACTACCTTGACACCACAGAACATTGCACCACGATAAGCTCAGTTATCCAATACAATGAAGAGCTTCGCTCCTCCATCCCTCCACCATATCCTTCACTAACTAGATGCTGCAGAACATTGCACTGCCATCAGCTTCTCTACCTGAACACAGCAGAATCATGCTCCACCATCACCTACATTACCCAGACATTGCAGATCATTGCACCACCATCAGTTGTGCTACCCAGCCCTGCAAAGCACTGGTCCACCTCCACTATCGAGACTGCAGAACATTGCTCCACTATCACCTACATTATCCAGACACTGCAGAACATTGGTCCACTATCACCTACATTACCCACATGCTGCAGAACATTGCACCGCCTTCAGCTGTGCTACCCAGACCTGCAAAGCATTGGTCCACTTCCACAAACAAGAGACTGCAGAATATTGCTCTACCATCACCTTCATTATCCAAACACTGCAGAACATTGCCGTGCCATTACCTCCATTACCCAGACACTGCAGAACATTGCGCCACCATCAGCTCTGCCATCCAGTCCTGTCCACCTCCACTAATCTGAATCTGAAGAATATTGCTCCAACATCACCTTCACTACCCAGACACTGAACAATTTTACTCCATCATTATCTCGATTACCTAAACACAGTAAAGCATTACTCTGTCATCATCTCTGCTTCTCAGGTTGTGGAGAACATTGCACCACAACCATCTTCGCACCCCAGACACTGCACATCATTGCAACACTATCACCTATGTTACCTAGACACAACAGAGCATCGCTCCATCATTGCCTTCACATAGAGATAGAACTTTGTTGATATGTTGATACAGCAGTACATAACTCTACCATCACCTCTATTACCAAAAACTGCAGAACATTGCCCCACCACCAATTCATCTACCAGACACTGCAGGGCATCAAACCGACATCCCACCTACAACCCAGAGACTAAGATGCATTCTACTACTACTCCCTTCACTAATAACACACTGCAGAACATCTCTCCATCATCACATCTACTAACCAGCACCACAGCTCTAACAAACAAGCCAATGCAGAGCATCGCTCCAATACTGCTTCAACTATCTGACACTGTCCCATTATCACTTCTATTGAGTGACAAAAGAGGACCAGACTCCATTATCACTTTCACTAAGTGGACTCTGCAGACCATCTCTCCACTGTCACTTCCAAAAACAGACACTGTAGATATAATGTTTCCCTAACACTTCACCTCAGCCACTGCAGAGTATCATTCAGTCTGACACTACAGACTATCACTCTTCCATTACCAACATAGCCAGAAACTGCAGAGTATCACCCCACCATCATCTCCAGTACCCCATCACTACGTTCCCGCTTCCTCTAGCAGACACTGCAGAATATCGTGCCATTGTCACTTGTACTACCAGATGCCGCAGAGCATTTCTTCAAAATGATCTTTACTACCTTATCACTTCTACTAATCATTACTGCAGAGCATCAATCTATTACTCTTTCTACATTACAGAGCATCACTCCAGCATCATCGCACTCCTCAGACAGCAGAGCATTGCGCTACCATCAATTTGACTATTCAGACACTACAGAACATCGTTCACCTTTTTTTAGGCTACCAAAAACTGCAGAGTATTTTTCTATTAACTACTCTATTAACTGCAAACGCAGAACATAACCTTTATACCTTCTCCACTAAGACTCACAGCAGAGTAGCAGTCTATTAACAGCTCCACTAGTGTCAGAACAGAGCATCACACTATACCTTTAAGTAATAGGCATCTGAAGAGCATTCCTCTACCATGCTGCCAAAGGAAACATGCAGATCATCTTCCCAATTCCACCCCAGCCATAATCTGCCTACATACAAGAACTCATTAGCAATGATGCAGAACATCGCAGCATAAATGGGCTAATGGGATGTCCCCCCACTTATTAGCCCCCTGCTGAGCTCACTTCTTTTCTTTAGCGTGTGAGATATCCTATAGAAAGCCTTTTCATTGCCTTGTCTGACAAAACTTGCAGAGCATCACTCTAGCAGACAGTCGCTGCCTAATATCTGACAGATTGAGTTCTCATTTCAACATCTGAAATGTAATTCTTTCCTGTCATCGGCTATTAACTCTACACTGACTTCATCATCTGTAGACAGACATCTTCATTAGAAAATAACTTCACCTAATTCATTGGTACCATCAAGTCTAGATCTTTCCAGTCTACCTGTTGAGGAACTACAAGTTACAGCAAGCCTTAATATATTAAATATGCCAGGTCATGCTGGGACTTGTAGTACATCAACTATGGGTAGTACACTCTAGCCCTTAGATATGCAGAACATTGCATTTCTTGTGTCTCCTACCGGCAGAATATTGCTCTGTGCTTTGTCCCTGCAGAATATCACTGCTTCCACCCAATTCCTTAAATAGTATCCCCCTCCCTTTTTTTGCTTGCAGAACATTGCATGCTCCCCCACATGTATGCAGATCATCAGCCTGTTCCTATCAAGAATAGAGTCACTTGGCCCTGCATTTTAGCTTGGAACATATTATTTTTTTAAATTATAGCCTTAATATTTTGAAATCTTGAAACATTCTGATATGTCAATACCCGATCCATATAAAGTTACACAAAAAGCATTTCTATAGAGGAGCTGTCATCACATACATTGGGAAATATCTCTTTCATGCAGAATGAAACATATTAAATCAGGTAAAGAATAAAGTGTAGTAACCCATAGCAACCATTCAGAAATCACCTTTCATTGTTCCAGCTGCCTTTAGCTTGATGACAGGTGTAATCTGATTGATTGCTGTGGGTTATTGCGATTTGCACATTCAGTGATCGCCAGCATGCAGCCAATCTTCTATGACCACCAATGTCCCCTGCTGAATAGGTCATGGTCCCTATTGCTCTTTCCACTCACCTGCTCCCATTTATTGCCTGTCAGTTGGAGGCCAGACCTGTAGCTCAGAAGATTTGATTATCCACTGAGAGCGGAGTCTGGTAGCCAAATTGGCAAGCGATGAAGGGCTGGGATAGGATTCAATTTCCCCTTTCTGATTGGCCAGAGGAAAAAGGCAGTATTTACATAAAACTCCATCTGACTCCCACACACTTTGCTGCTCCTCTCCTCCCTCATACACTCGCTCCAATATCCTGACATTTTTTTCGCTTGATTATGCTTGCTTTCTCCAAGCACCCACTTAAAAATGCATTTGTTTTGTGATTCATTATATTAGCCATTTGTATAAGCTTACTTTATTATGCTCACGTTCCTCCGTCTATTATACCTTTTTTTCTTTTGCTGGAACACTAAAAGCCTTATAAAATAAAATAAAAAAACATGCAATGCACATTAGGAGTTTTAAAAGACCACTATCGCTTTTCAATTGCTCGTGTCTCAGTACCAGTTGTCTGCACCTTTTGTGATTAGTGAGTCTTGCTATTGTATAAGGATCGGCAAGAAACTGATGACAGCAGCGTCTGTGAGTAAAGGTTCCAATTAGATACATTTTTATCGAAGCACACGCTGTACACATGTGTGGGGGGTCAGCTTACGAACCAAGGGGACCGCCGAACCCCCTTTTAATTGTATAGGTTTAATTGATTTTGCATATCAAGAGTAAGATCAAATGTTGACATCATCGGTTATTATAATTTATTACTTCATATCCAGTCACAAAATAATATTACATCAATGTCCATATCCTAAAGATGTGCAAATCAAGGATAATATATATGTGAATATAGGATCTGCTGCAGTTATAGGTTCCCCACTGAATAGTGTGGGATGGTAAAGGATGTGGGTATGAGGGATAATGCCGCGTACACACGAGCGGACTTTACGGCAGACTTTGCCCGGCGGACTTTGACAGACTTTATGACGGACTTTCCAAATGAACGGACTTGCCTACACACAATCTACCAAAGTCCGACGGATTCGTACGTGATGACGTACGACCGGACTAAAATAAGGAAGTTCATAGCCAGTAGCCAATAGCTGCCCTAGCGTGGCTTTTTGTCCGTCGAACTAGCATACAGACGAGCGGACTTTTCGACCGGACTCGAGTTCGACGGATAGATTTAAAACATGTTTCAAATCTAAGTCCGTCCAACTTTTGAGAAAACAAAGTCCGCTGGAGCCCACACACGATCGAATTGTCCGACGAAATCCCGTCCGCCGAGCAAAGTCTGCCGTAAAGTCCGCTCGTGTGTACGCGGCATTACTGTGCCAACCCTAAACATTTACCAAGTGTTTAAACAATTATATCATACAGTTCATGTGAATATACAAAATTGGGTAAATACATAGAAAAGAACATAAACAAAATATAGATGTTAAAAAATATTGTGAAAAAAAATAAAAAAATATATATTTCAAAAAGTCACAGAGCTGTTCCTTTTCATAAATATTGTGTCCCTTGTGCTCAAAACTTTATGCTTTTATGCACCACCAATTCGTGATTCACCACAACCTTCCAAAGTCTGCACTCACCAGAAGGCAATGATAAAAACACCTCAATATTATGCCAGGATTAGTTTTCCTTCCATAGGGTATATCACATATGTAGCGCTTACCCCGAAGGAGCGGCTCAATATTTTCTATATCTGTAATTCACGTTTACTACTCAACCCTCGCAGCCCATAGATTTAAAAGTCACAGTCCTTAGTGCTTTTTCCTAATGCTTTATTCATCAACATAAACTGGGATAGGAGAAGGACTTCTTTTGAGATGCTCTTCTGTTACATTGTCATCTTTTAATGAATCATACAGGAAAATCTGAGTACAATTGCGGGTAGTCAAGAAATCATGTTGCAATGATCTCTTCAATCAGGGACGATGGAAGTAGATTTAATATAGAATGCTTTGATAAAGAGTCACTCTGAATAACTTCTTCATCTGGATAACTTTAAAAGAACGCTCCATATCTCTATGTGTGTGCTTGCAGCTTCACCGCTACCTCTTTACCACTACTTCCCACCGACATGGTACTTCCAAATTAAGCTAAAGGAGAGCAAATCTGAATAACTCCTCCCGCTTGACAGATTGGAATCCCGGGGCAATGCTGAACTCAAAGTCATAGGCCATTACTGCCCATCTCACTGACTTGTACACCAACAACCCTCAGTCTCTGGCAGTACCTTTCCCTTGGGCTTTCACTCACGTGATCGATAGTCCATGTGCCACTCATAAACGATCAATCGCCCAGTTTCCTTCCGCTTTGTTGCTATTTCATCCGCAATGATCCTCAGCTTTCTCCATCTCTTTGTGGCCCGCTCCCCTCCCCGCAGGGGCGGCCTACGACATCCACGACTACACGCGGCAGGATGTCGTCTGTTCCTCCATGAGGTCCGGATCTCCACCCTTCTCGCTAATGTGAAGCTCCGTTGGCTCCCCGGAGGGGAAAACCTCCAACTTCCCCTCCAGGAGCCAGGTTGCCTCTCACGCTCCTCAGAGCGGGACTGGACTGGACCTAAACACCTCCCCGGACACCACGTGACCCCCTTTTTATATGAGAGTCCCGGGATTACCAAGCAAGTTAATGATTGGACGAGACCAACACATAAACCACCTGTCACTCAAATATAGAAATCTAACAAAACAGGCCTGTTGCAAATAGCATCAGCCTGTCTAAATTTACCTGTAACAGAAATTAACAAGAAAGGTCACCTGCTTAAAAGTAGGTGCCGGCTACACATACATAGCTCCCAACTGTCCCTGATTTCAAGAGACTGTCCCTGATTTGGAGAAATGTCCCTCTGTCCCTCTTTCCTCCTCATTTATCCCTCATTTTGGTTTGATCTATATAGTTGTATATAAAATGCACTTTTTATCTTTCAAAAAGTGTTTCTCAGTGCTAACCTTTCATCCAATTTCTAAATTGCTGAATTATTCAATTTTAAAAAGCCAATATAAAGGAACAGTAGTGGTAAAAAAAAAAGCACTTGTGGATTTATTTAACCTTTTTTTTGGTTATGTACCCTTTAAGGGGTGTGGCAGGGGGTGTGTCTTATGCCTACATAAGTTTGCTAGTAGGTGTCCCTCATTCCCATCTCAAAATGTTGGTATGCACATATGCTCTTCAGGATGTGCCATTCACGGCGAAACATATGTCGGAGCAGAGGATCCGTCATTTCCGGGCCACATTTGATACCCCACACCAGGCTTTGCACCCTCGGAGCGAGACGTGGAACGCACGCTACCCCCAGGGATCAGCTGACTCACACATGCTGTTTATACCTAGTGCCAAGCCAGGCACTATCACATGTGAATGTAACTGCTATCATTGCTGCTGTTTTTACTTTATTACAAATTAGTACACTATGAGACTTTTATCCGTGTCTCCTGTGGAGTAATTTTTTACATTCTAGCTCCTTCCTGAGTGGCCATTGGAGTGTATTTTTTCTATTGGTGGAACCAATCTGGTGTTCCCAAAGCGTTTTTTTGGCCGTCCTATAAAAAGGGGTCAAACAGTTCTGGTGAGTGGCCATCTTCATAGTGAGAACTCTTGATGGAAGATCTAGAAGTTTTATCTCAGAGTATTCCGTTTTGGTGTTGGGATTCATTCGCTTATGGATTTTATACTTGTTTATCTTTTCAGTCATTAATGTGCACATTTAAGTTTGTCGCAGTGTTTTCTTTGTGCCAGTTTTTGTATGAACATGTATAGTGTCTTATTCTTTATTTTATAATTTTGCACAGTTTAGTGATTTGTTCACTTTAAAGGGGGCAGCTGTTTGTATATAAAGTGGGGATGGAAAGTATTCAGACCCCCTTAAATTTTTCACTCTTTATATTGCAGCCATTTGCTAAAATCATTTAAGTTCATTTTTTTCCTCATTAATGTACACACAGCACCCCATATTGACAGAAAAACACAGAATTGTTGACATTTTTGCAGATTTATTAAAAAAGAAAAACTGAAATATCACATGGTCCTAAGTATTCAGACCCTTTGCTCAGTATTTAGTAGAAGCACCCTTTTGATCTAATACAGCCATGAGTCTTTTTGGGAAAGATGCAACAAGTTTTTTACACCTGGATTTGGGGATCCTCTGCCATTCCTCCTTGCAGATCCTCTCCAGTTCTGTCAGGTTGGATGGTAAACGTTGGTGGACAGCCATTTTTAGGTCTCTCCAGAGATGCTCAATTGGGTTTAAGTCGGGGCTCTGGCTGGGCCATTCAAGAACAGTCACGGAGTTGTTGTGAAGCCACTCCTTCGTTATTTTAGCTGTGTGCTTAGGGTTATTGTCTTGTTGGAAGGTAAACCTTCCGCCCAGTCTGAGGTCCTGAGCACTCTGGAGAAGGTTTTCATCCAGGATATCCCTGTAATTGGCCGCATTCATCTTTCCCTCAATTGCAACCAGTCGTCCTGTCCCTGCAGCTGAAAAACAGCCCCACAGCATGATGCTGCCACCAACATGCTTCACTGTTGGGACTGTATTGGACAGGTGATGAGCAGTGCCTGGTTTTCTCCACACATACCGCTTAGAATTAAGGCCAAAAAGTTCTATCTTGGTCTCATCAGACCAGAGAATCTTATTTCTCACCATTTTGGAGTCCTTCAGGTGTTTTTTAGAAAACTCCATGCAGGCTTTTATGTGTCTTGCACTGAGGAGAGGCTTCCGTCACGCCACTCTGCCATAAAGCCCCGACTGGTGGAGGGCTGCAGTAATGGTTGACTTTCTACAACTTTCTCCCATCTCCCGACTGCATCTCTGGAGCTCAGCCACAGTGATCTTTGGGTTCTTCTTTACCTCTCTCACCAAGGCTCTTCTTACCCGATAGCTCAGTTTGGCTGGATGACCAGCTCTAGGAAGGGTTCTGGTCGTCCCAAACATCTTCCATTTAAGGATTATGGAGGCCACTGTGCTCTTAGGAACCTTAAGTGCAGCAGATTTTTTTTGTAACCTTGGCCAGATCTGTGCCTTGCCACAATTCTGTCTCTAAACTTTGACCTCATGATTCTCATTGGCTCTGACATGCACTGTGAGCTGTAAGGTCTTATATAGACAGATGTGTGGCTTTCCTAATCAAGTCCAATCAGTATAATCAAACACAGCTGGACTCAAATGAAGGTGTAGAACCATCTCAAGGATGATCAGAAGAAATGGACAGCACCTGAGTTAAATATACGAGTGCCACAGCAAAGGGTCTGAATACTTAGGACCATGTGATATTTCAGTTTTTCTTTTTTAATAAATCTGCAAAAAATGTCAACAATTCTGTGTTTTTCTGTAAATATGAGGTGCTGTGTGTACATTAATGAGGAAAAAAATGAACTTAAATGATTTTAGCAAATGGCTGCAATATAACAAAGAGTGAAAAATTTAAGGGGGTCTGAATACTTTCCGTCCCCACTGTATGTTCTCATCCCCACAAGGCGCCATTTTTTTGGTACACATTTTTTGCATAAATCACAGTTTTGTCAGCAATTATCACAGTGTTCCATTCATGCTTCAACAATCTCCAAATCTCATGGAAAACAAATAGCTATCATTGTGCAACATCCTTAGCTATATTGTGTATCTTATAAAATCGTAGATGAATGCACTCACATGTTATTGTGTCTATAAGACAGGCACTATCGAGTGTTCCGAGTGAAACCTTTGCTCGCCGTCCCGTCTCTAGGAACCGGCTTGCGGTGCAAACCTCGGTTTGGTGCGGGTCAGTGGCAGGAAATGAAGTTGACGCTGTTCACCTGCCTCTACGCGTTTCACATCATTCATGCATCATCAGGAAGCTGGTGGCGCCATTTTACTTTAGGTATTCATGCCCATTCTTCATTTTATTTGACCAATCGGGTTTTCCACGGAACTGGAAGTTCGCAAACCACCATTTTGGTTACTAGTGTTTCATGCCCATACTATGCTTTGTTTACTTCCTGTTTCCCCCTTACTTAGTTTGATCAAAAATGGAAGTAATAGTTCCTTTCGGTCACTGTTTTAATCTGTAGATGACAAATTCAGGCCAGAGGGAATAGCTGGATAGACTTTTACATAATCGATATTTAAGACTCTATTACAAACTCTATTTAAAAATCATATTAGAAAACTTCTATGTTTTAAAACCTGTTCAAAAATATGCTTCCTTTATTCAATCTATAAAATTAAATGAGGCTTGTCTTCTATATATTGTGACAGTGCGAGGCCCTGCCCCTATGGAAATGTAGGAGAAACTGACCCAGGATTCACTTTAAGGAGTAGAAAACTGTGTTTTTGGTTTTCTCTGGATTCTGTGGTTCTGGATTGGGGCCTGGAGCTTGAAGATTTCAAAGTATCTTGGGTGGGATGGAACCTTCAATCCTGTGTCTAGATTTTGCTGTGCGCCTACAGCCTGTGTGAGTGCACAGGTGTGCAGGGTCAGTATATACTCAAGTCTGAGGATAGCTTAAGGCTCCCAGTTTGGAGACAGCTCCAATATTGGAGACAGGAGGTCTCACCCAGGGGTCAGAGGAGGCCCTGATAGGAGTCAAGAGACAGGAGATCTCAACCAGGGGTCAGGGGTGCCCCAGCCCTAGTCAGGAGACAGGAGATCTCATCCCAGGAGTTGGGTCAGCTCCTATTGGGATGTCAGCAGAACCACTATCCAGAAGCCAGGAGTGGGCTGTGCAGTAGGGTACTACGGCTAGAGGCTGAGTGGGCCGAGAGAACCAGAGAAGCTGGACAATATAGTCAGAAAGAATGACAAGGAGAGCAGCGGTGCTGCTGACAAGGGAGCCAAGTGGCTTGGAATTTTCAGTTGACTATTCATATTGATGTGGAAGAACCCCTGCATGGAAAACTGATGTTTCTGTGAACTTTCCATTTTCTTCAATAAAAGTGGGCTGCCATGCCATAAAATACAGTTTGGACTGGTGCAACTCATTGGGAAAAGCACCTATCACATCACTATAATCACCCCAATACCACAATATGTATTTCCTTAAGGCTTTTCTAGACGAGCGGCCAGGGGGCTATAAAAACAGGCGTCTAAGCTCCCCAGCTGCCTGCTCAAATATGTAACAATACAGCCAGACAGGGCTGTACACATGCTGTGGCCCAATTTCTTTTTAACCCGGGATGCAGAGTTTGGCAGTCAACCCAGGATGTCAAACTCACCCAATCTTTTAGCCTGGCTGCACTGCAACGGCAATGTAAAATTGGTGTTTGGCAATTCAAAGATAATAGTAAGAAAAATAAAAAAACAGGCATTTATGAAGCCAGAGTAGTACAGAGTTTATACCAGTAAGGCCCCTTTCACACGGGCGCCTCAGTTGGACAGACTTTGCTTGCTCAGCGTGGGAATCGCTCCACTGATCCCCGCTGAGCAGGCGGACAGTGGCGTCTCCAGCTTTCATATTTAGGGGGGGCACATGGGGGGACAGAATGATAAAATGCAAATATATATATATATATATATATATATATACAGATTTATCTATCTATATATATTTTATCTATCCTGGGGCCCTTTACCATGATCCCACAATGGCCCTTTCACATGTTCTGCAGTGAGCTCCCTTCCTACTGGGGCCCCCCCAGGATGACAGAGAACAAGAGATATATGTCACCAGCATACCAAGAAAATATAAGGGTCCAAAGCAGTGGGAGAACAATCAGGGTTGCAAAGGTTGTCTTGCCACCGGGCCCTGGTGTTCTGTCACTGTGGGGTTCCCCAGCCTCCTCTTGCCGTCCTGCCCCTGCTATTAACAGCGCTGGTCTGGCATTTCTTGGAATTTACAGGCTGGTTCTCCTGTCCTAAGGACGGGAGAAATCAGTCTGTTTTTTCAGTAACTGAGAGTCCTGGTGGAGTCCTTCCTGCAACTCGCTCTTCTCCCTGCCAATGAGGATGCAGGGAAAGGAGCAGATCGGGCGGCCATGGTTGTGTGAGCGCTTGCATTATGCAGTGTCAGCGAGCAGAGGGAGGGGGGAGGAATCACCCGCAGGAGCTGACTGGGGACGTTCTCCCTCTCAATAGAGACTGTGTTACCCCAGCGGTGGCCCGAGTAAGATGCGGCACATCCGATATGAATACAAACAAAAAGAAATTGCCTTTTTGTAAAAAAAAAAAAAAATTAAAAAAAAAAAAATTTTTTTTTTGGGGGGGCACATGGTGGGGCCCAGCATAATGTTGGGGGGGTCAGGGCCCCCTCTGGCCCCCCCCTAGGGTCGCCATTGCAGGCGGATGACAGGTCCATCTCTGCTCACTATGCAGAGTGGAGATGGACCCAGTCCCGCTTTCCTCTATGGGCAGATCGGATGAAAATGGACAACTGTCAGTTTTTATCCGATCCGCCAGACAGAAGGAAAATAGAACCATTATCCATCTGGATTTTGCGGACAGGATCAGATCGGATAGCGGCGGATGTCAGCGGACATGTCACCGCTGACATCCGCCGCTCCATAGGGGTGAATGAAGGGTCCAATCAGGTCCGCCTGAAAAACTGACAGGCGGACCTGATTGGACAACCCATGTGAAAGGAGCCTAAGCAAAATGTGAACGAAGCCTTGAAATGAAGACATTGTTACAAAATGGTGGGTAAATAGTGATTCAGCAAGCTTTGTCTATAATTTTCCTATGCACTCTAACATAGTAAAATCCGCTATTTTTCCTGCTGTGTCAAATAAATGTGACAGCACTTGAAGCAGAACAAAAGCTGGCATCTTTTCCCAGAATTTCTCCGGGTGCCGGTCTTCAACCATCTTGATTGACTGGTGCAGGATGACATCACTTCTATTCACGTGCAGGAGTGCAGTCATCTTGGCAGGAGACATTGAATGTCTTTTCTGCAATAAAGAGCCTGTCTACTCACAGTTTATTTCCACTTTAAATCAGCAGCTACATAAAACAGTGTTTACACAAAAAAAAAATGGGTTTGTGAGTTTTTACCGAATTCCCTGTTAAATCACTAAAGTGTACCTGTACCTGGCAATTTGTTGGAAATCCCATTTTATTTAGAAATTTCCATCATTTCAGTTTACAAGATACACTGCTGAACCACAAGATACAAATTCTGTTACACTCCAAGGATGTCTCCAGTGATCAAACAAGACTTCAGTATGTCTCTTAGCTTAAAGTGGAATTTTTCCCATAACAGTTTGATAACAATTGATGCTTTTTAATTAAAGAATATACATTCCACATGAATAATTATGTTACCAAAATGAGTATGTGCTGTAAATTGCCTCCAGCATTGCTCCTGTTTCTTCTTGCTGGAGGTTGCCATTTTGCTGAAAGCCCAGAACAGTCATTTACATACTAAAAACTCTCTCCCTCTCCTTGGTCTCAAAAACTAAACCTCACATTTTGTAATGAAAATGTGTGCATTTCCAGCCTTGATTGTATGTCTTGGCCCAGCTAGAGAGGAAAGCTGCACAAGCTTTACAGTGTTGAAGTTCATAGAGAATATCAGGGAAATTTGATCATTTGAGATCCTTGTAAGTTTAACTCCTTTGTGTCTCCCTGGCAGCAGAGTTCATCCTGTCACCTCTCCTGCTTTTCTTTTCTCCCTCCATTATCTGTCCCTCCTGGTCATACCCTATGTCAAGACTGAGGGACCTGCAGAGTGTAGAGGCTCCGATTATCTATAAAATATTAAACACTTCACCAATCCCTAAAATTATGATATAACGTCCTGTGAGCCACCACTAAATAACAGACCATAAAGGTCTCCAAAACCAGTGCTTCTATTTTGAATTAACCGCTAGCGTTACACATGTCTCATAAATCATGCAAAAGGTCAAAATGAAATATACGAATACGCTGCGCTATCAAAAATATATAATACGGCATACAGTGCTAAGTGTGCAATCCATGCAATATTGCAAAAAAAGTGATAATGTGCATACACGTTAACAATTCTGTGAATATAGCATTCAAAAAAATTTTTTAAAAATATAGATAGATAGATAGATAGATAGATAGATAGATAGATAGATAGATAGATAGATAGATAGATAGATAGATAGAATCAAAGTCCTTAAAAAAATCGCAGAAAAAAAAATATATGAATAAAAAATATATAACAGAAAAATATGCTAAAAAATGAAATATAAAGTGCTGCAGTGTACTGTGCAAAATTCCAAATAGTCCATAAGTACTCCAAAAATCCATGCGATTCAGTGAAATGCCAGAGGTAAGGTGCTGTATTCACACAAAGTGCTCCCCCCTAGGTGAGAGCTGCTCACCTTAGGGCGTGTGACCTAGGCTTGGTCAAAACACGCCTTTGAACCACTAAAGGGTTCAGTAGTGCATCTGGGATCCTGGGTTGATCTTATGTCACTGTACATCAAAGGAGTGCCACTTTTACCTCAGTATATCAATAGAGAGAGGGCTTCATGGTGCAGTATGTAAAAACTTTTATTTATAATATACAAAAAAATCCCACACAGGGTACTCACATTAGCATGGCGCTACAGGGCAACAAATGGGTGGGATAAGCCGGCCGATATCGTGATGGTATGCTGATCGTTCATGGCAGGTCCTCTGCCCAGCGTTCCGTCCTGTCCCCTTCCCCAACGTGTGTCGATACAAGGGATTTTCCGTATCTTCCTCAGGGGGCAATGTGATTGGACGATAGAACAGTTAATTATTATAGAGCGTCCGTGGCCATTTTGTTGTGGCCTAGGGACACTCTAGTGATGGGCTAATGTAATTCAATGCTTCCACCATTGAATTACATTAGCCCATCACTACAGTTAACAGTTCTATCGTCCAATCACACTTAGGCACTATATATTTCATTTTTTAACATATTTTTACTGTTATATATTTTTTATATATTTTATATATATATATATATATATATATATATATATATATATATATATATATATAAAATATATAAAAAATATATAACAGTAAAAAAATATGTTAAAAAACAAAAAAAAAAAAACAACATATATATATATATATATATATATATATATATATATATATATATGTTGTTGTTTTTTTTTGTTTTTTTTCTGCGATTTTTTTTAAGGACTTTGATTATATATATATATAATTTTTTTTTTTAATGCTATATTCACAGAATTGTTCACATGTATGCACATTATCACTTTATTTGCAATATTGCATGGATTGCACATTTAGCACTGTATGCCGTATTATATATTTTTGATAGCGCAGCGCATTTGTATATTTCACTTGACCAATCCCTCCTTCCAAAATGACCAGATGACACATTTTATTTGGAGTCGAATGGCCATAGCAACCTTTTATTACAAATCATTGAATACAACATTCACAAGAAAGCAAGTTTAATGCATATAATACAGTCAATGCATAACAAATAAACCAACCTCAGCTTATGCCCGGTCTAAGGTCTTTGAAGGCCTATATACTTACGCTTAAATGGTTGTATCTGCCACCCAATCAAAGGCCCCCAGCCGCAACTACACCGGCTCAGGGTCAATTAACCACTTACGTACTACCAGATTACAACAAGTAATACCGTGATGTTACCACCGTATTGTTAGGAAGGGACACCCATACCTCAGGTGGGCCCAACCCACAATTATTTAACCAGCACCACCTTCAAAGACCCAATGGACCCCCTGCCACAGCACACCTTATGCACGTGTTGCCCCCCAACCCGGAAGGCCCTCTGAATACCCTCCTGCAAAAAACTAGCTGCCTCCTAGTTCACCTTTATCCTGGCTTTGTTGATCTTTTCAACAGAGCGAGCCATACGCCATGCAGAACTGGCAACTATATCAGACCACACAACTTAGCCCAACCCAACAGATAAAGAAATGAGAAGGACAGTTGTCTGCACTCCAACCAGCGGACAACAGGCATTTCCTGAACACCACCCTAAACTGGAATCAAGGCATTAAAACTCCCGGAAGATTTGCCCAAAACTGTGAAAAAAAACCACAACCCGGACAGGGCAAACTGGAGAAGAGGGAACCCCACAACTTAATCCAAGAACCCCTCCCCGACTGATCAGTGTTAGATTTTCTTAACAGAATACCCAAGTAGTGTCCCGTAACCACAAATCCTGTACACTCAAACCACCCTCACCACACTTGTTATGGCTTACCAATTCCCCCACCCGAAAAGCCCCCCCCCCAAAAAAAATGGCCAGCAGAAAGACGGCCCAGAACAAGGTAACCTCATAGGCGGAAAAACCACGTGTACATCATCTTCCTTACGAGAACACCCCCCATTCTCATTCACTAGATCGCTCTATTCCTGACACACTCTGCAGTATGAGGACAAAGTTGACGCACATACTGAATGATGAATTAAGAACTTGGAAGCGGCAATGCAATGCTCCACAGCTGCTTGGGGCATGGAATTCCATGCTGCTCCGCTTCCAGTGCCAACTGATGGAATCTGTCCCATTGGAAACGAGACAAAGCATCAGCCAGGAGTTATCAACTCCTGGAACGTGCACAACTCCATGGAGAGTACAATGGGAAAACAGTTTCCGAACAGCCAAATTACGCACTAAACCAACCTACCTCCATTCCACTGGCCAACCAACTCTCAGCACTTCAACAACCCTGACAGCAGATTCCATAACCAGCAGTGCCCGCCACGGCAGTGAACAGGTCTAGATGAAAATTGGAAATCACCTGCTCCAGCCAAAGAGACAGACCATTGTAAGAAACCAGAAATGAATCCCACACTCGCAAGTCCTTACGCTGATCCAGCCCCAGCCCAATATAAGGATGTGGTGCCTTAATGCCGGCTGTAGCAGCTGCCAGTCATCTACAAAAAAATGCGGCCCATGTTCATACAGCAACAAGCCAAATTCGACTTGCCCATGAGAGAGATTGCACAGCATGAAGTTGAATTATTTAATTTTTCCTTGCCCAGTGGCAGAAACCGTCCCCTTCAGATCTTCAAGTTTGCCCAAAGGCAAACAACATTTCATCGCCACAGTGTCGATGGCAATACCCAGAAACCACAACTCAGTGGCCGGGCCCTCTTGTTAGGGGCCAATGGCACACCAAAAAACTGGAAAACATGATGGACCATGGCCAAATGTGAGGCATACATAATACTCCCAGCAGGCCCTATGCACAAGAAATCATCTAAGTCATGAATGACTGAATTAGGCCGAAAGCATCCCAAACCGCCCATTCCTAAAAGGAACTAAACATTTCAAACAACAAACAAGAAATGGCGCAGACCATTGGTAAACATCTATCAACAAAATTCTGCCCTTGCCATTTGCATCCCAGCAGATGGCAACAACTAGGATGTACCGGCAGCCAATGAAAGGCTGCCGCAATATCAGTTTTGGCCAACAAGGTACCTTTACCATACCTAGGAACCAACGACACCTGCATATCAAAAGAAGTATAGGACACCATGCAAAGCTCAGGATCAATGGCATCATTCACTGAACCCCCTTTAGGATGCAACAAGTGATGAATGAAGCGTAACTTATTCGGTTATTTTTTGGGCATAATACCCAAAGGGGAAATATTGGAGGTGAATCAAAAGGGGGCCAGCCAAGCAACTACTTTGAAAAGTTTTTCTGAAAACGACCACTGGAAGTAAACAAGATGACTGCAAGCTCTCAGCCATAAGAGGAACAACCAGCAACTGGCAGGGTATCAGAAAAACCCTACGAGAAACCCAACTGCAACACACGAGCTGTCCTCCTGTTAGAATAACGCTTTAGGAAAGGCGCCATCTTTTCTAACTTCACTTCCCTCTTTCCAACGTCACCTCCTTTTCCATGCTTGAAGCATCTGGACAGCGCATGAGACAGCGGTGCCAAACTTGCAAGATCTGGCATGGAATTGCCAACATAACACCCTGCAATTTTTTGCCCGGTTGTGAAGAGGCTGCGGCACCCTCAGCCCCACCCTAAAAGGGAAGAACCGAACTCTGTGAAGACGACATCAGTTTCATCCAAAGAACGACGTTTTTGTGGTCCCACCGTAAAGAGGGCCGGACTGCCGCGCCCTGACAAAACTGCTTGTCATAGAGAAACCAAGCAACCCCACCATAGACTCGCTGGGCTTCGCCGATAGAGTCCAGATAACAAAATAAAAAAGGGGGGAGCAATTCTCAGGGACCTTTTCCCCAATGACACTAGCTAAAATTGCACACACCTGCAACCAGTTTGAGAACGTACGGGTAATCAACCGATAACCACAGTTTTCTTCCTTCTTCTTACTTCCATCTGGTCTAACTGTAAAGTTACATTTCTCCAATGGCAACAAAGAAATACATTTCCACATACTCACCCTTACATATACGCTCCTTCACTTCCAGTTTTAGATGTGCACCCAAAGGCCCTTCAAAACACACATACACATTGAATTTTTGCAGCATTTGCCATACTTACCCCGGCGACTCCTTTGTCTGTCGCTTTGTCGTCCGAAGCCTTACCGGCTGTAGTTACCGCAGACGCTGCCTGCCGTTGACCGGAGGAATCCGATAGTCCCACACCCGATCCCTGCTGAGCTGTCAACTAAGCCCCCCGGAGCCCTCCTGAATAGAGATTGAATAAGAACAAGAAAGAGGGCATGAAACAAAAGGCTCACCTGGCTGCTTCTGTCCCTCAGGACATAAAGCCGCAGATCCGGATCCCTGTGCAGCGCGCGGGAGTTCAACATCTTTAGCACCGCTGAGCACCCCTTCAGAGTGGCTCTGTTCACCAAGCCGCGCTGTCGCTCTCTCAGCAGGCTCCAGGCTGCAGTTGCCAGCAGCTGCCGCCGCCACACCAGGACCCCGGGTGCTCCCTCTCCTACTCCCACGTTGGGCTCTGTGAGGGGTGGAGAAAGCTTCACCAGCTGACGCCCGTCCCCTTCCATCCACTGTGCGCGCTCTGCGATGCCTGGACACAGGGAAAAGCTGCCACCCGCATCTTCTGTGACTGGGGGCCCTGGCCGCTCCCGGGACCTGGCCAGCACCTGCCGCTCTGCCACTCCCACGCCGGGCCACACTAGACATAGACAGGGAGCCTGTATAGTCAGCCACACCATCCATACTGTGAAGGTGTTAGGGCAGGGGAGTGGGTGCCAAATGAAAACACTCCCACCCTGGGTTCGCCGTAGACGGGGATTCCTTCCGACTTGCACACCAGGGGAAGCAGGCATGCGTTTGGCTGGTGGGGTCAGAGGGTCCCTTGAGGGGCTCCCAGACTCAGGAATGAAGTGCTCAGAAGGCCTAGACCTCCTAGCACGTGGGTGACTAAAAGAGGGCCCAGGAAAGACCTGCCTGGGCTCCTGCAATAAGTCTGATAGCCAGCCACTCAGGGCCTCTGGCCACAGCCACAGCTCTAAACTGGGACAGCATGTTGTTCAAGTCACCAACCTTTTGTTCTGCCTACAGGTGAAGTCCAGGAACAAAGGAAAAAACTGTCTGATGCTGTGATGAGCTCTGACTGAGCTCCGGCACGATCCCCCTGTTAGCAGAGTATTGAAATCATGCTGGAAGTTTGTTGTATGCAGTAATACGGCTTTACAGAATGGAGAAACATGAACACAGGAACAAGGAGCATCCAAGTACATAGAGAGAAGATAGACAAACATCCTGTTATATCACAGATAACATAACTATACACTATAATACTACAGCACCACCTACTGCTTAGACAGGCATAATGCATATGCAGTATATAGTCAGTTTATAAACAACTTTTCTGTTGTACTTTTCCAACACCCCCCTCCTCTCTACCCACTACAGGACACACCCTCTGCCTTGAACTCTTCAATCTGCTAAGCAGACTGCAGCATATCAAAATCACCCACTAATACTCCTCCTCCTCTGCAGGCCCCAGTCATGCTGGAACTCCTCCTAGTTTCACTCAGCTCCAGGCCATGTACTTTCCTGTTGTTTACCCCCCCCCCTCCCCAGCAGCAGTAAATCTTTAGGCTGTCAGCAGTTTAGCCTCTAGAGACTCATTGATTATCGGCACAGTGCCAAGAATACAGGTCAACTGAGGCTGTGTAAAGTAGGGCGAGACAGTGCCTTATTTGATTTTAAACTGTATAGGTAATCACTGTATGTTTACATATCTCCCAACTTTTTGAGGCCTATTAGCAAAAGTATGTAGGCATAGAACACACACCCTGCCACGCACCTCTTAAAAGACAATTATACAAAAAAATTATTAGTTAAACCCACAAGTGCTTTTTTTTAACACTACCATGCCTTTATACTGGCTTTGGAAATTTACAAATGCAGCAATTTAGAAATTGAAGGTTTAGCACTGGGAAACACTTTTTGAAAGACAAAAAGTGCATTTTATATACAACTATACAGTTAAGTCCAAAATGAGGGACAAATGAGGAAGAAAGAGGGACAGAAGGACTTTGTTCCAAATGATTATTATTATTATATAGGATTTATATAGCGCAACAGTTTGCGCAACGCTATACAACTTGAGGGAGGACAGTACAGTTACAATACACATGAGGAATCAGAGGGCCCTGCTCATTAGCGCTTACAATCTAGGAGGGAGGGTCAAGTGATACAATAGGTATTAACTGTGGGGGATGAGCTGATGGAGAAAATAAACATACAGTTGTTAGGTGTGGACAGGATAGGCTTCAAATCAGTCCCTCAAAATCAGGGACAGTTGGGAGCTATGTGTTTAACATTCTACATAGCTATACCTTCAAAATGGGCCAGCGTGAAGTGATCTATCAGGACCTAATTTTCTGACTAAAGTTCCACTTTAAGGTTAAGCAGACAGAAAGTGTTACCCTAGACCTTGCAGGTAACCAAGTAAAATGCTAAGTTAAACATAAAGAAAGGAAAAATAATTAGGAGAAAAACATTAAAAATACTCAACTTAGACCACAGCTCCTGGCCCTCTCACTAGGTGCTGGTGAGGTCACTCTGTCTTACCACAGGTTTCTGGGAAATCTATAAATCATTAGTCTTGTGAGAATGCTCTTCTACACAGTGAAAACCAAATGTTATTCAGTTAGGGTTTAAATCAAATTTAAAGCCCAGCTCTTGACAATTAAAAATTGACCTTTACAATGGGGCTGCACCCACATTGCAAGGGATAATTGCTCATTTATTTCTAGGGGAACAAAAAAGATGTACAGTACTTACCCAATCCTCTGCTCCTCCCTGCTGCTACTCTTCTCTCCTATGCTTTAATGGTCTAGAATCCTGATGCCATCAAGACCGAAGTAGGGTTCACAATGGACTTGTTGATGCTGAGGGACAGTCCACTACTGGAGCACAGGGGAGTGGAGGATCAGGTAAGCAAAAGTGTTTCTCCTCTCCCCTAGATAAAACAAGCAATTAACCCTTGCAGTGTGGGAACAGCCCCACTGCAAGGGATAATTTTAATTATTCCCAGAGTCAGCTTTAAAAGAGAATTATGAACTTTAAAAAAAACAAAAAAACATTTATATTCACCTAGGTGGATGCAGCATCGATCTGAAGCTGCATCTGTCCACTCCCAGCTCTGCAGTGAGAACTGAGTGATCAAACACCGCTGGCCGCTCAGTTCTCCACTCCGCTACGAGCAGAGAGCCGTGACTGTCAGTCATTGGCTCTCCGCTCTCCCCTCCATTGCCCAATTCAGTGATGAGCTGTGGAGGGGGGGGGGGAGTGGCCTCCTCAGGCTCTCAACGGATCGCTGAGAAGCTGAGCCAGCTGCCAGTCCAGGCATCTGGGTGGACCCCAACCATATGGTTAGGATCTTTTCTGAGCCTGGTCTGGCTCTATGACGTCAGTCGACAGCAGGCTTTAGCCCACTCTCAGCTGGAAACATGTCACAGGAGTTGCAGAATGAACTGCACTCCTGTGATTTACTGGAGAGAAGTATAGCCAAAATAGCTTTGGCCATACTTCTCCTTTAAGTGTTATAATTAGACAAGGATCAAAGTTCAGTGTTATGCAATAGATTAAGTTTTAAGGTTTAATTTTAGGGGGCAGGTTAGGAGGAAGGATACGTGGAGGAAGCCTTTACTGTACCTGGGAGAAACATGGGGGCTGCCATTGCTGGCCTTCTGATAATACTGTTAGCTTTCCGTCTGTCTGTGGATTCAATCTTTTTCTGAATCATTGCCATACAACAAGCATGCAGATTTCCAAATGTTCTCTCTGTAGGTTTCATTTACGTAAGAGGGTGAAAATACAGGCTTGAGTATTGTTGGAGAGTTAGAGATATATAGAAGCTTATAGTGACATTTGGAGTTATTTTTGGTCTGGTCCTAGGTTTCAGGTGCTTGAAAAGTAACATACCACACCTATACAGTCGCTAATGTGTTTCTCAATCCATTTAAAAGCTTAGTCCAATGAAATCTAGTATTTAAAACTGGATATCAATGTGCAAACACTCACCTCCCACTTTCCTTCTGGGATCTTCTGAAGTACCCGGATAACACATTTCACTTTCTTTTTCAGTGTTTAGGCAAATAAGGTAGTCCGCTCACTCTCTGTGGATTGACTGTGAAGAAATCAATAGGTGGAGCTTAATTATATTGTTTGGCCTCGAGAACAATAAGCGCACTGCTGGAAAACCAGAATAATGCGCTCAAGCTGGCTATACACATGGAAATCCAATTGTTTAATCATAATTATAATTAGATTTTCCATTTCATTTAAAAATAAAACCCCTAACCTACAACTAAAAGTACCTTGGAAAAGAGTTAAGTTTGACTAACTTTATTATACAGAAATGGATGAGAAGCAACAGGGGATATAAAGCAAATACATAAGCTAATTATATTACAAAAAATATTAAAAAAATTAAAATATAAGGCTGGCCATACAGGCGGTCCAAATTTCTTTCCTGCACGACCCCCTCCCCATCAGTACAGACAGTGGTGACAGTGGAGTCCCTTCTGGCAGGCCATTGTCTGCTCCCGGGGGGGGGGGGAAGCCTTCCTTGACGGACGCAAATCCGGCAGGCTGGTTGTACCCAAGTGGATCTATTGATCAACTTGGTACATCCAGCCTGCCCATTAATGGTTTGAACCTTGGCCGGTTCCTGCTGAACCAGCCGAGATTCGAACCGTGTATGACCGGCCCAACACACTGTCTGGTAATCCAGGCAAGGTTTCAGATATATTCAAAACACACCATTACCCATCCTCACTATTCTCACTGATCGAAGCTACAAACCTACTGTATTAACCTAGTTTTACTTTCAACAATCCTCTTGGAATCTGACATCAAGGATGTTGAGGTTCAACGAGCCAAAAGCGAACATAAAAAAAAACAAGAATACAAGACCAGGAGGTTTTTTTGACCCTATAAAAAATGTTTCAGACACCATAGCCCCCCATTTAACCACTCTCTTCAACCATATTAAGGAAGGGAATTCTTAAAACCCAGCTATGTTACATTCAGGGTTATTGTGACGGTTTGTAAATTCAACAAGTACCCCTCAAAATATTGCCCATTAAAGGCCAATTTCACTGCTTAGTATCAACCTAAAGCTTTTAAAAAATACTGGCCAGCCAATTAAATACCTTTCTTATAACAGCTTATACATAAAGACCATAAAGACAGGTTTATCCCAAGCAGACAAGTAGCGGATTGCATTTGTAAAACCATCCAACTTGCCACAATACCAAAATCGCATTCAGTGGAAATGACTCTTGCTCTTTGATGTCTGGAAGGCCTTTAATTCACTACCATGACCTTTTTTACATCCTTCTTAATCCTTTCTAATTTGGATTCAAGCCTTATATAATAACCTCAAAAAAGGTTGAATAGAAGCGGCACTTCTGACAGACCTTTAATAATTGGTGATTGCTACGGATAGTGCTGTGCCGTGACCAGATAAGAAGCCATAAAGTCACCAGCATTCCAAATCAATGCATTTCACATATTTATAGTGAAGACAGCATAAGTGATTTGAAACTGATGTTTCAGAGCCTCGGAGGATCCCTTCTTCAATTCTTGACATTGTGACACCTTGAGGAAGGGCCCCTGAAAGGGTGGTTTCTTATTACTTATATGACACTGTATTCACAATAAATAAAGCCTAAAATATTGCGGGTTTGAATAAAAAAATTCCCAAAAGAAAGGGACAAGGCAATGTTGACTACTAACTCTATCCCAGCCATTGAGCCATTGGCACATCAAAGGTCATAAAGCTAGGCATCAAAGTACATAAAATTACAGACATTTAGCCCATTCAAACAAAATTGCAGTGTGCTGCAACACACTTTTTTTGCATTAGGGTGAGTAATGATTGAGACACACATCAATGCACCTAAATAGGTCCTGCTGAATTTTTTTGCAGGACACCCCAATGCACATATGTGCTATAATGTAGCTGTGTTTTGAAGATTTGTTAGGTTGCCATTCAAAATAAATAACACTGCAATGCTAATGCTCGAACAATTTTCCAGTCTTTCATGCTTGCAGAATAATACATTTAACTCAGATGCCGATATATCTGTGAAGGTTGTTATTTATCTAGGTCATGGTATTCCTAGTTCAAGATATTTTTCTAGACTTATTCTGTAACATCAAAGATGTAGAAGATGTTTTGCTAATAATCCAAGCAGATTCCTAGATTCCTCAACTCTAATGAGTGTCAAGGACAAACCCTAGTATTTATATCCACACGGGTAATCCAGTCACCTTAAAGTGGAATTCCAGCCTAACCCTAACTACTCTTAAAGTGATTGTAAAGTTTCATTTTTTTTTTCATTAAAAGTAACAAACGTGTTATACTTATCTTCTCTGTGCAGTGGATTTCCACAGAGCAGCCCAGATCCTCCTCTTCTGGGGTCCCTCTTCGGTGCTCCTGGCCCCTCCCTCCTGATGAGTGCCCCCACAGCAAGCAGCTTGCTATGGGGCACCCAAGCCAAGCCACAGCTTTGTGTATCCATTCAGACACGGAGACGTGGCCTGGCCCACCCCTTTTCTCTCCTAATTGGCTGACTGACTTTGATTGACAGAAGTGGGATCCAATGGCCCTGCGCTGCTGTCTCAGCCAATATGGAGGGGAGTACCAGGCAGACGAGACATTGCTGCAACATCGCTGGATCTAGATGGGCTCAGGTGAGCATTAGAGATTAGAATACTAGGGGGGGGGGGGGGGGTCCTGCTGCACACAGAAGATTTTATAGAATGCATTAAAATAAAAAAAATCAGCATTTACAACCCCTTTAAAACTGCCCCTTTCCCCTTCCTAACACCTATTCTAACTATCCTGTTTAGAAAGATCTATATACTTACCTATTTCCAGGTCACTCCGGTCAGGTCACGTGACCCGGCGCCCCTTTGTCAGCCAGCATAGTTCCAGGGGAGCGCCGACAAAAATGGGCCATTGAAGCCTATGGGTGACATCATTACCGTAGGCTTTACTAGCCATTGTCGGAGCACTCTTCCCTATTTTCTGCTGCCTCCGCTGTCTGACACAGGAAAGATCACATGACTGGACCAAGGCAGCCTGAAAATAGGTAAGTATATCCATCTTTCTTACAAAGGTTTATAAGCATAGGTGTTAGGAGAGGGGACAATTTTAAGAGTATTTAGAGTTATGCTCAAATTCCACTTTAATCCAATCACCACAGATTATGCCAAGGCAGATTTTGATTGTCTAAGAACAGCATAGGAGGTTTGAAAGTTTGTAAAACCTCCTTGCCCTAATTACATAAACAAATAATCATGGTGCCCTATACACAAACTAAATTTATAGAATTTTTTCACACAAAATGAGCTTTCTTTTGGTGGTGATCACCACTCGGTTTTTTACTTTTTTTTATTAAATAAATGAAAAAAGACTAAAAATTTGTTTAAAATAAACAATATTTTTTTTACTTTCTACTTAAAAATATATCCAATAAAAAAAAACATTAAAATCTAATTTCTTCATAAATTTTAGCCAAAATGTATTCTGCTACATGTCTTTGGGGGCAGTCTGCAAGTGGTTAAAATGTATATGAACCCTAATGCCCTGTACACACGGTCAGATTTTCCAACGGAAAATGTTTGATGTGAGTTTGTTGTCGGAAATTCCGACCGTGTGTAGGCTCCATCAGACATTTTCCATTGGAATTTCCATCACACAAAATTTGAGATCTGGATCTCAAATTTTCTGACAACAAAATCCGTTCTCATAAATTCCGATCGTGTGTACACAATTCCGACGCACAAAGTTCCACGCATGCTCAGAATCAAGTACGAGACGGAAGCGCTCGGTCTGGTAAAACTAGCGTTCGTAATGGAGATAGCACATTCGTCACGCTGGAATTTTTTTAATCTTTTAATGCAGCGCATTCTCTTCTTCTTTAGAATGCTAGAATAATGAAGTTGTTTTGCTGCTGATATTCACACAGAGTTCTGAAAAAATGATTTCTTTATTATTTCTCGTGATGTCCTGAATAATATATATATTTTTTTTTTCGTCAGATCTCCCTAATAATGTGTTGTATTTTTTTATAGTAATATATATATATATATATATATATATTTATCAAGATCTCCTGTTTTATTTCTTTTTTTCTAGTGATCTCCATAATTTTTTTTTTCGTTTTGTGTGTCAAGTTACCACAACACCATTATTATCTTGTATTTTTTAACCTAAAGGAGGTTGGTGTTGGTGTCCCTTGTTAATTTGACATTGTATTTTTGAAATGTACCTGCCTCCTCACAAACAAACTGTCCTTTTTGAAGTAAAACACATAGGCAAGTATTTTAACAAAATAAATAGCCATACAACAGCCTGCATCTTTTGCCAGACCAGACAGAACCCAGGCCATCACACTCTTGTCTTCCTTAGACGCTTCCTTCCAGGCTGTGGCTCTGGTGTAGGAGTTGTGGCAGGAGGTGGAGGAGGAGGACGACGATGGTCGACCTCCTGGCTGCCACTTACCCCCGCCACCTCCTGACTGCCACTTACCCCCGCCACCTCCTGGCTGAGGCTTTCCTGTGTATGAAAAAGGCACATAGTTTTAGTTTTTTGGTCATTAATCACACACAATTTAGAGCTCATGACTGTTGCAAATTGAATGTTAACAAATAGAAAAGACTATCATTCTGAGCCCAGCATTTTTCATTCTTGTCCCAATCCTTTTTGGCCACTACTGTCTATTGATATGTAAACCACTTTGTTAAATCTGCAATTAGTGATCAATAATAACATTTACTTAACATCATTAATTTTATGACAAGAAATATGTTTAACAATGCTCTACCTGACTCAAGCTGGGCTCCTCCACATCTTCCTGCCTGGAAGGCCCAGGTTGGACGTTGGAAGCCTCAGCTGAGGTGGAAGGAAGCCTTGAAGGAAGACTGGAGAGTGCTGGCCTGGGTTCAGTCTGGCCTGACAGAAAATGCAGTCTGCCATTGTACCACAGCCTGGGAATTCTGGACCTTCTTTCGCTCCCTAAGATAAGTACTGCTCATGCCACCAATTAGGGCCTTCAAAGAGGTGATGTCTGCTGTGAGGATCATCGGCTTCACAAATTCAAGCAGTTTCTCCAGGGCTGCCTTCCTCTTTCTTAGGTTATTAAAAAATGGGTGGTTCACCTGCCACAGACAGGGCAGCTCCCTGAACATGTCAATGAATATTGCTAGAAATTCCCTATCATTGAATAGATCCATTTTCTCTGCAAGACTCAACACAAGACAAACCCTAATGTCAGGCTAAACTCTTCTAATCTTGTCCCAGTATAGGCCTCAATCTATAAGCAGTATAGGCCACTGATGCACCAAGTTAAAATTGTACCTTCGTTATCACGATCGGTGCTTCCGCTACTCCTTCCTCCACTCACAGATCGTACCTGATGCACGCTTATTACGCTTTATATACACTGCGAATGCGTGAAACTCCGCCCACCCCAGACGTTCTTTCTAGTCTATTCCCCGCCCCTTCTCTTTCTGCGCAGTGGGAGAGCACATGGCGGAGAAAGAGCAAGTGCATGCAGACAGTAGCAGCAACGATGAAAGCCCGGAGCCACGAATGTCCCGATTCTGGAGGAGATTTAAGGCCTCAAATATGTCATTTGTAGAGATGGTGGAGATGGTGGACATCTTGAAGAGGGCCGACTATGATGGGAAGCATGGACCTTACCCAAATCCAAATGTGAGAAAGGCCAAGATCATGGCTAAAGTTGTGAGAAGTCTGCACAGGAATTTTGGGGTATGGCGATCCAAGGATCAACTGAGGAAATGATGGTCAGACCTGAAAATGAGGGAGCACGATCAGTACAGAAAGATCAAGAGAGTTCTTCAAAAAAGTAAGAAGTTGTCGTGTGTTCCTATTATTATTATTACTTGCATGCTGCTCCATGGCAACTTTCAGGTTCGTGGGAACAGTAATCGTTCGTAGTAAACACCGTTTGTTCGCCCACTAATACGATGTTTTTAGCAGATACAGATAACTACATTTGTTCAGGCCTATTTGTATTAAATAAAGTTTATGACATTGTTGTCTAGATGGGTTTGTACTAGAATGAAATGCAAACTTGATTTAGTGTAAGGAGAGGACACTCAGCAGCTGTTTACACATCTGGACGCAGGAGCACTAGTGTGGGACACCAGAACAAACTTTTTAGGGTGTCCCACACAGGTGTCCCACACAGGTGCACCAGTGGATATTAGGGGTGTCTCCATGTGTGAAAATTGTACAAAAAAGGTAAGTATTCCAGCTTTATAAAGGGAAAAAAATAATATCTTCAGCTTGGAACTCTGCCCAAAAAGACAATTGTACTACACTTCCAAGCAATGTTTCATATTCCTATTTATGCCCTCAAATATCTGTGTGCTAAGTATACCTTTTTTTCTATTCACATAGGGGAGAAAAGACTCAGGACATCTGAGGACACCAGGGACCCCCAACCTCATAAAGAAAAGCAAATCCCCACACCACAACCAGAAGATGTGGAGGAAGGAGAGGTTTATGAAGTGTGCGAAATAGTGACCACAACAGGTGAGTGTCTGAGACCACAGCTTCAGGTAATAGATGGATGCCTGCATATTTATAATATATGGTGTGTTTTTTTATTTTAGGTGATGTGGATGTTGTGGAAGAAAATTCGCAATTCACAAGTGCAAGTGCACACGTCCTTATCGGGGAGATCGTGGTGTACAATTGTGATTTACAAAAGATTAAGGAAGAAATCAATGATATTGAAATAAGACACAAAAACATCATTGATCTTTTAGGCCGAATCTAAAAAACACCTAAAGTCTTCATTTTTTTGCTATTTTTCACCAGTTTTTTAAGTATCTTGAAAGCCAAATTTTGAAGATGCACACAGTGTGTCAACATGTGCTATCTGCCATCACGGGATATCAAGGCACGTGTTTTGGGGGTGCAACCCCTTCCTCGCAACTAAAGTAGCTGAGAGGAAGGTGTTGCACCCCCGAAACAGGTCCATTGATCCCCCATGATGGGAGCTAGCACATGTTGACATTAGGCATGGGATCAAGAAGGAAATCCCCATTTTGACTGTCAATTTGCGTGCATCTTCAAAATTTGGCTTTCACAGGGGTGACATCACCACATCTGATGAAGGCAATATCAACACAGTTTGGTATTGTTTTATGGTTTTAAACATGCCTATTTAACACAAAAAAAGGCTTTTTGTACTGTCTATACCAAAAATGTTATTCCAAAAATATGTTGGTTTGTTCAAAAACCCTTTTCTAAAGCACATGTGAATGTGCACAGAGTAAAACATTTTTAAATCAACAATGTGTGGCTTCTTTCAATGCTCAATAGCAGTTTTGGTACTAAGTTGGTGTTTACAGTGACAATGGGGGTTATTTACTAAAGGCAAATCCACTTTGCACTACAAGTGCACTTTCAGTGCAGTTTCAAGTGCACTTTTGCAGTGCACTTGGAGTGCACAGTGGATTTTCCTTTAGTAAATAACTCTCACAGTGCTTTATAATTTGCCAAAATAACGCCATTTTCTTGACTCCCAAAAATTCATTTGTGGTGTTGAAAATGGTGATTCTTTTTATCATTAATGCATTACATACATTAACAACAAAAACAAGGCGTGTGTGTAGCAGACCCACAACACAATAGTTGGCTGAAGAAGAGATTGTCACCTCATGTATCAAATAAATTACATTTGCACTATTGAGGAAAATGGCCAAAAAGAAAAGCCCATTGAAGAACCTAGGAGACAGCTAAAAGAAACATAAGCATTAAATCTTAGGAATTATTATTTCAGTTTAACAAAAAAAAATATTTTAAAAATGTTTCTTAAACATTGTCTGGCATATCAATGGCCCCCCTACCCACAAAGTACTCTAGATACTTTTCACGAACTTCGCGGGTGCTTTGGGGGGGCAAGCCAGGACGGGCAGCTTCAAGAGCCATCAGATGTGTTGGATCCGGTAATAAGCCGGCCTCAGTCCCAACTGAGACCGCATAGTTTGATGCATTTTTTCTCAAAAAGTTATGTAATATGCAGCATGCAAGAACGGTGTGATTGATGTTATATTCCGCCATGTTTATTGCAGTGAGGAATAGGCGGAACCGGCTGGCTATTATCCCGAAAGCATTCTCCACCACTCTTCTGGCTCTGGCCAACCGGTAGTTAAAAACCCTCTAGTCCGGGGTGAGGGTCCTCATCGGGAACGGCTGCATCAGGTGATCACCCAGCCCAAACGCTTCATCAGCAACAAAGACGAATGGGAGTCCTTCCGCGTTCTCTTCAGCAGGTGGCAATTCCAAGCCACCATTCTGGAGCCATCTGTAAAACTCAGTCTGGGCAATGACTCCACCATCCGACATCCGGCCATTCTTCCCCACGTCCACATAGAGAAACTCATATGTTGCAGACACCACCGCCAACATCACAATACTATTAAGCCCCTTATAGTTGTAATAGTATGACCCTGAGCGGACGTGTTTCCCATCAATTGCCCCTCCGCAGTCCCACCACTGGGCAAATTGGGAAGCCACAGTCTGCCATTCCTGTGGCGTTGAAGGAAACTGTGGAGTCAAACAAGAAAAAAAATGAGTAATTTTGCACATAACATTGCAAGCAGATTAGACACAAACATTCTCTAACATCAACTGACTATACACCAGGGGCAAATTGGCTGCACACCCCGAAATGATATTTTCTAAAAAGAATTGTAGAAGTTCCCCATGGGGTTTTTAAGCAGCAAGCGAAAAGTTTTATATAAAAAAATGTTTTTATTAGAAAAATACTCCGAACATACTTTAAAGACTACAAAGATTTAAAATATGAGCTCCGGTTACACATAGAATCAAGTATATAAGGTACATATCTTGGTTATGCTAAAAATTTGTCACAAAATCGCACAATAAATCGCAAGGAGTGTATGTGTGTTACCACTCCAAGCAGTATCGTTAATGGTTATAGTAATGCTTGCCAATAACGAAGACCCCGAGACCCCATACTGCTTGGAGTGGTAACACACATACACTCCTTGCGATTTATTGTGCGATTTTGTGACAAATTTTCAGCATAACCAAGATATGTACCCTATATACTTGATTCTATGTGTAACCGGAGCTCATATTTTAAATCTTTGTAGTCTTTAAAGTATGTTCGGAGTATTTTTCTAATAGAAACATTTTTTTATATAAAACTTTTTGCTTGCTGCTTAAAAACCCCATGGGGAACTTCTACAATTCTTTTTAGAAGACACAAACATTCTTGGCCAACATCAGTATAACATTTATTTTAAGGAGTATTTAAAGACAAAAATGTAAGGATTCCTCACCCCCTCTGATGGCCCATTGTAAAAAATTCAGGGGGGGGAGGTGTTTTGGACAGGTAACCCTCTCCACTTCATTGAGAGCTGAATTCTTAAATAATGTGAATTACTTTGGCCAGTCCTTTCTTACTTACACTATTGGAAGCCCTCTGGACAGGTAAGAAGTGTCAAAATACAAAAATATAAATACACACTGTACAAATTGAAACGTTTTTTGACATTCTGTAATTACCTATCAAGATAATAGGAGAACAAAACTTTAAACAGTACCATTTGAAAGTATTCAGGCAGGCCCTTTCACTACATGCTTTGGTGAATTCATCCATAAATATGAACTCAAAAGAGGTGGGTATAGTGTGTATGGGTTTGGCAAAGTCAGCAGAGGATTGGTATCGGTTGACTTAGCAGTTGGGGGGGAGGGAGGATTCCAAATGATTTTGGAACCCCAAAAAAAGCCTCTGGCACTCTGCATGAATTTAAGCACACAATTAACATTTAAACACATTTTATGGAGTGTTTAGGGTAAAGCAGTACTATGGAGCTGACAAAATACATTGTTAAGTGACTGGGCTAGGTGTGTATGGGCCCAGGATAGCATGCTGGGGAGGTTAGTGAAGGCAAATATGCATGAAGGACAAAAAAGGAAGTTTAAAAACTTCCAGCATTCATAAAATCTGGTCCAAGACCAAATATATACAGGGAGTGACATGGTATACAGATTACAGCCCAATATGGTTTAATGCTACGTACCCAGAAATAGCCAAGATACAACATGGGGCGAAGTGGAGGAGATATGGAGTGCTATATATTAAACAGATTTTTCAGAATGGGAAAATGCACACATTTGAGGCTCTACAGAGGATCTTTGGGTTACCACAGTCTATGCAGTTTTACTACATGCAATTGAAACATGCTGTGGTGGCTCAGAGTAAATCCTCAGACTGGATCACCTCACCCACACCTTTGTTTAATCTGATTGCAGGGGTTACCAACACTAAGGGATTTATTTCTCAATGTTACAGTATGCTACTACAGAGCTTTCTAAGTAAACATCCTTTAGGTATGCTGACAAAATGGGAGAAGGATTTTGGTCCTCTTGATGGAGATCAATGGGAGGAGGTGTTGCAGGCGGTACCCATTTGCTCTCTAAATGTCACGCAGAGATTAACACAACTATATATCATTCTTAGAGTATACTATACCCCCCATAGATTGCATGTTATGGGCCTTCGGCCCACCCCACTCTGTACCAGATGTAAAAGGGAACATGGGGACCTGATCCACCTACTGTGGAGGTGCCCAAAGCTCCACCTCTATTGGAGGGGGGTGGTGGACACCGTTAACAGGGTATTTCAGGTTACGATGCCCACTGATCCAAAACACTGTCTGCTTAATGTAATAGATGAGCTGGGATGGGAGGAAAGTACTAGAGTGGCAATTACTAGAGTTATGTTCATGGCACGGAAACTAATAATGACAGATTGGATATCAGAGGAGCCTCCTGCTCATAAAGAGTGGATTAATGCTATAGGGGAACTGTTGCGGAAGGAAAAAATAATTTACCAACACAGAGGTTGCCCACAGAAGTTTGAGAAAATTTGGGGATCTTGGCTAAATGTCCCTAGGCTTGCCCCGGTGGATTTGGTTGTGGGCAGATTGTTGGGTATGGGTATGTGAGATATCATATGTCATATTGTTGAAACCATTTCTTCCTGGTGTATATACCCGTATATAACTTGCTTTCTTTTCATATCCATTGTGAGACGCTGGGGGATGTTAACTAATTATTTAACAAAAGAAATAATAAACAATATAAAAAAAAAAAAAATAAAGAATAATAAAAGGGGGTATTAAGGTGTTTACAAGCCAAGTAGATAGATTATTCAATGACTCAGGAAATGCTAGATTATCTATACAAACTGAGGTGCATGCAATTATGATGTTACTAAAGGTAAATTGTTATATAGAATACAAATATAATGTCGGTATGTTTTTCTATATGTTTTTTCTCAATAAAAACTTGTTTTTGGATATAAAAAAAAAAAAACTTCCAGCATGCATGAGGACAAAGAGGACATTCACAGCATATTACAGTCATGGTAATTAGGGAATGATGAAATAAATACAATACATTACCAAACATTAAATACATAGAATGTGATGTTAAAGGAGAAATCTTACCTTAATATAGTCCTTCTGCAGGACCTAAATAATGGCAGAACAGGTTTCTGGAATAATGATTCCCAATACCTGGGGGGAGATGCCTGTTGAGAACTTGATGTCCTACAGACTTCTCCCCGTCGCCAAGTACCGCAATGTGGCGACTAGCCTCTGCTCAGGAGTGATGGCTTGCCACATGCAGGTCATAATATAAGGGGACAGCAAAGCCTACAAATGGTGAAAAATGGGGTCCGTCATCCAGAGATAATTCCTGAAATCATCAGGATTATTCTCACAGATCTCCCGCAACAAAGGCATGTGTGAGAATTGGTCACGCTGGAGTAACCAATTCTTGGTCCATGAACTCTTCCCCACCCTGTTCATGGACTAGGCTTGGGTCAAAGTAATAAGAACCCCAACACCAAGCCCCTGCATAGCACGAACTCTACGAGGAGTACGTAACCGCAACATGGCTTCAAAATGGTTGGCTGGTCAGAACGAACTAACAGAATGCACTGAAAAACAGAAAGGTCTGAGAAGAGCGAGCTGAAAATCAGAAACAAACGGACAAGAATGCACTGCAGAATCAAATACGTACTATGAAATACGCACTGAAAAACAAATGCGAACTGACTACACGCACTGAAAACCAGATACGAACCCATAAGCACAAACTGAAGAGCAGTAACGATCTGAAAAGCACGAGGCTGAAAAGCGCGAATCGTCTCTCACCAAACTTCGACTAACACGCGATTAGCAGAAGGAGCCCAAAGGGTGGCGCACTTGGTATTGAACTTCTCTTTTCTAGTGCCGTCATACGTGTTGTACGTCACCGCGTTCTTGACGTTCGGAATTTCCGATAAGATTTGTGTGACCGTGTGTATGCAAGACAAGTTTGAGCCAACATCCATTGAAAAAAAACCATGGATTTTATTATCGGAATGTCCGATTGTGTGTACGCGGCATGACAATAAACTTCTCTTATTTGTTCACATTTGGACTGCTAAATATACCATTGAAAGTGTTTTGTTATATCTGTTGCAAAAAATACCTGTTGATTTTGCCAGAAATTGTGTGAGCTAATAACTTTCTGTGCTCTTTATATCTGTTTACAAGGAGGGTTTAAAGAGAGGAATAAGCAGGAAAAGCAGAGAAGAGGTCTGTGTTCTTGCAATGCATCAGTCGGCTTGGCTGACAACCTATGCTTTGGAATTCTGAGCCCAAAATTCCATATCAAAGAGGAAGGTATGTACACACTATATTTCTGACAAATCAACAGGTATCTTTCTGTATTTTCAGTATGCTTAAAGGGATAAAACAAAGAAATGCACATCCCAGATAACAAGCAATTGTGCTGCAAGTTTGAAAATGACTTGCTAAGCTATTGCTAGACTTGCCAGGCTTTACAAGTTTGTTCCACAATTGCAGAAAGTCTGCATTGCATGACTCCAGGTCAACTTTCTTTGCAAACATTCTGCAAGTCTGCTGCAAGTTCTGGTTCAGTTATGTTGTACAATAGTCATCCCACCACAGGGGTCACTGTGACTGAATTTTCATGCTGTGGACTTGCAGAGCTCTTGTTGTAGAATCACCACTGCAACTTTGCTCTTTTTAGTGCTTGTGCTTCAAGTGTTCTGCAAGTGTACAACTTGCCAGTGAAAATGTGCAGCAAGTTAACAGACTTTCAATCCAACACTGCTACAAATTTGTGGCAAGTTATCTTTGCTATCTGGGATGTATTACAGAGATCAGAGATTTACGAAATATGATTTTTTTTCTTTTTGCTTTGACATACACATTAAAGTGATTGTAAACCTTATTTTTTAAAAAATAACAAACATACTTACTTGCTCTGTGTAATGGTTCTGCACAGAGCAGCCCCATCCTCCTTCTCAGATGCTGGCACTCCTGGATGTTTCCCTGAGTGCCCCATAGCAAGTGGCTTGCTCATACTGGCTCGCTCCCGAACTGGCTCTGTGTGTCACACACAGAGCGGCTTGGCCCTACTCTCCCTGCTCCCTCCTCACTGGCTGTGATTGACAGCAGCGGGAGCCAATGGCTCCTGTTGCTATCTCTGAGCCATTGCTCTTGTGTACATCCCTGGATTGAGATAGGGCTTACGTAATTTTAACAGGGACCTTATGTTTTGCTTGCGTTTATCTAGCAAGGTTACTTTGCAGTATAAGCAAGGAAACTCAGACCTCTGCAGTATACAAATGTGCTTTTACTATAAAAAAATGCTGTACATACAAAACTATTACAATATTAGGAATACAAATCACGACTGACATATATATCAAGCAAGATGCCTAGCAAATAAGTAGAAACTATGGTCTGTAACAGTTGAAATACGCTTAAAAGTTACTTAACTCCAGTTACTGTGTGTTTGTGATCTCCATTGACAACTAGGACTCTAAGAGCCGGTTCACACAGGGGCGACTTGTCAGGCGACCTAGCCGCCTGACAAGTCGCCTCCCGTTCTGTACAATGGAACCGTTCTAATAGGAGCGACGTAAGTCGCTCCGACTTAGAAAAAGGGTCCTGTACTACTTTGGGGGCGACTTGGGACGACTTGCATAGACTTCTATACAGAAGTCGTTTTGCAAGTTGCCGCGGAAGTCGTTTGCAAGTCGTGCCGCCCCTGTGTAAACCGGGGCTTAAGGCTTCTTAAGCAGTTGGTGGAGAATCAGGCAAAAGAGTCTTTAGATCCTCTGGCTGGTTACAAACCTACCTGCTATGGTGTTAATGCATGATGAAGTCCCTCTTATATGTTAGGTTGTTTACCATAATAACCAACTAACAGAAAAACATCTGTAGCTTTCAATTTTGAGAGGCACTGTCAAATTCTACCTATTACCTGTTTACTGTAACTATAAAGACAATAGACTGCTGAAACTGTCAACTGAATACAACAATGGTATCTACAGTATCTAACAAAAGTAAGTACACCCCTCACATTTTTGTAAATATTTTATTTTATTATATCTTTTCATGTGACAACACTGAAGAAATGACACTTTGCTGCAAAGTAAAGTAGTGAGTGTATAGCTTGATAACAGTGTACATTTGCGGTCCCCTCAAAATAACTCAACACACATCCATTAATGTCTAAACTGTTGGCAACAAAAGTGAGTACACCCCTAAGTGAAAATGTCCAAATTAGGCCCAATCAGCCATTTTCCTCCCTGGTGTCATGTGACTTGTTAGTGTTACATGGTCTCAGGTGTGAATGGGGAGCAGGTGTGTTAAATTTGGTGTTATCGCTCCTATTATTTGGTTCAGATGGTGTCAAGCGTGTATGGGGCAACCAGGTGAGGAGTACAAAGACAAGTGTGTCTTGCCTACAGTCAAGCATGGTGGTGGGAGTGTCATGGTCTGGGCCTGCATGAGTGCTGCTGGCAGTGGGGAGCTACAGTTCATTGAGGGAACCATGAATGCCAACATGTACTGTGATATACTGAAGCAAAGCATGATCCCCTCCCTTTGTAGACTGGGCCGCAGGGCAGTATTCCAACATGATAACGACCCCAAACACACCTCCAAGGTGACCATTGCATTGCTAAAAAAGCTAAGGGTAAAGGTGATGGACTGGCCAAGCATGTCTCCAAACCTAAACCTTATTAGGCATCTGCGGGGCATCCTCAAATGGAAGGTGGAGGAGCGCAAGGTCCACCAGCACCAGCCAGATTTCGTCATGTCTTCTATTTATGTGGAAAAAATGTGGAAAATCATTTTTCTTCCACTTCACAATTACCGTATTTATCGGCGTATAACATGCACTTTTTTCCCCTTAAAATTAGGGGGAAATCGTGGGTGCGTGTTATACTCCGATCGCCGCTATTTTGTGATCTGTTGGAGCGATCGCCGCCGACATTCACATAGCGTGTATTTTTAAATATGGCGCCGCGGAGTTCGGAGGGACTCGCCGGCGCTCGTTCAGCTGAGGACACAGTGACTGGGCGGAGCCGAGATACACATAGCCGAGGGTTCTCTGCGGTTCTCGGCTCTTCTCGGCGTCGTTCACAGTCACGCCCAGTCCCGCCATTGGACCTGTGTTATGTCCATCATGGGGACTGGGCGTGACTGTGAACGGCGCCGAGAAGAGCCGAGAACCCTCGGCTATGTGTATCTCGGCTCCGCCCAGTCACTGTGTCCTCGGCGGCGCTCGTTCAGCTGAACGAGCGCCGCCGAGTCCCTCCGAACTCCGTGGCGCCATATTTAAAAATCCAAACTAAACTTTTGTATGTCGGCGGCGACAAGGCTGCACGGACCACTGGGGCAAGGCTGCACTGGGGCAAAGCTGCACTGGGGCAAGGCTGCACTGACAAGGCTGCACTGACAAGGCTGCACTGGGGCAAGGCTGCACTGGGGCAAGGCTGCACTGGGGCAAAGCTGCACTGACAAGGCTGCACTGGGGCAAAGCTGCACTGACAAGGCTGCACTGGGGCAAAGCTGCACTGACAAGGCTGCACTGGGGCAAAGCTGCACTGACAAGGCTGCACTGGGGCAAAGCTGCACTGACAAGGCTGCACTGGACACTGGGGCAAGGCTGCAAATGGACACGATAATGCTGCATTGATGGGCATTTAAATGTAAGTTTTTTTTCCTTAAACTTCCCTCCTAAAAGTTTTTTTCCATAAAATTCCCCCCTAAACTTGGGGTGCGTGTTATACGCCGGCGCGTGTTATACGCCGGCGCGTGTTATACGCCGATAAATACGGTATGTGCCACTTTGTATTGGTCTATCACATAAAATCCCAATAAAATACATTTACGTTTTTGGTTGTAACATGACAAAATATGGAAAATTTCAAGGGGTATGAATAGTTTTTCAAGGCACTGTAGATGGCTTTTTCCACACCAATTGTCCTCTCTAGCCAAAATGTGTACCTCACTCTTCACAAAAGAACATCAATTTTTTCCTACACACTAAGAAAAGGTCAAAACATAATGAAAATATCTATATGTATGGCCAGAAACGCTTTTACAATCTCTGGGCACTTGTGAGCTGTAGTACTCATAAACACTTAATGACATAAGAAAAAAATAAGAAAAACATAACAAAAATTAAAAAAATATACAGTACATTTAAGTAACTTCAACCACACATTTTTAGAATACTGAAGGTCACTGTATTGGTTGAAAGACAGGTGATTGGTTACACCTGTGATAGAATATTTATTGAATATTGAAGAGCCATCAGCTGAAGCCCAAAACTAGACATGTGCAATTAGTTTAGTTCCAAATTCGTTTAACAAATTTAGACTAATTCAGAAATATCCAAATTTTAGAATTTCCGAATTTTTTCAAATATTCAGAAATTCGAAAAAATACGAATTTTCCGAAATTCGGAAATTAAAAAATTTGGAAATTCAAAAATTCTAAATTTCGGAAACTGGAAAATTTGGAAATTCGAAAACCCAAAATTTCGGAAATTCGGAAATTCAAAATTAGAAAATTTGGAAATTAGAAAATCTGAAAATCCGGAAATTCGAAAATTCGGAAATACGAATGAAAATCTGAAAATTCAAAAAGAACGAAAATCTGAAAAATTCAAAAACCTGAAAACTTGAAAATCTGAAATAATAACCAACTACTAATAACTTAACTATTACTAACTATTAAATTATAGGTATTGGAATTTCCTTTCTAATTTGACTGTTAGTGAACATAACGAATACAAATTTATCCGAAGTTACAAATTATCCGTAATAACGAATGCCATATCTAAACAAATGGAACGTAGCAAATTAATAACAATTAATAACAATAATAATCTTAATTCTCTTGTATTTTATTGTATTATAACTGTATTGTCTCCTTTTTATATTGTAAAGTGCTGTGTAAACTGTTGGCGCTATATAAATCCTGTATAATAATAATAATAATAAAAACGTATTATTATTATTTATTATTATTTTGTTTCGTTCCATTTGTTTAAATGTGGCATTCTTTATTTTGGATAATTTGTAGCTTTAGATAAATTCGTATTCATTACGTTCACTAACAGCCAAATTTGGAAGGAAATTCCAATACCTATAATTTAATAGTTTGTTATTATAAGTTAGTTAGTTATTATTTCGAATTTCTGTATTTTTGGATTTTCGTTCTAATTTTCGGATTTTCCTTTCTTATTTTCGGATTTTCGAATTTCCGAATTTTCAAATTTCCGAATTTCTGAATTGTCGAATTTCCAAATTTCCAAATTCCGAATTTTTTCAAATTTTCGAATTTCCGAATTTTACGAATTCCAAATTTTCTAATGGTGAATGTTCGAATTTTTCTGAATTTTTAATTTTCGAATTTCCGAATTCCGAATTTTCGCATTTCCGAATTTTTAAATGTACGAATTTACCAATACCGAATTTTCAAATTTACGATTTTTCGAATTTCCGAAAACAAAAAACGAATGAAACAAAAACGAACAAGTTTTTCGGCAGTGCACATGTCTACCCATAACTGAATCAATGTATCCTAAAGCCCTTCTATACACAAAGCTTTTTGTACTCTCACCTCCGATGTACCAGGCGCTTCTATAAGGTTAGTTATATCTGTTTGATGAGTGCAAAATTTTTTGCACTTTTCAAAAGGACTGTTTTTTTATGTTTGACGTGGATTTACAAGATTTTTTCACAATTAATTTAAAGACATTTATTAGATTTTTTTTTTGGACACGTTTATTGTTTGGCTATATGAGCGCTACTGTGGAAAAGTTATATATGCACACTGTTATATATTTATGTTTTCACCTTTTGTTAAGTTTTATGTCATTTAAGTAGCAGCACTATTATTGGATATTTTGCATCTAAGCGCAGTGAGATTGGACGGGCCGCTCACTGCGTATCGGCATGACGCTTGACGCTAACGTGTGATGTCATGTTTTGCGTCATCATGTGGGCGTCTAGTCCATTCTGGCCGACGTTCCGTGGGGAGGTCTTTGGCACCACTTGCGGGTGGCATTTGCAGCCAACTCTTGGACGCCCCTCCTCTGTCAGAATGATCGGGCCCTGCGTGCATTGGGCACATAAGTATCACTCACAGTTACAGCCTTTCACTTGCACACATTACACATTAATATAAGGTAATCTATACTGGCACAGTTATAGTGGTTTGTGCACTTACTTTATTCACCCTTCCACTATAACCCTGCTCTCTATGGGTATTCAACATGAGGATTTTTCCACCACTTTGTGCACTCTTGTTTTTCTGTTCCCCACCCAGCCTTAGTGACTTCCACACTCTCTGGTTCCTTCTCTGGTTCCTTCTCCTGGCTCCTTCTCTCTCCTTCTCCACACTTTTTTAGCCATCCTTATATTTTCATGGTGCAAGGTGCATATCCCTTACTTTTATTATTACTACTTTACATGTGAGACTCTTACTATTATTACCATTTATATATTTTTTTACAGATTTTGGGATTATGCACCATCACCCAACACACATGGAGTTTTTTTTTTCCGGGGGATACTCTGTGCGGGTCTGCACTGCCTATGGGTCCCGTACCTTAGCTCCTGTTATGGGCTACCCCATGGGTCCCTGGTTCGACTACACCGCATGTCTTGCTTTTTAGCGCCATGTAAGTTTTAGGATTGGATACTTCCTCTCCTTTCTATGTTATATATTATTATCATCCCGCAGCACCAGTTCTGCTTACCAAAAGTGGCCCACTTGGATTTATTGGTACCTTTGTCTTTTTTTAGACAAGCTGACGCATTCGTCCCGAAGAGTGGTTTATACCATGAAACGTGTCGGACCTATTTAGGATGCAGTCATGACTTTTATTTGCCATGTTCCCTTTATTCCTACAGTACATCTGTTACCACACACCATTTTGATTACATGGAGCCCTGTATATTGGCAGCGGGCACGTGTTGTTTTACCCTTTATGTATGTATTTATTATGTATTTACAGTGAAACCTTGGTTAATGAGTAACACGGTTAACGAGCGTTTTGAAAGGCGAGCAACTTTTTTCAAAAATCCTGACTTGGTTTGTGAGTGTTGTCTCGCAAAATGAGCAGAATTCAAGCTAATGTGATGTGCTGTACCGCATTTGGCCAGAGGGGTGGGGGCGTCGGTGACACTCAGAGCGGCTCGGAGCCATTCGGAGCTGTTCGAAAATATTCAGAATCACTTGGAAATTCTTGGAAACACTCGGAAATACTCCATTTCTGAGCCTTTCCGAGAGTTTCCGAGTTCAGCCGAGCTGTCCCCGAGTATTTCCGAGGCTCTACGGTGCCCCCCTCCACCTCTGGCCACATACGGTATTGCATGCAATAGAAGTCAATGCGGAACAAATTATCTTTGTTTCCATTGTCTTCTATGGGGAAACTCGATTTGATATGCGAGTGGTTTGGATTACAAACATTCTCCTGGAACGGATTATGCTCGTAATCCAAGGTTCCACTGTATATATATCATATGTATTCGTTATTTGTACATACAGCATATGACTTTCGCATGTAAACTTTATGTGCTAGATATACTTTTTGACAATAAATACGTTTATATATTTTTACCAATGTTCTGCCAAATGCTTCATTTAAAGTCACAAACTTTTCCCCTTTGTAACTCAATTAGGGATAGAGACACATCCTTTATGTGCCTCATTTAAAGTCCCACCCATTTTTCTTACAAACTTGTCACATTGTGTTTTAAAAGACTCATCCAATTTGGCTTGGGATTGAGCCTGCAAAAAGTCCCACATAAGAAGCGGTTTGCTATGGTGGCACACAGAGAAGAGGAGGAGCCAAGAGCGACCCCAAAAGAGGAGGATTAGGGCCACTGCACAAAGCTGGTAAGTTGTTTGTCATTAAAAGAAAAAACTTTACTATCCCTTTATGGTAAAGACCAGGCAGATACAAAAGATCACTCTGTAATACAGTGATGTGTTCATTACAAAATAACTGGAAGCATTTTAAATACAGCTAGTATAAGAATCTGCATTTATCTTTATATCAGCTCTCTGTAAGGCAGCAGACTAAGAGAGGGGAAGCTCTGAACTGTAGGTTAAAGTCTAATGCCCTGTACACACGGTCGGACATTGATCGGACATTCCAACAACAAAATCCATGGATTTTTTCCGACGGATGTTGGTTCAAACTTGTCTTGCATACACACGGTCACACAAAGTTGTCAGAAAATCCGATCGTTCTGAACGTGGTGATGTAAAACACGTACGTCGGGACTATAAACGGGGGAAGTAGCCAATAGCTTTCATCTCTTAAATTATTCTGAGCATGGGTGGCACTTTGTGCGTCGGATTTGTGTACACACGATCGGAATTTCCGACAACGGATTTTGTTGTCGGAAAATTTTATAGCCTGCACTCAAACTTTGTGTGTCAGAAATTCCTATGGAAAATGTGTGATGGAGCCCACACATGGTCGGAATTTCCGACAACAAGGTCCTATCACACATTTTCCGTCGGAAAATCCGACCGTGTGTACAGGGCATAAGTGAAACATGCCCTTAAAGGAGAACTAAAATCCACAGCGTGTCATTCCGATACATCTGACTGGGCTGTTAACATCTTCCAGGCTCTTGTGATTGGCTTTATATAGGGGGTGTACCTCCTCTCCCATGTGGCTGATGTTTATATGAGCTCTTGGATGGCTATTTCTGGGCTGGTCTCAGTCTGCAGGGCGTTTGTCCTGTCCCTTGTTGCATTTCAACCATTGCCATATCCATGGGTCTATTCCCGTTCAGAGCAGGTAAGTATAGGCATGTTTGTTATTTTTATAAAAAAAAAAAAAGGAGGTTTACAGTATTACTCAAATTAAAGTAGTTGTGTAGCATAGGTGGGGGTGTTAAAAAATGATCTCCACTGGGTGCCCTATATGTTAGGTATACTGCACACTGCATTCTTTATTTTTTATTATTATACCTCCAACTTACTCTTCACACAAATTTCTCATGAGCTATAGATAAAAAATAGTTCCCAACTGTCCCTTTTTTTGGAGGGATTGTTTGTTTTTGGAACCAATTTCTAATTTTTCCTCCTCTTTTCTTATCAGTTGTCTCTTTTTTTCGTCTGATATAGAGACCTCTATACGAAATATTTACTCTTTAACTGCACTAAATCTTTAATCCAACCTCTAAGTTATTTCCTTTGTCATCTTGAAAAGCCAGTGGTGGTGAAAAAAAGCATTTGTTATTTAAGTCAATCACTTTTTTTTTCCATATGTTGCATTCACACCCGAAGGAACTGCTGTTTCTTCAAGTCCCCTGTTCTTAGTGCCCACGTCTCTGAAAGAAGCACCGCACTCCCTGACAAACCCACAGCTTTAAATGGGCTTTAATGAACAGGCAAAAGCATGCAGAGAAGAAATTAGTGGAACAACCAACACTGATAATACAACTCAATAGGGGTTGACTAATTATTGGAGCGGCCGATTATTATGGATGATATTCAAAATGTTTTTAATAATCGGTATGGGTCAGAAACGTACTGATAGCGCTCACTGCAGTCTCTACCAATCTGGTCCTCCAGATACAATTTAAAGCGGGGGTCCTCAACCCCCGGGCGGCGGCCCAGTACCGGGATGTGGCACCTCTGCAGCTGGGCTGCAAAGACTGCGGGCAGCAAAGAGATGACACCATCTCTCACTGCCCGCCTTGCATCGTATCACCACTGTTCTGACCCTACAGCAGGGTCGCAAAGACTGCTCTTGACAGAGCTGCAGCCTCAGGCGAGCAGAGAGAAAGTTATGTTATCTCTCACCACCCACCCGCATGTGGAAGTTTACCAGCTCGGACACCGCTGGGGAGCGGCTGCCAGAAGCAGAGTAAGTAGTGACAAGCTGCAGATGGGTGGCAGGGGACAGTGACAAGTGACACACTGCATATGGGTGGCAGGTGACAGTGGCAAGGGACATGCTGCATATGGGTGGCAGGTTGACAGTGGCAAGTGACATGCTGCATCTAGGTGGCAGGTGATGGTGTCAAGCTGCATCTGGGTGGCGGGTGACGGTGACAAGCTGCATCTGGGTGGCAGGTGACGGTGACAAGCTGCATATAGGTGGCAGGTGACGGTGACAAGCTGCATATAGGTGGCAAGTGACACACTGCATCTGGTGACAGGTGACAGTGGCAAGTGACATACTACATCTGGTTTATAGGCATTTATGCCATTTTCTATGCTTTGGGAAGCCATTTAGGTTATTATTTTTCAAGCACTTTATTTCTTCCAGTTGTTTACTTTTAATGTTTAACATTTTAATAAACATGTTCAATTTATACCAGATTTGTGTAGAAGTTGTGTTGATTTTTCAAAACTTTAAATGTACAGAATACCGGGAACTGTTATCGGCTATTGGCTTGAAAGGCGGCTGATGATCGGTATCGGCCCTAAAAAAACTATATCAGTCTATCCCTACAACTCGATACAGCATAAAAAGCAGCAACAGGGTAGACAATATACAAATCTGTTAAAAAGAACAGCAAACTATCGAGGTGACCTGAGTGAGAGTCAAATAAAACACTAAATCAAAACCACTGGCCAGTACAGTTAGCCGGTGCTAGGGCCCTGGATCTCCTGTTGGAGCACTCACTCTCTCATGCGAGAGTAATTATATTCCAGTGGAAGAAAAGTAAAGGCTGCATGGATGACTCTCTCCAGAGGCAGCAGTTTGAACATCAATAACATCAGCAGAGTAATGCCCCGTACACACGGTCGGATTTTCCGATGGAAAATGTCCGATCGGAGCGTGTTGTCGGAAATTCCGACCGTGTGTGGGCTCCATCGGATTTTCCATCTGATTTTCCGACACAAAGTTTGAGAGCAGGATATAAAATTTTCCGACTACAAAATCCGTTGTCGGAAATTCCGATCGTGTGTACACAAATCCGACGGACAAAGTGCCGCGCATGCTCAGAATAAATAAAGAGATGAAAGCTATTGGCTACTACCCCGTTTATAGTCCAGACGTACGTGTTTTACATCACCGCGTTCAGAATGAACGTATTTTCCGACAACTTTGTGTGACCGTGTGTATGCAAGACAAGTTTGAGCCAACATCCGTCGGAAAAAATCCTAGGATTTTGTTGGCGGAATGTCCGAACAAAGTCCGACCGTGTGTACGGGGCATTAGGATTAAATAAGTGGCCAAAGGGCCTATCACAACTCCCAATGGTCCTGACGTGTCTTATTGAAGCCCGGCGAGGGATCAGGCTGAGGTTTCGCCCTGAAGCTGGTGTTGAATGAAACTGCAGTCTTTTGCCTCCCCTGGAAAATAACAAATTGCTGTGTTCCCCTAAAGTATTCGGGTTTGGCTTGAAGAAAAAGTGGCAACCCTAGTAGCACCGCACAGTACCTTTACTCAGCACACAGCAGCCACACAGGTTCTGGCAGCCAGCACTCCCAGACAGGAATGGCAGCTACTCAGTCCACACATCAGGCAGCATGCAGCATAATGACACAACAAAGGTCTCAGTACTCTCTGTTTCATCTCTCTGGGTCCTGTAGCGGCACAACAGTAAACAGGTTGGAAAGCTGGTCTCCCTGTAGCAGTTCAGTTCACACAGGCAGGCCTGGAGCCCTATATCTTTGTTCTGTCACGTTTCTCTCCAGTAGCAGCCAGCCAGAGATCCTTTCTTGTTCCTTTAGTCAGCACACCCCCAAGCCTGTTCCTACAGCCTCTGTATCTCCACGTGTGTTTATCTCTCTCCACCTAGGCTCTTAGTTATCCTTATTCTCTTTGCTCTGCCTGCTCTCCCTAGGCACTTTGAGAAATGTAGTTCCAATTGCTTCTTCCAGATATCACAGTGTTCAGACTACATTTCCCATCAACCCCATTTCCTCCCTGAGTGCTTTTGCCATTCCCAGGAGGCACAGCAATCAATATCATCTTTCTCTGTTTTCTGGATAGTGGGTGGGGCTTATTCACGCTGCATATACAGCCCAGCAGTAGCGGCAGCAGTGATGATAGCCCTGCTACACCTATTAATCCTTACACGTTGGCATAACTGGGGGTGTAGTAAAGGCCTGTCCTTTGCCTATATATTTTGTGCTAAAAGGTGTCCCTCTATCGTCTTCAAAAGTTGGGAGGTTTGGATGGAAGGGGTTCCCTGAGACTAAAACAGTAATTAAAAGGCTCCTTCATGGAAAAAAGATTGAAAAAGGTTGTTCTAAATTATATATAAAAAAAAAAGTTCACCAGCCTGGCTGTGCTACCTGGCAGGGGTGCTTGGATCAGAAGATCTAACTACACATCTGTCTAGTTAGCTGTCTTCCTGGAGTTTATCTATAATTATTTCTATACTTTTTCTGCATATCACAATATTACTTTGTATTTTGCTGTTTTCTCTTCATTTTCATTGTAGTGCAACCTCTATATTGCCTAACAACTGATACATAAAAGCAACATAGACAATTGCCGAGACACTAGTCTCTAAGCTTTTTTTTTTTTTTCTTTTTTTTTTTTTTAGCAGACATGCAATTACCTGTCAGAAAGACACACCCACACTGCTATCTACCACACATACATTACAGCTATTACTGAGCCACACATCGCACTCCACCAGTCACACACACACACCATGCTTTTTAGATTGCAGGTGAACAATGGTACCGGCATCTGTCAATGAGACGCCTACATGGCTCTCACTGAAACACTTTGCTGCCTGTTATTTAACGCAGCAGCTGTCTGTCAGTGTACATGTAGCTGTCACTGTATCTCACTAGGCAAAGCACACACATTGACAACGCATGCAGGCTTTTTCAATAAAGAAGGGCAAAAAAAAGAATGATAATTGCATGCAAAGTGCAGTAACCCATAGCAACCAATCCAGTATCAGTTGAAAACATAGAAAGATGCTGTTTTGCTGTACTATACTCAGCAGTCTGTATGGATAATCATTTAAACTACATGAATTATTTTGAATTTAAATAATGCAGGTATGCATTTGATTAAAAAAAAATACACAAATGCATTTTTCTTTCCTGTTCAATATATCGTGTATGTTTTATGTGCGAGTAATACAGAGAAGGAAAATACATTGCAAAAAGAAACATAATGGTCTGGAGAATTAGAGAAGGAAGAGAAGAATAATGGAAGGGCAAATTTGTACCATGAAACATTGAGTGTGGCAATAGTAATGTTTCGGAATAGCAATATCTGATATGGTAAAGGATAAACAGTAATAAATCATGTGGCCACAAAGCTAGGGAAAACTCTTTTTCAAGTGTTTATGAAGTTTAGAAAAAAAAAAAAAGAGGGGAGTGAGATGGGTGGAATGTCAAGGGAGGGTTGGGAGGTATGACGGGTGTCGGTATGATATCTATGGAATGGACATGGTGCAATTTTTGGTAGCATGGATACTGAGGTTGGATTGGTCCTTTATGGGCCTGCAGAAAAAGGTAGCTGGAATAGCGGGAATGAAGAAAGAGGTAAGGCAAAGAGGCAAGGGGATACAAAAAGAGGTTTATGTGAAAGGGGAAAGGATAGTAGGGGTGGTTCTGGGACCAAAGCAATAGGAAGGGAGGAGGATACTAGGAGGGTAAATAGTGGCACTGACAAAACTGCTAGTGGGAAGAGGCAGGTGAGTTCTAGCATAGAGTTAAAGAGTACAATCTAAGTTTGAAGGTTGGCAAAGTTTAACCCAGAGGTCCTAAACAGTATGCAAAGTAGTCAGTCTGTCTGATTGTACAGCTGTGAGCTTTTCGTAGTACAGACATGCGAGAAAAATAGGACTAAAATTAAACAATTCAGATGACTAATATACGTCTAAAACTAAAATGGCATTTTAGTCAAAAGACTATGACTAAAACAAAATTAAAATTTGATGTCAAAATTAACACTGCACTAACACATAAGAATAAATAGGGGGCATCTACTAAGCTGCTGAAAGAAAAAAATAGGAAAAGGGTTTTTCTTATTTTTTTTTTTGCTTAATATTTAATGTAGGTAATATATTCAGGTGATATGTGCAATGGCATTGCAGCCAATAGAGTTTCCTGTTTTTGGGGTTTTATTATATTTTAAAGTTGCACTTCTGTTATCAAAAAGGAATATTTTTGCTTGTTTGTGAAACTTGGTTTCATTTATAAAGATGTTATCTATCACAATGGCTAAATCTGTGTCTGTAGTGCATGTTCAAACCATAATACCATAAATAATAACATTATTAGATTTTTACTCCAGGCGTGTATAATGAGTTTGAAAATTCTAGAGAAATACTTAAATAATGCATTACAATTTAATTAAACCCATAAGATTTTAGTTGACTAAAATGTTCTAGAGATTTTAGTTGACTAAAATACGACTAAAACAATTCAGATGATCAAAATGGCATTTTAGTTGAAAGACTTTGACTAAAACGAAATTGAAATTTGCTGTAAAAATTAACACTGTTTGGGTCCATAATTGTTTACTCTTGGGGCAATCTCACCAAGTATGTAAAAAGGTATCAGGAGAGTCACAGAAGTGTCAGAGCCCATAAAGCAGGTGGGATGGAAGGGAGGGGGGGTAACCTGGTATTAAACAAGAGATACACAAATGGGCTAGGTTCCATTTCACCAGTACTTTGAAGTTTCTTTCTGTAGCTGAGCTACTAATAGAACTTCTAGCTGTGGATGACAAATTGCACTTCCAATCCTCTTCCGTGGTGCGTACACTAATGCCTCGTACACACGAGCGGACTTTACGGCGGACTTTGCCCGGCGGACTTTTCGACGTACTTTCCGACGGACTTTCTGAATGAACGGACTTGCCTACACACAATCCACCAAAGTCCGTCGAATTCGTACGTGATGACGTACGACCGGACTAAAACAAGGAAGTTCATAGCCAGTAGCCAATAGCTGCCCTAGCGTGGCTTTTTTGTCCGTCGAACTAGCATACAGACGGCGGACTTTTCGACCGGACTCGATTTCAACGGATAAATTTGAAACAAGTTTCAAATCTAAGTCCGTCCAACTTTTGAGAAAACAAAGTCCGCTGGAGCCCACACACATCGAATTGTCCGACGAAATCCAGTCCGCCGGGCAAAGTCCGCCGTAAAGTCCGCTCGTGTGTACGCGGCATAAGTTCATTCATCTAGTTAGATACACAGGTAAGGGGAGGAGCACACGTTTTGGATATTATGATGCTGTGTAGACCTTGGCACAAATGTACTTTTAAATGTAGCTAGTGTAGGTTTGCTCCCAGCCACTTGTAATCCCCAAAACAGTTCAAGTCTTTACTATTCTACAAGATTTATACACTCACTGGTCACTGTATTAGGTATACCTGTTCAATTGCTTAGTAATACAAACTGCTAATCAGCCAATCACATAGCAGCAACTCAATGCATGAAGATTGAAGATAGTAGTGAAGATGACTTGCTGAAGTTCAAATCGAGCATCAGAATGGAGAAGAAAGTGGGTTTAAGTGGCTTTGAACGTGGCATGGTTTTGGTGCCAGATGGGCTGGTCTGAGTATTTCAAAAACTGCTGATGTACTGGGATTTTCACACACAACCATCTCTAGGGTTTACAGAGAATGGTCCGAAAAAGAGAAAATATCCAGTGAGAGGCAGTTGTGTGAAGGAAAAAGCGCTGTTGATGTCAGAGATAATAGCAGAATGGGCAGACTGGTTCGAGATGAGAGAAAGACAACAGTAACTCAAATAACCACTCTATACAACCAAGATGCAGAATACCATCTCTGAACGCACAACACGTCAAACCTTGAAGCAGATGGGTTACAGCAGTAGAAGAACACACCGGGTGCCACTCCATCTTCTGATGGTTACTTCCAGCAGGATATTGCACCATGTCATAATGCTTAGATCTACTCACCACTGATTTTTGGAACATGACAATGAGGTCACTGTACTCCAATGGCCTCCACAGTCACCAGATCTCAATCAAATAGAGCACCTTTGGGATGTGGTGGAAGGGAGATTCGCCTCATGGATGTGCAGCCGACAAATTTGCAGCAACTGCGTGATGATATCATGTCAATATGGACCAAGATCTCTGAGGAATGTTTCCAACACCTTGTTGAACCTATCTCATGAATAATTAAGGCAGTTCTGAAGGCAAAAGAAGGTCCAACTTGGTACAAGCAAGGTGTACCTAGTAAAGTGGCCGGTGAGTGTATAGCACCAACAGTTTGTGCAGCGCTTCCTTCACAGTCAATACTGGTGACTAGTCCTATGCCCACTATCTACCTTTCCTTGGCCACCACTTCCAAAGTTCAGTTCCTCTTCCAAACAAGCCCTCACCATAGGGATACAGTACTACAGGCACTGTAGAGCAATTTAACAGGGCAGGGGCATAGTAAGAGGGGAGAGGTCAGAGATTGCTGAGATTATTTACCCCACATTGCCTGCAGCTATAAAGGGCAGTGGGGGGTTATTTAAATACTCATTTACTGCTTGTTAAAACAGAAGTATGGGATTTTTTTTTTTCAATCATACATACCTAGGTGGATGCAGCATTGATCCGATGCTGCATTTTTTCCCCGCCGGCTCTAAGGCTGAAAACTGAACGATCAAACACCTCTGAACCCTCGGTTCTCCCTGCCGCTTTGAGCAGAGAGTGATGACTGTTAGTCACCACTCCCTGCTCTGCCTCTCCAGCACTCACTGGAGCGCTGCGCTGGGGAGGGGAGGGAGCTGTGGGCTCAGTCTCCCAGCAGCACAGCTCAGAAGCTGAGCCAAGTGCCAGTCCAGGCCCCTGGGTGGATCCCAACCTATGTGGTTGGGATCTTTTCAGAGCCTGGTCTGGCTTTGTGACATCAGCCAAACGAGCTTTAAAATATGTAAATATTTGAATGTCCGTAGCCTGGCCTTAGTTCAACTTTAACACTAACCTTCAGATATGATTTATTGCATACTTACATTGGTCTAGTTGGCACACTATAATGCTGTGTACACACGGTCGGATTTTCCAAGGGGAAATGTTCGATGGGAGCTCGTTGTCGGAAATTCCAACCATGTGTAGGCTCCATCGGACATTTTCCGTCTGAATTTCCGACAAACAAAATTTGAGATCTGGATCTCAAATTTTCCCACAACAAAATCCGTTGTCGGAAATTGCGATGGTATGTACACAATTCCGACGCACAAAATTCCACGCATGCTCGGAGTCAAGTAGAAGAGCCGCACTGGCTATTGAACTTCATTTTTCTCAGCTAGTCGTACATGTGGTACGTCACCGCGTTCTTGACGTTCGGAATTCCCGACAACACTTGTGTGACCGTTTGTATGCAAGACAAGTTTGAGCCAACATCCGTCGGAAAAGAACCATGGATTTTGTTGTCGGAATGTGCGATTGTGTGTACGTGGCATAAGTATGCATATCTTATTCCTGAAGGGTCATTGGGGAAGCTGACAATTACTGTAGAAATTTGTGCTACTACAGTGATAGCCATGATCTTCTGGGTCCTATGCGAGTTAGTTCTCCTCTGCGCTGACTACAGGGGGTCACTCACTCAACATTCCTACCATGCAAAAAACGCCTTGTATTTTTTTAAATGAATACAAGGTGTTCTTTGATTGGACAAGGAGGAGATTATGATGGCACCACCCATCCTCCCTACCTCCTTCATTCAGAGAATGTCTTGTATTCAGTGAAAATATTTAAGGTGTTCTTTAAATGGTGGCAGTGCTTAGCGAGTACCCACTGCGGTCAGCATGCAGAGGGAAAGCTATTCGCACCCAGGGACGTAGATAAGGGGGGAGTTAGGGGGGTCCAAACCCCCCAGAGCATCAGTTAATGTCACAGCAGCTAGGCTAGTGTAGCCTGTCAGGAGCCGCACTGCCACTGGGAAGACCAGTTAAAAATATGTTTGTTCCCAGTCTGCCTGCATTGTAAAACAATGGGTCGGTACATGGGAGGTCCTGCATGATGGCAGGAGGGAGGGAGAAAGGCACTTATGATGAGCTTCAGCTACCTATTGACTAAGGAGGCAGCAGGGGGAGGTGCTCCTCCTCAGCCAATGGGTACAGAAACTGCCTTGTCCTTCCCTTCAAATTCATCCTGCGGGCTTCTTGTCTTAGTGTGTGTGGGAAGAAGCAACTCTGATGCGGGGAGAAGGCTGAACAGAAGCTGCAGAACTGCATGAAATGACTGAACTTCCTGCAGTGATCGGAGGTAAGAGAGGAGAAAAATTCCTTTCACAAGTTTACTTTCATTTCCATTGGCATCTCTCAGAGCTGGATGACTCACGGGCAGCATCACTGAGACCTCCCCTCTACTTCTAGAATGTACTGGAACCTTCTAGAGAAGTGGGAGGGGAGGTAAGGTGGAGCTGCCTGGAGTATTCTGAAGGCCCTGACCAATCCCCAACTTGAATCGGCAGGGGGCAGTCCCCCTCAAATACTCTAGGTCAGCCCAGCTGGGGAGGAGAGTTTGGGTGGAAGCTGGAGATGGAGTGTTAGGCTGGAGAGGTGTTCAGGCCAGCAGGCACTGGGAGCAAGGAGAAGACAGCAGGAGAACACTGCCAGACAGGTCTCCAGGAGGAACAAGAACAGCCAAGAGGGCTGTTGAGTGATACACAGTCAGGACTGGGAGGCATACCTGAGACGACGGGATGGAGCAGTCTGGGATGGGTGCAGAGCCAGCTGGGAAGACTGTGGTGGAAATGGCAGTGGAAAAGAGCAGCTGCAGCCAGGAGCACTGGCAGTGCCTGAAGAGGTGGTACTGGCAGCAGTAGCCACATATAGGACAGTTAGCACAAAAGACTTTCATTTTTTTGCTACACCATAGGGGGTCGTGGTCCCTGCCTGCAAAGGGCATTCAATCAAACCCAGCTGAGATTGTGCTGAGTCTGAAACCTGTGCTAGCTGGTCCTAGGAATAATAGTTGGCAAGCAATTGTGTGCTAGAGGTAGAGAGGAGAGAATGTATATACTGGAGTGTATATAGTTAAAGTCCCTACAGAGTTTCATTGATCAAATGGGCATCCCATATGCACCCTTCCCCATCCAAGCTCAATTCAAAAAAAAAAAAAAAACAAAGCTGCAAGGACTGTTTTTTGTCTCCAAGTGACTGGACATCCTTGTGCCTGGCTGTGCAGGGTGGGAGATGACCACATTCACCAACGGCCCTTATGGCACATTTTCTGTCGACACTGTGAATGAAGTGATGGCAATTCTAGTTGGCTAGAAGGTGACTTAAAATGACTAAAAATTGTGTTGTATACTGCCAGCGCTACACTATGGAAAGCACAGCAATGCTTTACCCAAGTGCAACAATTCCAAAAGAAATACAGTAAGTTGCATGGTAAACACTTGATGGCCATATACTTAGCAATGTAGTGACTTTCAATTAGCAGTCAACTACAATCATTTCATAGTTTACCAGCAATCAAATGATTGAAAATGGGGTAAAAATCAGTGGAGAGCACCTCAATACCATGCATAATGGTTCTCCTGATTGCTTGTTTGCTTAAATCACGGAAAAGGTTAAGAGGTTAAAATGCTGATTGAAATCAACAAAATTGCAATATGCTGGTCACAAGAAATGACAACTATCAGGAACCTTTAAAGGAGAAGAAGGAGAACAAACATACATACTCACCTCTATGCTGCATCATCGGGGTGATGCTCAAGCTGTCTTACATTGGCTATAAGATCCCAGAACTGATCGCTCAGTTTTTAGTCTGCTAGGAGTAGAGAAAAGTGACTGTCAGTCACTGCCATTCTCTGCTCCTCCAGCACTCACTGGAGCCCCTGGTAGGAGAAGGGGCAAGGGCAGGTAGCTCCAACTTTCAGCCGCACACAGAGAAGCGGAGCCAGCTGTCAATCAGATAGCTAAAAGGATACAGACAATATTGTCAATATCCTTCCAGAGCCTGGAGTGGCTCTGGTGAGCAATAGCCTGCTATCAGCTCACTCACTGCCTCCGGAGAGCAAAAATAAGTACACCCCTGTGACCAATAGGAGAAGTATGTAAAAAGAAATTTAAAAAATTGGCAATACTTCTCTTTTACCACTTTCAGCTGGCTTTGAAACACACAAATAGGCCAAAATGAATGAATGCTACTAACCAGCAACATTTTCTGTCGACACTGTAAAAGAAGTGATGGCAATTCTAGGTGGCTAAAATGTGACTTAAAATGACAAAAAATTGTGTTGTATTGCCAGCTTTAGAGACATTTCTAAAGAATAAATCTCCAGCAAATATTCACCATATTACCCCCATATAGTTCTATAATAAATTCTCTCTGTCATTAATTGCTGAAGCATTTAACTGTCCCAGGAAGATTCTTGAACATCTGGATTTTTAACATTCTTCAATGGAAAATGCTTCCGTGTGAAGTTGTACATACTTATAAAGTTGCAAATGTTATTATTATATGTTCTATGCGATGTAACAGCTAAGTGATAAGAATTTGGCAGGAATGGAGATTACTTTGTAGCTTCGGGCAGCCTGTGCAGTACAGTAAAAATTGTATAAATGCTAATAATGCGACATGTATAGGGGCATTATGGAGTTTATGCTTGCTGAGACTTATGCCGCGTACACACGAGCGGACTTTACGGCGGACTTTGCCCGGCGGACTGGATTTCGTCGGACAATTCCATCGTGTGTGGGCTCCAGCGGACTTTGTTTGCTCAAAAGTTGGACGGACTTAGATTTGAAACTTGTTTAAAATTTATCCGACGGACTCTTATTTCTAGCGGACAAACCGATCGTCTGTGTGCTAGTCCGACGAACTCAAACTGACGCATGCTCTGAAGCAATTACAAGACGGAAGCGCTCGGTCTGGTAAAACTAGCCTTCGTCTTGAAGCTAGCACATTCCTCTTCTGTGGTCTTTTAATACAGCCTTTTTTTAGGATTGATAATGCGAGAGGAATGAAGTTGTTTTTCTGCTTTATATTCACACAGAGTTCTCACAAACTACTTTCTTCATGATTTATCCTCCTGCCATGACTAATATAATATTTTGTAAAAGCCAGATCTCCATAAATTATAAAATTTAAAATCGATTTTGGACTCATTTATTTATTTATTTTTTATTTCAACACTTATCTATTTTACAATGTGTGTTAAATGATAACCACATTTTTTGTGTGTATTTTCAAGTTACCACAATTAACATTCATATGCCTTCCCTCCACGCTTCTCTGCAGCCTTCCCTCCACGCTTCTCTGCAGCCTTCCTTGGAGGTTGTGCCTCTGGTGGTGTACTTGGGGCAGGAGGAGGAGGAGGAGGAGGAGGAGGAGGAGGAGGAGTGGCTTCATCTGCCAGATATGTGGTAGCAGTAAGCTCCCCTCTCAAGCCCTTCTCAAATGCCTTAAAAATTAGACCCTCACAGAGGAGGCGTTGGCCCTTTTCCAACTCCAGCAATCTGCTGGCTATATAGGTGCCATACGCCTCCTCTGCATTGGGTGGTTTGCTCAGGATGAGGCTTGCTTCCCGTATGAGGTCTAGGGATTTCTGCTCAGTTGGTGTCATTCTCCTGGGCCTTTTGTGGAGAATGCGGAGGGGAGGCACCTGACACTCTGTGCGGCTTCGACTTGGCCCAGCCACAGCCTCCTCCTCTCTCCCACTGGGCAAGGCCTCCTCCTCTCTCCCACTGGGCAAGGCCTCCTCCTGGCTGAGGTCATCCTGTGTAAAAAAAAGGGACATAGTTGTAATTTTGTGTTATGCAATCACACACCATTTTCAGCTCATGACTTTCAAATATAATTACACAAAATAGTAAAGGCTATCTATTTGACACCACCATTATTTCAGATGATCAACAAGATCTGAAGTTAAGTATATTTTTGGCCACTACTGTCTAGTGATATGTCTACATATTAATCTTTGTGCAGAAGTCATTTTTATGAAGCACTTTCAAAATTAACACGTTAACATCATTAATAGCATTTACACAATCCCAAATTTAAAAAAAAAGGATACCTGGCTGAAGCTGGGCGCATCAACTTCATCAATGCTGAAAAGGCCCAGTTCATCCTGGGACTCCTCAGCTGGGGTGGAGGTGGATGGAAGGCTGGAGGGAAGAGTGGAAGGAAGTCTGGAGGGAAGGGTGGGGCGAAGGGTGGAAAGTGATTGCCTGGCTTCGGTCTGGTCATCCAGGAATCGCATTTTGTTGTAGTACCACAACTTGGGTACATATACTTGGTCAGCTGCTGCCCCGGATCTGAGCGACTCCTGGATTTTTTTGTGTTCCCGCTTATACATGTTTCGCAAGATACCAATCTTCTTGTCCACAAACTTGAGGTCTGCCTGGGGGAGTCGAGTCTTCACAAACTCTAAAAGTGTGCCCAGTGTTACCTTCCCAACATCCCTATTATAATATAGGGGGTGTTTGACCTCCCACAAGTTTTTCTTGTCCTCATAGAGCTCAATAAATTGGCACAAAAATTCTTCCTCTTTAAAGGGATTCATATTTTCTGCAAGACAAGACACAAGATCCAAACTTAAATGTCAGTCCCAAATCACAGGATTAGTTTTGGTTGTAATCTAGGGGACACATACACACACACACACACACACACTTTAATCTTACCTTCGTTTGTGACGCTCGCTACTTCCGCACGGACATACGTAGGCCATCGTAATAGCTTTATATACACTGCGCATGTGTCATGCTCCGCCTGCGTCGCCCGCCCCTGACGTTCGTAAGTATGATTTGGCCCCGCCCCTTCACTCTTCGTTGCGCAGTGGGAGTAGATAGCAAAAGATGGCGGAGAGAATCAGTGGAAGTAGCTCGGAGGAAAGCCCGGAGCCCCAAACATCCACATCCCGGAGGAGATATAAGGCCACCAACATGGCTTTTGAAGAGATGGTGGAGATGGTGTCCATATTGAGAAGGGAGGACTACGATGGCAAAAAAGGATCGTACACACGACCGAATATGAGGAAGGACAAAATAATGTCCTCAGTTGTCACCGCTCTTGAAGAAAAATTTGGTACAAAACGTTCGAAAGAACAATTGAGGAAGCGGTGGTCTGACATCAAAAGTCGGGAGCCAGAACAATATTGGCGAATAAAGAAGCTGCTTAAAAAAAGTAAGTACTTGTTGTGTTTTACTATTGAGATACTTAACTTGCATGCTGATCCTTATTTTTGGATTTTATTCAGCATCGTTCGTAAAGACCGTTCTTTAGAATATATATGATACTTTAGAAAGTTACGTTATTTTTTCGCCAAATACGATGGGACAGGGTTGGACATACATTTATGTCTTGCTAATTTGTCAAATTCCCACAATTAGTTGATGTGGTGTAGATGTGTTTGAAAATATAATGCTTCTTCAAAAATGATTCAGTGTAATGTAGGGACAGGACACAGCAGCTGTTTCCACATCTGGACTCACGAGCACTATAGTGTACTATGTGACCATAAATAAATTTTAGAGGGGTAATACACATAGGGGATAATTGAGGTGTCTGCATCTGTGAAACTTGCCAGAAAATGAGCATTGTTTATAATTGTTGTTCAGAGGGAATGTTCATCCTGTCTTCAAAATTAATTATGATGAAAAATTGGCCACAACTCATAACCAACGTTTAAGTTTATTTATTAAAAGCTAAAATATCAGTGTGTTTTAACTATACCTTTTGTTCAATTCTCATAGGGGAGAAAAGACTCAGACAACAGTCCAAGGATCTCAGGACCCCCCCAAGTCACCAGCCTGAGGCAGAAGATACCCCAAGCCCCAGCCCAAGACCACGCCCACCCGACGACCTGGAGGAAGTGTGCGAGGTTTCCACCAAGTGAGTGACTGACACCCCAGCTTGAGTTACTGTATTTTGGCGTGCATATTGTAAACCTTGTTTTTATTCACTCATTTTAGGTGAGTTTCTGGTTGTGGAAGGCCAAGCGGCAGAGCCCTTCACCACAGACAGTGCGCAAAGACTGATTGGCCAGATAATGCTGTGGAATGGCCACATCGATAAAATGCGTGACCAAATTCACAGCATGCAACTTCGCCTGGACTCCATGCAACAGGAAATGAAGAACATGATTGATGTTTTGGGCCAAATATAATCACGTTTGGCCTAAAAACATCAATCATGTTCTTCATTTCCTTGAGAAGTTTTTTTTTTGCTAAACTTGTTTTAGAAATTTTAGGGGTATACCCAAATTTACAGTCTGATGCACACGGTGTGTCATCATGTGCTATCTTCCATCATGGGTTAGCAATGTACTTGTTTTGTGTTTGCAACCCCTTCATCCTGAAAATTCTTTGGTGGTGAGAGGAACCAAAAAAGGGATTGCACACACAAAACACGTACATTGCTCACCCATGATAGGAGATAGCACATGTTGACTTGACCCTTTTGTAAAGCTCAATTTTGAGCATATTCAAAATGAACAATTTTCAAGGGTGACATCACATGCACCGTTCTCTAAATGTTGAACTTTGTAAGTTCTTTATTTTTTTGGTTGTTTTATAAAAACACTGTTGTGTATGTAAATCTTTTTATAGAAAGGTCTATATATTTGTGAAAATATGCCTTGAATAATTTATAAAAAAAAAATTTTTTTACACAACGTAAAATAATAAAAAAAAAAATAAATAAAAAAAAAAAAAATTATATAAAAAATGCACCTTTCAATGTGCACAAAGTAAATTTTTTTACGGAATACAATGTGTGTGGCTGATTCTTGAAGTCAAATTTTGTGGTTTGTTTTTGTGGGCCTGATTAACTAAAGCTAAATGCACTTGACACTACTACAAGTGCACTAGGAGACAGACATAACAAAATGTAAACAAGAATAAAAACAAGATATTTTGAGAAAAATTTTTTATTTTTAATTTTTGTAAGAAAATTACAGCTGTTGCTGAATAGCAATGGCCCCCCGACCATTAAAATAATTGACATAACGGTCACGCACTTGACGTGCGGTTCGGGGGGCCAAGCCAATACGGCCAATTTCTAGGCCTGTCAAAGTGCTATCCTGTTCCAGTCTGGCCTCAGGCCCAACAGAGGATATATATGTTGCTGAATGTCTCCTCAAAAAGTTATGCAAGATGCAGCAAGCAAGGATGATGTAGTTTAGTTTATAGTCCACCAAATTAATAGAAGAAAGGAATAAACGGAACCGGCTGGCCAGAATCCCAAAGGCATTCTCCACAACTCTTCTTGCTCTGGCCAGCCGATAATTAAATACCCTCCTCTCAGGGGTGAGTGTCCTTTGGGGGAACGGCCTCATCAAGTTCTCACCGAGAGCAAATGCTTCATCAGCAATAAAAACTGAGGGGAGTCCATCCACATTCTCGTCATCAGGTGGCAATTCCAGGCCACCGGTCTGGAGACGATGGCACAGCTCGGTCTGTGCAAAGACTCCTCCATCAGACATCCGGCCGTTCTTCCCCACATCCACAAACATAAAGTCCAAATGTGCTGAGACCACCGCCATCAAAACTACACTATGGAACCCCTTGTAGTTATAGAAATAAGACCCCGAATGCGGTGGTGGCACAATCCGGACATGCTTCCCGTCAATCGCCCCTACACAGTTGGGAAAGTCCCAACGGTCAGCGAACTGGGAGGCCACAGTCTGCCATTCCTGTGTACTTGAAGGAAACTGTGGAGTGCAAAAAAAATAATATAAGGACTTTAAAACATAAATTGTATATCAGATTACACCAAAACATTAGTAAACAACAGCAGTCAAACATTATTAATATGTGTGTTTGTAATTGAAATGTTAAAAAACATAAGGCACACTTATAAGATTAATCACCCCCTCTGATGGCCCATTGATACATTTGAATGTGGGGGGGGGTTCTAATTAGGTTAACAAACACACCTGACTGGTTGAAACATTTGAGGGGTGGGGGAGGGGTTCTAATTAGGTTAACAAACACACCTGACTGGTTGAAACATTTGAGGGGTGGGGGAGGGGTTCTAATTAGGTTAACAAATACGCCTGACTGGTTGAAACATTTGAGGGGTGGGGGAGGGGTTCTAATTAGGTTAACAAACACACCTGACTGGTTGAAACATTTGAGGGGTGGGGGAGGGTCAAACAAGACAATGGAGCAGACAATATACACTGTTCAAGGGACTATAGGCTAGAGATATAAATGGACCCAGGATTGCATGGTGGGGAGGTTAATGAAAGAAAATATGCATGTAGGGCAATAAATGATTAAAACAGGCATGCATGAAGATAAAGGGGACATTCACAGCATATTGAAAGCATGGCAATTAGGTAAGGAGGACAGTTATACAATACATCAAAAAACATTTAATACATATCATGTAATGTTAAAGGATAAAACTTACCTTCATATATTCCTTCTGCAGGACCTGAATAATAGCAGAACAGGTCTCTGGGATTATGTTCCCCACAGCCTGGGGGGAGATGCCTGTTGAGAACTTCAAGTCCTGAAGACTTCTCCCTGTCGCCAAGTAACGTAACGTGGCAACTAGCCTCTGCTCCGCACTGATGGCTTGCCTCATGCAGGTATCCTGCCTGCTGATATAGGGGGTCAGCATAGCCAGCAGATGCTCAAAGACGGGGTCCGTCATCCTGAGAAAATTCCTGAAATCCTCAGGATTATTCTCACGGAGCTCACGGAGCAAAGGCATATGAGAGAACTGGTCACGCTGGCGCAACCAATTCTTCATCCATGAACTCCTCCTCGCCCTGTTCATGGACTGGACTCGGGTCAAAGTATTAACCCCAACACCAAGTCCCCACATAGCACGAACTCGAGAACGAGAACGTCCACGCGACATGGCTTCAAAAGGGTCGGCTCAAACAAACAATCTTATAACAAACGCACTGAAGAACAGCAAGGCCAATGAAGAACGACCTGAAAATCAGGAACGAGCGGACCAGAACGGCCTGCAAGGCAGGTTACGAACTGACCAACACGCACTGAAAAGCAGATACAAACCTCACAAGCACAAACTGAACCGCAGAAAATGAACGAAATAAGCTGAAGTGTGAAAAGCGCGAATCGTCTCTAACCAAACTTCTACTAACATGAGATAAACACGAGATTAGCAGAAGGAGCCCAAAGGGTGCCGTAGTGGGGCTTGAACGTCCTTTTTCTAGTCCCATCGTACGTGCTATACGTCACCGCGTTCCAAACCAGCGGACTTTTGCAGTGAGCGTGTGTGGCCAAGTCCGTCCGTTTTTAAGTCCGGCGCAAGGAGCCAACAAAGTCCGACGAAAAGTCCGCCGGGCAAAGTCCGCCGTAAAGTCCGCTCGTGTGTACGCGGCATTAAAGTGTTACTAAACCCAGAACCTGCATTCACTATGTCTGATCTCCCACAGTACACAGAACATGGAAATGCAATTATTTTAGTAAATATAAACTGCTAAATACCTTTTCTCATCAGCAGTATATGGCAGTCTTGTGACTTGTATTAGTCTCTTCATAAAGCTTGTAGGAGGAGTTTTCATTCTCCCCTGATCCTCTGTCTGGACCGTTCTGATTGGCCCAGTGATGATCACATGCACTCTCCCAAGAAAAAAAAAACAAAAAAACACCTTTCTAGCAATACACACCAAACCGAGCATGTGCAGCCTGACTCCTAATGCTGTGTTTTATCACGAGATGGATTGGAGTGAGTTAATGAAGAGGAGGATCAGAGAGACCAGATCAAACAGCCTTTATACACAATGTAGAGGATTACCCCCTTAGGCAGGGGCGTAACTAGAAATAGCAGGGCCCCATAGCAAAATGTTGTATGGGGCCCCCCTGCAAACAGTCCCCCCCCCCCCCCCCACTGCTGCCCTAGTGTCAATGCAGCGTGACCTGTTCCACATACAGCGTTACCTGTGCCCAATGCAGCGTGACCTGTGCCCAATACAGCGTGACCTGTGCCCAATACAGCGTGACCTGTGCCCCATACAGCGTGACCTGTGCCCCATACAGCCCCACCTATGCAGAGGAAGAGGCAAGCCACCCGGATCAGCAGAGAGCAGGATTGCCTGCTGTAATAGCTTTCATTTGAATTTCCTGTCTTCCCGGGGCTCATCGTCACATAGCCCCACCTCTTGGCCCGACGCCTTTGATGACGTCACATGTCCCGCATTGGTCGGCGTTCTGTCTATCAAAGGCATTGGGCCAAAAGGTGGAGCTATGTGACGTGAGCCACGGGAACACTGGAAGTTCTAATGAAAGCTCTTACATCGGGCAGTTCAGCTCTCTGCTGATACGGACAGCTCGCCTCTTGCTTTCCTCTCTCTTCCCCTGGCTGGGAGACTGTGCTGGCGGTGCTCTTATCCTCACTGGGCCCCACTCGGCTGCGGGCCCCATAGCGCCCGCATGGGTCGCTATGGTGGTAGTTACGCCCCTGCCCTTAGGTTCCATACCAAGCATGCTTTACTGCATATACAGACTGATTTTACTGTTGTGGGTTTAGTAATACTTTAAGGGGGAGGGGCATTTGTAAGCTTACTTTGTTCAAAACGCACTGCAGTTGCGATCAGCAGTTGGTGTCAATGTTAACGTAATGGAACAAAAGATTACATCGCACACATACAAAAATGACATTTAAATCCTGCAAGGCTATTTAACCACTTCAATACCAGGCACTTTCACCCCTTCCTGCCCAGGACAGTTTTCAGCTTTCAGCGCCGTCGCACTTTGAATGACAATTGCGCGGTCATACAATACTGTACCCAAACACAATTTTTATCATTTTCTTCCCACAAATAGAGCTTTCTTTTGATGGTATTTGATAACCTCTGGGGTTTTTATTTTTTGCTAAACAAACAAAAATGCAAACATTTTTGAAAAAAAAATGTTTTTTCTTAGTTTCTGTCATAAAAGTTTGTTTTCTCCATCACTGACAGGCGCTGATGAGGCGACACCGATGGTCACTGATGAGGCAGCACTGATGAGGCGCCACTGATAAGGTGGCACTGATATGTAGAATTGATGGGCACTAATAGGCGGCACTGATATGCAGCACTGATGGGCACTGATAGGTGGCACTGACAGGCAGCACTGGTTGGCAATGACAGATGGCACTGATGGACACTAATAGATAGCACTGATGGGCAGCACTGATGATGAGGTACTGACAGGTGTTACTGCTGGGCACTGATTATCACATGATGGGCACTGATTGGCACTGTGGTGGGCTCTGATTGGCACTGTGGTGGGCACTGATTGGCACTGTGGTGGGTGCAAGAGATTTTTTTGAGGGGTCACTTACTGGTAGCTGTTGGGCACTGATTGGCAGGTGATCGGCACATCTGATGGGGGCTGTGCTTATAATCAATGTACTGATTATCAGCACAGACCCCTCCTCTGATCGGCTTTACCTGTCAGCGCGAACCAAGGAATGCCGTTTACCAACACTTCCTGGTTCACGGGATGATCAGCTGCGATTGGTCACAGCTGACCACATGGTAAGAAGCCTCTGTCAGAGGCTCCTTACCACGATCGGAGATGCGGTGTGTCAATTTTAAATGTAATTTTTGTATGTGTGCGCTGTAATCTTTTGTTCTGTTTGTATGGTCTTATAGCTGCATCATCTATAATTGAATGCATTGTTACAATGTTAACATAATGACACCCCAACACAATGTGTTTGCCTGCCTGTGTCACTTTAAAAATAAACTTTAATTACTACATCCAAAAACACTTGACGTCCCAACTTTCCATCATCAGATATACAGTATCTGAAGACAGGAGCTGGTCTTTATGACACTCAAGTTATAATATCTATCAGACACAGAACATCACGCTGTTCCCACAATTCTCCTCTTCTTTTTACTTCATCTTCTGCACAAATAGCTGTGATGATGAATCATTAGAAATAATAATTAGCAGTAATGGCTGTTATATAACCACAGCTCCCGCCTCCCGCACACAAATATATAAATACATACAAACAGCCACTTCTATAATGCATATAGAAATATCTCATTATCATATTGATATATTGTATGTAGCAAGGTCCTAGGCCTCCTTCGGTCTAATGAGAACCTCCAGGTCCAGAGATAGCTGTCATCCTTCTGTATATATTGGGTTGTGAGGCATGGTGGGTGCAAAATGATTAAAGTCATTGGGCGCCAAACACTTCTTGGATGTAAAAGAGATTTTATTTCTCTTAACAAACTTTTTTGGGGGAAAGAGGGTTAGGGCCAGGACACCATTAAGTGGTTGCAAGTTCAATTGGCAGACTCCAATAGGAGGACAGCCATGCATGGAAAGGCATCCAGCAAGACACCACATCTGCATGTGTAGGAATGCTGTCTCTTATGGCAACAGTCTTTAACAGTTCCTAACACAAAGCTCAACAGTTCCTTTCACTTCCACTATAATCACTCCTTGTAGTTCTTCAGCCCACTGAGCTCCCAGTCTCTCACTAGACCCGCTAATTCACTGCCACTGAATCCCTTGAGCTCCTCTAATCTTAACGGTGGTATCTTCTTCAAGCGTCACCCTCGCTTCTCTGCTGGACCCCTAGCTTGGCACTCCAGATACCTCTCGAACTTCACCCCACTGGCCTGCTGGGTCCTTGGCTTGACACACAAGGCTGCTCTGCAAGCATCACCTCCGCTGGCTGGGTCCCTGACTAGATACCCACTGAAGTTTCCAGATTCTTCACCATCCCCGGTTGGTGAGAATGCTGCTCCGGTACTTCAGTTACTCACTGTGGTCTCTGGTAATAAGGTGATTGGTTCCTTAGTGACGACAGCTTCCCTTCTACCTCTGACCACGACAGGTTCTCTGGCCAGCAGAACCGTCACTTTTGGTTGGACTGCAAGCCACAGTCCCAACCCTGCGCTGCTCTCCTGCTTCTGGATAGGCCCTCAGACAGCCTAGCATCCAGATGTGCACGGGATAGGCCCAATCTCTGGCCTAGCAGCCCGGGCAGTACAACACACGTCCACCCAGACAGCCATCCAGGTGGCACAGAACACAGATCACCTGATTCTACCTGAATATATAGACTCTCCCAGCATACTAAGGGATTCAAGAAAACCCCTGCCCATTGGCTGAGATACCCCATATACCCATAACCTGACCTTGCATTGCCCTTCTCGTATCTAGTACCACCAAGTACCTGGTCACCTAGTGGTAGAAGAGAAAAGTGCAACAAGGCCAAACTTAGGGAGAAATCAATAGATCTCTAAGGCCCCATACATACCATTAGATTTTCTGCAGATTTTAGTCTTCAGATTTACCAAAACCATATATTATGAGGTCAAACCTTAACAGTTTCAATTTGTATGCAATCAGGCAGACCCTTGCACTACATCGTTTTGGTAAATCTGAAGACAAAAATCTGCAGAAAATCTAATAGTGTGTATGGGGCCTAACAATCAACCAGGATAATTATTCCTGGCAAGTAAATTTGTAAGGAGCAACCCTGCCTAAACTCCAGGGTGCTACATGTAAATATTACACATGGATTATTTCAATTCTCTATTATTTTGATAAGTAGTTTGTAATGGATACATTCTATTATCTAATATTTTCTTTTTGTAATGAGCAGACTCCCAGATCAATCCCAGGACTGGATCTATGCTGACATTTTGGCAGGAAGAGTGAACTCCTGCCTTGCAGTGCCTGCATAGTTCCAGAGCTGACATCATCAGTCAGTGGGAGAGGTAGAAATGGAAACCTCAGAGTGTCTACTTGGGTAAGTTGTCACTTAACACCAATGCTAATGTGAGGGAAAGGGGGGGTGGGGTGACTTCTCAATGACACCAATACTGCGAGAAGGGGGGGGACCCTCCATTGTAATCAATGCTGGGGCAGTGGGTCTTCCTGCAAACATCTGTGTTGGGAAGTCTTCCCACTGACACTATTGCTAATGGAAGGTCTTCCCAATGACAGAAGTACTGGGGGATTATTTCCACTGACACCAATGCAAGAGAATTCTACCCTGACACCAGAGTTTTCAACTAAAAACATAAAACAGTGGCATTCTTCATACCACTGACACCAGGCCATTCTTCTTTTCACAAACCACTAATGCAGGGACATTTTTCCTCCCACTGATCAACAATGCCAAGGCATTCTGCTTTAATCCTACTACTGACACTGAGGTATTCTTCTTTCCACTGACCACTAATGCAGGGACGTTTTTCCTCCCACTTACCAACAACGCCAGAGCATTCTTTTTTCTAATGATCTAAAATGCTGGGACATTCTTCTTTTCACTGACAACCAATACGAGGGCCAGTGGCGGCCCGTCCATAGGGGTGGGGGGGAACGGCCGCCCCCCTTCCCTATCCCTGCGTCCGGTCCCCTAATCTACATGCAGGACACATGGATTTCAATGGGATTATTTTAAAAAATTTTTAAAGCACATGATTAGAGCCTGAGGCTTTAATGCCTTCAAAAAAGGATGGGCTCAGGGCGCAGAGCACTCCGCCCCGAGCCCACCCTCTTGTGTGACTATAACTAATTAATATTCACTTCTCCTCCTGGCCAATCAGGAAGCAGTTCCTGAGACCCGATTGGCCTGGGAATCCTAGGACTCCCGGCCAACTGGGTCTCAGTCAGGACCCACTTCCTTTTCAGTCTGGAGGAGAAGCAATGGCTCCGGAGCAAGGAGCAACAACCCGTATCCATGTCTGCCTGATCTACTTCCTTCCTAAGGTAAGAATGCCTCTGATTGCCGCCACCTTCCCGTCCGTCTCCCGTGCGCGGGGGGGGGGATCGCGGAATTACTGCCCGTCTACCATAGGGGGGGATTGTCGCATTCCTGTCCATCTCCCGCAAGGGGTCGGCGTTGGTTTGCTGCCCCCCAAAATATTGAGCACCAGCCATCACTGACGAGGGCATTCTACCTCCCAATGAGCATTCCTCTTTCCAAGTGAATGGGGGGCCTATGATAATCCCTCTCCTTTCAGCAGGGAGGAGGAAAAGCAGAGCAACACCATCTAGTCTTGAAAAGTGCAGCCAGGCAGCTGCTATTTTTTGCTCAAAAGTGAACTATCTTTAAACACTGAACTGCAAAGCTGGTGTGGGCAGTAATGGTCAGAGCTGTGCATGGGGAAAGCTGCTTCCTGAGTCCTGACCTGCCCTGCCCCCCTTCCATGCAGTACTGTGTACACAGGCATCTTACTCAGTGGTGCAGGTGCCAAATGCTGGTCAGTCAGGTACAGTAAGCTGTGGTTTATCAAAAGGCTATGTATGTATGGGAGTGTGTATGTATGTGAGTTTATGTATGTACAGTATGTGAGTGTGTATGTATGTATGTGAATTTATGTATATATGTATGTATGTGAGTGTGTATGTACAGTATGTGAGTGTATATGTATGTACTGTATGTGATGTGTATATGTATGTGTGAGAGTTTATGTATGTAAGTGAGGGTGTATGTACTATATGTGAGTTTATGTATAAGTATATATGTATGTATGTGTGTGCATATGTACAGTGCCTTGAAAAAGTATTCATGCCCCTTGAAATTTTACACATTTTGTCATGTTACAACCAAAAATGTAAATGTATTTTATTGGGATTTTATGTAATAGACTAACACAAAGTTGCACATAAATGTGAAGTGGAAGGAAAATGATAAATGGTTTTCAATTTTTATTTTTTTTTTTTACAAATAAATATGTGAAAAGTGTGGCGTGCATTTGTATTTAGCCCCCGAGTCAATACTTTGTAGAACCACCTTTCACTGCAATTACAGCTCCAAGTCTTTTTGGGGATGTCTCTACCAGCTTTGCACATCTAGAGAGTGACATCTTTGCCCATTCTTCTTTGCAAAATAGCTTAACCTCTGTCAGATTGGATGGAGAGCGTTTGTGAGTAGGGATGTGCTTTATGTTCGGGTCGTACATGAGTTTGACTCGAACATTGGCTGTTCCCTGAATAGCAAACAATTTGGGGTGTTCGCGGCAAATTCGAAAGCCTTTAAAAGTCTATGGGAGAAATCAAAAGTGCTCATTTTAAAGGCTTATATGCAAGTTATTGTCATAAAAAGTGTTTGGGGACCCGGGTCCTGCCCCAGGGGACATGTATCAATGCAAAAAAAAGTTTTAAAAACGGCCGTTTTTTCGGGAGCAGTGTTTTTAAAAATGCTTAAAGTGAAACAATAAAAGTGTAATATTAATTTCGTACCTGAGGCTTGATACCCATGTGACAGGTGTATGCCTAAAAAAACTAAATATTATTATACAGGATTTATATAGCGCCAACAGTTTACGCAGCGCTTGAATAAATATTGTTCTTGCGCTTCAACCCCAAAAAACAGAAAATAAGCTAAGTATCCCAGACAGAAGGGGACAGAGAAAAGCAGGGTTAATGAAAGGGCAACATACCAATATTATCTCAAAAAAAGTATGAATTTATTCATTGTTGGGCATATACACAAGTAGCAAAAAAGGTAAGGACCCAGTGGTATACTGTTCCTGATTAAAACTGCCGACCATCTGGATAGGTGGATCTGTCGCAAACACAGAGAGACAGGGGGAACAAGACAACATATGACATGAAATAAATAAAACAAACAGCGTCCGGACGCTAAGTGAAATTGGTGTCAGCCTTGCTGTCCACCGTGGGGAATCTCCAGAAATTGCTGGGTAAGGCTGCGAGGCTGACACCAATCCCCTGGGTGGATGGGAAATGCTCAAAAAGGGATGGAGGGTCAGAAGGGGGAGAGGACCATGAAGTGTATTTACTATGTTAGTAAGAACACAGAAATTAGTATATCTGAAGACTGTAAGATAATAAAAAGGCACTCTTACAAACAAATACTTTATCTTTACTTATGAAAAAGGCAATATAATGATACAAAGTTCCTTTAACGGTAGATGAACACAGATATTAACCCAATCACAGAAACCTATGTGAACAGGTCAACAGGAGGGTAGAGAGCTGGCACTATATCTTCTGCGTCAAGCTCCTCCCTTCTGTCCCCTCAACCCATAGGCCATTAAAACTTGCACAACATAAAGAAAACAATATGCAGACTATTATATTCAAATTAGCTGGCTCCCTTTAGATGAAGTCCAATGCAATTAAAGCAAATGAGGGAAAAGGATAGCGAAAGGTAAAAGAGTATTCCTTGAAATCCAGCTGTCTTCAGCTAGCCTTGTTGTATTGTAACTAAGGTAATCCTTGATAACAGGGTATAGCGAATTTGAACCGTACTAGGCCACATGTCCTCAACATTGGAAGGGTGCTTTGGGGTAGCAGCCCCCCCAAAGCACCTTGTCCCCATGTTGATGGGAGGAAGGGCCTCATCCCCACAACCCTTCCCCGGTGGTTGTGGGGGTCTGCGGATGGGGGGCTTATCGGAATCTGGAAGCCCCCTTTAACAAGGGGACCCCCAGATCCCGACCCCCGTGTGAATTGGTAATGGGGTACAAATGTACCCCTACTATTTCACAAAAAAAGTGTCAAAAATGTTGAAAAAGACAAGAGATGTTTTTTGACAATTCCTTTATTAATTTCCTCTTCTTTCCCCGTTTCTTCTTCCATCTTCTTTCTTCTGGTCTTCCTTCGGTGTTCTTCTTCTTACTCCATCATCTTCTTCCCCCGCTTCTTCCTCCAGTCTTCTCATCCGGCATCTTCCTCCGGCTTCTTCTCTGCTTCGTCCTCCGCACCATCCGCCTCAGTGGGAGTTGTGATGCCGGACGAGAAGACCAGAGGAAGAAGTGGAGGAAGAAGTGGGGGAAGAAGAAGATGGAGGAAGAAGAACACCGAAGGAAGAGCAGAGGAAAGAAGATGGAAAAAGAAGCAGGGGAAGAAGAAGAAATTAAAGGAATTGTCAAAAACCGTCTCTTGTCTTTTTTAACATTTTTCACACTTTTTTTGTGAAATGGTAGGGGTACATTTATACCCCATTACCAATTCACACAGGGGGGCCGGGATCTGGTGGTCCCCTTGTCCCCTTGATAACGGACAGCATCGCTTCTTCCTTGCAGTGGACCGGAGGGTGTTCCAGGTCATCCAGAGACGCCTCCACTTCAGATCCAAGTTGGCCGCAACATGGCGCGGCGGGCGCCATTTCCCAGAGCCAGGATACAGAGAGAGTTCCTGATAGAATCTTTTCCAAATCCCATACATTGTGGCTAGCTGTATCTGAGTTCCAGAGTGGTGAGCCCATCTTGTTGTTAAAGACACTGCTTTCAGACATCATCCACGTTCAGCTTGGTGGCACTTGTAGTTCCACCGGAAGTCAGTTTTTATTTTATAATGAACACTGAAAGCAAACACCTATGCCCAGTTCACATTATTGATTCTTGTAGCTATACTGGATAACATCATTAGGATCATATCAGAGGAAGTTACAATACTACAAGGATACCTTCGAGTTCTGCCAAATTCGCTATACCCTGTTATCAAGGATTACCTTAGTTACAATACAACAAGGCTAGCTGAAGACAGCTGGATTTCAAGGAATACTCTTTTACCTTTTGCTATCCTTTTCCCTCATTTGCTTTAATTGCATTGGACTTCATCTAAAGGGAGCCAGCTAATTTGAATATAATAGTCTGCATATTGTTTTCTTTATGTTGTGCAAGTTTTAATGGCCTATGGGTTGAGGGGACAGAAGGGAGGAGCTTGACGCAGAAGATATAGTGCCAGCTCTCTACTCTCCTGTTGACCTGTTCACATAGGTTTCTGTGATTGGGTCAATATCTGTGTTCATCTACCGTTAAAGGAACTTCGTATCATTATATTGCCTTTTTCATAAGTAAAGATAAAGTATTTGTTTGTAAGAAAGCCTTTTTATTATCTTACAGTCTTGAGATATACTCATTTCTGTGTTCTTACTAATATAGTAAATACACTTGAACTGTTTTGCAGAGGATTTGCAGAGTCAAGGTAGTCAGTGGGGTACAGAGTCTATTAGCAGCCCTCATGGGTGTATCGCTACATACATAAACACTCTCAGTAAAACTGCTCAACAGAACACATATTGGATCACCCGATTCAGCAGCCTTGGGCAAGCACCTGTATACTTGCACAGGGGTTATATTGTATCTAATGGCTCTGTGTACAGATCTTTAGTGCCAGACCTTCCCAGGACAACACTTTTAGAAATCCCAACCCATCAGGTGGGCAAACTGTTTTGTGAAAAAAAGAGAGCTAACTCTCTGCACTGTGAATGGGACAATGTTACATTAGGCTTGGTTGCATAACTGCTCCACAGTACGCAACAGCTAAAGTGCTTGCTTTCGGCTGCCAGCATATCTCCATATAGAAAATGACTGCTGTGGCTTCAAACAAGGTTCAGTGATTGGTTATTTTGTAATTAAATGGCATACAAGATTGCTAATTCCATTTCAGCACAACTCTCACAGACTGCGACTATACACTCCATTATGTTCTTCTTAGGAATAAAGAAGAAACCTGGTAGAATCATGAAATAAGAGTACAAAACATACACTGAGAGGACCATTGTACGACGGAGCATACAACAAGCAAAATGTGACTCAGCGTGCTACAAGCGACCTTATAGATCATAAAAGGAGCCTATATTATGTGCGAGTGAATGTGTGGTAGGCGTGAGTTGGAGGAGCTCGAGGTAAATGAGAACAGAAGGATTGTGCTGTGATTTCACTGCTGGAGTAGAGCAGATTCCTAGTACAAGGTGACAGCATATGTATTGTTACCACACTGGTACACAGCAGAGATGTATTATATCAAAGCATCAAGGGTGAAATTTTTAAAAGCCTCTAAACGTTTCTGACCATGTCCTGGTGTCCACCCCGCTCTAGACGCTGCAGGCAAAGCTGAGCTAAAATGTTCACTGAACTCTATGCAGAATATAAGATATTTGTGTCTTGGTATTATAATAGGGCACTTCAAGAGTACCTGGGCCTAGAGAGGCAAGGTAACAGAAGGGGTACCTAATTACAGCATCAACATTGTGTTTTTTTTTATCAAGCCCAACTGCAGCAAAATGATTATTTTTACATTTTGGATAGCGTTTCAGGGTTAAAGTCAAATGCTCAAAATCTCTAGAGGTAAATTATTAAAGGATAAGTCCCCCCTAACACTAAAATCTCTACATCTATAGACATCCACGACCTAGCCCTGTAAAGAAGAAATCGCTATACATACCTTTTCTGAAGCCGATCCGGTCCGGTCCCACGCTGAGCTCTCTGTGGAGGAAGAGAGGAGGCAGCCAACAATGGAAGCCCCATAGTAACTCTATGGGTGACGTCACTTCCCTGTAATTTCCTAGCCGTTGTCGGCTGTGTTTTCTGCAGAGCTTCTGCCCCTGGAGATGGGATCGGCTTAAAAAAAAAGGTATTTATAGCAACTTCTTCTTTACAGAGTTAGATAGGTTAGTCTTAGATCGTGAGTGTCTGTAGATGTAGCAATTTTAGTGTTAGGGTGGACTTCCCCTTTAGGGAAAAATCTTTTCCTTATTCCTTTCTCCAGCGCAGTCCCTCTAGGACTGTGACTGGCCCCCTGCAACTCCCTCCAGTGCTGGGACATGGTCATCTGGAGCCCAGGGCAAACATGTCAAACTGCAGCCCCCCCCCCCCCCCAAGATGTATGAGCATTATGTGTTAGCATAAAAGCTGAGCACTAATCTGCATGATTACCCCCTAAGCATAAATTACCCCTCCTCCCAGTACATAACCACCCCTTACTGAAATCCCCCCTCTCAGCACAAATCTTTGTTGCCCCCCCCCATCTTCCAAATACCCCCAGCTCAAATTCCCCCTCCCCCCAAAAAAAATTTCACCCCTTCTAGCACAAATCCTCTACCCCTAAAATTTCCCCTCCTAGTACACATATTCTCCCCCTGATTCAAATCCCCCTCTCAACACAAATCCCCCTAAATCACCACTCTTGGAACCCCCAAATTTTCCCTTCTAAAACAATACCCCCTGCCGCCCCCCAAATTTCCCCTTCCATAACAAATCACCCCCCACCTCACATGATACCACAGTGCCCAGGGCAGCCTTCCCTCCTGCTCACCCCTTGTCCTGGCTCTGGCTACAGGCTCCGGACACACTCCAGCCTCCTCAGTATACCATACAGGGTTAATGTCCTTGTACTGTACGTGATAATGCTGAGGCTCCACCCAAAGACCAGAGCTTCCAGCAGAAAAGGAGAGCGCCAGAGCTGGGCTGTAAGGTAAGTAATCCTGCTTATAAAAAAAACAAGCGTTTTTTAATCTTTTAAAATTCTTGGAGTTGGGCTTTAAAGATGAATTCCAGATATGGATATACAACACAGTTCCAAAAAAAGTTGGGACGCTGTGTAAATTCTACATAAAAACAGAATGCGATGATTTGTAACTCTCATAAACCCATATTTTATTCACAAGAGAAAGTATAAAACATATCAAATGTTTAATCTGAGACAATTTACTATTTTGATGATGAAATTGATGGCAGCAACACATGTCAAAAAAGTTGGGACAGGGCAACAAAAGCTGGCAAAGTAAGTGGTACTAACAAGGAAGGTTGATTGACAACAGGGCAGCAACATGATTGGGTGTGAAAAGGACATCTTAGATAGTCTGAGTATCTCAGAAGTAAAGATGGGCAGAGGTTCACCAATCTATCAAAAGCTAACAATTTCAAAAAATTTCAAAGACTTTAAATATAATATAATCTACAGTACATGATGTCATCAAAAGATTCTAAGATCCTGGAAAAAATCTTTGTGCACAAGGGACAAGGCCGATATGCAATAACGAATGCCCATGATCCTTGTGCCCTCAGACGGTACTGCATTAAAAACAGGTATGGTTCTGCAATTGACATCACTACATGGGCTCAGGAATACTTCCAAAAGTCCATTTCTGTTAATACTGTCTTCTCTGGGCCAAAGATCAATAAAGTGGTAGTAAACTCTGCCTGCTCAATTGTACCTACAGGTATGTAAGCAGGTTGCCTATTTCAGACTGGTTAAGTACTGCCCCAGCCAGAAGAGTTAGCGTTAATTATGTTTCCCGGATCTTTCTTGGCAGGTTTCTTGGGTCCATTCTACCAACCTGCTGTAACATGCCGAGTCCGGAGTGCCTATTAGTGTAACCTGCCCTGAAGATGCCAACCCTAGACCCTGCCACCTTGGTATATGCCAAAAATTGACTCTTTCCTGTGCAGATACGCTGGGGCAGGCACATACCTTAGTTAGAGATTCGTTTAGGGAAAGACAGTTGCCTTTGACTGTCATGCCAAGATTTTTACGTAAAGCTTTTGAAACTTTGTTTTTGCCTGGTCTGAAGTTACAAAAGGAGTACAATGCAAGTAATTGGCAAACATAGTCTACAGATTGGGTCAGTTAGACAAATTGGGGTATAAAGACACAAGTGATTACCAAGGTTAACAAAGGTTTAACAAGCAGCCTGTCGTAAGTGTGAGCCTGTGACAGGTGGGATAGCCTCTTTTTTTTTTGTTTCATGGGATAGCCTCTTGCAGGAGGGAAATGTTGTCAGCACTCTGTCAGCAGTCTGTCCTCCATAGCAATGAGAGCAGATCAGCACCGCAGAGGTCCTCAACCAGTGCACAGGTACGGAAGAGGAAGAGTTGAGTGAGTTCATACATGGAGTTCATGCTAGGTGCACGGGGGGACCCCATTTCGTTACTGGGAGTGAGGTAGTGCAAATGCACTGGCAGGTGGAGAGGACATTGGCTCTGCGTTTCATTCCTAAATGCAACATTGCTGTAGTGGTATATATTAACATCAAGAGAGTTAACTAGAGTTTAGTTTAGAGTTTAGAGCCTGTGGCTCCCGTGGCTGTGTCTGAGCCAGTGAGAAAAGAGAAAGCAGTGATGCTGCTCTCGTGTACATCGCTGGGTTGACATCAGGCTCAGTCAGGTAAATATGAGGGGGGACTGGGTGCGGGACTGCACACAAAAGACTTTTTACCCTGATGCATTGAAAGCACTGATTTCATTTTTTTTTCTTCATATAGGAAAAACACATATGGGAGAGATGTATGCTCTGCACACCCCGAAACAATATAGTAACAAAAAGGACAATTTCCCCAATCGGCTTTGGACAGCAGTATATTACAGTCAGAAACTGTATAAGATAAATAATCAATGAATGCATTTATTTAAAAATAGACAGGTGTCATAGTATAATTGAATTATAACATATAAAAACTGGCCAACTGGTACGGTGCATATTCCATAATATAGAATGTAGGCAGAGTTACATGAAAATGTACACATTGTTACATATCGGAAGTTTAGAAAGTATGGAATCCCCGACGCATTTCGACCTTTGAACGGTCATCATCAGGGGGATGGTTGACTCTATGAGAGACACATTAAATAACTTCAGAATTTAAAAACACATCAACATAAATCCCATTATAGGACTATGTAAAGGATTATCATCAAATGTAGAGCTTGAAGGACACCGCCACTCGCTGGTTCTTCTTTTTAAGGGCTTTATTTGCCCATTTTTATTAAAAGAGAGTCCAACAAACAAAGATAAGTTTCCCTCGCAGGGGTTTCAGCATTCCTTTTCATCCACAATCAGCCTAGTTGGCTCTCACTTGCAGCATGCCAGCCATGGCCTTACACTCCAGGCCCTTGTCTGTCTCATACATACTGTTTCACCGACCACCTTGGTGCACACAGCTAACTGCCTTTTGCTGCACTGTCTCCCACGTGGAGCCCTCCTGACTCCTGGTACTCAGACTTCCTATATGCCAGGTGGAGCCCATAACTATAGTCAGGTTACTACTAAAAGCCCAGCACACACCTGACCAATCAGTATGCTGGCTGTTTTCAAAATCAGGACCCAGGACTAGGGATTTCATCCCACCCGGATCTCTCAGAAATCCCCAGGCTCCAGGTCCCAAAGTGGACCTTTCTAAGAAAGGAGGAAACTGAAAAGCCAGTTTCCTCTTCATGTTACAAGCTCCCTGGAGCCCCTCAACCCATCTGGTTGAGAATTCTGGGTCACATCCTCCTTCTAGACCCTGGCAGGGCAACGCTCTGCCACAGACTAAAATGGCGATATATTTACCGTTAAAAAGTGGAAGAACTAGTCACCATGGCCAGAACTGTTAAAAGCCGTTGAGTGATCCGGAGGGCCCCATAGCCACCCCTACCCCCCCAGGAGGCATGGACCCAGACCGAGGGGCTTACAAGGAGCCACATTGCTGACGCCCTCCCGGGGACGGAACGGTCAGCACATGCAACAAACACCCAATCAATCACCATATATTAATTACAGGAAAGTAAATAGGTTAACTCTCGGCACACTAGCAAGAGTATCAATTGGGCTATAAACGTGGGGTATGTGGGCTGACTGCGAGCATAATAGTCAGTATGTCCTCATCAAGGTATCCTAAAATCTCCTAGACTTAATTAGTTAAAATGATGTAGATAAAGCCATTAGGTAATATATAATGTGATAAAAGAAATTATAATAATGTGGTGAAGTTAGAATGATATATAGTGTGTTATAAGTGAGTTAATGAGATGTGCGTGTGTAAAAACTGGCCCAAAAAGGAGGCAGTTAGTGGTGTAATGTGCCAGAGATGGAAAAAAATCAAGTGATTGCAAAAAATAAAGTGAATAGCTAACTGAAGTGTTAAAACAATAACAACAAAACTTTGTATGCGGTGTCAGCCAACTGGTGTTGGCATCAAGATGAAAGGAAATAGAATAAACCATCAAAAAATCTAATGTTGTAATTTAACTTGTACCGTGATGTAGATGGTGTAATATTAAAGGTTGTACATTGTGTAGACCTAACTGCAATTATATAAGAAAGGTAGAGACTCGGAACCGAAATGGATATGTGTAGTACTGTCCATTCCAGTCTGTGTGGAATCATAATTTGACTCACAGGCAGCTGGTCATGGATATATGCTTGATGTAGGCAATTGGGTGAACGAACGCAGGTGCTAACTCCCTCCCCCTGGAGAAGTGGCGTCCGGGCCACTGAGTGAGCGGCCCACGTGTGGCTCCCTCGGCGTCCCGGAAGGCGGATGCCCCAGCTAATGCCCTCATCTCCGCCGCAAAGCACGAGACATCGCGGTGCCGTGCGCACACCGAGTGAGCTTGCACATGCGCACCTCACCACAGCTGATCCGGAGGTGATCAAGGGATGCCGTCGACAGGGTGAACCTCGCATCGGTGGATGAGGGAGAACCTCTCATCCACCAACCAGAGCATGGAGGGGAGGACGCGGAATTAACCCCATCCCCACCACACACGCACCCCACCAAGAAGCCACAAAAGGGCCAGGATCCACCCCCATGGGGCCAACAGGAGCAGCAGAGGCCCCCCATTATCTACAATGGCCATAGTCTATGATGTATATATAATGTTATTAAACATTCCAATGCACACAGTTCTGGTGATCTGGGGAGCCCCAAGGGATTCCCTTAATTTGCAGGGATTTCCTCTCACTTCCTGTTTTGGCTATGGGACAGGAAGTGAAGGGAAATCTCCCCAATGGGGCACAGATGGCAAAAAAAAGAGTTTATAACCCTCCCATACTCTATCCAAAATGAAATAAAAGTTTTGCCTATAGTTCTACTTTAATAATAAACACATTACAATTTCCTCTAACTGAGTTATATTTCTTGGAGCTCTCCTTTAAAGTGAACATAAACTGACCACTGCAATTAATGCACAGATAACTAAACAACAGATATCAGGCCACTTAATTCTCCAGCCAGGCATAATTCTAGCTGAACCACAAATTGCACAAACTGGAATGAGTCATACAAATGGAAGATTTTGTGATGATTGTAGCTTAACACATTGCTAGACACGAAATGCTACAAACTGACGGTCATAGGGCTTTCGTTATATGATCTATGCTGAAGTGGAGAACCAGTCAACTTTTACCTTCTCCTTCGTAAATCATATGACCATGCCTCCATTTTATTTGTGAACAGCATTTGAGGGAACCTGTAACAGCATTTTCGCCAGCTAAAGTAGTTACAGGGGTGACAGTGCTACAGTGCTTTATACACAGTGTCTTGCAAAAGTATTCACCCCCCTTGGCTTTTTACCTATTTTGTTACATTACAGCCTTTAGTTCAATGTTTTTTTTTTAATCTGAATTATATGTGATGGATCAGAACACAATAGTCTAAGTTGGTGAAGTAAAATTAGAAAAATATATACATAAAACTATTTTTCATAAATAAAAAACTGATAATTGGCATGTGCGTATGTATTCACCCCCTTTCCTATGAAGCCCATAAAAAGCTCTGGTGCAACCAATTACCTTCAGAAGTCACATAATTAGTGAAATGATGTCCACCTGTGCGCAATCTAATTGTCACATGATCTGTCATTACATATACACACCTTTTTGAAAGGCCCCAGAGGCTGCAACACCTAAGCAAGAGGCACCAAACACTGCCATGAAGACCAAGGAACTCTCCAAACAAGTAAGGAACAATGTTGTTGAGGAGTACAAGTCAGGGTTAGGTTATAAAAAAACATCCAAATCTTTGATGATCCCTAGGAGAACCATCAAATCTATCATAACCAAATGGAAAGAACATGGCACAACAGCAAACCTGCCAAGAGACGGCCACACACCAAAACTCACGGACCGGGCAAGGAGGGAATTAATCAGAGAGGCAACACAGAGACCTAAGGTAACCCTGGAGGAGCTGCAGAGTTCCACAGCAGAGACTGGAGTATCTGTACATGGGACGACAATAAGCTGTACGCTCCATAGAGTTATGCACGCAGAGTAGCCAGAAGAAAGCCATTACTTTCAGCAAAAAACAAAATGGCACTTTTTGAGTTTGCGAAAAGGCATGTGGGAGGCTCCCAAAATGTATGGAGGAAAGTGCTCTGGTCTGATGAGACTAAAATTGAACTTTTTGGCCATCAAAGAAAACGCTATGTCTGGCACAAAACCCAACACATCACATCACCCAAAGAACACCATCCCCATTTTTTGGGTGATGTGATGTGTTGGGTTTGCGCCAGACAGCATTTTCTTTGATGGCCAAAAAGTTCAATTTTAGTCTCATGAGACCAGAGCACCTTTCTCCATACATTTTGGGAGTCTCCCACATGCCTTTTCGCAAACTCAGAACGTGCCATTTTGTTTTTTTAGACTAGTGTAATTTGCTCCTCAGCCTAACGGTGGGGCTAGAGGCAAATTTATCTTCAGCAGGTCTGCTTAACAGAATACCGCAATGTATTAGTTAGGGCTGCTCCTGTGTTCTGGTGCTGTTGAGTTTGCCTGGACTCCTCCCACCTTCTAGAAACTAGTAGAGCTTTCTGGAGCATGAGTGGGAGTTAGGCAAATGGGCAGCATGAGTATGTAGCAGTCTCAGCCAATTACAGGGGAGGTGCCCCTGGACATGCTGGGATTGGTCTATATATTCAGAAAACATGTGATCTCTGGGTCCTTCCCAGATGGTGGAGTTCACCAGCTGAAGGTGGGGCAGGCTTGCCACCCCTGGCACTTGCTGGTGTTCGACCTGAGGGCCTGAAGCTAAAGGAAAGGAGTGACCCTGGTGCTTCTGAAGAGCTGAGGGGGAGCTGTGTCTGAGAGGATCTGTTTGCAACCCCAGTGAATACGGACCAACGATCCCGGGGCCTGTTCTTCTTGGCTGCCCCTTTGTGTTAGTACAGTCAGCCAAGGATCTAACTAAAAGGGATTACTAGTTAGTGATCTGAAGTGCCAATTTGGAGATTTGCTAATTTGGAGTCTGGAAACCAGTCATGCTATTAGTAACATCATCTAACAAACAATGTGGCTCATTTTTTTGGCAATAAAATTTACTATTTTCAACTCAGTTAAACAAGTTTTTTTTTTTTTTGAGGAGCCAACACTTCTGATTCTGTGCTTTGTTTAGCAAACGTAACAATTCCACAGTTGGCTTGCCTAGCTGTAGTAATAGACTTGCGTTTGTAACTTGCAACATGACTACGGATATCACGAACACCTCCATGTGCTATGCTGAACATTTTTTTAGTACCACAGACACTTTGCAATTTATTTTGAATCATCATCATCTGCTGATACCCAGCATTTGAGCTGCAGATCTGTTAGCCATGAGCCTCAGAAGGAGCAATGCATCAATTTCGTACGTTTTTGGCCAGGAGGCTCAGCCCTTTCCAAACGTTCCATTTGTGTTAGCAACAGCAGCTGTTAAATGTGTCAGACTTTAAACAGAAATCAAAGAGCCCTTTAAAATCTTTTTCACACTTCTGTGGAAAAGCGACGGCCAAACGAGCCAAAGCCCTCTTAAATTTTAAAAACTGTGCAACCTAACTTACTACTGCCTTGTGTGCTGCAGATGCCTGTGTGACAAAAGTAAGGAAAGTTATAGGCGTTAATGAAAACAGATTTTTTTTTGGAACTTTGTGAAAAATGTTATGAAAACATATTAGCTGCAATTAGAAATGCATCATGTGTGAAGATTGGTTTGGAGTTTTGGAAGGTGTCTTAAAAAAAGAAAGAAGAAAAATCATGTTGTCTGTGTTGCCCACTTGCCTTATGCAGTAGGCTGCAAAGACAAAATGTGTGTAGTGTATTCGTATTAATGATAACCACTTACTGTTAGATGATCAGGTGGTCTAATCTGGTGGTGGCTGTAGTTGACTGTTTTCTATAGAAATGGAAAAACCCCCTAGGGGTGGGACTTTAAAGGCACTACCCAAACATGAAACATATGTATCAAAAAGTATAAAGTTTATCAAATACATGAAACATAAATAATGAAAATATGATAAAAACAGGGATGCATCATGTGGTACAAAGTTTCAGCAAAGATGACAAGATATATAGTCCCAAACCCAACGACGTTTCAGAGATGAGTTGTAGTCTCCTTCATCAGGGGTTTTCACAGGGAGTATAATATCTATGGGGCCCAAAGAAAAAGGAGGATCTGGAAAAAATAAAGAAAAACACAGGATATAAATGAGAGTACAGAGTGTCCTAAGCTGGGAGGTGTGTATGTATATAGGGGGATGGGAATACTAAAGATCCCCCAACCAAAACAAATATGTAAGGTTGCATCAGACCTACCCAGGTTGACAAGTAACAGCACTCACAAGCCAGTGGCAGAGCAGATGAGGCAGTTGTGGGATCAGAAGTGGACCACTGTCTATTGATAAAAAATGAAAATTGAAGATAAAGGAGAAAAGCGGGACTTTGCGTGAGGCATGTTGGCGGAGAAATAAACTGAGTAGTATATGCTGGAATATGTTATCTAAGGTACATCCTATGCATAATTGTGTCCACAAAGGGTAAACCAGGTATAAATTATATAAAAATGTATTTAATTACATAGGTCCTAGAGCCAGATACAGTCATGAAACAACATCATAAGCAACATTTCTGCATAAAATAGACAATGTATTTAAAAGGCATAGTACAGACACTGGTTGTATAATTTACAGTAGAGAATACAATGTAAACTAGATGAATATATGCATCAATAGTTGTTAACTCAATGCGTTTCTTGGCTTATAACCAATCATCAGGAGTCCGATGCAATTTGGGCTGCATTGAAACAATGAACATGTATTAATATATGGGCAGATATATGAGAGAAAGATGCAGAAGAATTCAAATTTGCTATCGTACTCACAGACAGTGTCTTGGTCTATGGTAACCTAAATCCTAGAATGCAGCATTGATCCGGGTCTACAAAGTCTCCCCCGGGGTTGAGGCAGGAAGCTCCCCCCAGGAGACCGTCGGCTACAGCCACCGAAATGACCAGGGTACCCATAGGGGCCGCCAGGCAGGGACAAGCAACGAGGCCACAAAACCCTGAAATGACTGTGAATGAAATAAAAATAAAAATAAGTGCGTGAGCATGTAACAACCGTGAAAATTAGATAGGGTGACAAGATGGTGAAAAACCAAAGAGTGAGTGGATAGGGAGTATAGACCGGAGCCAGAAAAAGACAAAGAAAGATGAGGAAGTTTGTAAGGGGAATGAGAGAGAGAGTGCATGCAGCTAAGAGGCCAATGGACCAGAGTGGAGATGTGTAGCAAGGTTACCTGTGTTTATAATTCAGTGGCAGGTCACACCCTCATTTTTTGATATTGATAAAAAATGTATGTGAATCAATATCAAGGGAAGCCTGTAACCAAGCTGGCTAATGTCTCATAGAAAGAGCCATTGAGTGTGAAAAAAGAGTATGTATGGTAGCTTACCTAGATATAGGTGTATCCAAGGAGCGTTATGCCACAAGCCCTGCCTGAGCCGCTCTGACAGCTGGTCTATATACAGCCCCCATGATCAGCTGTTCAGCGAAATGCCGAACAGCTGAGTACATCCTCCCCTAAGCCAAACCTCCAAAGGCGGGACCCCCCGAGTCGCCGCTGTGCCATGTCTCCCCACGGAGCAGGCGCAGAGGACGCAGCGCGCACTCGCCGCACGGACAGCACGGCAACCAAGCCGGTGTCTTGTCGAATACAGTCCCCTATCATATAGTGTCCGCTCTGTACTGCGCAGGCGCAGTACGGAGGACAAAGGAGATGCCGAAAGTCTCCGAAGTTTAACAGCTGATTATCAGCTGTACACGGCGCCTGCGCTTTTATTATCACCCTATGTCCAGGTTCATTCCCTACTATCCAAGTGGACATACAGTTAGAATAAACAATTGCCGAGCGCAGCGTGCCTGAAGCGTGGCGAGTGAAGCGAGCCCGCGAGGGGCCCTCTTACAAAGCCATCGCTAAGAAGTGCCCAAGCGTTGTGTACAGCTGATGGTCAGCTGATCAACTTCGGACACTTTCGGCATCTCCTTCTGCTCCGTACTGCGCAAGCGCTGCGCCTGCGCAGTACGGGGCGGACACTATCCGATAGGAGGACAGTTCTAGTCAGAACACCGGCCATACGGTGCACGCGTGCCGCCGCCATGAGAAAGCGGCATGGAGTGGCATGACGCAGTGACGTCCCGCCGGCGCGGCAGAGGTACCTCATGACAAGGTCGCCATGGATACCAATAGGACGGAGTGTCCGCAATGGAGAGTGGAGACTCGATCCCTGGAGGCACTCAAAGAGTCCTCCCTGCCGCACCGGGTGCACATGTAGATGGATGTATATATAGAGAGGCCCAAAGGAAAAATAGAATATAGTGGGTAACATAAAAACCATATGGGTACATAGAGGCAAGTGCATAAGTCTCATATTGTATTTAAGCCATAGGGAAGGGATCAATAGGGAGCTCCATGCCAAATCTTCACAATTAGACACAAAAAAGGCAAAAAGACGGGAAAAAAAAAAGAGAAATATAATAATGCATATATACCGACAACAGGCATATCGGATCAAAAAGACGGCAATGGATTAATGGGATAAACAGGAAATTGTGATGGTTCAATTATTTCTTCATACCTCCTGAGCTGAAGCCATCCAGGAATGGCCTGAAGCACATGGCATCGTTCAACCCAGGTGGATAGGTTGACCTCAAGTTATATATCCACCGCAGCTCAAGCTGGAGGAGACTCTTGTTCCAGTCTCCTCCCCTGGAGCTGGGGTGGATACGGTCCAAAATCAAAAATTTGATCCTGGGGAAGACCCCTGAATGGACCAGAGTGGTATGTCTCCCCAGAGGTAGGTCTGGGTTACAGGTCTGCATACTGTGGATGTGTCGATATGCTCTTTTCCAAAAGGGGAGCTTGGTCTTTCCGATGTAAAAACATCCACAGTCGCATTTCAAAAGGTAAACAACCTCAAAAGTTTGACAGTTTGCAAAGTGTTGGGGTTTCAAAATCTGCCCGTTAGGTAAGGTTGAGCTTCTGCTGGTGTCCATGTATCTGCAGTAGCCACATGTCCCACACATATAGGTACCTCTATATTTGCAGTGAACAACCTCATTGTTTCCCCTATATTCACTTCTAACCAATTTGGAGGCAATGGAAGTTGCTTTTCTAAAAGTGAACAAGGGGACCTCTGACAGTAAATTTCTTAAATTAGGGTCCATTGTAAGAACATGCCAATATTTGGAAACGATTCTCCGAACCTCGGCATGTTGGTTACAGTACTTCGTTAAGATTCTCAAGGAATTATCTGATTTGGTAGACTGTTGGGAATAGAGGAGATCCTGTCTATTTCGGGTGGTAGCCCGTCGGAATGCCTTTTTCAGTGACGTAATAGAGTAACCCCTCAGCAGCAGCCTGTCACGCAATTTACCTGCTTCGAGGGGAAAGTTTTCTGTTCTCTAGGGCAAAAAAAAAAAAATGAATCAGATTGTTGTGACTTCAGTGACAGTCCCCAGACTCCCCAGTCCCCACCCAAGTTCCCCACCATGTAGACATTCAAAAAACAATATCTTCTAAAAATTACATACTTACCAGAGGACAGAGTTCCAAAAAGAGGGAGCTGGAGGCAGTGCCAGTGGTTGGTCAATAGCAATGGCATGGTTGTGAGTCCAGGAGAACACCACAAAGAGGGAGAAGGAGAAATCCAAACATGAGACTATAGCAGATAATTTCTTTAAAAAGCACAGCGCACCAAATTGTGTATTTGCGTGTCATATGATATAGCTGTATGATGAAGCCAAAGGGAATGCTTCAGGACAGGAGTTGCAGCAGGTAGGCTGTACTTGTTCTTGTAGGCAGAAGGTTGACCTTGTGCTTGGTGCAGGTCACTTGATCCAGGGAGGAGGGGCAGCAGGCAGGGCATTGGCGGCAGTGGTGGAACATGCTGGTTAAAACAGTGGCATGATTGGGAGTCTAGGGACAACCAACCTAATGGCACAAAGAGGGAAGGAGGGAGAAGGAGAAAAACTAAACATGATAGTATAGCTGTTGGTGGTGGTGCTCGTCCACTGCAGTCGTCCTCATATAGATTGCTTCATTCCATTGCATTTATTCATTATCCAGTAACTTCTCAATTCATTGTATGTAATTGTTCCAGAGAGAATAGATTGCTACATCCATTGACCATTGCATTCATTCATTATTACCCCAGTAGTACTGCTGGTCCACTATGCATGTAATGTATTCGTAATTGCCCCAATAGTAGACTGCTCCATGCCATGTATTCATTTGGCCCCCAGACCAGACTCCTCCATCCATTCATTCCATTTTGACCATTGCATTCATTCATTATTGCCCCCAGAAGTAGTTTACCCCAGTAGACTGCTCCAAGATCCATCCATTGGCCATTGCATTCATTTATTCATTAATGCCCTCACAATTTTTTACATATACCTACTAATTACCAAATTAATTGGGCAAAGTGGTGGCTGGGTGGCAGCAGCAGGCAGGCAGGCACCAGGGTAGCCATCAGAAATTGTGGGGCCTCTTACACAGCTTTAGGCCCGGGCCTGACTGCCAACATTCCCCAGAGCCCGCCCACTGGCTGTCACACTGAATCCACCCACTGGCCATCCCATGTCCTCCTCCTTCTCCATCCCATGTTCTCTATCCCATTTCCTCTTCGTCCTCCTGTAATCCCATCTCCTCGATCCCATGTCCTCCTTCTCCAGACAAATGTCCTCCATCCCTTGTCCTCCTCCTCCTCCAGTCCCATCTCCTCCATCCCATCTCCTCCATCCCATTCCTCCTCCAGTTCCATCTCCTCCATCCCATTTCCTCCTTCTCCTCCTCCTCCTACTCCAGTGCCATCTTCTCCTAGCACAGAAGGGGGAAGTGGGACAGGAAGGAAGCAGGGGGACAGGTGGGGGGCAGTGTGTTAGGAGGGGGAAGTGGCACAGGAGGGGGGTGTGTCACAGGAGAAGAGCAGCGTGACAGGAGGGGCAGCCGGATGAAAGGGGGGCAGCGGAGCTGGAGGAGGAAGTGTCATGGGAGGATGTGGAGGCAGGGGAAAAGGTGGGGGGGCAGCGGGACAGGTGGTAGGCAGGGCCACAGGTGGGCGGTAGCGGGACAGGTGGGAGGCAGTGTCACGGGTGGGAGGCAGTGTCACAGGTGGGGGGCAGCGGGACAGGTGAGAGGCAGTGTCACAGGTGGGGGGCAGTGGGACAGGTGAGAGGCAGTGTCACAGGTGGGGGGTAGTGGGACAGGTGGGAGGCAGTGTCACACACACACACACATAGGGAAGCACCAGTCTTCCTAGCTCTCACCTGTCCAGCTTTGCCAGAAGGGGTAGCTGAGCCTGTGTCCCATCTCTATCAAGATCTCCAGCGGCAGCTGCAAGAAAGAGCTGGGGGGGCTTCTCCACCCTGCCCTCCTCCACCATGGGGCCCTCTGTTGGCATCAACTGGCCTCACCCATCCCACACAGCCTGGCGCACACTGATACCTAGCCAGAGTAGAGCCTGCCTGACTGTAACCGCAGGCCCCAACCTGCATGCACAAAAGAGCGGGGCTCTACACCTGACCTCCTCCTCCATGGGGCCCTCTGACCTGGCACCTGACCTCACCCCACCCCCCACAGCGCCTGACAAGTGGGATCTGCCCACCTCTTCACCCTCCCCTGCATCCTGGCAGCCAGTCTGCTCTAAAAGCAGCTGCCTCGTGTTAAAGATGGCCCGGGTTGTGACCCGTCGTCTGGGCCCCTAGGACGTCTCAAGCCCCTTACTTGTGTACCGGCTGTACCCCCCTGATGGCGGCCCTGGCAGGCACAGTCAGGCAGTCAGGCACCGTCTGCCACTGTCTGAAAAAGAGACAGTCCAGTTGGCAGAGCAGAGAGCAGCAGAGCAGCGTAGAGTGCTCAACTGAGCGGTAGCCAGGACAGGTGCGTCCCTGCAATGGAAATGGCGGCTGGTGGAAAGTGAGATACACACATAAGTAAAAACAATAAGTAAAGTGAAACTGCACTGGGGATGATGTTGTGTAAAACAGGCCTATCGCACAAAATAATAATGATTAATGTATATATCTAATTTTGATTCCAACACACCAGGTGTAAAAAACGATATATAAATGAATAAAAAATAGTCCATAAGTTTGCAAAACATTAATGAAATCTTGTGTTATCTTCAAACCACCACCATGAATCCATGCACCACCAACACATAAAGTGCGTGCTTACCGGAAGGCAAGTTGTTATAAGCCTGCGACTAATACCCAGCCAGGGCCTTTATCCAGGGAGTATGTACCACCATCTCGGAACAGCTTGATTGGTAGAATGGTTTAGTACAGCAAAAACAACCGGGGAACTCAATCACTCAGTGGTCATGGTTAGCGACCCAGTATTACCCAAAATAAAAAGGAGCTCACCATAGTGTAAATTGTTACATACAAGGATTTATTAAGTCTAAAAAATACACTTACAAAAGTAGAAATTAAATGTCACGGTTTGTAAAAAATGTAGGTCAAACATGCCTGGCACCATGATGTCACGCGCTGCCCACAGTGCAGACACGGACCCGACCTGCCGATGCAAAGCGCATGTGCGCCAAAGAACAGAAAATGGAATTCGGCTGGCTTCTCAACCACGCATCCGCAGTTCCATAGTTAGCCAAAAACCATTTTTTTACATGCAACTGCCGTCTGTAATGGACATTTACAGACAACTTGTAAATCGGCTGATATTTGCAAACTTTTGGTAAATTTACGGATGGTTGGCAACCCTGCTGTATATGACATTCTCCTGACCACTAGTCTGTAAGTATATACACTGCTGAAGTTCTTATTTAAAGTGGAACTTGAAGTGACTGTAAACAATCACCTTGGAAAACAACCCATTCAGGTGAAAACATAAATGAAAGGCAAAACATTTGTGTATACATATAAAAAACATTATAAATACCCTTTTTCCCTTTTTTTATAAGTGATCCTCTGTTTTCAGCTGCATAAGAGCTGGGGGAGGAGAAACTGCAGTACACTGATCTTGCCAGTGAAAGTTCCCAGCATAGCTAGAGTACTGACCACAGTGTGTTTTCCTATTTAGTGTGGTCCGTTTTTAATAGGAAAGCAGAGTGACTGACAGGAACACCAGGGATTTCACATAAAGGAAGCAATACAAAGAGAACAGGATACTTTCTTATACAAGTACATGGTACAGCAAGCACATATCTGAAATATGAAATGTCAGGTTTACAAACGCTTTAAAGTAAAAGTTGAATCAAACACTAATTATACTTAAATCTACTCCCACCCCCATTCTAAGCCTATTTTATCTACCTTCTAAAGCAGGCATGTCCCAGCCCGCGGGCCGCGTCCGGTTTTGAACGGCCCGCCTGGTTATCTAAACCAGCCTTTCTCAGCCAGATCAAGGCTGTCAGATGAGCCTGATCCCCTGCTGAACTGTGCACTGTGAGAAGCTCCGTCAGTATCAAAAGTGAAAGTAAAGTGCAGGGGAGTGTGCTGTGCTCTCTGCTTCCCCCTACAGTGCAGTACCCGGCTGAATGAGGATGCTGGAAAGGTACAGTACTGTGCTAGAAGCTAGATTCGTTTTAAAAGGGTTTTTTTCATGTGTCTGTGCATGTGTGTCTGTCTGTATGTGTGTGTGTGTGTGCATGTGTCTGTATGTGTGTGTGTGTGCATGTGTCTGTATGTGTGTGTGTGTGTGTGTGCATGTGTCTGTATGTGTGTGCGTGTGCATGTGTCTGTTTGTGTGCATGTGTCTGTATGTGTGCATGTGTCTGTATGTGTGTGTGTGTGTGTGTGTGTGTGTGTGTGTGTGCGCGCGCATGTGTCTGTATGTGTGTGCATGTGTCTGTATGTATGTGTGTGCATGTGTCTGTATGTGTGTGCATGTGTCTGTATGTATGTCTGTATGTATGTGCATGTGTCTGTGTGTGTGTGCATGTGTCTGTATGTCTGTATGTGTGTGCATATGTCTGTATGTGTGTGCATGTGTCTGTGTGTGTGTGTCTGTATGTATGTGTGTGCATGTGTCTGTATGTATGTGTGTGCATTTGTCTGTATGTGTGTCTGCATGTGTGTGCATGTGTCTGTGTGTATGTATGCGTGTATGTTGCTTTTAATCTGCGCCCCCCCCCGCAATTCCTGTACCATCAGAACTGCTTTTGTAGGGCTTGTTTGTGATAGCAGCCAGGACTACTGCTCCTCTGAAAAGCAATCCATGCACAGATCGCTTTTCAGAGGCATTTGACAGGCGGTAAAGAGGCATTATGTTGTCTCCTCACCACCTGTTTTAAGCCTGTAAATGCAGCATCACTATACCGCAACAGTGCAATGCACACAGTTGCGGGATAGTTGCAGTGCAGCCCCATTTAGCCTGGGTATACCTCCAGGTGCAGCCACAGCATGTGTACACCCACAGCTGCTCCCTCTGTAGCTAAAGGGGGAGAAGTTAGGGGTGGTAAAAACAGCTTAACCATGTGGTTTTACTGCCCCTCCAACCTGAGATGTGAACAAGACCTTGGTTCACATCTGTGTGGCTGCATGTAGGGCAGCCCATTCATTTCAATGGGCTTCCCTACCCACAAAAATGCAGGGAAAGAAGCCCCCAACCTTTTTTTCTTAAATTGCACTGCACCAAAAGCACCCCACGTTTTCCAATGTGTGGGCTACCATTAAGAATTAACGGTACCCCTAAAGAGCAGAGCATTTGTCTGTGTGTCGGGAATGAGCGCGACAAAGGCAAGAGAATTCTTGTTGGGCAGTGTATTATTGCTCGAACGAACACACTTAGACCAAATTTTAATGGTTCAAAGAATGTCAGGCAAAATAGTTGGCACCCACATATGTTCACTTCATCAAATCTGGCCCTCTTTGAAGAAAGTTTGGACACCCCTGTTCTAAAGGAAAGATCTGTATACATACATACATATGCTGAGGGTGTTTCAGGCTGGTCACATGATTACGTACTAGTGCTAGCTTCAGTCAAGAGGAGAGATCTCTGATAATGGCTGCAGAGCCTGGGCGATGACGTCACCTATGTGGCACCCAATCAAATGTCCCTCCTCTACACTGAAGGTGGCACTGGGTTACCAGGGTAACCAGGGTTATCACGTTACCAGATAGGGAAGTCCAGTTAAATCCTAACTATGCCTAAACCTGTACCCACCCTCATTCTAAACCTTAATATAACTACCCTGTAAGGTAAAGATGTCTATACTTAACTATTCTGCGGGCGCTGCGGTCCGCTCAGATGGTTGGCTCCAAGCGGCAGCTCACCACCCAGGCACTACAGCTGTTATCGAGTAGACATGTGCAATTTGTTTTGGTCTGAATATAAATTTGTACAAATTATTGGTTATTGGGTGATTCGGATGTATTAAAATTTGTTTCATTTATTCGTTTTCTAATGAATTCCAACTTTTAAGAAAGATTAGAATCCGGATCGGTCGAAAAACGATTGATCGATTCAAATTCTGTGTGAAGAAATAGGTGGTTGTTAAGCAGCGGGCCGGGAAGCCGGCTGCCCACATCCTTAACAACCATGAGTCATCATCTGTCAGTGGGCTTTCCCACTGACAGATGAATGTAAAGAAAGTAATGCCGGCATTTGCCTGGCAAGAGAAAAATTAAAAAAGAAACTGCGTAGGGTCCCCCCCAAAATCCATACCAGACCTTTTTTTGTTTATAGCGCAAAAAATAAAAACTGCAGAGGTGATCAAATACCTCCAAAAGAAAGCTCAGTTTGTGTGAAAAAAAGGACATCAATTTTATTTGGGTACAGTGTCGCACGACCGCGCAATTGTCAGTTAAAACAACGCAGTGCCGTATGGCAAAAAATGGCCTGGTCAGGAAAGGGGGGGTAAAACCTTCCGGAACTGAAGTGGTTAATAACACTGTAGGTAACATGACAGATTTTCCACACTAGGTGGGAGCACAGCTGTGTAAATTAGTATTAGTTTAACATTTGATATGAGATACAGTAAAATCATTAACATGACATCAGTATTGTGACATCATCATAAATTCGTACTACAAAAACCCAAGCAGACTCAAACGCTCTGATTGTACTTCCTATAACAACCAAATTCTAACATTTTTGCTGGCATCAATAGGAAACAACTTGCTTGCTTTAAATACTTAAAATGGTATTAGAGATTCAGCTTTAAAAAAACAAAACAAAAAAAAAACAACAAACATGTTATACTTACCTGCTCTGTGCAGTGGTTTTGCACAGAGCAGCCCAGATCCTGCTTTTCTAGGGTGCCCTGTCGGTGCTCCTGGCTCCTCCCCTTGACCAGTGCCCCCAATAGCAAGCTGCTTACTATGAGGGCACTGGTGCATGCTCGCTCCCGAGCCCTGCTCTATGCGTCCATAAAACACCTAGAGCGCCTAGAGCATTGGCTCAGCCCTGCCCGCCACTCTCTCCTGATTGGCTCAATGACTCTGATTGACAACAGTTGGAGCCAATGGCTCCCTCTGCTGTCTCAGCCAATAAGGAGAGGAAGTCCTGGGACAGCTGAGGCTCTTGTGCACATCGCTGGATCAAGAGGGAGCTCAGGTGAGTATTAGGGGGGCTGTAGGGAAGGGGGGGGGGTGGAGCAGCACACAGAAGGTTTTTTACCTTCATGCATAGAATGCATGAAGGTAAAAAACACCTTCAACCTTTACAAGCACTTTAAGTTTGAGCATGTCAAGGGTAATCATTTAGAAGGGTGGACTTTGACATGCAGTTAGAGAATAACTTCACTCCCCTAAGTGACTTACAGCAGAACTGAAGTCCCACTTTAACGAACAGCAAGCAGGCAGGCTTGTATGGCAGAAGAGGCATGCAGTCTTCTGCAATAAAATGCCCCCACCTGCCTGTGTACTGTCTTCTCCAACGCTGTAAACTGAGCTGAGGAAAAATGCAGGTAAGTGCACCTAGTGTAAATGGGCCCTAAATTGAAAATCAGTGAAAACAAATGAAATAGACACAACAGGTGACAAGAGGGAAAACATGATATTGCATCTTGAGTAGGTAATGACTTGTAAGAGGCTACAGACTTAGTAAATACAGATTGCTTGAGGTGTGAGTGGGCTGCTCAAGGTACAAACTTGTTAAAGTTGAATCCAAAGTTCCTCAACTTTTTCCCTTCAGTTAAGAGCAAAACTTCGGAGTCTTTCTGCTTGTTTGACTACCAGGAGGATGCCTCGCAGCCCTGCAAAGTTCCATTTTTAGTTCACTGCCATAGGCCATTCCTCATCCTAATCAAGTTTGTCTTTCCATACCTCTCCAGTACAAGTTTTATGCCCCCGAAAACTGGCTTGGTTACTTATGGAGAAAAAGGAGTTTGTTGCTGCCATCTTCTGGGCAAGATTGACAACACACCATCTGAATTTCCACCCCTAAGGCTGGGCTCACTCTCTCTTATTTCCTTCACCCTCACATGTTTATTTTCTTTTTTTAGGTCTTTTTTAGGCCCCTTTCATTACAGGTCCAAACAGCAGGAAATCTGTGAACAGATCCCCTGATGAATGAGAGCAAAATGGAAAGAATGTCATTTTTGTGACATCTGTGCCTTCTATAGTTTTTTATGCATTTTTAAACTGGAGTTTTACAGACCCATATTAGATCTACAGCGTGTAAAATAAGTATTGAATATGTCACCATTTTTCTAGGTAAATATATTTCTAAAGGTGCTATTGATATGAATTCTTCACCACATGTCGGTAACAACCCATGCAATCCTTACATACAAAGAAACCAAAACAAATAAGTTCAGAAATAAAGTTATGTGTAATAAAATGGAATGACACAGGGAAAAAGTGTTGAACACCTAAAGAAAGGGAGGTGCAAAAAGGCATGGAAAGCCAAGACACCAGCTGAAATGTATTAGTAATTAGAAAGCAATCCAGCCCCTTGTCGGTGCAAATTAATATCAGCTGGTTCAGTCTCAACTGATGGCCTATAAAAAAAGGTCTCTCATTATTAAGGTGTCACACAAGAAACATCTTATGATGGATAAAAGCAAAGAGCTCTCTCAAGACCTTCGCAACCTTATTGTTGCAAAACATACTGATGGCATTGGTTACAGAAGGATTTCTAAACTTCTGAATGTTCCAGTGAGCACTGTTGGGGCCATAATCCAGAAGTGGAATGAACATAGTTTCATCATAAACTGGCCACAACCAGGTGCTCCTCACAGGATTTCTGACAGAGGAGTGAAAAGAATTATCAGAAGAGTTGTCCAAGAGCCAAGGACCACTTGTGGAGAGCTTGAGGAGAAAGACCTGGAATTAGCAAGTACAATTGTTTGTAAAGAAAACAATAAGTAATGCACTCACCGCCATGGCCTGTATGCACGTTCACCATGCAAGAATCCATTGCTGAAGAAAAAGCATGTTAAATCTCATTTAAAGTTTGCTGCACAACATTTAGACAAGCCTGTGAAATACTGGGAGAATATATTCTGGTCAGAGACCAAAATTGAACTCTTTGGATGCCATAATACATATGTAGCGGTACCCCCGTGGGGGCTACTAATTAACTCTATACCCCACTGGCTACCCCGACTCTACAGATCCTCTCTTACCTCTGACACCTTGGGTTCCATTCTGCAATGTGACGTTAGCTATGAGAAACTCACACAGTATCACTGAACCACTCAGAAAAGTTTACTAGAATAAGCAATGGAACACACTGAAGAGCATGAATAAACACAAATTAAAATTGACAATTGTTATCACTTAATGTACATATACAGAACTTATAACCTTATATTCACCTTAAGGAGTATATGTGAACAGGTGCACAGAGGAATAATTACTCAATATTTTCAAAACATTTATTAAATACCTTCCCACTGAGGCCTCAACACACAGACCAAAATGCAGTATATATTCTTTACATTCAAAGCACAGTGTAAAGTCTAGCATATACTCAATGGCTCCCCCTAGGCTATATTTCAGAGTTCAACTTATAAGTAGAGCAGCAATGCTTGGTAAAAGAGGAAGATGATGAAAGTTCTTTCAACTCCGGATATCTTCAGCTAGCCTGGCTGTATAGGCCGCAGTCTCTCACACCTGGTCACACACAGACCTCCTGCTGGCAGGTGTTTTTATCACTCCTCCCAGCAGGCAGTTCTGCGTGCTTTGCATTGTCTGCCATGTAGTTCAGAGCTGATCCAGCTAACAGAGTCACTTCCTCCTCCAAACTACATCTCCCACAATACTTTGCTGCATCCCTCCAGTGTAAGGGAAAAATCCTAACAGAGTTCAGCAGACACCAGAGGGAGTCAAACTCATTTGAAACAATAACTATAACTATAGTAGCAAGCCCTTGGCTACACACTCCCCCCACTTGAACTCCTTGGTCCCCAAAGACATGAAGATTACCCACTTCAGCTTGCTGAAAAGGAAAGAATGAATTATTGATGATTTTTTTTCTTTCACTAACCACAATCCAAATCTAGCAAATACTGGCACACTTCTGGGTTTCTTTGGAACCATCTATACACACTATCAGTTAGTTCAAAATCAGTCTTTGAACAGGCCAGGGCAATTTCCATGTCCCACCCATTGGTGTCAGAGAGTAGAGCAGAGTCGTCCCCTACCCAATTAACAGTGGGAGTGTAGCATCAGGAGCTGATCTGTGAATGGCATGAATAAGTTCTTCAGAGCTCTCTCCTAGTGTGTCATAAGTGAGTCTCTTGGGAGGGTGCACATCCTGCCTTAACCGCATTGGCAAATATGTTCCAGCAGCCTGTGTCAAATCTTTGGTTGTTTCATTAGCAATAGTCTGAACATCCAATTTCGGGGAAAGGTTTTCACTTGCAATTTTAGAAGCTGATGAATGTTCACTAACATCAGGTATTGGTAACAATTCACTAGAGAAGTCTATCAAGTCCTTCGGCCTTGGGTTTGTCCACTCCCTCAAAAGGTGGCAATGTCTTGAAATCTGGTCCAAGAGACCTACGAATCATCTTATTTGTCTCCATTGGCTGTTGAGGTACCATCTTAGCTGTTTCTTTTGGCCGTTGAGGTACCATCTTAGCTGTTTTTTTTTTTGCCGCGCTGGCAATGCTCTATAAGCTTCCATCCTTTTTTCCATCTTCTTCAAAGGGCTAGCTATTGAGCTGTCTTCAGCAGACCACAACCAGAAAGGCACATTCACCATCTTATCCTACTCCTCTTCTTCTTCAATCCTTCTTCTTCCTGCTGAGGACACTGGACTAGAAACTCGGGAATACACATAATCTTCTCCAAATTCTTCATCTTCTTCATCCGTCATATCAACTACAGTCAACACTTCCTTTTGTGAGCGTGTTTGAGGTGAAGTTTGCTTTGGGGAAGGCTGTAAAGGTGCTTGAGGCACCTTCACTGCATCCGATAGTGGTAACAAGTGATTCCTGTGCCACATCTTTAAAGGTCCCTTCTCTCCATCAGGTCTGATCTGGTACACGGGCAAGCCAGGGAATTGTTTACACACAACATAGGGCTGTGGCCTCCAACGATCCACCAACTTATGTTTTCCTGGTACCCCTAGATTTTTTAGTAACACTCGGTCACCCGGTTGCAAGTCCTGGATCTTTACTCTTAAATCAAAGTTTTGTTTATTCTGAGATTCTCTGGTAGAAGCATGCTCCATAGCTTTTTCATAGGGTTGTTGTAAGTTCTTCCGCAATCTGTCCACATAACCCTTATGTGATGTTAAAGGGGTGTCATCAAGGGAGGTGCCAAAAGCCAAGTCAGCAGGAAGACGAGCCTCTCTCCCAAACATGCGGCAATAGGGGGAGTAACCAGTAGCATTACTCTCTGTGCTTTTGTAAGCATGCACCAGTGCTGCTATATGATTACCCCAATGCTGTTTCTTTTCTGGGAGTAGAGTTCCAACATGTTTAGCAAAGTCCGATTGAATTGTTCGGGTTGAGGGTCTCCTTGAGGGTGATACGGTGTAGTACGAGACTTCTTGATACCCAATAGGGCACACAGCTGATGGACTAATCGGCTCTCAAAGTCTCTTCCTTGGTCTGCATGGATTCGTACGGGTAGCCCATAGTGCATGAAAAACGTCTCCACCAGCACCTTAGCCACAGTGCTGGCCTTCTGATCTTTAGTAGGATAAGCTTGTGCATAGCGGGTGAAGTGATCGGTCAAAACCAAGATGCTGTTTCTTCCATCTGTATCGGTCTCCAGGCACAGAAAGTCAATGCAAACCAGATCTAACGGCTCCTGACTCTGTAAGTGACCCATTGGGGCGGCCCTAACTGGCAAAGTTTTCCGCTGGATACAAGTCAGACAGGAGTGACAGTAACTCTCTACCTCTCCTCTCATATTGACCAATAAAATCTGTCTCTAATCAAACGAAATGTCCTTTCAGTTCCTAAGTGGCCATGGTCATCATGTAAGGACACAAGGACAGTAGGACAATGTTTTTTTGGGATAAACAGCTGCCCCCTCTCCTCCTTGTCTCCAGACGGCAACACCTGTATAACACTCCATCTCTGATTTGCAACCGGTCCCACTCTCTGTGCAGAGTCTTCACTCCCTTTATGGGGCTTTTCAGCAACAGTCCGGGATCCTGCTTGTTCAAAGTCTGCAGCACCAAATGACCCCATGGGTCCTGCTCTTGGTCTCTCTTCAAATCTCTCTTTGTCAGTTGGGGTAAGCCTTCTCCTCTCACCTGTGTCAATCCACAGTAGCGTCTTGGTATCCCAGATGGGTGAACCCCAATGTATTCAGCAGCCACTCCTCCTTTCATCTTCTGGTCCAGGTCCTGACACAAGTCTCGCACTCCTTCTTCAGTTACATAAGCCCATCCCTCTGAGTCTTCCTCCTTCCTATGAGGCCTGTGGGACAAGGCATCCGCATCTTGGTTCCCAACTCCGGGCCGGTACTTCAAACTAAACCGAAACCCTGCCAAAGCTGCTAACCACCTGTGTCTTGTGGCATCCAGTTTTGCCGAGGTTAAGATGTAAGTTAAGGGATTGTTGTCAGTCTTGAAAATGAACTCAGCTCCATACAAATAGTCTCTCAACTTATCCACCACAGTCCACTCGAGTGCCAAAAATTCCAATTTATGGACGGGGTAATTTTTCTCCGATGGTGTAAGGCTTCTACTCAGAAAGGCCACCGGTCTCAATCCTCCATTTTGTTCTTGATACAGTACTCCTTCCAATCCTTCTCTACTAGCATCCACATGCAACTCATAGGGCAGGCCAGTGTCAGCGTAAGCACAAACTGGGGCCTCTGTGAGACTCTTCTTCAACTGCCAAAACGCTTTTTCGCATGGAGAGGTCCATTGGCTTTGGACGGACTCTCCTTTCTTGCGAGCACCACTCTTCCTGGGTTTGACTCCATCTTCTCATTCTCCGGTGACCGCTTGCAACAGCTCATTAAGGAGCCGAGCAATCTTAGCCAAGTTGGCCACAAATCGATGGTAGTAGGAGCAGAATCCCAGGAAAGATCTCAACTCGGTTACAGTTCTTGGTCTGGGCCAGGTGGTGACAGCCTCCAGCTTTTGGGGAGCTGTGGTGACTCCAGACAACATGGCCCAAATAGGTGGCAGAGGTTCTGTAGAACTGACATTTTTCCAGTGACAACCTCAGTCCTTCCTCGTGGAAACCACCCTACTCCTCCTTTAGGGGCCTTCTTCTCTCTTGCCACTCGTCGTCAAGCTTTCAGTAAATGCAGGTGAATCTTGTTCTTGGTGGATCCATCTTCACTCAGTACTGATGATAACAGTCTTCTCACTAAGTGGGTTTTGGTTCCCACCATTATGGAATTTCGCCCTGCCCCAGGTGGTCTGGGACACACGACAGCCAAGGTGTCGAAAGCCTCTTCTTTTCCAACAGCTGCTGGCCCAAAGGATATCTGGATAGGAATGTAGCCATCATATGGGCATCTAGCAGTTCCCCAGATCTCGAGCTCTTCCAGCTTGCGTAAGGGAAGGTGGCTCAGATATTTGTCATAGAAATCCCAGTATAATAAAGTGACCTTGGCCCCTGTGTAGTAAATCTTTGGTATAGATGCCTTCTATTTGCACAGGCACAATCAGGGACAGCCCCACTAACTTTTCTGGGAAACTGGCAGCAGTATCCCGAGTGCAGTTAAAAATTACAGTTCCTTTCCTTGCACTCTGTGGGGACCTAACAGTGACCCTAGGTGGTGTCGCCAGACCGCTTTTGTTTGGGCCAGACTGACAAACTTTCTTAGGGGTGTTCTGGAAGGACCTGACTGTGGCCCTAGGTGATGGTGAAGCATTGACCCTCTGTGCCTGGCTTCCTGACCCCGGTGCCGGGTTACTTGACTGTGGGGTTGCCAGAGTGATCGGGCCACTCTTTCCTTCTGCGGACTCGTTCTGGCCCTTCTCTTCCTTTGTTTCCTGGAACTGTTTCTCATCTGGGTTCTCAGTTGGCTCCCTCACTGAGAGCCCCTGGAGTTTCCCACCGGCTGGTCTTTCAGCAATTTTTGTAATATCTTCATTAACTCCTCCAACAGTTCAGCATTCACTTTCCTTTGTGGACACATTCACTTTCCTTTGTGGGCTTTAAAGTGTCTTGGATCACCACACTTGTAGCACTTCCGAATGCCCGTCCGCTCAACCTGAGCTTTGGCCTGTGCTTCCATCACATGTAACAAAGCTTGTTGTACCTGTTCTTTAAATTGAGGTCCACTTTCTAACGACTTGACTTGAGTAACTTTTGGGGTGGATTGCACTACAGAGGTCATAGTGTGCTCCCCCCACTCAGATTCTTCATTGCTCTCCACCACGCTGGCATCCACCTGAACTGATTGTGCGATTATCTTCTCACTCTTCTGCAGTGTCCTTACTGCGAGTCAAGCCTCCTGATTCTTTTAATGCAGGAGAGTCTCCTCTTCTCTCCCATCAGCTCGGGTTAAGAAGGGGCCTCTCGGGTACACTTCAAGAGCAATCGGAGCACGATAGGATGGCTTGGCCTGGCTCCTTGTAGGATCCAATCCAATCGGACTCTGTCCGCCTCCCGGGGGTCGATACCATTTTTAAGATGATCTGGTGCAGAATTTGATCCACCCGGGCAATATATTCAGAAACTTCTCTCCCCTCCACTGGTGGGTATGCTCAAACTTGTACATCAGATAAAATAGCTTCTCTACCCTTCCATAAACTGCGTAGAGAGCCTCGATATAGTCCATGGCCTCACAACCCGGTTTCCCTCTCTTTAAGCTTCTGATGGTATCCGCTGCTGGACTGCGGAGACTCTCGCTGATACGCTGTCTTTCCACTGTTCCTGACAAATTCAACTCCTCTATGGCTTGCATAGCCTGATCCGTCCAGCTATCAAATTCTTCTTTCCCATCAGGTCTGGGGACACAGCCTGAGATGGTTGGTAACCTCCGATATCCCTGATTGGCGGACTTGTTGTGACTCTGTATCAGGCTGTTAACTAGGCGACTCATGTCTAGATAGAATGAAGCAGGAGGCATCCCCGCCATTGGGCTTCCTGCTGCTGGACCGGTTGCAATTAGACTACCGGCAGTTGGACTGCATGCAACAGGGCTCCCTGGTGGTGACCCAGGGGACTTCTCACCAGTCTCCTCCGGCAAATGTACTGGGATCACATGGCCACCCAAGCCTTCGGCTAGGCTCACAACCTTCTTTTGGAGCCCCGCCCGAATACTCTCTTTCCATTCTAGAAGGACATAGGTACAATCTTCTTCCAAGTCATGTCTCAGGTTCAAGTGGTAGGACCCCTGTTCTGGGACAGCCTTTCTCATCAACAGCAGTACCTCTCTATCAAACCACCGGACTCCTAGTAGCCTCAGAACCATAGTTTGTTTCAACCGGCTCCCATACTCCTGGCTCCACTCGGTGGCAGTGGCTGAGTCCATGACTTCTTCCACCCTGGACACATCAACTGATCTGCTCGGGTACCCCAGATGGGATAACTCGGTGGAATCTCCAAATGTAGCGGTACCCCCATGGGGGCTGCTAATTAACTCTACACCCCACTGGCTACCCCGACTCTGCAGATCCTCTCTTACCTCTGACACCTTGGGTTCCATTCTGCAATGTGACGTTAGCTATGAGAAACTCACACAATATCCCTGAACCACTCAGAAAAGTTTACTAGAATCAGTAATGGAACTCAATGAAGAGCATGAATAAATGCAAATTATAATTGACAATTGTTATCACATATACAGAACTTATAACCTTATATTCACCTTAAGGAGTATATGTAAACAGGTGCACAGAGGGATAAGTACTCAATATCTTCAAAACATATATTAACCACTTCAGCCCCGGAGGATTTGGCTGCTCAATGACTGGAGCATTTTTTACAATTTGGCACTGCGCTGCTTTAACTGTTAATTGCGCAGTCATGCAATGATGTGCCCAAACGAAATTTGCGTCCCTTTTTTCCCACAAATAGAGCTTTCTTTTGATGGTATTTGATTGCCTCTGCGATTTTTATTTTTTTGCGATATAAACGGAAAAAGACCGAAAATTTTGAAAAAAAAATGATATTTTCTACTTTTTGTTATAAAAAAAATTTAATAAACTCAATTTTAGTCATTCATTTAAGCCAAAATGTATTCAGCTACATGTCTTTGGTAAAAAAAATGTCAATAAGCGTATATTTATTGGTTTGTGCAAGTTATAGCGTCTACAAACTAGGGTACATTTTCTGGAATTTACTCAGCTTTTAGTTTATGACTGCCTATCTCATTTCTTGAGGTGCTAAAATGGCAAGGCAGTACACCCCCCCCCCCCAAATGAACCCATTTTGAAAAGTAGACACCCCAAGGAAATTGCTGAGAAGCATGTTGAGCCCATTGAATATTTTAATTTTTTGTTAGTTGTCACTAAATGATCTATTGCTCAAACATGCCATGGGCATATGTGAAATTACACCCCAAAATACATTCTGCTGCTTCTCCTGAGTATGGGGATACCTCATGTGTGAGACTTTTTTGGAGCCTAGCCGCGTAAAGCCCCCGAAAACCAAGCACCGCCTTCAGGATTTCTAAGGGTGTACATTTTTGATTTCACTCCTCACTACCTATCACAGTTTCAAAGGCCATAAAATGCCAAGATAGCACAAAAACCCCCCAAATGACCCCATTTTGGAAAGTATACACCCCAAGATATTTGCTGATAGGAATGTTGAGTCCATGGAATATTTTATATTTTGCCACAAGTTGCGGGAAAACGACAATTTTTTTTTTTTTTTGCACAAAGTTGGAAAGTAGACACCCCAAGAAAATTGCTGAGAAGCATGTTGAGCCCATTGAATATTTTAATTTTTTGTTAGTTGTCACTAAATGATCTATTGCTCAAACATGCCATGGGCATATGTGGAATTACACCCCAAAATACATTCTGCTGCTTCTCTTGCATATGGGGATACCACATGTGTGAGACTTTTTGGGAGCCTAGCCGTGTACAGGACCCTGAAAACAAAGCACCACCTTCAGGTTTTCTAAGGGCGTAAAATGGAGATTTCACTTCCTCACTACCTATGACAGTTTCGGAGGCCATGAAATGACAAGATAGCACAAACCCCCCTCTCAAATTAACCCATTTTGGAAAGAAGACACTTCAAGCTATTTGAAGGGGGGGGGGGGGTTGTGCTATCTTGGCATTTTATGGCCTTCAAAACTGTGATAGGTAGTGAGGAGTGAAATAAAAAATTTACACCCTTAGAAATCCTGAAAGAAGTGATTGGTTTTCGGGGTCCTGTACGCAGCTAGGCTCCCAAAAAGTCTCACACATGAGGTATTCTCGTACTCAGGAGAAACAGCAGAATGCATTTTGGGGTGTAATTCCACATATAACCATGCCATGTTTGAACAATATATCATTTAGTGACAACTTTGTGCAAAAAAAATGTAATTTTCCCGAAACTTATGGCAAAATATAAAATATTCCATGGACTCAACATGCCTATCAGCAAATATCTTGGGGTGTATACTTTCCAAAATGGGGTCATTTGGGGGGGGTTTGTGCTATCTTGGCATTTTATGCCCTTTGAAACTGTGATAGGTAGTGAAGAGTGAAATCAAAAATTTACACCCTTAGAAATCCTGAAAGCAGTGATTGGTTTTCGGGGTCCTGTACGCAGCTAGGCTCACAAAAAGTCTCACACATGAGGTATCCCCGTACTCAGGAGAAGCAGCAGAATGCATTTTGGGGTGTAATTCCACATATAACCATGCCATGTTTGAACAATATATCATTTAGTGACAACTTTGTGCAAAAAAAATGTAATTTTCCCGAAACTTGTGGCAAAATATATATATATAAATATAAATATTCCATGGACTCAACATGCCTATCAGCAAATAGCTTGGGGTGTCTACTTTCAAAAAAGGGGTCATTTGGGGGGGGGGTTGAACCTTATGCACAACATTTAGAAGCTTATGTCATACATCACCCACTCTTCTAACCACTTGAAGACAAAGCCCTTTCTGACACTTTTTGTTTACATGAAAAAATATATTTTTTTGCAAGAAAATTACTTGCAAAACAAAGTAACATTACAGTATAACAGTAAGACTTACCATACCTGCAAAGCAAATACAATAAAACATTGCAATCTGTGCCTAAAAAAATATATGCCGAAGCATGGGGGCAATCTGCCCCTAATGTCAGAAGCAAATCACTCCTACACCCCTGCCCCCATGCTTTGGCATATATGCTCTTTTTTTTAACTGTGGTGGTGAAATCCTCTCCGACAGCGCTGGAGTCACAGCTTTATGTATCGTGGGAGCAAACACTGTTGCTGTCAAGATAAATAAACCCGTGCTACAGCTGAATGGCGTACCTGCTAAGCAAATGTTGGTTAACAATAAAACAAACATTACAGTATAACATACCATACCTGCAAAGCAAATACAATAAAACATAGTAAAAATAAAACAGAGAGAGAACAATATGTAGCCGTGTTACAAGGGCAGCCGGGGAGCACGGCTACATATTTATTTATTATTTATTCATTGTTAATTCAACATTAGACTTACTACCTTATTTGCATGTGTACAAACGCCCGGCTGCCTTTGTAACACGTGCACATAGATTCCTGGCTGCCCCGGTAACACATGTGTATATACGCCTGGCCGCCCTTGTAACACGGCTGTAGATTTATTCATTGTCAACTCAACATTAGACTTACGACCCTATTTGCATGTGTACAAACGCCCGGCCGCCTTTATAACACATTCATATAGACACCCGGCCGACCATGTAACACACCTGTATATTAATTCAATGTCAACCTTATGTTTGTATATTTATTTATTTATTATTGTTAATTTAACCACTGCCATCTGTGCCCTGTACCCCTGTGTCAAATTCCTTCAGGACTTCATTGTATATAGCACTGACGTTAATAATCCATTTTGCGAGTGCACGATCATCTTGGCCGTCCTCATAATACATCTGTCACTTCCCTTATTATTGTGTATTTAGTATCTGCCTACACTCCTCCCCTTGCTCCTCCCCCTCACCATTTATAAGCCAGCTTGAGGAGTGTGGGCGTAGGTCTGACGAAGGAGCCGAACATGCTCCGAAACGCGTTACCACCCCCTTCTCTACACTGACACCATCAGCCTTGTGTGTCCCGCAGTGAATACAGGCTTCCCTGCTGCCTCCTCTTTCCAAAACGCATGAGAACGCTTTACAGCTGCTGGACGGCTCTACACTGCTCTCTACCACCGTGCTGAGGATGGACACATGCCACAGATGAGGACTCCTGATTTTATCATGTCTTTTAACACTCAACAATCTTGTAAGTGCTTTTAACCCTTTGTGCACTTTATTAAATTTGACATACTGCACTTAGAGGCGCCTTTCTTTTCCTTTTTTATATCTTCAGAGTTGCTTCTCCTCTAACCAAAGTGCTGCCAGAATTGCCATCTCATCACTATCATCCCTCTGACCAGCTACCCACCTCCACCAGAGCGCACTTATCACCTCTCTGTTCTATCAGGTGTCTCGGCTGATCCCGCTAACACTGCATTTTTAGGAACCCTAAACTGCTAGGGATGCTAGTATAGATCTGATCAGATATCGATCTGTTCAGGCACTATACTACTAAAGGGAGGTGTATGGTGCGTGCGTGGGTGTTAGCGCTACAGCCACTAATCTGACGCTGCCTGGGGCGACGCAGACCCTATCTGATGCTAAAACCTAACTTTGATCACCCACTGGGTGATCAGGGGGTTAAACCTTTATTGGGTAATATACGGCAGGTGCCCTGACGCTATAAAACATAAACTAACTAAACTGCGTCACTCAAGACACTTATACAGTGATCACTGGTGACAGGGGGTGATCTAGAGGTTAAGCCTTTATTAGGGGGGGGTTGGGGGGGTCCCTAGACCTATCTGGGCCTAAGACTAATTACCCTAACACTGATTTTTGTCACTAATGACACCAGTACAGCTGTCAAAAAAAATCTGAATGCTGCACTGAGTGACACAGTGACAGGGGGTGAAGGGGATAACTGGGGGGAGGGGAGATCGGGGGGTGAAATATGTGCCTACGTGACCTGGTGTCAGTGTAGTGTTGGTGCGCTTACTCTGGAATGTCATCTCTCCTCGGTCTGGAACGGAAAAGACCGACACGAGGAGAGATGACATCACTTCCCCTGTCAGTGTTTACAGTTACACAACAGGGGAAGGATCTAATTCGCCACGACCGATCACCAGGTCCAGGGCAGACTTCATTGGCCTGGAGACTGATCGGTTCCTGATCGAATCTGATTGTCGCGGCCGGCAGGGGGGGGCACGTGACTTATTGCTTCGCGCAGCCGGGCCAACCTGCCGCAGTATAACTGCGGCGGCTGGTCCAGAACTGGTTAAATACCTTCCCACTGAGGCCTCAACACACAGACCAAAATGCAGTATATATTCTTTACATTCAAAAGCACAGTGTAAAGTCTAGCATATACTCAATGGCTCCCCCTAGGCTATATTTCAGAGTTCAACTTATAAGTAGAGCAGCAATGCTTGTTAAAAGAGGAAGACGATGAAAGTTCTTTCAACTCCAGATATCTTCAGCTAGCCTGATGTTTAAACTGCAGTATTTGTAATACACAAAGACAAAGGAAAATAAATGACTGTAGAACAAACGATATGCTGATGACTGCTTAACTGAAGAAATATCACCACTTGTAGATTCCTCCTTACATGTGAGTGCAATACAGTACTGACCTTACAGCGCAGGGGAAAAAGCCAAAGCCCCAAAGTCCAGCTGTATGATGCCTGTGAAGAAGTAGATTCACCTCCGTGGAACTACAAGTCTCACCAACAGTCTGTAGAATGAACTCACTCAGCAATACTGTAATCTCTACTGGAATGGGCAGTTGCCCTCTCACCACAATGGACTCCAATGGCAGTGAGGCTCCGTCCGGAATCCCCTCCTGGTGTCTCCTCCAGTGAAGATGACGCCGTAGCGCCATACTGCAACTCCCGATGGGCTGAACTGCAGGGGCTTCCAGTTGCTCTGAAGTGCAGGCCGGTCCACTTGCTAGGATAGCAAAGCTGTACTTCATGATTCCTTTAGAGGCGGGCAAACCGGCTCTCTGCTGTATAGACTGCAGTCTCTCACTCCTGGTAACACACAGACCTCCTGCTGGCAGGTGTTGAATAGCGTCCAGAGAGGCTGAAAGCAGGCCGCGCCTGTCCTTTTTATCACTCCTCCCAGCAGGCAGTTCTGCGTGCTTTGCATTGTCTGTCATGTAGTTCAGAGCTGATGCAGCTAACAGAGTCACTTCCTCCTCCAAACTGCATCTCCCACAATACTTTGCTGCATCCCTCCTTCAGTTTAAGGGAAAAATCCTAACAGAGTTCAGCAGACACTAGAGGGGGCCAAACTCATTTGAAACAACAACAAACTGTTCAACTATAATAACTATAGTACCAAGCCCTTGGCTACACACACCATGCTTGGAGGTCAAATGGCACTGCACACCACCCCAAAAACACCTCCAACAGTGAAGTTTGGAGGTGGGAACATTATGGTGTGGGGCTTTTTTTCAGCATACGGTACTTGCAAACTTCATGTGATTGAAAGAAGGATGAATGGAAAAAATGTACCAAGACATTTGATAAAAATCTGCTGCCATCTACCAGGATGGTGAAGATGAAATAAGGGCGGACATTTTAGAAAGACAATGAATCCAAACACAAAGCCAGGGAAACTCTCAATTGGTTTCAAAGAAAGAAAATAAAGCTGCTAGAATGGCCCACCCAATTATTTGACTTGAATCCAATAGAAAATTTGTGGAAAGAACTAAAGATCAGGAGTTCATAGAAGAGGCCAACGGAACCTTCAAGTTTCGAAGACTGTTTGTGTGGAAGAATGGGCCAAAATCACACCCAAGTAATGAATGCGACAGGTTTCTCCATACAGGAGCAATGGCGTCCCTAGGGGGGGCCAGAGAGGGCCCTGACCCCCCCCCCCAACATTATGCTGTGCCCCACCATGTGCCCTCCCAATTAAATTTTTTTTTTTTTTTAACAAAAAGGCAATGTCTTTTTGTTTGCATTCGTAGCGGATGCGCCGCATCTTACTTGGGCCGCCGCTGGAGTAACACAGTCTCTATTGAGAGGGAGAGCGTCCCCAGTCAGCTCCTGTGGGTGATTCCTCCCCCCTCCCTCTGCTCATTGACACTGCATAATGCGAGTGCTCACACAACCACGGCCACCTGATCTGCTTCTTCCCCTGCATCCTCATTGGCAGGGAGAAGAGCGAGTTGCAGGAAGGACTCCACCAGGACTCTCAGTTACTGAAAAAACAGACTGATTTCTCACGTCCTTAGGACAGGAGAACCAGCCTATAAATTCCAAGAGATGCCAGACCAGTGCTGTCAATAGCAGGGGCAGGACAGCAAGAGTAGGCTGTGGAACCCCACAGTAGCAGAACACCAGGGCCCGGTGGCAAGACAACCTTTGCAACCCTGATAGTTCTCTCACTACTTTAGACCCTTATATTTTCTTGGTATGCTCTGGTGACATATATCTCTTGTTTTCTGCCACCCTGGGGAGCCCCAATATAGTAGGAAGGGAGCTCACTGCAGAACATGTGAAAGGACCCGTTGTGGGATCGTAGTAAAGGGCCCCATATATATATATATATATATATATATATATATATATATATATATATATATATAAAATTGCATTTTATAGTTGCCCCCCTACTTTTGTCCCTGTCCCCCCATGTGCCCTCCCTAAATATGAAAGCTGGAGACGCCACTGTACAGGAGGCGTCTTGAAGCTGTCATTACCAACAAAGAATTTTATACAAAGTATTAAATAAATTTCAGTTAGCGTGTTCAATACTTTTTCCCTGTGTCATTCCATTTTATTACACATAACTTTATTTCTGAATTTATTTTTCTAGGTTTCTTTGTATTCATGGATTGCATGGGTTGTTACCGTGGTGAATATTTCACATCAATAGCACCTTTAGAAATATATTTACCTAGAAAAATGGTGACGTGTTCAATACTTATTTTAAATATTTTATGTATTGTATTATGTATTGTATTTAACCTGCTGTATATTATATTTATTTGTTTTAAAGTTTTTTTGTTTTTTTTTACAGTTACTTCCTGGTTTTTGGCCTGGGCCGAAATTATGTCATACATCCCAGGAGTCTTCATGGGGATTTTTTTAAATCTAAAGGAGGGGGGAGGGGCTTTCTCAGCTAAGCACATCCTCCTTAGCTAAGCACACCCTAAGCATGCCTTAGCTAAGGGCACATGGATTCCAGGAGGAAAATGCTACATGAATCATCTACCCTTACTCATTGGCCACAGCTAGAAATGCTAGGGGGTATTTTTAAAAGTAATTTCTCAACAAAATAAAGCATGGAGACATGGATGAGTTTCTGAGTTTGCTTAAATAGCTTTTTTAGTGTGTGGTGCTCAGCAGAGGCATAACTAAAACCTTAGTGCCACGGTGCATAAAGGGCCCTCCTGACTCCCAGCTGGGGTCCCCCTACAGTGCCAGAAGACCAGGGCCCAATCGCAAGTGTGATCTTTGTGACCCTGGTAGTTCCGCCTCTGGTGTCAGTCATTTTTTAATTTTTAGGTTATTTTATTTTTTCATCGTTTTTTTTTTGTTTTTGTTTTTCTTCACAATTTTCTTTTTCTATTACTTTTTAATACAATTTTTAGGAGCCCCGTTTGAGGACTTTGGTGAAACATTAGGGGTCTAAACAGACCTCTGCTGTGTCTCCTTTGAGACAGAGAAAGTAGATAAAGGACACAGCCCTCAATCTCTATCTCTGCAGCCTCAGCTGCACGGAATGTAGGGCACATTTACAGTCCCCTTACCTGCTCTCCATCCTGACACATCCCCAGCAGCAGCCAGCAGGAGAGGGGGGAACTCAGCAGGGATGAGGTGGGGCTGGGGGAGTGCATGGGAGCCCGTTGAAGCAGGAGGTGGAAGCAGGGAAGCATGGAGAGGAACCGATCACTTCCATTTTGGAGGGGGTCGGTTTACCTGCATGCTGCCCCTGCCACCCCTCCACCCCTGCCGCCGCACGTACCCCTGTACGTACTTCCCTGGTGCTCAGATACAGTTTAGTTCCCCTTTAAGATAAAATAAATGAAAATTACAACTTTAGTACAGTTGCAGTTTCCTGCATCATTTTATCTCAAAAGTTTAGTCATATCTACAGAAAAGGGGATCTATTGAAAACGTGGCATCTACTTTATAAGCAATGACAATGCTTGTGGGTGAGCAAGCCTAACCACACACTTGCTGGAGGAATTAAAACTATACACAGGGATTAAAAATATTCACATAAGTATGTGAAAAATATGCAGGTCCTGCTGAAGAAGCTCATCAGAGAGAGTAACACATACAGGTGTGAGGTGCCGCCATGGGCGTAGCATAAGGGGTTGCAGGGGTCACAATCGCAACCCTGCCCCTAGCTCCAGGGGGCCCCTGCAGCCTCCTTCATATTATCATATCCTCCACAAAATCCAACTCCGATCTGCCCTAGGGTCCCACAGCCACGCTCCAGTACTGGTCTTCTACTTTGCCTTCCACAGTCCACACCCCTCTGTTCCCATTTGCTCGGGAGAAGCTGTGAGCCATTTCCTGAATGGAGAGGAGCACGAGCTGAGAACAGCCCAGGATGGGGAAGTGTCTGTGCTGTGTGCTGGCAACATGTTAACCGAGCTCAGCGAGGCAAGAGGAGGAGAGTGCCGTTCTATAGCCACGATGGGGTCGATGTCACTGGGGAGGTATGACACTGCTCAGTGTCTCCTAGTCACCAGCTGGGATTCTCTATACTCCCACCATTCAGGGATGTCTACTTACCCCACTTCCCTAACAACTGGGGAAAAGACACACACCTCCGGGAGGTGACCTTTCCCCAACACCTGCCAACTCTGACAGAGAAATCTTCAGAAATTGCTAAAACAAATCCCTTATCACCTCCTCGGGGGGACCCTGAAGGACTGCAGGCTTCAGATTTTGTGTCACATGGCTTTGCCCTCCCAGATCTAAGTTGCCCCCCCACCAAAGCCCCCTGACCACCGCCTCCACCCTGCATGCTATGCCCGGCTGCTGAGCTCCTTTCCTATTACTGCACTCTATACTGTTCCTCCACAACACAGCCAGTTAGCCATGATCTGCACAGGGTGTATCTGCCTACTGAAACTACACTGCCGTTCTGACCAGAGAATTTTACAGGTCAGAAGGGCAACATAAAAGCCAGATACACCCTGTGTGATCCCTGTCCTCTGATTCTGCAGCGGTAATCCCTGTCCTCTGATGTAAAGAGGAACTCAAAACTCTTAAGCCACTTTGAGTATCTTGGGGTGCGGTGGATATATCTGAACGCACGTTGGAAGTAGTGGGGAGGGGGGCCAGGTCAACTTTTGCATCGGGGCCCACTAGCTTCAAGCTACGCCTCTGGGTGCCGCCATTCAGGACGTATTTTCCATTTTATATCAATGTGGAGAGTTGATGATATGCATGTTTTTCACATACTTATGTGAGTATTTTTAATCCCTGTGTATAGTTTTAATAAATATTGTAGCAGAGAGCACTATGGTTTGCCTTTGTCATTTTATGGCCACACATGATTAATCCCAGGAGCAGGTCAACGTTGTCCAAGGACACCAGGGGGAGCATCCAGTTTTCCCGTGGCTTCCCGAGAGACATAAATATCAGGCGTGTGTCTCTGTAGTGGGGTCATTATCTGGAGGTGAGCAGGCATTCCAGCTAGAGGTGATGGCCACTGAAATCACTGGATAATATGAATTAATAATTCTATGAACTGTCACCTAGAGTTGCACTACGGTGAATTTTTTTACATTATTTGGACTTTTATTATTGTTTCATTCTTTGCGCTACACTAGTTTTGGTTTATTAGTATTGAATTAAGAGCCACACGTGAATACACTCTGAGAGGTGTTGGCAGCAATCACGATAAGCCTAGAGGTAGGCTATTGACACTGGATTGGGTTAATATTGTGTTGCACTGATTAATTTATGTGCTTAGTTTGAATATTGCACTGATTATATTTTGTTTCACAATTATGGATCATAAGCCGACAGGGTGCTGCAGCTCTCTAGAATTCCACTGGGTGGCAGGAACATATCTAAAAAAGAGAGAGAGAGCTCACATCCACCCTGGTGTAACATGGCTTCAATAAGTAATTCAATAAATAGACTCCAACTATTGCATTTACATTTAACAGAAGATGAAATCAGCACATAAAAATCTGACAGCCAGTGAGGTTGCGGTCTTCCTCTCCCATTTGGATCTTACAGCGGTGACCCAAGAGAATATCCATAGAGATTTTTATGTGCTGATTTCATCTTCTGTTTAATGTGAGTGCAATAGTTGGAGTCTTTTTATTGAATAACTTGTTAAAGCGGTGTTACACTAGGGTGGATGTGCACTCTCTCTTTTATTGTTTTTGGTTCCAAATTAGGGCAGTTCCACCAAATGATGGATAGATGGATGGAAGGATGGGAGCTATTTCCTTTCCTAGCCTATGCATAACTTAAAACAATATTTTTGGATGGAGGTTCACTCTATATTTCTCTCCTAAAGCCAGCTCTAAATGCAGCCCACTAATTGCGGCCATGCACACCTCGATTTTATTAACTGATCAATCATTTGGATAGCGATTACTTCCCAAATCGAATCAGACTTCTTTTTCGATCGGAATCCATCAAACTGAGTTGATGGTTTGCATTGATCAGCAGCACTCAGTTGCCTTGGTCATAATTCTATTGTATTTCAATCGTTCATGAGTTTGCAGGGCAGAAAAAGAGATACTATCTATAAATTACAATTACCCACTTCCCTGTGTATAGCATATTGATTGATAGATCAATTATTCCTATCAGAAGAGGTCAATCTGAAAATAAATTGATCATTGATTGAAGCATGTACAGTATGGCCACCATAAGGAATCTGCATGAGGGTCTGAATCTATAAATGTATCAGTTTTGCCCAAAAAAAGTAAATTATAATGTAAAAAAAGTTTGTGGTGCTGTAATACTAGATTTGACCACCAGGTGAAGCATTGCTCCATAAATTTTTATTGACAGTGTCCTGTGTTCTGTGTGTGGTTAAAGCAGAACTCCAGGAAAAACACACATTTATAAATGTTTGTGAAAGACAGACAAATGTGAACAGCCATGTGGTTATGATTTTTTTTTTTTCGTCTTTGGGCATGCCGTTTGAAAGAAATAAGTAATTTTCTATTCTTTTTTTTGCACGTTGAAGTAAGTCATCATAGGTATTCATCACACACAGTGCAGTTCTCTCTATCATAGACCCTCCCAGGCAATTAGAGACCCCCGTCTCAGTTGATTGGAGCTAATGTGAAAATTTGAATTGTTCTAACGCCGCAGCTTGCTGAGTACAGAAAATCTGGATTATTATGATTATTGGCAATTTTCTTTCATTGGCAGAATTCGTATTTATTCACATTATATGCCCTGAAATCAAATAATAATAAAAATTCTTCAAGTAATCTGCTTCTAGCTTGGCTTGCTTGATCTGTTCTAACTAACCTGTTCACAATATTAGAGTCCCCTGAAAGAAAACAGAAACAATGTCTCTGGTCATAACCATGTGATAAACCACATCTGAACCCAAAAACAAAACTGTAATGTATTTAAGCCTACCATTCTGTGGATGGGGGGCTGCACTAGAATTTCTTTATTTTCACCAAGCCAGTGACACACTTCCTGTCCTGGGGTGACAACACTCACTGCACTGTATCTGTAGAGGAGCAGCATTGTCACCCTAGGCTGCTCTCTACAAACCCCTCCTCCTCTCCTTATCTTTATTACATAGAGGATCTGCTTTGTTGTTCACAGCTGAGAAAGCTGATAGCACTGAGATTTCAGTTCAGTGCACAGGAAGTTACAAGGACACTATTTTTGACTGGATTAACAGGTATTTTTCTGTACTTGTAGAAGATGTACTTGCTTAACCTTTTTGCAGCTGCAATTATGACGCATGCATACGAAAATGACAATTGCATCACGTATATTAAGAATCGCTCGCACCCCTGAGTAGGAGCAATAATTCTAGGGCCCTAATTCATAGTCAGCTGTAAAATTGAGAGCTGTTGAGGATTTTAAAGCGTCACCTGTGTATAATTTTGTGTACTCTAGTTTTTCACAGTGTTACGGGCACACATCATTTTGAGGTTTGACATACACTATATTACCAAAAGAATTGGGACGCCTGCCTTTACACGCACATGAACTTTAATGGCATCCCAGTCTTAGTCCGTATGGTTCGATATTGAGTTAGCCCACCCTTTGCAGCTATAACAGCTTCAACTCTTCTGGGAAGGCTGTCCACAAGGTTTAGGAGTGTGTCTATGGGAATGTTTGGCCATTCTTCCAGAAGCGCATTTGTGAGGTCAGGCACTGATGTTGGACGAGAAGGCCTGGCTTGCAGTCTCCGCTCTAATGCCCTGTACACACGGTCGGATTTTCCGACGGAAAATGTGTGATAGGACCTTGTTGTCGGAAATTCTGACCGTGTGTAGGCTCCATCACACATTTTCCATCGGACTTTCCGACACACAAAGTTTGAGAGCAGGATATAAAATTTTCCGACAACAAAATCCGTTGTCGGAAATTCAGATCGTGTGTACACAAATCCGACGCACAAAGTGCCACGCATGCTCAGAATAAATAAAGCGATGAAAGCTATTGGCCACTGCCCCGTTTATAGTCCCGACGTACGGATTTTCCGACAACTTTGTGTGACCGTGTGTATGCAAGACAAGTTTGAGCCAACATCCGTCGGAAAAAATCCTAGGATTTTGTTGTCGGAATGTCCGAACAAAGTCCGACTGTGTGTATGGGGCATAATTCATCCCAAAGGTGTTCTATCGGGTTGAGGTCAGGACAAGGACTGGCAGGCCAGTCAAGTTCCTCCACCCCAAACTCGCTCTTCCATGTCTTTATGGACCTTGCTTTGTGCACTGGTGTAATAAGGAGAGCCGGCAAAACTGTAATCCTTGAAGTGACGTTTATTGGTACATCAGAGTGACAATAAAACAATAAAGCTAATCCCCAAAACTGTTCCCACAAAGTTGGGAGCATGAAATTGTCCAAAATTTCTTGATATGCTGCTTGCTTAAGAGGTTCCCTTCACTGGAACTAAGGGACAAAATCCAACTGCTGAAAAACAACCCCACATCATAATCCCCCCTTTCACCAAACTTTACACTTGGCACAATGCAGTCAGGCAAGTATCGTTCTCCTGGCAACCCGGCAAACCCAGACACGTCCTTTGGATTGCCAGACAGAGAGGTGTTTTTTGTCACTCCAGAGAACATGTCTCCACTGCTCTAGAGCCCAGTGGTGGCGTGCTTTACACCACTGAATCTGACGCTTTGCATTGCCATTGTTGATGTAAGGCTTGGATGCAGCTGCTCGGCCATGGAAACCCATTCAATGAAGCTCTCTACGCACTGCTGTTGTACTAATCTGAAGGCCACACGAAGTTTGTAGGTCTGTAGCTATTGACTTGCACAGGTGGCAACCTATCACGGTACCACGCTTAAATTTACTGAGCTCCTGAGTGCGACCCATTCTTTCACAAATGTTTGTACACTGTGTACACAATTATTAGGCAAGTTGTATTTTTGAGGATTGATTTAATTATTGAACAACTACAGTTTTCTCGTTCAATCCAAAATGTTAATAAATCTCAAACCTGAATATTTAAAAAAGTAAATTGAGGTTTTGGCTTTCTTAGGAGAATATCTATGAGTGCACAATTATTGGGCAACTATTATGCCGCGTACACACGATCGCACATTCCGACAACAAAATCCATGTTTTATTTCGGACGGATGTTGGCTCAAACTTGTCTTGCATACACACGGTCACACAAATCTTGTCGGAAATTCTGAATGTCAAGAACGCGGTGACGTACAACACGTATGACAAGCCGAGAAAAATTAAGTTCAATAGACAGTGCGGCTCTTCTGCTCGATTCCGAACATGCGTGGAACTTTGTGCGTCGGAATTGTGTACACACGATCGGAATTTACGGCAACGGATTTTGTTGTCGGAAAATTTGAGATCCAGATCTCAAATTTTGTTTGTCGGAAATTCCGACAGAAAATGTCTGATGGAGCCAACACACGGTCGGAATTTCCAACAACAAGCTCCCATCGAACATTTCCCATCGGAAAATCCGACCGCATGTACGTGGCATTAGTGTGCAGACTGAACGAAGCCTCAGCAGCACATTGTCCAGCACCAGGAAATGGTAACTTCCCAGGATCTGGAAATGCTTTGCACAAACCTTCTTCAAGGCCTTTGAAGATGTTTCATCCTCTGCTCAGGCAGGATGAGTTCTGCAACCTTACCCTTGTAACGTGGATCCCTCTCCTTTATACCACGAATCCTAGGGCCCTTATGCAGGCTTTGCAGAATCAGGGAGGCCATTCAGTGTAAGTTTGCAGAGGCATTCGATTCTGAGTCCTCTGGGTCACTAAGGATCAGATGATCCATAACTATCTCCTCCCAGCCACGTACAACTCCTTGGGTTTCTGGGGACTGAAAACCATCCCTTGAAGACTGCTGCTAAGTGTTATCCTCTACATCCATGCTGACACAATCCTCCTTCTCTTCTTCTTCCTGTGTGTTTGGCAGGCTCGCAGGAATGCTATCTGAATAAAGCGGGCCTTGAGAAGAAAGGAAGTCCTCCTCTTCCTCCCACTGTTCCACCCTGTCCATGATTCCACGAAGCATGTGCTCCAGCAGGAAGACTAGGGGGACAGTGTCACTGATGCATGCATTGTCGCTGCTCACCATCCTTGTGGCCTTCTCAAATGGTGACAGGACAGTGCATGCATCTTTGATCAGTAGTGACTGGTGTGGCAAAAAGAAGCCAAGTTCCCCTGACCCTGTTCTGGTGCCATACTCTCACAGGTATTCATTGATGGCCCTCTGCTGTGTGTGCAGCCGCTGCAGCATTCAACATTGAGTTCCACCTGGTGGGCATGTCAAAAATGAGGCGGTTGGTGGGCAGGTTGCATTCCCTTTTAATGTCAGCCAGCCGATCACTGGCATTGTATGACCAGTGGAAATGACCACAGTCTTTTCTGGCCTGCCTCAGGAGATCCTGTAAGCCTGGGTACCTGTTCAAGAACCGCTGCACCACCAAATTCAGGACGTGTGCCAATCATGGAACATGGGTCAAGTGTCCCTGTCGGAGGGAGGAGAGAAAGTTAGTGCCATTGTCGCATACAACCATTCCTGGCTAAAGCTGGCGTGGCGTCAACCACCTCTGAGCCTGCCCCTGCAGAGCTGACAGAATCTCTGCCCCAGTGTGGCTCCTGTCCCCTAGGCAGACCAACTCAAGCATCGCATGGTATCTTTTAGCCTGACTGCTTGCGTAGCCCCTTGAACGATTATGGAGCACCGCTGGTCCAGAGGACAAAAGAGGCCATAGAGGAAGAAGAAGAGGAGGGGGTGGAGGAGAGAGCTGTGGCAGAATCACCACTAGCATTTTGGAGGCGTGGTGGCGGAACAAGCTCCAACAACATGGAACCCTGTCCTGCATCCTTCCCAGCTGCCAGCAGAGTTACCTAGTGCGCCGTGAAGGAAAGGTAACGTCCCTGCCCATGCCTGCTGGACCATGAGCCAGCGGTAATATGAACCTTACTGCTGACCGCCCTGTCCAACAAGGCCAAAACATTGCCTTTCACATGCCGGTAGAGAGCCAGAATGGCCTTCCGTGAAAAGAAATGGCGTTTTGGAACCTGCCACTGAGGTACAGCACATTCCAAAAATTCACGAAAGGGGGCAGAGTCTACCAGCTGAAAAGGCAGCAGTTGCAGTGCTAGCAATTTGGCCAAGCTAGCATTTAGACGCTGAGTATGTGGATGGCTGGGACCAAATTTCTTTTTACAGTTCAGCAACTGGGGTACGGAAATTTGCCTGCTAAAATCAATTGGTGGTGTACTGCTAGCAGATTGGCTGCAAGTACTCGGGACACCTGTCGCTATACCTTCATTTCTCTCAGTGCAGGTTTTTGAGAGGACTGGAGGTATAGTAGGGTTAGAGATCCCAGATGAGGAGCAAGAAGTCCGCGTTTTTCTTTGACGTGAGTCTTTCAAGTGCTGTTGCCAACGGACTGCATGGCAGGTCATCATATGTCTGGTCAAGCATGTGGTACTCTCTCCATCCCAGCCGTCATTGCTAATAAATTTTCTTTGTTATCATTATGTCAGTGCACTTTTCAAGTACCTTTTTTGCTGAATGTTTTGCCTGAGAGTTGTTATCTAGTGGTTACTGATAAGAATCGCACCTGCCATCACTTATTTAAACCTATCTCTCTCACTCCTCACTGCTCTGAAGAAACCAGCATCCATTGGCTGGTGAAACGTGTGAGCAGCGTGACGTCAGCACGTCACAGGGAACCGCGCGCTCGTTGATCTGATTTGTCTGTCAGCACAACAAACAAACAGCTGATGGCTGCTTCCTTTCCTGGATACACGTGGAACTATATGGTGGCAGCGACAACACAGCGAGGGATCTTCCTCCCCGGTCGAATATATCTACTGGCCAATGCGGAGCGGCGCTCTTGGCCACAGTCTTCCAGGGGTAAAGTAATGCTATTTGTGGATGACGGATTCCGTACATTTAGTGAGAGTGTCTATACCCCACTCAGTACTTGTATAGATGCGTCCCTATTGATTATAGCATTCCCCCTGTTGACATCTGAATGAATATTCATCCGCTGTCTCTGCATCTGCTTTTCATATCTGATGATTATGAACTTTTTAGCTATGCTGCTTTCTTCATGTGCTGCCTTACCTGATCACTAACCTATGCTGAGGGTCTGTGTCTCTATAACGGAATGACCCCGCTGTATTGCCATTTTGTCATACAAGATCAGTATATTCAGATCATCTACCCGCTAAACCAGTATACCACGTATTTGGTTTGTGTTTGTTGAACTTTACCACTGGGAGCCTTTTCACAGGAATACTCTGTTCACCAAAAACTTTTTAGTCCTATTCCTGATTCACAAACAGCCAATGATTCTATCCATAGTGTATGTAAGTGGTGAATATCTGGTGTGTGTGTGTGGGATGTGTAGCCATGGCTCCCTATGTTTTTAACCCTTTGACAACATTGTCTCAGTTTTAATTGGTCTGTGCCAGCCATTTATGCTTGCCCTCTTTTTTGTTTAATTTGTTGTGGTATTTTTTTGTACTAATAAAGCCAGTTTGTATTCATCTTAGTTTTCTGTCCTGACCCTCTTAAGAGAACTTTATTCTCCTAGTTTTTTTCTCAAACATGTGGTGTCCAAGCGGCTGCTCTTCTGGCCATGCTTGATCTGCTACAGACATAGGTTGCAAACAGCAATGGTGCGATCTGCCGCACATGTGTCTAAAAAGGCCTACACCAAGGAACTTTTAAAAGTCCGCGGGAGTCAACAGCACCCTGCACCTGCAGAGCTCTGCTGTGTGATGCAATAGGGTGGCTGCCCTTAAGTTGCCCCCTAGAGGACATCCTGCCTCGTTGGAGTTGTGCCTCCTCCTCCTCTCTTCTCTCAGGCACCCAAGTACAGTCAGTGACCTCATCATCCTCTCCCTCCTCGTCACTGGAGCAAACGTGGCAATATGCTAAAGCTGGGGGAACAAGACTGCCAGTTTCTTGTCCTTCTGTGGCACCCCCTCTCTCTAGGCTCATGTTACTCCCTTCCTCAACTTGGGAACTAACATCGGAGCCTTCAAATCACTGCGCATCCTCCAGCAGCATGTACCCAAAACAGTGGTCGAATAATTCTGGGGACTCCTCCATGCATGATGGTGACATGAAGGAGTGTCTGTGGACAAGGAGCCGTTGGAATAGGCCACTTTGACAGCTGCGTTGGAAGTCAAACTACTCTGAGCCTGGGTGACAGAGGATGAGGAAAATAAGGACGGCTTTGTTATCCACTCCACCAACTCTTCTGCATGTTGTGGCTCAATAACATGGCCAGTAGCAGAAAAAAAGGACAAGCGTGCCCCACGGCCACCTGCAGAGGATGCACCATGTCCACGACCACCACTGTTGACTGTAGACACAGAGGCTGCTTGCCCTCTTTTAGTGGCCTGTGAGCGTCTGCCTCTCCTTGGTGGCCTTCCGGACATGATGTATTTTTTGTTTTGCAACACCACACTACATTGTATTAGATACTGTGTACACTGCCTGAAGTGTATTAGAAACTGTACATACTGTATTAGATACTGTGTACACCACCAGAAAAGTAGTAGAAACTGTACACACTGCCTGCACTGTATTAGAAACTGTACAACGGCTGCACTGTATTGTATACTGTGTACACCACCAGAAGTGTAGTAGAAACTGTACACACTGTATTAGATATTGTGTATAGTTACATAGTTACATAGTAGGTGAGGTTTAAAAAAGACACAAGTCCATCAAGTCCAACCCATGTGTGTGATTTTATGTCAGTATTACATTGTATATCCCTGTATGTTGTGGTCATTCAGGTGCTTATCTAATAGTTTCTTGAAACGATCAATGCCCCCCGCTGGGACCACATCCTTGCCGCTCTTACAGTAAAGAACCCTCTACGTAGTTTAAGGTTAAACCTCTTTTCTGCTAATTTCAATGAGTGGCCACGAGTCTTGTTAAACTCCTTTCTGCAAAAAAGTTTTAGCCCTATTGTGGGGTCACCAGTATGGTATTTGTATAGTGAAATCATATCCCCTCTCAAGCGTCTCTTCTCCAGAGAGAATAAGTTCAGTGCTTGTAACTTTTCCTCATAACTAATATCCTCCAGAACCTTTATTAGCTTTGTTGCCCTTCTTTGTACTCGCTCCATTTCCAGTACATCCTTCCTTGAGGACTGGTGCCCAGAACTGGACAGCATACTCAGGTGCGGCCGGACCAGAGTCTTGTAGAGCGGGAGAATTATTGTTTTATCTCTGGAGTTGATCCCCTTTTTAATGCATGCCAATATTCTGTTTGCTTTGTTAGCAGCAGCTTGGCATTGCATGCAATTGCTGAGCCTATCATCTACTAGGACCCCCAGGTCCTTTTCCATCTTAGATTCCCCCAGAGGTTCTCCCCATGTATAGATTGCATTCATATTTTTGCCACCAAAATGCATTATTTTACATTTTTTTACATTGAACCTCATTTGCCATGTAGTTGCCCACCCCATTAGTTTGTTCAGATCTTTTTGCAAGATCTGAAGATCTTCTCCACATCCTGCGGAGAAGTTATTGCCCTGTTTAGCTTAGTATCTTCCGCAAATACAGAGATTGAACTGTTTACCCCATCCTCCAGGTTGTTTATGAACAAATTAAATAGGATCGGTCCCTGCACAGAACCCTCGGGGACCCCACTATCCACCCCTGACCATTCTGAGTACTCCCCATTTATCACTTGTAGCCAGTTTTCAATCCATGTACTCACCCTATGGTCCATGCCAACGGACCTTATTTTGTACAGCAAACGTTTATGGGGAACTGTGTCAAATGCTTTTGCAAAATCCAGATACACCACGTCTACGGGCCTTCCTTTATCTAGATGGCAACTCACCTCCTCATAGAAGGTTAATAGATTGGTTCTTCATGAATCCATGCTGATTACTGCTAATGATACCGTTCTCATTACTAAAATCTTGTATATAGTCCCTTATCATCCCTTCCAAGAGTTTACATACTATTGATGTTAGGCTAACTGGTCTGTAATTCCCAGGGATGTATTTTGGGCCCCTTTTAAAATATTGGTGCTACATTGGCTTTACTCCAATAAGCTGGTACCATTCCAGTCAGTAGACTGTCAGTAAAAATTAAGAACAATGGTCTGGCAATTACTTGACCGAGTTCCCTAAGTACCCTTGGGTGCAAGCCATCTGGTCCCAGTGATTTAATAATGTTAAGTTTCCCAAGTCTGATTTTAATTCTGTCCTCTTTTAACCATGGGAGTGCTTCCTGTGATGTGTCATGAGGATAAACACTGCAGTTTTGGTTACTGAAGCCCCCCGATTCCCTTGTGAAGACTGGGATTTTTTTTGCTCTCCTTCGCTATGTGTCTTTCATGTTCTATCTTAGCCCTCCTTATTGCACCCTTACATTTCTTGTTGCATTCTTTATAAAGTCTGAATGTTGATGATGATCCCTCAACCTCGTATTTTTTGAAGGCCTTCTCCTGTGCATTTATATGCATTTTTACATTGGAGTTAAGCCATCCAGGACTTTTGTTCGCTCTTTTAAATGTATTACCCAATGGGATGCATTGGCTAATGCCCTTATTTAATATGCTCTTAAAGCAAACCCATCTCTCCTCCGTGTTCTTTGTTCCTAAGATTTTATCCCAATTTATGCCTTCTAGCAAGGCTCGTAGTTTAGGGAAGTTGGCTCTTTTGAAATTCAGTGTCTTTGTATTCCCCTTATGTTTCCCATTTGTGTGATTTATACTGAAGCCAATTGACCTGTGATCACTGTTACCTAAATTGCACCGTATTTCCACATCCGTGATCAGGTCTGTATTGTTGGTAATCAGTAGATCCAGTAACGCTTTATTTCTAGTTGGTGCGTCTACCATCTGACCCATAAAATTGTCCTGCAAGACATTTAGGAACTGGCGAGCCTTAGATGAATGTGTGGTTCCCCTCGCCTAGTCTATGTCTGGATAGTTAAAATCCCCCATTATGATAACACTTCCCATCCTGCTGCTAATCCAAATTGATATAGGAGATCTGTCTCCCCTTCCTCCCTCAGGTTAGGGGGCCTATAGCATACTCCCAGCATAATTTTCCCCTTAGCTTCATCCCTTTGAAACTCTACCCATAAGGATCCCACCTCCTCCCTAGCTCCCTTAGTGATGTCATCTCTCACATTCACTTGTACATTATTCTTGATATATAGGCATACCCCTCCCCCTTTTTTACCCTCTCTATCCTTGCGATAAAGGGTATACCCTTGAATGTTTGGCACCCAATCATGGGAGCTGTTGAACCAGGTCTCTAAAATTCCCACAAAATCCAAATCCTCCTCGTACAACAGTATCTCTAGTTCACCCATCTTGTTCGCCAGGCTTCTGGCATTGGTGAACATGCCACGTAGTTTAGACTGGTTGCATATTATCCTCTTATTGGGTGTTCCGAGATTGCAACTAGGACTTGCTACTATACTTACCTTGGATTTATGTGCTTTGGTAAACCTACCACTAATGCCCCCAGTACTACCCTCTGGAATATGTACACCACCAGAAAAGTAGTAGAAACTGTACACACTGTATTAGATGCTGTGTACACCGTCTGCACTGTATTGGAAACTATACTACGGCTGCACTGTATTGTATACTGTGTACACCAACAGAAGTGTAGAAGAAACTGTAAACACTGTATTAGATACTGTGTACACCGCCTGAAGTGTATTAGAAACAGTACACCACAGAATGCACTGTAGATATAGGCTACACTGGATGCAGAGTATATATATATATATATATATATATATATATATATAGTGACAGTACAGTTCCCTGTCCTAGTAATTGTCGCCCAGGGTTCTCAAATAGGCAGGTTGAGGGGCTCCAGGGGTATTTAATGGGGAGGAATCTGTTTTATCAGTTTCCTCCAAAGTTTGTAAAATCCAGTTGGGGACCTGGAGCCTGGAGCCCGGAGATTCCATAATGTTATGGGTGGGACGGAATCTCCAATCCTGGGACCGGGTTTTGGGAACAGCCAGGAGTCTGGCTGGTTGATTGAGCAGGTGGGTCCTGGGCTTATAGCAGAGTCAGGACTAGGGTTCTGGGCTCCACCCAGAGAGACAGGAGGTCTCCAGGAGTCCAGAGAGTGCAGGTGTGCACTAGTGAAAGCCAGAGACCCAATTCTGAGGATCAGAGCAGTGAGGGGCTGCTTTCTAGCTGTGTGCCTCCAAGGAGACAGATGAGAGCCTGAAGTGGAAGGCCTGAGCAGCAAGGATGCTGAAAAGTTGTGAGTTTTGTTCAAATTGTTAAGGATGGAGGTCTGTTGAGTGGCTCACCTATAGGTTGCAACCATCTATACACTATCTTTACTTCATTCATGATGGAATATACTTGGGGCTGTTCGTCTTTTCCAAGAACTTAGGGGCACATTTGCTTCACATCATTACCAACACCTTGTTTTACACTGCTACATGTTACTGCATCATGTATTGTTACTGCACTGCTACATGTTCAGCATCATGTATTGTGTTGTGGGACTGCTGGGCTGCCAATTGTCTGCTATATCCAGGAGCTGCAATGCTCATTAGGTTCCCCTCCCATTCCCCATTCTCACCCACCCTGTGTTGCATGCAGGGGTCTAGGCGGGCCTGTTTCCTCTGCACATCGGTGCCACGACACAGCCACATGCATTCAACGTCTTTTGGCGTTGTTATGCTGGTGTGCGCTATGTCACCATGGCTGACCTATGGGAGGCCATGTCTGAGCTCTTATGAGCGGCTTCCGCCGCTCTGACTCAGACACCTCCCCTTTGGATATGCTGGCAGCACACATACTCTCTATCCACTGGTGGGCGATCTCGCTGCCAGTACACTCTGCGCCGAATAGCGCAGTGTAACAGCTCCAGGCAAGATTATGCAAATCGTCTCCAAATATATCACTTCAGGCCTTGATATTACAATAATGCTCGCAGTGCTCTCCAGGTTACCATGTATAGTAGAAAAGAACAAACCGCCTCCTTATGGTGTAGTAAGTTTTTAAAACCGAAAGATTTTAATAAAGTCTTGCACATACATTTGACCAGTTGAGTAAAGGCATTGTACAGGACGCCAAGGTTGGGTCCTGGACAGGTACTATATAGCACCAATATTTGGGTTATGGTCCCTTTAAAGGAAGTGTGGTAGTATTCAGGGGGTCAGGGTGAGGAATTCCCAGGAATAGCTTTAATCAGGAGAGGAGTGACTCGCAGTTCTCTTTGTGTTAATAAAGAGATATTTGGGACCCAGAATTTCTGAGGCTCTGAAGTGATATTTGGGTGGGAAAGAGCCTCCACCATTGACTACAGGGATTCCAGCCTCCAGGAAGCAGCTCTTAAAAGACAGGAAGTAGTGCTAGGTGTGGTGGTGAGGAGGAGTTGGTGAATATACCTGTCTTGGAGAGCTGTGAGTTTGCTGGAGGCTGCTAAAATAATCAACAAAGACTGGTAAAACCTTGGGGTAAAGACCCATCCACGAACTGTAGGTGCCTTTTTACTTTTACTTTGTGCTGAAGATAAGCGGACTTTATTTTGTATTTTTGCTTGTGTGCTGCTGAAAGACGTATTTTGATTTGCTTGCTGAAAATAAAAGCCTTTTTGTATAAGGTTTACCGGATTTGCACTCGGTCCTGTGGAGCTACAATCCCCCAAACTTTACAGAATATACAGATCATTGAGATAACCAACCGTCAAAATGGCCGCTGTCTATGCCAGTGTGCAATGACGTCACATGCAGTGACTCCCCCCTACGCATTCCGTCACTACAGGATGTCATCAGAGGTGTGGTTACATGTTCAACCCTAAAAACAGGTGGAACATCTAACATGTTCCAAAAGTGAACCTATCCTTTAAAAAAATGGCTCTGGGAAAGAAGGGGTTTAAAGGATAAGTTCACCTTTTTTTTTTTCTTAATTCTAGCTCCTTTATGTACCAATATACCATTAATGTACTTCTTTTGCAAAAATAAAGCAGCTTCCATTTATTCTACACATGCTTACGTCACTATTCGCATGGCTGTTTAAAAACACTTCTCCATTACTTCTGCCTTACTTCCTGGACTGACTTTAGGTCATGACACAGGAAGGAGTTGACCGGCTGACCTCATTAGCACACACCCTGCATCATCTTCCCTCCTACCTACCACCCACTTTCAGGTGCATCAGTGATTACTGTTACTAAACCCACTTTTTTTTTCTTCTACCTATTTTTTTTCCTGTGCCCTAGGGGGCACAGAGAACAATAGAGAACCTAGTAGAACCTAATAGAGAACCTAATAGAGAACCTGTAGATGCTCTCCACTCGATCCAAAACTGAAAAAAGTTTTGCCTTTAGTTATACTTTAAATACTGTAGTTTGGCACCATTCCACAAGCATGCACAATTTTTTACCAAAATATTGAGTATTTTATTGTGTTTGTGTGCATTAAAATTAATTAAAGTGTATTCCCCCCCCCCAAAAAAACGCTGCGCAAATACCTTCAGACATGAAAAAATTGCAAAACTCACCATTTTATTTCTCAAACATACAGATTTTTAAATGTAAACAAAAAGTGTCATAAAAAGCTGGGTTTTTAAAGTGGTTGTGATGGCTGAAGGTTTTTTACCTTCATGCATTCTATGTAAAAAAACTTTCTGTGTGTTGCTCCCCCCACAGCCCTCCCTGATACTGACCTGAGCCCCCCTCTCGATCCAGCAATGTGCACAAGAGCCTCAGCTGTCCTGGGACTCCCTCTCCTCATTGGCGGAGACAGCTGTCAATCACAGCCAGTGAGCCATTGAGGAGGGGGTGGGGATGAGACACAGCTCTATGTGTCTTATGGACGCATAGAGAAAGGCTCGGGAGTGAACACGCACTAGTACCTCCATAGCAAGTGGCTTGCTATGGGTGCACTGGTCAAGGGGGAGGAGCAAGGGACCCGAAAAGAGGAGTTTTGAGGCTGCTCTGTGCAAAACCATTGCACGGAGCAGGTAAGTATGACATTTTGTTTGTTTTTTTTGTAGGCCAAAACTTTAACACCACTTTAAGTGGTGTAAGTTTGGGAGGTATACCTTCCAACTAACCTTGCATAAATGCAAGAATTCTTGATTTGTATATGTTACAATACATGTTCATGCTGGCCAACTGCAAAAAAATAAATCCCCTTTGGCCAGCCCCTATTCTACAAGCAAAATTCTAAATGCTTACATGCCCATAGCATACTTTAGTGGACAAATAGGACCAATAAAACTGGAGGGTAGCTACACAACCAGGTTTGGACACTGACCAGCAAATTGCTAAAATGTCTATGCTCAATCTAAAGATGATGTGCTAGAGAGGTGTGACTATATGTTATCACTTAGCGTTATCAATTACTGTATATGTATAAACCTTTTTGTTTCAGGTTTAGATATGCTTTAAGATTTTAGCTGAAAATGCTAAATTGCATAGGCCACCATTGCCATCTCTATTTCCCTAGAACAAGCGTGAATCCACAGGGTGATTTTTTTAAATATATCTACCTCATCAAGGTATTATTGAATTTCGATCTTTCACAAAGCAGCTTTCCAGCTGGGGTTTGCGAAGTTTAACAGATTTTTCTTGCTAGTGAAAAATAGCATCTTATCAAGGTAATAAAAGCTCTTTTTTTATTCATGGATTGGTCGACCGGGGCCTGTCATTACAATCGTACCTATAATATAGACAAATGCCTGTGAATTGCATGTTTTTATGAGACAAATGACCTGGGTTCGGCTTGTCGAGATTAAATTTGCGTTTAGGAAATGACTGGAAATGAATGTTACTGTCAGGAAAATATTAACAGGGACAGCTTTACAATGCAGATATTCCATCAACGCCCCGTGGATCTGGGTTGCATCAGAGCTACTGACATGGCATTTATGACAGCCTTTGGTTCCTTGCCAGGGTCCAACAGTGTGACATTACCCTTTTTTTTCCCTCCACGTACCATGGCCAAACTATGAACTCATTCTTGTATAACACAGTTGCTAACACTGTCACATGCAGTTCTGGTACAGCGACACTAGAGTGCGTTGCCTTCCTTCGACAGTCACTCGGCCATCCGCTGTTGAAAGGGCAAAAGTAGAAGCCTCAATTAGCATGCATTCACTGGAAACATTAAGTAAAATAGCATTATTATACTAAACGAACACTTATTGTCCTTTGGGTACAGTGGGTAATTGTGCAATTGGCACCAGAGCAGTACCAGAGCTAGGTCTGGTAAAAGGTTCATGGATTTTCTCATGCTAGCTCTGTTCACAGCAAATAAACAATTTTCCCAAGAAAAGCACATGGCAGGGAATGTGACTGACAGAAATGATAATCTAATGGAGTGGAAAATTTGATTTAAAGGGTTGGTTCACCTTAATGGTAAACTGGATAGTGCATCCTAAGGACATCTCCTAAATATGAAGCATGGTGCCTTCACATAAAATCTTAAATTCCCTTAAATGTAGAATCCTGAAGTATCTGGAAACCGAAAGCCAAATGCTTCTAGTAAGCCAAATTGAATAAATCCAGGGTTTACTTATCATTGTGTGGTTGAGAGATCATGTGATTGCATTCACATACATACTCTGTGCACTCTGAGAACCTTGGGATCCTTTGCATAGACAGGAAGATACGCATGTTCGTGGGTTCCCCCTGCCCAATTCAACAAACAATTAATAAATGCAGTAATATGCGATAATGTTGTGAAACAATGATAAAGTGCACTAATTCAAAAAGCTATGCTGCAAAAATAAACAAATATGCACGAATGACTATCCCTCATTTTAAAAAAAAAAAATGCAGTAATATGCGATAATAAGTGAAACAGTGATGAAGTGCGTTAAGTCAAGAAGCTAAGCAGCAAAAATAGACAAATATGCATAAATGAATATCCCTATTTTAAAAAAAACAAAAAATACAATAATATGTGATAATATGTGAAACAGTAATAAAAGTGCTTGATTAAAAAGCAGATATTTTATTATTTTCACATATATATTTTCACATATGCACTTTTATCACTCTTTCACATATTATTGCATATTATTGTATTTTTTTGTTTTTTTTAAAAATAGGGATAGTCACTTTTCTATTGTTGCTGCTTAGCTTCTTGAATTAGTGCACTTTATTACGGTTTCACGTATTATCGCATATTACAGCATTTTTTGTTTTTTTTAAATGTGGGATAGTCATTCATGCATATTTGTTATTTTTGCTGCATAGCTTCTTGAATAATAGTGCACTTTATCATTGTTTCACAACATTATCGCACATTACTGCATTTTTTGTTTTAATTGTTTAAATTAGGGATAGTCATTCCTGCATATTGATCTATTTTTTCTGCATAGTTTCTTGAATCAGCGCACCATTTTTTATTGTTATTATTACATATACACAAATACACAGGGCACCCCATGATTGTGTTTTCAGATCGAGGTGCAACAGATGCATAAATAAAGAGATTGCAGAGAATAGCCAGCCAGGAATAAAGCTACAGAAGACGTCAACAGAATGTAAGAGCAAAATGATAGACATTGCACACAATGTAGGAGGCAAATCTAGCCATTTATAGACCAAGCGCAATACAGCAAAATCGAGAAACCAGTAGTGGGGGAACCCTCCGCTCATCTCTCTGCTTTACTGTCAGGGATACAAGGTATGCCTAGACCAGAAAGGTCATGTGACCTGAGACCTCTGTAGAGTGAGGTGAGCCTGGTAAAGATGGTGACAAAAGTATTCACCTTTTCCTATTTCCCATGAAAGGGATCTCTCTGTATACAGCACAATACATGGGTCTCTCTGTATACTGCACAATGAATGGATCTCCCCGTATACAGTACAGTACATGGATCTCTTTACAACACAGTACAGTGCAGTCATCTCTCTATATACAATGCATGGCTCTCTATATACTCCCCCATAGCTGGTGGTATCTTGCATTGTTCTTGTATTGCTGGGATTTGTAGCCCTCTATACAGTGGTGAAACTACCAGGTTTCTTGCACCGGGTCTTTGAAGTTTCTATTTCCACCCCTCGTTAAATACACACATTTTCTGCTAAATCTCAGCATATAAACAAGGAAAAATAAAACATTCCAAATTGTGCTACACCAATGGAATATTAGGGTTAGTCACTCCTTGATTTTTACCTCCCTGAACTCCATATCAGATCTCATGGTTATCACTCACCTCTCTGCACACCATTCAATAAGAGTTTCTTTGGCTGCCCCAGCACCAATTAAAGAAAAACCTTACACACAGCAGGGAGCAATGATGACAATTCAGTCACAGTGACCCCTGTGGTGGGATAACTATTACACAACATAACTGAACCAGAACTTGCAGCAGACTTGCAGAATGTTGGCAAAGAAAGTAAATCTGGAGTCATGCAATGTGGACTTGCTGCAATTGTGCAACAAACTTATGAAGCCCGGCATGTCTACCAATAGCTTCCGAAGTCATTTTCAAACTTGCAGCACAATTACTTGCTATCTGGGTTGTTTCACAGAAACAAATAATTTTTGTATGATAGATTAATTATTTTATGCAATGACACAGGGTTTATCATTATATATGATTGTTGGATTGAATGTATTTTACACGTGTACAGCAGTGGCTTCACTATCACCAGATTGGGGGATTATAGATTTGCCCTTTTTGCTGCTTTTTTCTTGACAAAAACAGAGACTTGTGTAGCAAAGTCCCAGGCCTCTTTAAGCCTAATAGTTACTTAGGTTTCTGGCCTAGCAGCCCGAGGCAATACAACACACGTCCAACCAGACAGCAGTCTAGGTGGCACAGAACCCCGATCACCTGACTCCACCCAAATAAATAGGTTCTCCCAGCAGGCCAAGGGACCCAAGAAAATCCCTGCCCATTGGCTGAGACACCCCATCCATTCCTAATCTGTCCTTGCAATGCCCTTATGTAATGTCACCAGATACCTGACCATCTAGCAACAGAAGAGATAAGTGCGGCAATTCCAATATTAGGGCGAAAGCAATTCACTTGCTGTAGACTTGCAGGGCTCTTGCTGTAGACTTGCAGGGCTCTTGCTGTAGACTTGCGGGGCTCTTGCTGTAGACTTGTGGGGCACTTGCTGTAGACATGCAGGGCTCTTGCTGTAGACTTGTGGGGCACTTGCTGTAGACTTGCAGGGCTCTTGCTGTAGACTTGCAGGGCTCTTGCTGTAGACTTGCGGGGCTCTTGGTGTAGACTTGCAGGGCTCTTGCTGTAGACTTGCGGGGCTCTTGCTGTAGACTTGCAGGGCTCTTGCGATTTACTTGCTGGGCTCTTGCTATAGACTTGCAGAGCTCTTGCTGTAGACTTACCACTGCAACTTTACTCTTGCTAGAGACTTGCCATGCAAATTTGCTAAAATTTAGAAAAGTGTCAACTAGAACTTGTGCTTCAAGTGCTCTGCAAGTGTACAGCTTGCCAGGGAAGATGTGCAGCAAGTTAACAAGACTTACAATTCAAAACTGAGACAAATGTGTGGCAAGTTATCCTTGCTTTCTGGGTTGACACACAAAGTGTGACACGGCCCCACTCCTGCTCCCTCCTCATAGGCTGTGATTGACAGTAGCAGGAGCCAATGGCTCCCACTGCTGCCTCTTTGTCCTGTGAGGAAGGAGAGAGTGGAGAGAGTTGCTCATCTTGTGCACAGCGCTGGATCGAGGTCCAGCTCAGGTAAGTATAAAGGGGGGCTGGGAGGGGAGCTGCACTCTGAAGGCTTTTTACCTTAACCATTTGCCTACTGAGCACTTTTATACCCTTCCTGCCCAGGCCAATTTTCAGCTTTCAGCGCTGTCACACTTTGAATGACAATTGCGCCGTCATGCAACACTGTATCCATATGAAATTTTTTATATTTTTTTTTTCACACAAATAGAGCTTTCTTTTGGTGGTGTTTAATCACCACTGGGTTTTTTGTGTTTTGCTCAACAATTAAAAAAATACCAAAAATTTAAAAAAAAAAAACATTTTTCATACTTTGTTATACAATTTTGCAAACAAGTAATTTTCTCCTTCACTGATATGCACTGATGAGGAATCATTGAAGGGCACTGATAGACTGCACTAATGGGCACTAATGAGCATTGATAGGTGGCACTGATGGGCACTGATAGACAGCACTGATTGGCAGCACTGGTGAGCACTGATTGGCAGCACTAATGGGCACTGATTGGCAGCACTGGTGGGCACTGTTGGGACTGCACTGATAATCTGGACACTGATATTCAGTGCCCTGATTATTAGTGTAGATATCCCTTTAACACAAGCTATTGGCTCTCTTCTCCCCTCCTCATGCTATCAGCATGGGGAAAGGAATACCAACAACCGGCTTGTGTTTACATTGTGATAAGCTTTTGAAGGACTCAATGATCACAGAGAGCACCATGCGGCGTGTGAGCAGTGCGATCACGGGAGGATGTCATATGATGCCCTCCCAGCAAAGTAAGCCCGCGCTGTAGCCGTCTTTCGGCTATAGTGGGGGCAGGAAGTGGTTAATGATGCATTAAAGCAGTAGTAAACTGCTTGGTGTCTTTTTTTTTAAAACCTGAAAGGCAATGATATAATGTGCTAGTATTCATTGAATACAAGCACATTATGTGAAACTTACCTGAAAACGAAGCCCTCCAGTGGGCCCCTGTCACCCCTGAAAGTGCTTCCATCTTTGCCTGGTCTTCCTTCCAGGTTCATGGACCTGGGTGACTGGTCCTCAGCAGGAGCCAGTGATGTCACCGGCTGCATGTACAGTAAATATCTCCAAAATAGTGCACGTTTAGAAGATATTTACAGTACCTATAGGTTAGCCGTATTATTCATTCAGGTTTACTTAGACTTTAGGGTAAAAAACTGCCTAATGCCGCGTACACACGACCGGACTCTACGACCGGACTCTACGTCCAACGGACCGGAGTCCGTCGGACAATTCGATCGTGTGTGGGCTCCAGCGGACTTTTTTTCCCCAAAAGTTCGACGGACCTAGAAATGAAACATGTTTCAAATCTTTTCGACGGACTCGAGTCCGGTCGAAAAGTCCGCTCGTCTGTATGCTAGTCCGACGGACAAAAACCGAAGCTAGGGCAGCTATTTGCTACTGGCTATGAACTTCCTTGTTTTAGTCCGGTCGTACGTCATCACGTACGAATCCGTCGGACTTTGGTTGATCGTGTGTAGGCAAGTCCGTTCATTCGGAAAGTCAGTCGTAAAGACCGTCGAAAAGTCCGCAGGACAAAGTCTGCCGTAAGGTCTGCTCATGTGTACGCGGCATTAGAATCACTTTAACTCCCTTCTTCCTGAAAATATCCACCCCCCCCTTCTAAATTGTTAAACACACAGTGCCAACTTAAGCAGTTTCACAAGCATGGGCGTCCGCATGGTAGGGCAAGGGGGGGGCAAGTGTGTCCGCACACACAGTCCTCAAAATTTCCAGGGGTGGACTGGGCTGACAGTTTACTGGCTGATCGCTTCTGCCAGAAGCGGTGCTGCCATCAGAGCGGCCTGGAGGGGGGGGCTCCCTGCCCCCGGGCCACTCTGATGTCCTGTACAAAAGGCCGCACCGCTTCTACGAGAAATGGTCAGCCAGGAAACTGTCAGAAGGATCGTACAGCCAGATGACACAGAGTGGGGATCTCTTGCTGAGACGCGGCTTGTATATGAATAGCCGGCCGCTGTCAAACAAAGTCCCACCTCCTGGACCGGAATTGATGGGCAATGATATGCTGCACTGATGGGCAATGATATGCTGCACTGATGATTTGGGCGGCACAGTGGTGTAGTGGGTAGCACTCTCGCCTAGCAGTAAAAAAAGCTGGTTCAAATCCCAACCACGACACTACCTGCCTGGAGTTTGCATGTTCTCCCTGTGCCTGCATGGGTTTCCTCTGGGTACTCCGGTTTCCTCCCACACTCCACAGACATGCTGGTAGGTTAATTGGCTTCTGTCCAAAATTGGCCCTAGTATATGAATGTGAATTGGGGACCTGCACTGATGGGCAATAATAGGCTGCACTGATGGCCACTGATATGCTGCATATAGTGGGAGTCTGCCTGAGGTTGGTTGGTCATGGGAAGGAGTGCAGAGGATCTAGCCTCTGGGTATTTCCCCTTAGGGAGGATGTAAGGAAGTAGAAGTTGAGGACTAATAAACTACTCACATCTCACGAGTATGGGATGTAGAAAACTGGCAAACCCCTAAAGGTACCTAAGGACATTCAAAAGGGGAAGTTCTTCTCTTTCTCCTCCTCCCCCCTCCTCCTTTACATTTGGCACTTTTTTTGGGGGGGGGGAGCAAGTACCTATTTTGACAGGTACCCATTTCCTCTCTTTTTGCGGTCAGATCGCTGCAGCCTTCTGGGACATATAACAGGTTCCAGAAGACTGCAATCATATTAAAAAAGCACAGCACGGCTTGTGCATGCGCAGTTTGATGTTGGCTGTGACGCCACAAGGCTGGCGCCTGGACCCAAAGCCTATTGAAGAATTGGCCCGGGGAGGACATTGCTGGATCCAGGGGCAGGTAAGTGTCCTTGTATTAAAAGTTAGCAGTTACAGTATTTGTAGCGAATTTTAATTTTTTGGAGGGAGACTGGAGCTCTTCTTTAAGGAATGTCCTTTCAATGTTGGGAAGACTGAAACATGTAGATATTTATATCAACTGTGTTGCAGTAAAAGTTAAACGATGTTGTGTGGACTATTCCTTCTCCTAACCTGAATATGGTAACGTCTTCTGGAAATAAAACTTATGCTGGGTGAGGCCAGGGGTGGATCCAGGGGGGGCAATGGGGCAATTACCCCCTCTGAGAAATTTGTGATTGGCAGGCCAGTCAGTGGATGAGTGAGCGGGCGGGGGCGCGAGTGTGCGGGTTAACGAGCTGGCGGGCCAGTCAGTGGGGGTCAGCAGGTGAGAGAGAACCTGAGCGGGCAGGTCGGCGGATGAGTGAGGGGGGGTCACCAGGTGAGTGTGTGGGCGTGCAGGGCAGACATCGAGTGAGGGGGCAGGCTGGTTCTCAAGTGAGCGGAGAGACTATCCAGTCAGTGAGCCAGCGGGCGGGGAACAGAGAGATGACATCATCTCACCGCCCACCCTGCATCACTGCAGTTCCGCCCTCACTGTACAGACGCGGGCAGCAGAGAGATTACATCATCTCTCTGCTGCCTGCCTTCACTCTGACAATCTGCACCTTAGCAGGCCAACGACAATAAGCAACGTGTGGCAGGTGATCTGACAATCAGCAACATGAGACAGGTGATGTGACAATCAGCAACATGTGGCAGGTGACGTGGCAAGTGTAATCCGCAATGTGTGGCAGGTAATGTGGCAAGTGACAATCAGCAACATGTGGCAGGTGACGTGGCAAGCGTAATCCACAATGTGTGGCAGGTGACATGGCAAGTGACAATCAGCAACATGTGGCAGGTGACGTGGCAAGTGTAATCCCCAATGTGTGGCAGGTGACGTGGCAAGTGTAATCCGCAATGTGTGGCAGGTGACGTGGTAAGTGTAATCTGCAATGTGTGGCAGGTGACGTGACAAGTGACAATCAGCAACATGTGGCAGGTGACGTGGCAAGTGACAATCAGCATCTGGTGGCAGGCAAGTGACAATCCGCAGCTTGTGGCAGGGATGTGGCAAGTGACAAGCTGCATCTGAAGGCAGGTTGACGTGGAAAATTACACACTCAGGGCTCCCACTGATTTTGCATTATGGTGAGTTGAACCATTTCATTTTCTATTACAATGTAATAATAGAAATAATGCGCTTCAATCATCCTGACATGTAATAATAACCATGGTGCAGTAATGATGAAAGCGCCAACACCAGCCATTGCCCAGATAATTTGCCCGCAAAAAAAACATATTTTTTGGCAGTGCCCCTCCCAAGACTAGACTCTGGATCCGCCCCTGAGTGAGGCTGCTAGTAGGACCCATTGCCATAAGGTAAAGTGACCAGATTTTTAAAAATAAATCCGGGGACATATTTTTTTTTTTTTTTTTACTAGTAATGGCAGCAATCCACGACTCTTTGCCCATCTCCACCACCGCCGCCCGCCTCACAGCCTGTCAAGTCTAAAGCCCCATACACACTATCAGATTTTCTGCTGATTTTTTCCTTCAGATTTACCAAAACCATATAATATGAGGTCAAACCTTAGGTGTTTCAATTTGTTTGCAATCAGGCCGGCCCTTGCACTACATGGTTTTGGTAAATCTGAAGACAAAAATCAGCAGAAAATCTGATAGTGTGTATGGGGCTTTACTCTTCTGTAGGGATGAGCCGAACACCCCCCTGTTCGGTTCGCACCAGAACATGCGAACAGGAAAAAAGTTCGTTCGAACGCGCGAACACTGTTAAAGTCTATGGGACACGAACATGAATAATCAAAAGTGCTAATTTTAAAGGCTAATATGCAAGTTATTGTCATAAAAAGTGTTTGGGGACCTGGGTCCTGCCCCAGGGGACATGGATCAATGCAAAAAATTTTTTAAAAAACGGCCGTTTTTTCAGGAGCAGTGATTTTAATAATGCTTAAAGAGGAGTTCCACCCAGGGGGGCCATTAAAAAAAAAAAAAATTAAAAGTCAGCAGCTACAAATACTGCAGCTGCTGACTTTTAATTGGACACTCACCTGTCCCTGGGTCCAGCGGTGCGGGGGATCGAAGCCCCGCTCGTCCCCCCCCTCCGCTCGTCGGCGCCGGCATTTCAACTGTGGGCGCCGGGCTGTGGCTTCACAGCCTGGCACCCACTGCGCATGCGCGAGCGGCGCCGAGCGCCGTGATTGGCCGCTCAATCACCTGGGACCTGCAATGGGTCCCAGATGATTGACAGGAGGGAGGGAGAAGAGCCGAGCCCTTCCTGTGCCAGGGGGAAGTGATGTCACCAGCCCAGGCAGACGAAGGGGCAGATTACGAGGGACCACCTAGCAACAGGCATTTAGAGGTAAGTAAAAAAAAAAAAATATCCAAATGTTTTTTTGTTTTTTTTTTTAGAATTTTTTAGGTATGTTCTTTTTTTTGGGTGGAACCCCACTTTAAAGTCAAACAATAAAAGTGTAATATCCCTTTAAATTTCGTACCTGGGGGGTGTCTATAGTATGCCTGTAAAGGGGCGCATGTTTCCTGTGTTTAGAACAGTCTGACAGCAAAATGACATTTTGAAGGAAAAAACTCATTTAAAACTACCGCGGCTATTGCATTGCCGACAATACACATAGAAGTTCATTGTTAAAAACGGCATGGGAATTCCCCAAAGGGGAACCCCGAACCAAAATTTAAAAAAAAAAAAAGACGTAGGAGTCCCCCTAAATTCCATACCAGGCCCTTCAGGTCTGATATGGATATTAAGGGGAACCCCGCGCCAAAAAAAAAAATAAAAACGGCGTGGGGTCCCCCCAAAAATCCATACCAGACCCTTATCTGAGCACGCAACCTGGCAGGCTGCAGGAAAAGAGGGGGGGACGAGAGTGCGCCCCCCCCTCCTGAACCGTACCAGGCCACATGCCCTCAACATTGGGAGGGTGCTTTGGGGTAGCCCCCCAAAACACCTTGTCCCCATGTTGATGAGGACAAGGGCCTCATCCCCACAACCCTGGCCGGTGGTTGTGGGGGTCTGCGGGCGGGGGGCTTATCGGAATCTGGAAGCCCCCTTTAACAAGGGGACCCCCAGATCCCGGCCCCCCTACTGTGTGAAATGGTAAGGGGGTACAAAAGTACCCCTACCATTTCACTAAAAAACTGTCAAAAATGTTAAAAATGACAAGAGACAGTTTTTGACAATTCCTTTATTTAAATACTTCTTCTTTCTTTTATCTTCCTTCATCTTCTGGTTCTTCTGGTTCTTCTGGCTCTTCTGGTTCTTCCTCCGGCGTTCTCGTCCAGCATCTCCTCCGCGGCGTCTTCTATCTTCTTCTCCTCGGGCCGCTCCGCACCCATGGCATGGGGGGAGGCTCCCGCTCTTCTCTTCATCTTCTTCATCTTCTTCTCTTCTTCTCTTCTTCTCTTCTTCTCTTCTTCATTTTCTTCTCCGGGCCGCTCCGCACCCATGCTGGCATGGAGGGAGGCTCCCGCTGTGTGACGGCGCTCCTCGTCTGACAGTTCTTAAATAACGGGGGCGGGGCCACCCGGTGACCCCGCCCCCCTCTGACGCACGGGACATGACGGGACTTCCCTGTGGCATTCCCCGTGACGTCAAGAGCGGGAGCCTCCCCCCATGCCATGGGTGCGGAGTGGCCCGAGGAGAAGAAGATAGAAGACGCCGCGGAGGAGATGCTGGACGAGAACGCCGGAGGAAGAACCAGAAGAACCAGAAGAACCAGAAGATGAAGGAAGATAGAAGAAAGAAGAAGTATTTAAATAAAGGAATTGTCAAAAACTGTCTCTTGTCATTTTTAACATTTTTGACAGTTTTTTAGTGAAATGGTATCACATAGGGGGGGGGGCGTGATCTGGGGGTCCCCTTGTTAAAGGGGGCTTCCAGATTCCGATAAGCCCCCCGCCCGCAGACCCCCACAACCACCGGCCAGGGTTGTGGGGATGAGGCCCTTGTCCTCATCAACATGGGGACAAGGTGTTTTGGGGGGCTACCCCAAAGCACCCTCCCAATGTTGAGGGCATGTGGCCTGGTACGGTTCAGGAGGGGGGGGCCGCACTCTCGTCCCCCCTCTTTTCCTGCGGCCTGCCAGGTTGCGTGCTCGGATAAGGGTCTGGTATGGATTTTTGGGGGGACCCCACGCCGTTTTTTTTTTTTTTGGCGCGGGGTTCCCCTTAAAATCCATACCAGACCTAAAGGGTCTGGTATGGAATTTAGGGGGAACCCCACGTCATTTTTTTTTTTAAATTTTGGCCGGGGTTCCCCTTAATATCCATATCAGACCTGAAGGGCCTGGTATGGAATTTAGGGGGACTCCTACGTCTTTTTTTTTTTTGGTTCGGGGTTCCCCTTTGGGGAATTCCCATGCCGTTTTTATCAATGAACTTCTATGTGTATTGTCGGCATTAAGCATTATTAAAATCACTGCTCCTGAAAAAACGGTCATTTTTAAAAAAATTTTTTTGCATTGATCCATGTCCCCTGGGGCAGGACCCAGGTCCCCAAACACTTTTTATGACAATAACTTGCATATTAGCCTTTAAAATTAGCACTTTTGTGTTCTCCCATAGACTTTTAAAGGGTGTTCCGCCGGCATTCGAATTTGCCGCGAACACCCCAAATTGTTCGCTGTTCGGCGAACTTGCGAACAGCCAATGTTCGAGTCGAACATGAGTTCGACTCGAACTCGAAGCTCATCCCTACTCTTCAGGCCCCGGCTACTACTGGGTGGGGAGCGGAGGAAGATCACTGCACCAGGGAAGGCAAGGAGATAAGCAGGCAGGCGGCTGGCCGGGACTTGAGTCAAGGCAGAAGAACATGCGAGCAGAGCTGAATGGGCATGAGCCCGAAACTGAAGAAATAGTCCCTCTGCTCCGACCAGCACATGATCATCAGAAAGGGGCACAGATAATGGAAAAAAATAAACCCCCATAAGCTAGTAGGAGCAGCAGAGGAGGGGAGGTGTGCAATTCAGATTTTCTCTTTTTATTCTGCACAAGCTGTCTTTGAAATTGCCCCAGCCCCTGTTCAAATCCAATCCGGGGACAAAACTGGGGACAGACTTGGTCCGGGGACAGTGTCCTCAATCCGGGGACTGTCCCCAGAAACCGGGGATGTCTGGTCACCCTACCATAAGGCCTTCTGGAAATATGGGTCAAACTCCTTTTTGTGCTGGCTAGGCCAGGTCAGGGGCCTTCTGGGGATGCCTCTGTCATGACGCCTAGGTGTGGAACCTGTGCCTGTGGCATATCAGTGAGTCTAGGAGACCAGGCTTTGCTTGGCAGGAGTGGGTTAAAGAGTACAAGTGCTCCCCCACCATGAGGCTGTGCACTTGGAGGACATGCAGCCCAGAACATTACACATCTGTAAGTAGGTTGCATGCTTAATTCATTACCATTTTTTCACAATAAGGCCCCTTTTACACTGGGGCGGGAGGTGCTTCGGCCGTAAAGCACTGCTATTATTAGCGGTGCTTTACCGTAGTTTTAGCGGCGGTATTCGGCCGCTAGCAGGGCGGTTTTACCCCCCGCCGCTTGTGGCCAAGAAAGGGTTAAAAACCACCGCAAAGCACCTCTGCAGAGGCGCTTTGCTGGCAGTATAGCCGCGCTGCCCCATTGATTTCAATGGGCAGGAGCGTTGAAGGAGCGGTGTATATACCGTTCCTTCACCGCTCTGAAGATGCTGCTAGCAGGACTTTTTTTACCATCCTGCTAGCGCACCGCTCCAGTGTAAAAGCCCTCTGGCTTTCACACTGGAGACACAGCAATGGCTGTTTCAGGTCGGTTTGCAGGCGCTATTTTTAGTGCAATAGCGCCTGCAAACTGCCCCAGTGTGAAAGGGGTCTTAAAATCAGGTAATATGGTCAGTAATAAGATACATACGGTCCAGCTTTCTAAGATGAGAAAGAAGGACGCCTTTTAGCACAAAATATATAGGCAAAGGCCACACCCCTGCCACACCCTCATTACACAGACCATAAAGAATGAATATGCAAAAAAAGATTAGTGAATTCTACAAGTATTTTTTCTAACTACTGTGAATTCTACAAGTATTTTTTCTAACTACTGTGAATTTTTCTAACTACTGTGAATTCTGCAAGTATTTTTTCTAACTACTGTGCCTTTATATACTGGCATGTATTAATAAAAAAAAATCAATAATTTAGAGGTTAGATTAAATAGTTTGCAGTTTGCTGAATAAATATGCAGCGTGTCTGAATTTTCATGCAGCTTAACCTACAGCACTATGTGCCTCTGCACAGCAGTTTGTCGCAATATGCTGTGGTTCAAAGACCTGGATGAATTTTCATTTTTTGACATTTCAGTGAAGTTAAAGTGGTATTAAAGCGAAAAGCAAACATTTATTATATAGCAACTTACCAATTCCTAAATGTGATGGCTGCATTAATTTACTTTTTTAGGCTTTCTTTTTTCTATTTTCAACTGGTAATCCTGCCAGTAAGTCTGTTGTTTTTTTTAACAGAACAAGCTCTCCAGCAGAATTTATTAGTTACAGATATTAGAGAAACCTAAGGTTGGATTCACACCTATGCAGTTTTAGTGCTTTTTGCATTTTGCAGATTTGCACTACAGTCCATTTAACATGGCTTCCTATGGAACATGTTCTGTAGTGCAAATCTGCAAAATGCAAAAAGCACTAAAACTGCATAGGTGTGAATCCAGCCTGACAGTAGAAGGGTTCTTGTGCCCCGTACACACGGTCGGATTTTCCGACGGAAAATGTGTGATAGGACCTTGTTGTCGGAAATTCCTACCGTGTGTAGGCTCCATCACACATTTTCCATTGGATTTTCCGACACTCAAAGTTTGAGAGCAGGATATAACATTTTCCGACAACAAAATCTGTTGTCGGAAATTCCGATCGTGTGTACACAAATCCGACGGACAAAGTGCCACGCATGCTCAGAATAAATAAAGAGATGAAAGCTATTGGCCACTGCCCCGTTTATAGTCCCGATGTACGTGTTTTACGTCACCGCGTTTAGAACGATCGGATTTTCCGACAACTTTGTGTGACCGTGTGTATGCAAGACAAGTTTGAGCCAACATCCGTCGGAAAAAATCCTAGGATTTTGCTGTCGGAATGTCCGAACAAAGTCCGACCGTGTGTACAGGGCATTAGAATGATCAGCTTTTATTTATTTATGTAAAACAAGTATCCCAAAATGAACAAAAACAAACAACTGCTATAGCCACTTATAAAGTATAATGCCCTGTACACATGATTGGACATTGATCGGACATTCCGACAACAAAATCCATGGATTTTGTTCCAACGGATGTTGGCTCAACTTTGTCTTGCATACACACGGTCGCACAAAGTTATTGGAAAATCCGATCGTTCTGAACGTGGTGGCGTAAAAAACGTACGTCGGGACTATAAACGGGGCAGTAGCCAATAGCTTTCGTCTCTTAATTTATTCTGAGCATGCGTGGCACTTTGTGCGTCGGATTTGTGTACACACGATTGGAATTTAACTGATCGGATTTTGTTGTCGGAAGATTTTATAGCCTGCTCTAAAACTTTGTGTGTCGGAAATTCCAACGGAAAAAGTCTGATGGAGCCCACACACGATCGGAATTTCCGACAACACAATCCGATCGCACTTTTTCCATCGGAAAATCCGACCGTGTGTACAGGGCATTAGAGTTTGGCTTCAATGTGTTATTCCGCATACACACGATCGGAAATGCCGCCAGCAAAACTCCGATGAGAGCTTTTTGTCGGAAAATGCGACCATGTGTATGCTCCATCTGTCTTTTGCTGGCGGAATTCTAGCTAGCAAAAGATTGTGAGTATGTTCTCTATTTTCCGGTCGGGAAAAGTTCCTATCCGAAAATGCGTTCGTCTGTATGCAATTCGGACGCGCAAAAAATCACGCATGCTCGGAAACAATTTGACGCATGCTCGGAAGCATTGAACTTCATTTTCTCAGCTTGTCGTAGTGTTGTACGTCACGGTCGAAGGTTCAGAGAACTTTTGTGTGACCGTGTGTATGCAAAGCAAGCTTGAGCGGAATTGCGTCGGAAAAAACAACCAAGTTAGTGTTTTTAAATCTGCTAGTCCTTTTAACACTCCCCTCCACCCAGACTGACAATGCTGCTGTCCAAAGGTGCCCCTTGTGCTCCTTCATCCAGAGTGGGGGGGCACAGTAATAGAGGAGGTGTGTTACTGGGCAGATCACCAGGGGAAAACAGAGGGGAAAAAAAGCCTAAGAAAAGAAAAACAATGCAGCCACCACATCTATTGATTGGTAAGCTGCAATATTTTACATTTATGGTTTTAGGTCTAATACCGCTTTAAAAAAAGAAAAGAAGTTAACAGTGTGATGTGTTGTATAAACATATCGCACTGCCCCTCGCTGTCCCTACACAATGACCACCATTTTGCATGTTTTATCATGCAGACTGGTGTAAATGAGCGCTTATTGTAGTATTGAACCTTTGGCAATTAAAGTGGTTCTAAAGGTTCTGTGTGCAGTGGCTCCCCCAATCCTTAACCGAGCCCCCTCCGATTAAGTGACGTTTAAGATAGCCTTGGCTGTATGCGGACTCTCCCTCCTCATTGGCTCCCACTGCTGTCAATCACATCCAATAAGGAGAGAATGGGCTCTATGTGTCTTATAGCTGCATAGAGCAGTGGCTCGGGAGCAAGCATGCAGCGGTGCCCCCAGGGAAAGCAGTTTTTGGGATCTAAGAGAGCTAGAACGTGTCCCTCAAGGTATCACCAGTCATGTCTTTCTAGGACTGAATACACTTTAAATAAGGCCTTAGAAACGTGTCCTCATACATTGAAATGTCTGAAGAAAGGGCAGTTCTTGTTGCACATAGCAGTCAATTACATCATCCGTTTCTGACTCGCATGGAGTACCAGAAGCAATAGGGAAGAAGAATGTGATTGGCATGGGTGTGCGCAGCCTAATGCATTAGGGTGTGCACCCTTAAGCTCAAACATACATGCATGTGTATGTATCTACATATATATGACCCCGGCACATTGATCTCCCTGCTGGCACAGTGAAAGAGAAAAGGATAAACATTTCTCTTATGGCAGAGCCGGTAAGAGGGAGCTCTTTCCCATGTTCCTGTTGCTACACAGAACGATAACACTAATGCGCATAGGCGTGCGCACAGGGTGTGCCGGGTGTGCCCAGGCACACCCTGTGCACACGCCTATGGTGATTGGTTGCTATGATCTCTGGTTGACCAGCATTGTGCAATCATAATTGAATTTTTTCTTTTTTGTATTGTATTATGTTGCTGTTAGCAATCAAAGGGTTACCAGGGGTCAGTGGTCTGGGATTATGCTTAGGTAATACATAAAAAGCATGAGTTTTTTGTGTTCCTTTTTTCATCAACTCATATTTCTTTATAATGTAAATTTTTCATATTTAACTTTACATCAGATAATCTGAAGAGCAGTTGCCAGTGATCCAAAGGTTGTTATAGAAGCATTCTCTTAACCATTTTAATGACCAGGGGTCATTAAAACCTAAACGCCCATACCAAATTTTGCATCAGTATGTGTGAGTTAAAATGTATGTAAAGCCAACATTCTTTTTTTTAGTTTTGTATAGAGTTAGGGAGTGATAAACCCCATGTCAGATTTTCATTGCTGTATGTGGCCTAACTTGCTTTTTTTGTTTTGGTGACCATTGTCTCCAACTGAAAGTTGTCACAGGAACGTGAGGTGCGGGGGACATCTTTTATTAGGGATACCAGGGACAATTGTTCAAGAGGTTGTTTCCCCTGACTTTGAATAGATTTTGTAAGTGAGGAGTGACATACCATGCATACACATGTACTGCAAAATGGTTCACATTGGCATCATCCCAGCAATATACGGTATGTAAATAAAATTTGAGGAGATAAAAAGAATTTCTATATGCCCATGACAACCACCCACAATCCTTAAAGTGTTACGCAACCCACTATAGTAAAATCAGTGTGTATATGCAGTAAAGCATGCTTGTTATACTCACTATGGAACTTAAGGAGTTAATCCTCTGCATTGTGTAACAAGGCTGTTTGATTCTGTCTCCTCTGATCTTGACCTTTTTCCAGTGTCAGCAACTCATCTCCGAATATTATTGAAGGAAGCTGACAGGCTGCACATGCTCAGTTTGGTGAGTATTGCTAAAGAGTTTTTTTTTTTTTTCTTGGGAGCATGCATGTGATCAGCACAGGGCCAATAAGCACTGTCCAGACAGAGGGCCAGGGGTCCTGCAGCCTCAAAGGACAAAGGAGAATGAAAACGCCTCCTACAAGCTTTAACCACACAATGTCACAAGACTGCTCTAACTGCTTATGAGAAAATGTATTAAGCAGTTTATATTTACTAAAACTTTTGCATTTCCCTGTTCTGTGTACTGTGGGAGACCAGATATAGTGAATGCAGGGTCCTGGGTTTAGTAACACTTTAATGTATAAAATTTCAAAATTTTATTATATCATGTAATAAAAACAACCATTTTAAAACATTTTTAAAGGTATACAGAAAGAAAACCCTCCAAACTGCTCAGAGCTTGTTAGTTTTATAAATTGATGAGTACATTCACAGGTGGTCTACGCATTTCGCGGGAGCCCCTGCTTCTTTAGGACCATGTATATTATATGAGTTCAGGGTTTAAGGCTTATACACAGAACATTTTATATAATATACCTGGTCCTAAGGAAGCGGAGACTCCTGCGAAACGCTTATACCACCTGTGAATGTACTCATCAATTTACAAAACTAACAAGCTCTCAACTGTTTGAAAGGTTTTCTTTCTGTATACCATTAACATTTTTCTAAATTGATTATTTTTATTACATGATATAAAAAAATGTTGTAATTTTTGTACATTAAGCATTGTGAGTGGTTCTCATGGGCATATATAAAGTCCTTTTATCTCCCCAAATTGTATTTGAATATATTTTCTCTAACTTCCTTTTGGATCTCTGGAAGTGGAAGTGAAAGTGATATTAAACCCCAGGGATCCCGCAGCATGCACACAGATGCTATGGGGCGCTACACTGAAATCCGGACCTGCGCAGACATGCTGCAGGTCTCTGCCAGGTTCCAAATATTTTTTTAAATGGTGACATGGACCAGGGGCAGGTGAAGGGGAGTAATGCTGCAGTGAAATTAAACTTTAACCATTCCCAACTCTATCCAAAATTATACAACAAAAGTTATGGCTTTTCGTACACTTTTACTTAAAGTAGAAGTTCAGCCTAAAACTAACAAACTCCAAATCTACTGGCAGCCACATTCTAAGACTAATTTATCTAGCCCTGTAAAGCAACAATTGCTATGCATAACTTTTCTGCAGCCACTCCGGTCCAGTCCCATACTGAGCTGTCAGCGGGGGCTTTTCTGTGTAGGTTTGTGCAGGAGAGGCAGCCAGCAACGGAAGCCCCATAGTAACTCTATGGATGGAGTCACTTCTCTGGCATTTCCCAGCAATTGTCTGCTTTCTCTTCCACACAGCATCAGCCGCTGAAGACCAGACCAAATTGGCTGCAGAAAAGGTACATATAGCGATTTTTGCTTTACGGGGTTGGTATAGATCAGTCTTAGAATGTGTCTGCCAGTAGATTTAGAACTGGTTAGTTTTAGGCTGAACTACTACCTTAACTGTAACGTTCTAACTTATTTGCCTTCTAAATCATATTGCATTGCTTTATAATCATAAAAGGCTTCCTTTTGGTACCCTGGTCATGTTTTTTATTATTAGCTGACAAATAGGCAAAATTATTTACAAAAATACAACTTACTCTTAAAGCGGGGGTCCACCTATCTATCGTTTTTTTTTTTTAGTTCATTCACAAACTTTTCTTCTCAGCATTACATACTCACATATTGTGTGTAATATGTCCTCCTGTGTCAGATTTTGTCGGAAAGAATAACTTATATTATTCACTGCAGGCGGTTTCCATCTTCATTGTGGGCATTTGAAGCCCACAAGCATTTATTTCCTGGATGCGGTGAATGCTGTGCTCCCAGCATTCACCGCTCGTTCCCGCACATGCTCAGTGGCATCCTGGGAAGCCTGAGACTAGCTCCCAGGAGACTGTGCGGAGTCTGGGAGAGGCTAGAAACACGCCTACATGAGAACCAGGAAGTGCAAAGAAGAATAGAAAAATAAAAGGTAATTACGGCGATTTAAATTTTTTTAAACGGCATGTCAGCATCTAGGCAAGGAAGAGAATACATACAGATATTGTTCAAAATTTGGGTGGAGCCCCTTTAATGCCCCGTACACACGATCAGAAATTCCGCCAGCAAAAGTCAGATGTGAGCTTTTGGTCAGAAATTCGTACCACATGTACGCTCCATCAGACTTTTGCTGGCAGAATTCCAGCCAGCAAAAGATTGCGAGCAGGTTCTTTATTTTCTGGTTGGAAAAAGTTCCTATCCGAAAATGCGTTCGTCTGTATGCAATTCGGACGCGCAAAAAATCACGCATGCTCAGAAATAATTCAACGCATGCTTGGAAGCATTGAACTTCATTTTCTCGGCTCGTCACCGCGTTCTTGGCGGTCGAAAGCTCAGAGACCTTTTGTGTGACCGTGTGTATGCAAGGCAAGCTTGAGCGGAATTCAGTCGGAAAAACCATCCAAGTTTTTCTGACGGAATTTCTGATCGTGTGTATGGGGCATTTTTTTTTATTTTTATAATTTTTAATGCAGAGTATATCTGTTACTTTTAGCCACAACCCTTCTAACATCAGAGGAGATTTAAACAGTTCATAAAGTAGATTAGGCTTATTAAGTGCTAAAATAAGCTACATTTACCACACACACAAATATATTTTTCTTTGATGTGAAAATTGGTTTCCTAAATCATGGAGAATGGTGCTTATTCCCCCTCCCCCTGCAACAAAATAACTTTCAGTTGAGTTACCAACTCTGACTGCTTACTACCTAGCGCGGAGGGGGATACTACTGTAGCACCCTCTAGTGTGCTACTAGTGTTAATGCTGGTAAATTTATATTATGACTCATGGTTAGATTGTGAGTCTGAAATTGGGTCAGGGTTTACTGATGACTCATAGAGGCAGGTCTCTGGTACCTCCTCCTGGATTTGGAAGTTTGGAGAACCTTCTAGAAGTTAGTGGGCTGGGGCCAGGAGGGTTAATCTGCATACTTGAGGGAACTTGGCCAATCCCTAGGCAGAATGTCCTGGAAGGGTGGCAGAGTAAGCCCTTAAATATGGTGGAGCCATGCCAGCAGGGGAACCGGGTGGAATAGGAAGTGCTGAGGAGGCTGTTGGTGGACTAGGAGGGAGCCCTGGGTCTGGGCAACCTCTGCCCCCAGGCTAGTCTTGGCTGGCTTGGGAAGATCCTGACAGCATTACGGTTTGAAAAGAATCTTGCCTGAGGAGCAGCAGGGAGCATAGTAGATAGCACAGAGTGAGTACATCAGCACACCTAGGGATACACAATGGGAGAGACTGTCACATGTAGCAAGCCTTTCAGCGCTGTGCTTAACCCTTTCTATCCCTTGCCCTGAGAGATCTTTGTAACAGCCAGGTGGGCTGGTGGACAAGCAGGCAGTAGAGCTGGGAGCAGTTTCTGTGGAGGAGTTGCAGATACCCCTGAATGCAGCTTACAACACATTATGATATCTTCTAAAAGGGACTGAGAGTTCCTAGTCCTTATGTGGCTTTTGCTTATGAGACCAGGAGGGAGAACAGTCCAGGATTGTTGTACATAGAGAGGAGGTTGTCCCCATCTATCATTTCAGTCAAGTTAGGCATCCCATAACCCCTAATAAAACAGCACAAAAACAAGCTGAAAGACTGTTTTTTGTGTCTGGATGAAAGTGGAAAATACTTGTTGCCTGTCTGTGCAGGAGTAGGGGAACCATTCACCGGCAGCTCCTGTGAAAATAGTGCTATACTACTATTAAGGGGGGAATATACTACTGTGTACTAGTGAGTTGGGGGGGGGGGCGGCAAGGGGGGCATGGGGAATGTACTACTGAGTGGGGGCTTGTACTACTGACTGATCTGAGGCGGGGGGTTAATGTTTTTGCCTGCCCACATCCCCGTGGCCATCTTCCCGCCTCTCCTTCAACTACCTATGCCATTGAAAACACTTGATTTCTTCATGGAAGGTTCACCATAGGCCTGTTGTAACAGAACTTACGTTTCAATCCCACTTTTACCAATTTTCATGCAAAATTTGATGTTAATCTGCTACTCAGGATCCCTGTCACTCGTTTTTCGCCAATAGTGCAATGCACACATGTTTTTTTTCTTCTGCTACTCTGTAAAAAACAAAAAATTCAGTTGGTCTGCGACCCAGGCAAGAGCAAGTTAGAAGATGTCAGCACACACTCAAGTGAGAATGGCTATGTGACTCACCACCATTGTGCTACACCGCAGACATTCCAAAAAATAAATCGTCACACCTCGTGTACTAGTGAGCAGGTACTACTGAGCAGGGGGTATGGAATGCACTACTGAGTTTGGGTTGGGTTTAAGGGGGTGTAGGGAATGTAATACTGAGCGGGTGGAGTACAACTGAGGGGGGGGGGATGTACTACTGAGTGGGAGGGGTACTACTGAGAGGTGGGGGAGTGGATAATGTGCCACTGAGGGGGGGTACTACTGAGGGGGGAATGTACTACTGAGTGAGGGAGAATACTATTTAACAGGGAGTACTATAAGGTGACCAGATTTTTAAAATGAAATCCGGGGACATATTTTTTTTTTTTACTATTAATGGCAGCAATCTACGACTCTTTGCTCGCCGCCGCCCGCCTCACAGCCTGTCAAGTCTAAAGATTTTCTGCTGATTTTTTCCTTCAGATTTACCAAAACCCATATAATATGAGGTCAAACCTTAGGAGTTTCAATTTGTATGCAATCAGGCAGGCCCTCGCACTCCATGGTTTTGGTAAATCTGAAGACAAAAATCAGCAGAAAATCTGATAGTGTCTATGTGGTTTTACTCTTCAGGCCCCGGCTACTACTGGGTGGGGAGCAGAGGAAGATCACTCCGCCAGGGACGGCAAGGAGATAAGCAGGCAGGCGGCTGGCCGGGACTTGAGCCAAGGCAGAAGAACATGCAAGTGGAGCTGAATGGACATGCACCTGAAACGAAAGAAATAGTCCCTCCACTCCGACCAGCACATGATCATCAGAAAGGGGCACAGATAATGGAAAAAAATAAACCCCCATAAGCTAGTAGGAGCGGCAGAGGGGGGGGGGGGGTGCAATTCAGATTTTTTTATTCTGCACGGGCTGTCTTTGAAATTGCCCCAGCCCCTGTTCAAATCCAATCCGGGGACAAAACTGGGGACAGACTTGTTCCAGGGACAGTGTCCTTAATCCGGGGACTGTCCCCAGAAACCGGGGATGTCTGGTCACCCTAGAGTACTAGTGAGCTGGGAAAACACTGAGCAGGAAGTCTTATAGGCCATGAAACTGTAGAGTGGGGCATCTACTAAACAGGGGGATACGATGAGCAGGAGATCTAATAAGCCAGGAGACTGATGAGCTGGAGATCTGCTGAGCGGGGGTACTAATAAGCCAAGAAACTGATAAGTGGGGTGACTACTGAGCCGCCAAAAACATAAAAAAAAAAAACTATCAGATACCACAGCATCACCTAATCATGACTCAAATCTGATGACGTCTTCATCATCACTAACCATTTGACATCACTTCCCCTTTAAAATAAGTAGAAGATCAACATACACATGTCATTTGCCAAGCTTCATTAAGGCTTCATGATGCATCACAAACGTATCATATGTAGCAAGGTCCCAGGCCTTCTTCGTTCTAATGAGAACCTCCAGGGCCAGAGATAGCTGTCATCCTTCTGTATATGGTGGGTTGTGAGGCATAGTGGGTGCAAAGTTACATAGTTACATAGTTAGTCAGGTTGAAAAAAGACACAAGTCCATCCAGAGCATGCTCCAATTTGCTACAGCAGGGGAAAAAATTCCTTCCTGATCCCAGAGAGGCAATCGGATTTTCCCTGGATCAACTTTACCTATAAATGTCAGTACCCAGTTATATTATGTACATTTAGGAAAGTATCCAGGCCTTTCTTAAAGCAATCTACTGAGCTGGCCAGAACCACCTCTGGAGGGAGTCTATTCCACATTTTCACAGCTCTTACTGTGAAGAAACCTTTCCGTATTTGGAGATGAAATCTCTTTTCCTCTAGTCGTAAAGAGTGCCCCCTTGTCCTCTGTGTTGACCGTAAAGTGAATAACTCAACACCAAGTTCACTATATGGACCCCTTATATATTTAAACATGTTGATTATATCCCCCCTTATTCTCCTCTTCTCAAGAGTGAACAAATTCAGTTCCTCTAATCTTTCCTCATAGCTGAGCTCCCCCATGCCTCTTATCAGTTTGGTTGCCCTTCTCTGCACTTTCTCCAGTTCCCCGATATCCTTTTTGAGAACTGGTGTCCAAAACTGAACTGAGGTCTTACTAATGATTTGAACAGGGGCAAAATGATATCTCTCTCTCTGGAGTCCATACCTCTCTTAATACAAGAAAGAACTTTGCTCGCTTTGGAAACCGCAGCTTGGCATTGCATGCTATTATTGAGCTTATGATCTACCAAAACCCCCAGATCCTTCTCCACTACAGATTCCCCCAGTTGTACTCCCCCTAGCATGTATGATGCATGCATATTCTTAGCCCCCAAGTGCATAACTTTACATTTCTCAACATTAAACCTCATCTGCCACATAGTCGCCCAATTAGACAGTGCATTGAGGTCGGCTTGTAAATTGGAGACATCCTGTAAGGACGTTATTCCACTGCATAGCTTGGTGTCATCTGCAAAGACAGAAATGTTACTTTTGATCCCAGACCCAATATCATTTATAAAGATATAGTATATAGAGTAAGGGTCCCAGCACTGAACCTTGGGGTACACCACTGATAACCTTAGACCATTCAGAGTAAGAATCATTAACCACTACTCTCTGAATTCTGTCTTTTAGCCAGTTTTCTATCCATGTAGTTAGAGTCATTGGGCGCCAGACACTTCTTGAATGCAAAAGTGATTTTATTTCTCTTAACAGAACTTTGGGAGAGAGGGTTAGGGCCGGGACACCCTTAGGTACTTGCAAGATTAATTGGCAGACTCCGAGACTTCAACAGGACAGCCATGCAGGGAAAGGCATGCAGCAAGACGCCACATCCGCACGTGTAGAATCGCTGTCTCCTATGGCAACAATCTTTAACAGTTCCTAACACAAAGCGTAACAGTTCCTTCACTTCCACAACAATCACTTTTTGTAGTTCTTCAGCACACTGAGCTCCCAGTCTCTCTCACTAGACTAGATAATTCACTGCTACTGAATCCCTTGAGCTCCTCCAATCTTCACACTAGTATTCCTCAAGCGTCACCCCTGCTTCTCTGCTGGGTCCCTAGCATAGCACTCAAGATACTTCTCAAGCTTCACCCCACTGGCCTGCTCGATCCCTGGCTTGACACACAAGGCTTCTCTGCAAGCGTCACCTCCGCTGGCTGGGTCCCTGGCTTGATATCCACTGAAGATTCCCGATTCTCCACCATCCTTGGTCGGTGAGAATACTGCTCCGGTACTTGCTTCAGCTACTCACTGTGGTCCCTGGTAATAAGGTGGTTGGCCCCATAGTGGCGACAGCTTTCGTTCTACCTTCGGCCATGACAGGTTCTCCGGCCGGCAGAACCATCACTTCTGGTTGGACTGCAAGCCGCATTCCCAAACTTGCGCGGGTCTCTTGCTTCTGGATAGGCCCTTAGACAGCCTAGCAGCCAGATGTGCCCGAGATAGGCCCAATCTCCGTCCTAGCAGCCCGGGAAATACTACACATGTCTACCCAGACAGCCGTCCAGGTGGCACAGAACACAGATCACCTGACTCCATCCAAACATATAGGCTCTCCCAGCAGGCCAAAGGATTCAAGAAAACCCCTGCTCATTGGCTAAGATACCCCATATACCCATAATCTGACCTTGCATTGCCCTTCTTTTATCGAATGCCACCAAGTATCCGGCCACCTAGCGGCAGAAGAGAAAAGTGCAGCAGTGCCAGACTTAGGAAGGAATCAGATGATCCCTAAAGATTAGCCAAGGTAGCTACTTCTGGCAGGTAAATATAAGAGCAACCCTGCCTAAACTCCAGGTTTCTACACATAAATACAATAAAATGCATCTTAAAGCAGTAGTCACTTTAAAGGAGAAGTATGGGAATAGTTTATTTTTTTGGAATCATACGTACATAAGTGGATGCAGCATTGTTTTAGGCTGAGAACTGAGTGATTAAACACCGCTGATCGCTCGGTTCTTAGAGCTCCGTCAGCAGGGCTCTCTTCTCTGCCCCCCTGCACTCACTGATCGGGATCTTTCCCAAGCCTGGACCGGCTCTGTGACGTCAGCTGACAGTGGGCTTCAGCCCGCTGTCTGCTGAAAACACGTCATAGGAGTGTAGAACGGACTGCACTCCTGTGATCTAGAGGATAAGTACAGCCAAATTAGCTTTGGCCTGTACTTCTTCCTTAAAGCGGGGGTTCACCCACACCGCCAAAAAAAAAAAATATTAAAAGCCAGCAGCTACAAATACTGCAGCTGCTGACTTTTAATACATTGCCACTTACCTGTCCCAGGGTCCAGCGATGTCGGCAGGGGACGCCGAGAACCCGCTCGGTTCTCGGCAGCTGCCGCCGCCATCCTAGGTGAGGGAATCAGGAAGTGAAGCGTTGCGGCTTCACTTTCCGGTTCCCTACTGTGCATGCGCGAGTCGCGCTGCGCGTCCCTAGTGGTCCCCGCTCTCTGCTGGGAGCTGTGTGTTCCCAGCAGACAGCGCAGTTGGGACAGGAAGAGGCGTAGACTCCCATGGGAGTCTATGCTGAAAGTGGGTGCAAATACCTGTCTTTGACAGGTATCTGCACCCCCCTCCCCCCTGAAAGGTGCCAAATGTGACACCGGAGGGGGGGAAGGGTTCCGAAAAGCGGAAGTTCCATTTTTGTGTGGAACTCCGCTTTAATGTGTGTTACCAATCAACATAAGTCTAAACCAGGCCTCACATTCTTCCTCCCTGTAACATTAACACTAATAGGGCATACACACGGTCGGACTTTGTTCGGACATTCCGACAACAAAATCCTAGGATTTTTTCCGACGGATGTTGGCTCAAACTTGTCCTGCATACACACGGTCGCACAAAGTTGTCGGAAAATCCGATCGTTCTAAACACGGTGACGTAAAACACGTACGTCGGGACTATAAATGGGGCAGTGGCCAATAGCTTTCATCTCTTTATTTATTCTGAGCATGCGTGGCACTTTGTCCGTCGGATTTGTGTACACACGATCGGAATTTCCGACAACGGATTTTGTTGTCGGAAAATTTTATCTCCTGCTCTCCAACTTTGTGTGTCGGAAAATCCGATGGAAAATGTCCGATGGAGCCCACACATGGTCGGAATTTCCGACAACACGCTCCGATCGGACATTTTCCATCGGAAAATCCGACCGTGTGTACAGGGCATTAACCCTTCCTGTAATCCTAACTCTCCCTGTAACCCTAACTAACCTTTCCTGTAACGCTAACCATCCCAGTACTCCTAACATTAACCGACTTCAATTAACTCTAATGCCCCGTACACGCGGTCAGACATTGATCGGACATTCCGACAACAAAATCCATCATTTTTTTCAGACGGATGTTGGCTCAAACTTGTCTTGCATACACATGGTCGCACAAAGTTTTCAGAAAATCTGATCATTCTGAACGCGGTGACGTAAAACACATACGTTGGGACTATAAACGGGGCAGTAGCCACTAGCTTTCATCCCTTAATTTATTCTGAGCATGCGTGGCACTTTGTGCGTCAGATTTGTGTACACACGATCGAAATTTAACCGATCGGATTTTGATGTGGGAAAATTTTATAGCCTGCTCTCAAACTTTGTGTGTCGGAAATTCCAAGTCCAATGGAGCCCACACACGATTGGAATTTCCAACAACACAATCCGATCGCACTTTTTTAGTCAGAAAATCAGACTGTGTACAGTGCATTATAGTAACCCTCCCTGTAACCTTTCCATAAGTAAGCATAGGCCTTTGTCCCCTTGACCTTTTCTATATGCATTATAATTCAAAGGTGTTCCCTTCAATCTGAAGATTATGCTGTTAACATTTCCAGCATCTAGCAAACCTCTTTAAATAGCTCTATATGTTGTAAAGTGCATATCTATTATACTCATAAGCTTATCGTTCTCTGTAATATAAGGGCAATCTTCAGCATGGAATATCCATAATTTTTCTAAGGGCACACATACTCGAGGTTTAGGTGGACTATATACATTAGTGACACTATTCTTCCATTAGGTCACATTGTTCGTGTACAGGACATCACATTGCCACCTTGTCACGCACTGTCTTTCATTTTAATACTTTGAGTTGACTGCTGACCTTTAAATGTCGCTAAATGACATGTTGATGAGGTGACAAGAGTGACCTTTGAGTGATGCTTTCCTGGCTATGTGGCACTGAGCAGGTTTATCGTGCAATGCCCTGCAGGGTTTACTTAATGGGAGAGAATTGTGAATGCTTTGTGGTTGGAAAGAGAAAGAGGTCTACAGCATGCAGGATAAACCAGAGATGCTCTGCAATGTTTTTTATACGTGAAATAAGGAGAAGCATTATGTATGTCACCTGTGTAGTATATTCTGTATTTATGTCACTTAGAATTTGGTTGTTATGAACAATGTACCATGCTTAAAGCATCCCTTTGTTGGGCTCTTTTTCTTCATGTTATGTTTGATGTAACCATCACACTATTACACTAATCTGTTGAATTTATTTTCCTACCAATAAAGATTTTGTAGGAGAATTTGGTGGTTTCAGAAAAAAATCCATTAGGATGGCAGCATAACATAAAATCATCCTCATTTTAGAATAAATACTAGAGTTGCACTGAATGTAAATTTTGGTGCCGAAACCGAAAATGCAGGATGCACTTAGCCGAAACCCGAAACCGAAAATTACAGTTTTTAAAAAATATTTATATTTTTATATATAATTGTATTATTTTTTGATTTTTTTTTTTTTCAGAAGAAGAAGTTTTATTGGAAATAAAGTTAGGGAGCAATACAATATATAACACTTATGAGGGACTTCGATGCAGAACAAGTAACACATGGTACATAGTAGGAGATATTTACCAAGCATGCTGAATTTAACATCGTAAACAACCAAGAACCTTAAAGTTCAGAATGGACCTATTCAAGACCTATTCAAGACAACTGATAAAGGGGCCACATTGTAGTAGGGCCCGTCGTGTTGTGGAAAAAGAAGGAGCATCTTACTCATGCCAAGATGGGTCATGCTGGGGTCCTATGTCTGTTTTATTCTAGGGTTGTTATGTATAAGCTGGGTCTTATATAGGATGTCCAACCATATTACGAATGTCTCATTAGAAGTTACCCAGTAGCGGTAATTGTTGAGTTACAGGAAAAAACGAAACAATACAAAACAATAAGAATTGTTTAAGAGTGTGTAGGGAAGGATAAAGGGGGAGTGAGTCGTTAGGAGGGGGGGCTTTTAAATTAATATCATCAATTTAAATTAATATGAATTTATTGTTGGCCATTATTGGCACCTTTAGTTCAAGAAAAGCTCAAGGAAATTCAGTTTGCAGTCTCTGACCATCACTTGTATCATGTCCTCAGTCTCTAACCATCTCTTGTATCACGTCCTCAGTCTCTAACCATCTCTTGTATCATGTCTGCAATCTCTTACCTATACTTAAACACGCTGCTAATAGTATTAGCAAAATTTCCTTTTGGTGCACCTCTAGCAGACATGATACAGGAGATGGTCAGAGACTGCAGACATGATACAAGAGATCAATGCAGCCTCATCAGCGTCCATCAATTGCAGCCTCACCGGTGCTCATCAAATGCAGCCCCACCAGTGCCTGTCAGATGCAGCCTACCTGTGCCTGTCAGATGCACTCTAACCAGTGCCTGTCAGATTCAGCCTCACCAGTGCCTGTCAGATTCAGCCTCACCAGTGCCTGTCAGATGCAGCCTCACCAGTGCCTGTCAGATGCAGCCTCACCAGTACCTGTCTGATGCAGCCTACCAGTGCCTGTCTGATGCAGCCTACCAGTGCCTGTCAGATGCAACCTCACCAGTGCCTGTCTGGTGCAGCCTCACCAGTGCCTGTCTGATGCAGCCTCACCAGTGCCTGTCTGATGCAGCCTCACCAGTGCCTGTCTGATGCAGCCTCACCAGTGCCTGTCAGATGCAGCTCAGGGTCAGAGCGGCGATCTCCAGCTGTGTCACGGAGCTGGATTTGAATCTCCCAGACCGGGGGCCTCAGAAACAATGTCTCGCCTCCTGTGATACACGTCACACTGTTTCAAGTTCCTGGCATTGGATCAGTGTGCCGTTTATCAAAGGAGGTGGGGCATTGTTACTGCAGCCGTCTGGACAATTCAGCTACGTAACACAGGGAGATTGCTGCTCTGTGTGAGGAGGAGGAAGGAGAGGAGGAGGAGAAGACTCTAACTGAGCCGCCAGGATGACACCCCCGTAATGTGCGGCACCCGGGGCAGGCTGCCTCCTTTTCTGTGCCATTATTTGCACCTTTTCTTCTGCCGCATGCCTAAAACACAGTTTTCGGCCAATATCTTTTCTAGAAAGAAAAGGTAACGTTATTGCAGTGGGGTAGCATGGTCTGCCAGTGCCTGGGCAAGGTAAGTATTGTTCCCCCTAACCAGTGGACCATTAGCACTTCCCTTCCAACAAAAAACGTATTGTGATATGGGGGATGCTTAGTTCAGTGGTGGTAGGGCGTTTGTCAAGCCAGTCTGAACTGGTCTTAAAATGGTTCTCAAGGCTCAAGGTTTTTTAACCATAATGCATAGAATGCATTAAGGTACAAAAACTTTCTGGGTGCAGCTCCCCCCACAGGCCTTGTGTTTGACACATGTGCTCTGGACATTATAGCAACAGAGATTCTGATAATCACTACTTCAGTTTAGAGCACAGCTTTTTGTGATTATAATCATACCAATGACAAATTACAGCAGATCACATGACAATTGTAAACAATGGATGGCTTCCTTTCATTCCATCCATTGTGTAAAATTGTGTTGCTAGCTGTGATTGGTCACAGTGATCTCATGGTACAGACAGGTCCAATCACAACCCATCTGTACCATGTGATTAGCTGTGGCCAACCACAGCTAATCACAACAATGCTAACAAAATTAATCGTTTCATTCAGTAAAAATGGTTGCTTATAGTGCCTTGAAAAAGTATTAATAACCCTTGAAATGTTCCACATTTTGTTATGTTAAATTCAAAAACATAAATGTATTTTATTGGGATTTTTTGTGATAGACCAACACAAAGTGGCACATAATTGTGAAGTGGAAGGAAAATGATAAATGTTTTTCAAAATTTTTTACAAATAAATATCTGAAAAGTTTGGCTTGCATTTGTATTCAGCCCCCTTTACTTTGATACCCCTAACTAAAATCTAGTGGAACCAATTGCCTTCAGATGTCACCTTATTAGTAAATAGAGTCCATCTGTGTGTAATTTAATCTCAGTGTTCTGTGAAGCCCTCAGAGGTTTGTTAGAGACCCTTAGTGAAAAAACAGCATCATGAAGGCCAAGGAACACACCAGACAGGTCAGGGATAAAGTTGTGGAGGACTTTAAAGCAGGGTTAGGCTATAAAAAAACATCCCAAGATTTGAACATCTCATGGAGCACTGTTCAATCCATCATCGGAAAATAAAAAAGAGTATGGCACAACTGCAAACCTTCCAAGACATGGCTGTCCACCTAAACTGACAGGCCAGGCAAGGAGAGCATTAATCAGAGAAGCAGCCAAGAGGCCCATGGTAACTCTGAAGGAGCTGCAGAGATCCACAGCTCAGGTGGCAGAATCTGTCCATAGAACAACTATTAGTCATGCACTCCACAAATCTGGCCTTTATGGAAGAGTGGTAAGAAGAAAGCCATTGTTGAAAGAAAGCCATAAGAAGTCCCGTCTGCAGTTTGCGAGAAGCCATGTGGAGGACACAGCAAACATGTGGAAGAAGGTGCTCTGGTCAGATGAGACCAAAATTGAATTTTTGGCCTAAAAGCAAAACGCTATGTGTGGCAGAACACCAACCCTGCACATCACCCCCGCACACCATCCCCACCGTGAAACATGGTGGTGGCAGCATCATGTTGTGGGGATACTTTTTTTCAGCAGGGACAGGGAATCTGGTAAGAGTTGATGGGAAGATGGATGGAGCCAAATACAGGGCAATCTTAGACAAAAACCTGTTAGAGTCTGCAAAAGACTTGAGACTGGGGTGGAGGTTCACCTTCTACCAGGACAATGACCCTAAACATACAGCTAAAGCTACAATGGAACAGTTTAGATCAAAGCATATTCATGTGTTAAAATGGCCCAGTCAAAGTCCAGACCTAAATCCAAATGAGAATCTTTGGCAAGACTTGAAAATTGCTGTTCATGGATGCTTTCCATCCAATCTGATAGAGGTTGAGCTATTTTGCAAAGAAGAATAGGCAAAAATGTCACTCTCTAGATGTGCAAAGCTGGTAGAGACATCCCCAAAAAGACTTGCAGCTGTAATTGCAGCTAAAGGTGGTTCTACACAGTATTGACTCAGGGGAGCGGAATATTAATGCACGCCACACTTTTCATATATTTATTTGTAAAAAAATTGAAAACCGTATATCATTTTCCTTCCACTTCACAATTGTGTGCCACTTTGTGTTTATCTGTCACATAAAAACCTAATAAAATACATTTACATTTTTAGTTGTAACATGACAAAATGTGGAAAATTTCAAGGGGTATGAATACTTTTTCAAGGCACTGTATACCAATAAAATTAATTGGCATAAACAATCACAATGTGTAAAAAAAAAAAAAAAAACATCCTAATAACTTTCCCAGAGTAGTATAGTGTTACTATGGTAGCACTGCATTGCTCTTGTCCCAGTGTTAAAAAAAAAATGTAAAAAAAATAAAATAAAAAAAAATAAAAACATTTAAAAAAAAATTGACCTAAAATTATTATTATTTTTACATACTGTCACCAGTCGGTGTCCCTGATCAACGCCACACCATTTATATGAGGATGCTGTACTGCACTGGAGACATTACGTAAAAAAAATAAAAAAATAAAGAGTTATTTTCACAAAAAAAATTGAGCAAAATACATTTTGCCCTAAATTTATGAAGAAAGTTTATTTCTCTGCAAAATGATATAACAGAAACAAAGACATTTTTGGTCGTTTTTCATTAATTAAGCAAAACATATAAAAACCCAGTGGTGATTAAATACCACCAAAAGAAAGCTCTAAAAAAAAAGATAAAAATGTCATATGGGTACAGTGTAATTGTCATTCAAAGTGGAACAGCGCTGAAAGCTGAAAATTGGCCTGGGCAGGAAGGGGCTAAAAGTGCCCTGTATTGAAATGATTAAGAATGTATTCATGAAAACCATGCTGTATTCATGTGTGTCTTATCTATCTGCCTATAATTCAACTTTAAAAGCTACGGACCAGCTTTTAATTTTTTTTTTGGAAAAGGTGGAATTCTCCTTTTAAATGATTTTTTCTGAAATAGTAGTAAATAGGACAAGCTGCCACTTGCAGAGTGAGTAGGAAAATTAACAGTAACACAATTTAAATATGATTATAATCAACATAGATGTGTACTTACACAAAGAAATTAATTAGTAAAATGAACAGGCGGGCTAGATGGATTGCTTTGTCTGTTCCTGCCATCAATGTTCTATAAATCTTTTATTGTATAACAGTTGTACAAAATGCAGGAGATTAATGGTCAGAGAAATTGAACAAAAAATTGGCAATATGTTAGTCTGGCTGGCTAGAATTTTTCAGCACCTTCCCCAGTGTGAGAGTTGGCCTAGTTGGAATGGCAGAATCACATTCACAGTCCTATGTGGTGATTGTCAAACACGGGATGTATGTTTTTCCTAACAAAGATAATTTTAATGGCCAAGAAATCTATGATGAACAAAACTAAAATGAATGGCCAATCTAAAGCATTCTGGCAATAATGACAAAAGAGGGATGGTGGAAAAGCTGAAGTAGCAATGATATGTATCATAAAATAATTAGACGGTAAATGAGATGGTCTGCGGAGGCTGGGCAGCGTTAATTTAGAGATGTACTGCAGGCCGCTGTCACAGAAGACAGGCTGAGCAATGCGTTTTTAATGTAGGTAATTATTGAGATGAATTTGGTGAGGTGGTTCCCAGCATCAGAACGTAGACATTGATCTGTGATTGGGGCATCGATCGTTCTGTTATATGAGAGCATTCCAGTCATAAACTCAACATAATGAGACAAGCTTCGCTGCAGATCTCTATAGTGCCCTGCAGGGCCATATATCAAAATGAAAGCCAGAGATAGCAGCCAGGGCTAGTGGAAAGAGTCGGGATGATTACAGAAAAGCAGCCTTCCACACGGCATATATGAAATCATTAAAGGAGACAGTATTTGGAGTAGGCCAGGATTTACATGAGAAGGATGGCATGACTTAGGAGAGCTTCAGACAGGCAAAGGGACACAACTGCTCCAAGCTTCGCTTGTCATGTTAAGACTGTGTCAGTGGTAACAAGTCTCTGAAAGGGCTTTGATTGCTCACATTTTCTCATTTGCTGGAAACCTTTAAGGGCCATTTAATATTTAAGAAGAGAAACTTCCCGTCAATGTGCACACAGTGAAATGTGATATACAGTACTGTGCAAAAGTCTTAGGCAGGTGTGAAAAAATGCTTTAATCAAATTTAAATTAAGAAGGGTTTTAGAAATAGAAATGTTAATAGTTTTGTACCACCCTCTAGCATGCTACTAGAATAGTGCAGCAAATTTATTGTTAAATGAGTCTGAGTTTGGGTCAGGGTTACTGCAGGTCAGGCTGGATGAAGCTTAGAGGCAAGTCTCTGGTGCCTCCCCCTGGTTCTGGAAGTTTGGAGAAACTTCTAGAAGTTAGTGGGCGGAAGCCAGTGAGGTTGATCTGCATACTCATGCCGCGTACACACGGGCGGACTTTTCAATGGACTAGGTCTGGCGGACCTTTCGACTGACTTTCCGACTGACTTTTCGAATGAACGGACTTGCCTACACACGATCAACCAAAGTCTGATGGATTCATACGTGATGACGTACGACCGGACTAAAACAAAGAAGTTGATAGCCAGTAGCCAATAGCTGCCCTAGCGTCAGTTTTTGTCCGTCGGACTAGCATACAGAAGAGCGGACTTTTCGACTGGACTCGAGTACATCGGAAAGATTTGAAACATGTTTCATTTCTACGTCCGTCAAACTTTTGGGAAAAAAATTCCGCTGGAGCCCACACACGATTGAATTATCCGACTGACTCCGGTCCTCTGGACCAAGTCTGCCGTAGAGTCCGCTCGTGTGTACGCGGCATTAGGGGAACCTGGCCAATCCTCAGGTAGAGGGCCTGGCAGGGTGTCTGAGTCCACCCTTAAATATGGATGATTCATGCCAGTAGGGGAGTTGGGTGGAAGATGGAATGCTGAGGAAACTGTCGGTGGGCCAGGAGGGCACCCCGGTATCTGTGTGTGTGTAGGGGGGGGAGGTCTCTGCCTCCAGGCTGGGCTTGGAATTGCTTAGGCCTTAAGGGGTTTTTGCATTTTACCTTCAGAGACTGTCAGTGTTTGGAAGGGAGGACAGTTCAAGATCTTGTACATACATAGGGAGAAAGCTGTCCCTGGTTATTATTTCAGTCAAGTTGGACATCCCATATATCCCTTCACCCTATCCAAGTTGTTACTCGTAATAAAACATAAAAACAAAGCCAAGGCACTGACTTCTTGTGTTTGGATGCAAGCAGAGAGTGCGTATTGCCTGGCTGTGCAGGAGTAGGGGAGCCAGTTACCAGCAGCCCCTGCGGGGGTAGTGCTACAGTTTATTTTTATCAATTAACAAAATGGAAAGTAAATGAACAGAACATAAATCCAAATCAAATATTTGGTGTGACCACCCTTTACCTTCAAACCAGCATCAATTCTTCTATGTACACTTGCACACAGTTTTTGAAGGAACTTGTTAGGTAAGTTGTTTGAAACATCTTGGAGAACTAACCACAGACCTTCCATTGTTGTAGGCTGCCTCAAATCCTTCATATAATCCCAGACAGACTCGATGTTGAGACCAGGGCTCTGTGGGGGCCAAACTTCACTTACAGGACTCCTTGTTCTTCTTTAGGCTGAAAATAGTTTTTAAGGACATTGGCTGTATGATTGGGGTGGTAGTCCTGTGGCAGAATAAATTTGGGGCCAGTCACACCCCCCCCCCCCCCGATGGTATTGCATGATGGATAAGTATCTGCCTATATTTTTCTTAGCATTAAGGATACCATTAATTGAAATCTTCAACTCCAATTGCAGAAATGCAGCCCCAAACTTGCAAGCAAACTCCACCATGCTTCACTTTTGCCTGCAGACACTTACAGCATTTGCACAGTACTGTATATAGCTCTCAACTGTCTCTCATTTGGGGAGACTGTCCCTCTTTTGGCACCAAATTCCTCTGTCACTCTTTCCTCCTCATTTGTTTTTTCTTTTTGGTCTCTTTGGATGTTTTTAAAAAATGCATTTCTCAGCTACCAAAAGTTTTATTCTTGATGTCTGTCAACTCAACAAGCTATGTTAAATTAGCCAAAATGCCACATCCATGGCAAATGTAAAGCCCCCTTCAGCTGTATGTTAGGTTTTAGGTGGACAGTCAGAGGTAATAAAACCACAGCTCAAGTGCTTGTTTTTACTGTCTCCTGGCCACTAGTGCGAGAGAGGCTTAAATGTTACAAATGTGTTAAACATAAAGAACTTAGCCATGTTACAGCAAGACCATTATTCCTAATTTTTAAGGACAGCTTACAGACTGGAATGGTACCCACTGATTGGTGAAAAGCAAACGTTGCACCAATGTTCAAAAAAGGGCCAAGATATATACCTGGAAACTACAGACCAGTCAGCCTAACATCAATAGTATGTAAACTATTTGAAGGACTGATAAAGGACCATATCCAGGAATTTGCTGATATATATAGTATCATTAGTAGTAACCAACATGGATTTATTAAAAAAACGTTCTTGCCAGAGCAACTTTTTAACACTTTATGAAGAGGTGAGCTGTACTTTAGCTAGGGTAAAACCTGTGGATGTAGTATATTAGATTTTGATAAAGCATTTGATACAATACCCCATAAATGCTTAATTTACAAATCAGGAAGGTCTTATACAATTATGAGGTCCTATGTTTCTGGATAGAAAACTGGTTGCAGGAGGGTGTCTAGAGTTAGTGATAAATGGCACATTTTCTGAATGGCCTAGGGTTGTGAGTTGAGTACCCCGGGGCTCTGTTGTGGGATCAATTCTGTTTAACTTGTTCATAAATTAACATGAAATAGAGGTTGGAATATAACGTTCAGTTCCAGTGTTTTCTGATTATACAAAGCAAAGCTAAGCAGGGCAGTAACTTCAAAACAAAAGTGACAAAGTGAGAGGAAAGTAGAGAGTCCTAAAAAATGATTTCAGGGACTTGGGAAATAGATTGAAGATAAGGGCCTCCAAGGTGGTTTTTCTCAGAAATACTACCCATGCTTTGAGCCACACCAGAGAGGCAGCAGGAGCTTAGCTTAGGGAACTGAACAAGTGGCTGAGGAACTGGTGTAGGAAAGAGGGATTGGGTTCCTGAAGAACTGGGCTGACTTCGGTTAGGGGTTCTTTAGTAAGGACGGGCTGCACCTTAATGGGAATGGTACAGCTCTATTGGGAAGATAGATGGCCACAAAGTTGGAGGGACTTTTAAACTAGGTGTTGGGGGGAGGATTCTACCGAAGTGACAGCCAGCAGTGAGCAAAGGACAGACGGTAATAGTGGGACCAGTAGTGATAATATAGCCGTAATGTCTAATCTAGAGGTGAACAAGTGGTAAAATCAAAAACAAAGCATGAGAAAACTTAAGGAGAAATTATTATGCACCCATACAACACTGAGAGGAGTATATACAAATGCCAGGACCCTAGCTAGCAAAATGGAGGAACTGGAGCTTCTATTACACGAGGAGGACTTAGACTTTGTGGAAATAACAGAAACTTGGTTTGACAGCTCACACGACTGGCTGGCAAATATTCAGGGGTATTCCTTGTATTGGAAGGACAGGGAAAGTAAAAAAGGGGGAGGGGTGTGCCTATATATCAAAAACGATGTAAGGGTGGTAAGGAGGAGTGACATTTTGAATGGGACAAGGGGAGATGGAATCTGTGTGAATAGAACACCAAAAAGAAGTAAAAAGTAAGAGGGAAATTGATAGTGGGGGTATGTTACAGTCCCCCAACCTGAAGGAAGAGGAGGAGCTGGACCTCCTATCACAGTTAGAAATGGCAGCAAGGCAGGGAAATGTCATCATAAAGGGGGACTTTAATTATCCCGATCTCGACTGGGCAGAGGGAACAGCTCACTCATTAAAGGCCCGTCATTTCATGAATTTTATTAACAACTTCATGTCTCATTGGTGGATGCTCCAACTAGAAAGAATGCATTGCTAGATTTATTACCGTATTTATCGGCGTATAACACGCGCCGACGTATAACACGCACCCCAAGTTTAGGAGAGAATTTTAAGGAAAAAAACTTTTAGGAGGGAATTTTAAGGAAAAAAAACTTACATTAAAATGCCCATCAATGCAGCCTTATCGTGTCCATCTGCAGCCTTGTTAGTGTCATTGCAGCCTTTTCAGTGTCAGTGCAGCCTTGCCCCAGTGTCCTTTGCAGCCTTGTCAGTGCAGCTTTTCCCCAGTGCAGCCTTGTCAGTGCAGCCTTGTCAGTGCAGCTTTGCCCCAGTGCAGCCTTGTCAGTGCAGCCTTGTCAGTGAAGCTTTGCCCCAGTGCAGCCTTGTCAGTGCAGCCTTGTCAGTGCAGCTTTGCCCCAGTGGTCAGTGCAGCTTTGCCCTAGTGGTCAGTGCAGCCTTGCCCCAGTGGTCAGTGCAGCCTTGCCCCCAGTGTCCATGATTGGACAGATCGCCGCCGACATATACATAGCATGTACGGTAGTTTTAAATATGGTGCCGCTGAGTTCGGAGGGACTCGGCGGAGCTGAACGAACGCCGCCAAGATACACATAGTCGAGTGTACTCGGCTCTTTCCGGCGCCGTTCACAGTCCCGCCCAGTCCCGCCCTATGATGGACATAACACAGGTCCAATGGCGGGACTGGGCGTGACTGAGAGTGGCGCCGGAAAGAGCCGAGAACACTCGACTATGTGTATCTCGGCTCCGCCCAGTCACTGTGATTTCGGCGGCGCTCGTTCAGCTCCGCCGAGTCCCTCCGAACTCCGCGGCGCCATATTTAAAACTACACGCTATGTGAATGTCGGCGGCGATCGCCGCCAATAGATCACAATTAGCAGTGATCGGTGTATAACACGCACCCACGATTTTCCCCTGATTTTAAGGGGAAAAAAGTGCATGTTATACGCCGATAAATACAGTAATTACGAACAATCTAAGTCTGATCTCAGATGTGGCAGTACAGGAAAACGAGCAATCGCAGGATGATTATAATTACCGTAAATCATAGGAAAAGGAGGCATGAGGGTAGCACAGGAACTCTGAATTTCGAAAGAGCCAACTTTTCTGAACTATGCTCAATACTACAAGACATCAATTGGGACCTAATCCTAGAAACATTGAACACTGAGGAAAAATGGGAATGTTTTAGGAACATATTAAACAAAGGTATCACACAGTGCATTCCAATGGGAAATAAATATAGAAGAGCAAAGATTAAACCTGGGTGGGTTAACTGTAATGTAAAAATTCTTATTAGAGCAAAAAAATGGCCTTAAAACAATATAAAGCGGAGAGGGCATTGTTAGCATTCCAACACTACAAGAAATGAAATAAGAAGTGTAAGAACAAATTCAGAGTAAAAAACAGCAAGAAGCGCCAATCTAAGTGCAGTATTATGTAACTTTAATAAAATGATGAACGGACAGACAGCCAAATGGCTACTCACAAAATTAAAATGGTTTAAGGCAAGGATAGGTGGTGAGTCCAGGGACGTCCTCCTAAGGTGTGGGCAAAGTGCCTGATGCAGGTTCTCCTGGAAGCGCGTGTCCACATGAAGATGTATAAGTGGTCACCGGGGTCACCGCTGGGCGTTGGACTACAAACGATGGAGGTGTCCGCAAAAAACAGCCGGCGTCTGAGCGGACATGAAGAGCCAGAGCCGTCGCGGTGGACGGAAACCGGAAGACCTGTGTGGAACGCAGAGCACTAGTCCAGAAACCAACGAAAGCGGAAGTGACGTATGGACGTGTCGGATGACGCGTTTCAATGCTTCCGCATTTTCTTCAGATCCGATTGGCCAAAACAACAAGTGTCCTTATATGGGAGCTGGGAAATCAGTAACTAGGCAACAGCTAAAAACAAAAACAGGTTGTACTGAATAGAGCAATGGGATGAGAAGATTAACTCAAAAAACACCAGAAAAAATGTGAAAATAAGATGTAAAAGGTAGAAAAAAGTGGAAAAAAAGGGGAAAAAAAGGGGAGGAAAAAGGACTAAATTGGACAAAAATGAATAAAAATAAAAATAAGAATAAAAATAAAAATAAATAAAAATAAGAATAAAAATAAAAATAAAAATAAAAATAAAAATAAAAATGAAATTAAAAATAAAATAAAAATAAAAATAAAAATAAAAATAAAAATAGAAAATAAAAGTAAAAAATAAAAAATAATAAAATAAAAATAAAAATAAAAATAAATATGAATAAAGATAAAGATAAAAGAAAAATAATAGTAAAAAAATTAGTGTAGAATAGTTAAAGAAAACCAGAAATATAATGCAAAGTATATCACAATTATAAGAAAAATATGTATATGTCAAAAAAACGTAAAAAAATTATAAAAAAATTATAAAAAAGTTATAGAAAATAAGGAAAATTATGTAAAGTGCATACATATGAAAACACCTGAACGAAACATCTATATACAAATGGAAGAATATAATAATCTTTAACATAAGGAATTGTAAAAACCAGAACTAAAATGTGTATATAAGTATACGCCCCCATGTATACACACACATAATAGAAATATAATTATTAATAAATACAAGACGGAGTGAGAGAAAAAAATGTACCCAAAGTTGACTAAAACTAAGTGTGGCTATAGGTTGGGAGAGTATAGCCTAGAATGAGAGGGAAAAATAATATGTATTTAGTTACAGTAAGGAAGGGAATAAATGGTGATGATAATGAGAGAAGAAAAAGGACTAACATAAGTCCTAAAACTAGGTCATACGGAACTAGATGACTGTGTTGATCTCTATGTCTTCGTTGAGACCATTGGGTGCCAGACTGTTTAAAGTAAAAATCCAGAAAGTTTCTTGCCTGCAAAGGCGCTGGAATCTTTCTGCAGGGGTGAATATGTCTGGTATAGATTCGATGACCCACACATTTAGATCTGCAATGTTTTGTTGATGGTGAGTAGTAAAATGACGAGCGGTACTGTATAGGGGGTTGTTGGCCTGTACCGCTCTTCTGTGTTCCCCAAACCTGGCCCGTAGGGTCCTGATGGTTCTGCCTACATACAACAGCCCGCATGGACAGGAAATACAATAAATAACATAAGTGGTGGAACAATTGAAAAATGATTTTAAGGTGTATTGGTTACCATTGGTATAGAAAGATTTCTGACCATGTGTGACATGGGAGCAAGTAAGACATAATGCTTTCTTGCATCGGTACATGCCTAACAATGGAATGAGAGTAAGTTGTTTAGAAATAGATGATGTTTTCTGAACTGGGATTTTGCTGGGAGCAATCTTAGTCTTGACATTGGGGGCCCTCCGATAAGCAAACTGAGGAACAATGGTTAAGGAAGGTGCTAGGTGAGGATCTTGAGCTAGAATCGACCAATGTTTTTTTATGATCCGTTCCATTCTTTTATGGCTGGAGTGGAACTGGGTGATGAATCTGGTGGTAGGTTCTGTTTTCTTAGTCTTAGGATTAGGTAAAGTGTCAGTCAGATAAAAGGAGGCTGCTTCGTTGATGGTGCTAAGGGGATAACCTTTATCTGTGAACTTTTTGGAAAGAGTAGTACATTGAGAACTGTAATCTTCCAGTCTAGTGCAGTTTCTCCTGAGCCGATGGAACTGGCTCTTGGGTATGTTCTTAACCCACCTGGGGTGATGGCAACTGGAAAAATGTAAGAAAGAATTTCCAGCAGTGGGTTTAGTAAAATTTTTTGTTGCAATCTGGTCATTTATGTGGAACAATTCCAAATCTAGAAAGCATATTGATTCTGGATCCATAGTCGATGTGAATGATAGGCCAAAGGAATTGTTATTGCAATGGGCAATGAATTCTAGCACAGAACTAGGGGGGCCGTCCCAGATGATAATAATATCATCTATGTAACGGCCATAGAAGACCAGGTGTGCAGAGAAGGGATTATTTTCCCAAACACACCTGGTCTCCCATAGTCCCATGGTCAGGTTCGCATAGCTGGGCGCAAAGTTTGCGCCCATAGCTGTCCCCTGTTTTTGTAGATAAAATTGACCATCAAAAGTAAAATAATTGTGTTCTAAACAAAACTTGGTGGCAGAGATGATAAACTCAATCTGCGATGGATTAAGCAAGGGGTTGGAATGAAGGTAGTGGGAAATGGCTTGAAGGCCTATTTCATGAGGTATGGAGGTGTAAAGTGAACAAACGTCCAAAGAGACCCAAAGGTACGAAGACTCCCATCTGTAGGGATGTAAAAGATCGATCAAGTGGGTACCATCTTTAATGTAAGAAGGAAGGGACTGGGCCAATGGCTGTAAAAACTGGTCAATATAAAGGGAGTAGCTGGTGGTAATGCTGTTCATGGATGCTACTATGGGACGACCTGGTGGCTTATTAGGATCTTTGTGTATCTTCGGTAGATGGTACAGGTAAGGGACCTGGAAGAATGGTTTGAGAAAAAATGATGCTTCAAGTTTGGTCAGAATTCCCTGTCCAAGTGCTGATGTGACTAGAGTCTTAGATTCCTCAATGAATTTGGCTAATGGATCTGTTTTCAATTTCTCATAGGTATGAGTGTCCGATAGAAGACGATGTGTCTCCTGAAGATAATCGGATCTATTCTGTATTACGATCCCACCCCCTTTATCAGCAGATTTTATAATGATATCCAAATTGGTGCTGGGTGATTTTAATGCTGTAAGTTCTTGGGGATTGAGATTACGAGTGGAGTATGGGTTTTTGGAAGATTCAGAAGCACAAAGACCCAAAAGGTCCTTGTAGACAACTTCGTAAAAAGTTGTCAAAAAAGGGCCTTTTGATTGGGTGGGGTTAAATACAGATTTTGGTCTGAAAGAAGTGTGTTGTATAGGCACAGTTGGTTGAGAATATTGGGACCATGCTACCAGGTCATCATCCTCATTGATGTTCCATAGTTCACATAAATCAAGAATGGCTTGTTTGTCCACTGAACTATCCAATGAGAATGACGGATCCTCGGGCACAGGAGTCACTGTAGTGGAAATATTTTTGTCCTTGATATTAAAATGTCTTCTAAGTGTGAGGTCACGAATAAATTTATTTAAATCCTTGAATAAGGTGAATGGGTTGGGAGGAGTGGTGGGGGCAAAATTAAGACCTCGAGATAACAGTGAAGTTTCATATTCATTGAGATTATACGAGGATAAATTAAAAATCTTTATAGTTTCCGCACTTTGAGTGGGCGGGATGATTCTGGAATTACGATGTCCCCCTCGTCTGCCTCTTCTACGTTTTTTCTTTTGGATTGGAATGGGATTGGGCTGGATGAGGGGGTCTGAACTAAAAAAGAGGAGGTCAACTTTTCAGGGGAAGAGTGTTCACTCACCCTGATATCTTTTGTGGGAATTGGCTTGGTAGTGAGTAATGGGCAAACAAGATTAGTGACAGATGGATGGAAATCAGTGGAAAGTGAATCAGAGGGAAGATGGGGATGGAATTCAGGATCATGGAGGGAAACCTGATTGGTATGATCAACTACAGATAAGGCAGAGGGTGAGTGATCAACCGTGACCGGAAGGGGGGAAGCCAAAGGAGGAGATGTAGGTAATGGATTAGAAGGAATAGGGTCAGGTAAAGAAGGTGAACTAGAGGTATGTACAGAAATGAGGGAGGGAATAGGGCGTGGTAGGGATAGAAGAGGGGGGGGCTGGATGTGTTTAGATTTCCAGTTGAAAACTCTATTGTGGGAATAGTCATCCACATCTCTTCTAAGTTTTCCTAATTTGTTCTCAATTACAGAATTCTCACTTTTTTTGGTATTGATCTTAAAGGTTTTAAGCCACGCAGTAGGTAACTGTGGGTGAAGGGACAAAAGATCTATAACTAGTTTCTCTGCTTTTTGACGCAGGGCAAGATAGCGTCTGTCTCTGTGGGTGATGAGGACCTGTATCCACTTCTGGGTGCAGAACTCCGCCACCCCCTCCCATTCTATGCGGAGGTCCTCATCCAGAAAGGCACAGCCCTTCAAAATACGGAGTCCACGTGGGGAAATTTTAGATTTGAAATATTGTTTCAAAAAGAAACCGTCCCACCATTGGGTATTGGCGGAGATGACAAGGTCTTCTAGACGTTTCATCTTGGTGGAGGCATCCCTGTACTTGGACAGAGGCCAAGTGCGGGAATGGATGGAAGAGGAGAAAGTGTGAGAAGGAAAAATGGTGTATAACTCATCTAATAAGACATATTTGTATGTCTCTAGTTGCTCTATGATATCCATATGACAAATGAAATGATACAATCAATGTGGCAAGAAATGTGCTAAAAAAACAACCTCTGAATATATGAATAAAATAACAATTAAATAAATGAATCAATCACTAGAGAACTACAATAAAGCATGAAAGATCTGCCTGCAGCACATTAGCACATGCTTCAAAAGAATATAGGTATACAAAAAAGAGAAATGGCGCTAGAGCATACAATCATGCATGTAAAGAGTCCAAAGGGAATATAAAATAATTAAATGTAAATAGTCACTGAAATTAAAAGTCTGATAAAAAGCACCAGCGGCAGCTCACTTGAGAGTAGAAGCAGGCAACTCTGAAACAACAATGTAAAAAACAGCAAGAAGCGCCAATCTAAGTGCAGTATTATGTAACTTTAATAAAATGATGAACGGACAGACAGCCAAATGGCTACTCACAAAATTAAAATGGTTTAAGGCAAGGATAGGTGGTGAGTCCAGGGACGTCCTCCTAAGGTGTGGGCAAAGTGCCTGATGCAGGTTCTCCTGGAAGCGCGTGTCCACATGAAGATGTATAAGTGGTCACCGGGGTCACCGCTGGGCGTTGGACTACAAACGATGGAGGTGTCCGCAAAAAACAGCCGGCGTCTGAGCGGACATGAAGAGCCAGAGCCGTCGCGGTGGACGGAAACCGGAAGACCTGTGTGGAACGCAGAGCACTAGTCCAGAAACCAACGAAAGCGGAAGTGACGTATGGACGTGTCGGATGACGCGTTTCAATGCTTCCGCATTTTCTTCAGATCCGATTGGCCAAAACAACAAGTGTCCTTATATGGGAGCTGGGAAATCAGTAACTAGAAATCAGTAACTTAATTTCAGTGACTATTTACATTTAATTATTTTATATTCCCTTTGGACTCTTTACATGCATGATTGTATGCTCTAGCGCCATTTCTCTTTTTTGTATACCTATATTCTTTTGAAGCATGTGCTAATGTGCTGCAGGCAGATCTTTCATGCTTTATTGTAGTTCTCTAGTGATTGATTCATTTATTTAATTGTTATTTTATTCATATATTCAGAGGTTGTTTTTTTAGCACATTTCTTGCCACATTGATTGTATCATTTCATTTGTCATATGGATATCATAGAGCAACTAGAGACATACAAATATGTCTTATTAGATGAGTTATACACCATTTTTCCTTCTCACACTTTCTCCTCTTCCATCCATTCCCGCACTTGGCCTCTGTCCAAGTACAGGGATGCCTCCACCAAGATGAAACGTCTAGAAGACCTTGTCATCTCCGCCAATACCCAATGGTGGGACGGTTTCTTTTTGAAACAATATTTCAAATCTAAAATTTCCCCACGTGGACTCCGTATTTTGAAGGGCTGTGCCTTTCTGGATGAGGACCTCCGCATAGAATGGGAGGGGGTGGCGGAGTTCTGCACCCAGAAGTGGATACAGGTCCTCATCACCCACAGAGACAGACGCTATCTTGCCCTGCGTCAAAAAGCAGAGAAACTAGTTATAGATCTTTTGTCCCTTCACCCACAGTTACCTACTGCGTGGCTTAAAACCTTTAAGATCAATACCAAAAAAAGTGAGAATTCTGTAATTGAGAACAAATTAGGAAAACTTAGAAGAGATGTGGATGACTATTCCCACAATAGAGTTTTCAACTGGAAATCTAAACACATCCAGCCCCCCCCTCTTCTATCCCTACCACGCCCTATTCCCTCCCTCATTTCTGTACATACCTCTAGTTCACCTTCTTTACCTGACCCTATTCCTTCTAATCCATTACCTACATCTCCTCCTTTGGCTTCCCCCCTTCCGGTCACGGTTGATCACTCACCCTCTGCCTTATCTGTAGTTGATCATACCAATCAGGTTTCCCTCCATGATCCTGAATTCCATCCCCATCTTCCCTCTGATTCACTTTCCACTGATTTCCATCCATCTGTCACTAATCTTGTTTGCCCATTACTCACTACCAAGCCAATTCCCACAAAAGATATCAGGGTGAGTGAACACTCTTCCCCTGAAAAGTTGACCTCCTCTTTTTTAGTTCAGACCCCCTCATCCAGCCCAATCCCATTCCAATCCAAAAGAAAAAACGTAGAAGAGGCAGACGAGGGGGACATCGTAATTCCAGAATCATCCCGCCCACTCAAAGTGCGGAAACTATAAAGATTTTTAATTTATCCTCGTATAATCTCAATGAATATGAAACTTCACTGTTATCTCGAGGTCTTAATTTTGCCCCCACCACTCCTCCCAACCCATTCACCTTATTCAAGGATTTAAATAAATTTATTCGTGACCTCACACTTAGAAGACATTTTAATATCAAGGACAAAAATATTTCCACTACAGTGACTCCTGTGCCCGAGGATCCGTCATTCTCATTGGATAGTTCAGTGGACAAACAAGCCATTCTTGATTTATGTGAACTATGGAACATCAATGAGGATGATGACCTGGTAGCATGGTCCCAATATTCTCAACCAACTGTGCCTATACAACACACTTCTTTCAGACCAAAATCTGTATTTAACCCCACCCAATCAAAAGGCCCTTTTTTGACAACTTTTTACGAAGTTGTCTACAAGGACCTTTTGGGTCTTTGTGCTTCTGAATCTTCCAAAAACCCATACTCCACTCGTAATCTCAATCCCCAAGAACTTACAGCATTAAAATCACTCAGCACCAATTTGGATATCATTATAAAATCTGCTGATAAAGGGGGTGGGATCGTAATACAGAATAGATCCGATTATCTTCAGGAGACACATCGTCTTCTATCGGACACTCATACCTATGAGAAATTGAAAACAGATCCATTAGCCAAATTCATTGAGGAATCTAAGACTCTAGTCACATCAGCACTTGGACAGGGAATTCTGACCAAACTTGAAGCATCATTTTTTCTCAAACCATTCTTCCAGGTCCCTTACCTGTACCATCTACCGAAGATACACAAAGATCCTAATAAGCCACCAGGTCGTCCCATAGTAGCATCCATGAACAGCATTACCACCAGCTACTCCCTTTATATTGACCAGTTTTTACAGCCATTGGCCCAGTCCCTTCCTTCTTACATTAAAGATGGTACCCACTTGATCGATCTTTTACATCCCTACAGATGGGAGTCTTCGTACCTTTGGGTCTCTTTGGACGTTTGTTCACTTTACACCTCCATACCTCATGAAATAGGCCTTCAAGCCATTTCCCACTACCTTCATTCCAACCCCTTGCTTAATCCATCGCAGATTGAGTTTATCATCTCTGCCACCAAGTTTTGTTTAGAACACAATTATTTTACTTTTGATGGTCAATTTTATCTACAAAAACAGGGGACAGCTATGGGCGCAAACTTTGCGCCCAGCTATGCGAACCTGACCATGGGACTATGGGAGACCAGGTGTGTTTGGGAAAATAATCCCTTCTCTGCACACCTGGTCTTCTATGGCCGTTACATAGATGATATTATTATCATCTGGGACGGCCCCCCTAGTTCTGTGCTAGAATTCATTGCCCATTGCAATAACAATTCCTTTGGCCTATCATTCACATCGACTATGGATCCAGAATCAATATGCTTTCTAGATTTGGAATTGTTCCACATAAATGACCAGATTGCAACAAAAAATTTTACTAAACCCACTGCTGGAAATTCTTTCTTACATTTTTCCAGTTGCCATCACCCCAGGTGGGTTAAGAACATACCCAAGAGCCAGTTCCATCGGCTCAGGAGAAACTGCACTAGACTGGAAGATTACAGTTCTCAATGTACTACTCTTTCCAAAAAGTTCACAGATAAAGGTTATCCCCTTAGCACCATCAACGAAGCAGCCTCCTTTTATCTGACTGACACTTTACCTAATCCTAAGACTAAGAAAACAGAACCTACCACCAGATTCATCACCCAGTTCCACTCCAGCCATAAAAGAATGGAACGGATCATAAAAAAACATTGGTCGATTCTAGCTCAAGATCCTCACCTAGCACCTTCCTTAACCATTGTTCCTCAGTTTGCTTATCGGAGGGCCCCCAATGTCAAGACTAAGATTGCTCCCAGCAAAATCCCAGTTCAGAAAACATCATCTATTTCTAAACAACTTACTCTCATTCCATTGTTAGGCATGTACCGATGCAAGAAAGCATTATGTCTTACTTGCTCCCATGTCACACATGGTCAGAAATCTTTCTATACCAATGGTAACCAATACACCTTAAAATCATTTTTCAATTGTTCCACCACTTATGTTATTTATTGTATTTCCTGTCCATGCGGGCTGTTGTATGTAGGCAGAACCATCAGGACCCTACGGGCCAGGTTTGGGGAACACAGAAGAGCGGTACAGGCCAACAACCCCCTATACAGTACCGCTCGTCATTTTACTACTCACCATCAACAAAACATTGCAGATCTAAATGTGTGGGTCATCGAATCTATACCAGACATATTCACCCCTGCAGAAAGATTCCAGCGCCTTTGCAGGCAAGAAACTTTCTGGATTTTTACTTTAAACAGTCTGGCACCCAATGGTCTCAACGAAGACATAGAGATCAACACAGTCATCTAGTTCCGTATGACCTAGTTTTAGGACTTATGTTAGTCCTTTTTCTTCTCTCATTATCATCACCATTTATTCCCTTCCTTACTGTAACTAAATACATATTATTTTTCCCTCTCATTCTAGGCTATACTCTCCCAACCTATAGCCACACTTAGTTTTAGTCAACTTTGGGTACATTTTTTTCTCTCACTCCGTCTTGTATTTATTAATAATTATATTTCTATTATGTGTGTGTATACATGGGGGCGTATACTTATATACACATTTTAGTTCTGGTTTTTACAATTCCTTATGTTAAAGATTATTATATTCTTCCATTTGTATATAGATGTTTCGTTCAGGTGTTTTCATATGTATGCACTTTACATAATTTTCCTTATTTTCTATAACTTTTTTATAATTTTTTTATAATTTTTTTACGTTTTTTTTGACATATACATATTTTTCTTATAATTGTGATATACTTTGCATTATATTTCTGGTTTTCTTTAACTATTCTACACTAATTTTTTTACTATTATTTTTCTTTTATCTTTATCTTTATTCATATTTATTTTTATTTTTATTTTTATTTTATTATTTTTTATTTTTTACTTTTATTTTCTATTTTTATTTTTATTTTTATTTTTATTTTTATTTTATTTTTAATTTCATTTTTATTTTTATTTTTATTTTTATTTTTATTTTTATTCTTATTTTTATTTATTTTTATTTTTATTCTTATTTTTATTTTTATTCATTTTTGTCCAATTTAGTCCTTTTTCCTCCCCTTTTTTTCCCCTTTTTTTCCACTTTTTTCTACCTTTTACATCTTATTTTCACATTTTTTCTGGTGTTTTTTGAGTTAATCTTCTCATCCCATTGCTCTATTCAGTACAACCTGTTTTTGTTTTTAGCTGTTGCCTAGTTACTGATTTCCCAGCTCCCATATAAGGACACTTGTTGTTTTGGCCAATCGGATCTGAAGAAAATGCGGAAGCATTGAAACGCGTCATCCGACACGTCCATACGTCACTTCCGCTTTCGTTGGTTTCTGGACTAGTGCTCTGCGTTCCACACAGGTCTTCCGGTTTCCGTCCACCGCGACGGCTCTGGCTCTTCATGTCCGCTCAGACGCCGGCTGTTTTTTGCGGACACCTCCATCGTTTGTAGTCCAACGCCCAGCGGTGACCCCGGTGACCACTTATACATCTTCATGTGGACACGCGCTTCCAGGAGAACCTGCATCAGGCACTTTGCCCACACCTTAGGAGGACGTCCCTGGACTCACCACCTATCCTTGCCTTAAACCATTTTAATTTTGTGAGTAGCCATTTGGCTGTCTGTCCGTTCATCATTTTATTAAAGTTACATAATACTGCACTTAGATTGGCGCTTCTTGCTGTTTTTTACATTGTTGTTTCAGAGTTGCCTGCTTCTACTCTCAAGTGAGCTGCCGCTGGTGCTTTTTATCAGACTTTTAATTTCAGTGACTATTTACATTTAATTATTTTATATTCCCTTTGGACTCTTTACATGCATGATTGTATGCTCTAGCGCCATTTCTCTTTTTTGTAAGAACAAATTCAGGGTGGCTAAAAAAGACTACGAGAGACACATAGCAGAGGAGAGTAAAACGATTCCCAAGGAATTCTTTGCATATATTAACAGTAAAAAAGCTAAATCAGAGCACATTGCCCTCATAAAAGACGATGAAGGGAGGATGGTTACAGATGACACAAAGAAGGCAACTGTATTAAATGCTTTCTTCTCCTATTCTCCTCGGCCGGAGTCGAGGAAAGACTAGATAAGCTTAACACAAACAAATCACCAGGACCAGATGGCTTACACCCCAGAGTCCTCAAAGAACTCAGTCAGGTTATAGCTAGACCATTGTTGCTATTCTTTGTGGACAGCATACTGACAGGAATTGTACCAGCTGATTGGAGAAAAGCCAATATTCCAAAAAGGGCATATTCTGGGAAACTACAGGCCAGTCAGCCTAACATCAATAGTAGGTAAATTATTGGAGGGGATGATAAGGGACTATATCCAATAATTTGCTGATGAAAACAATATCATTAGTAGTAATCAGCATGGGTTTATGAAGGGTCATTCTTGCCAGACCAATCTACTAACATTCTACGAGGAAGTGAGCTGCCATGTAGATAGGGGGAGGCCTATGGATGTGGTGTGTCTGGATTTTGCAAAAGCATTCCATATAGTTCCCAATGCTTAATCTACAAGCTGAGGTCTGCAGGCATGGATCATAAAGTTTTTTTCTTGGATAGAAAACTGGTTACAGGGGGGCGTGCAAAGGGTAGTGATAAATAACATGTACTCAGACTGGTCTGGAGTGGTAAGTGGGGTACCACAAGGTTCTGTTTTTGGACCAATTCTGTTCAATTTATTCATAAATGAGCTAGAGTAAGGGATACATATCTCAATCTCAGTTTTTGCGGACAATACAAAAATAAGCAGGATATAGAAATTTTACAGAAAGACCTGAACAATATAATAAAGTGGGCAACTACATGGCAAATGAGGTTTTTTATGTGGAGAAACTGGGGGGAAAACCTCTGGGGGAGTCAAGGATGTAGAAAGATCTGGGGGTCCTAGTGGAAGACAGACTGTGCAATAGCATGCAATGTCAAGCTGCAGCTACCAAAGCCGGCAGATTATAAGCATGCATAAAAAGGGGGGTATACTCTAGAGATAAAACTATAATCCTGTCACTTTATAAAACTCTGGTTCGGCCACATCTGGAGTATTTCGTCCAGTTCTGGTCACCAGTCCTCAGAAGGGCTGGAGCTGGAGAGAGTCCAAAGAAGGGCAACTAAATTAATAAGAGGACTGGAGGACCTCAAATACGAGTAGCGACTACAAGCACTGAATTTATTCTCGCTGGAGATAAGACGCTTGAGAGGGAACATGATAGCAATTTACAAATACCTCAATGGTGATCCCAGCATAGGAAAAAAGCTATTCAATCTCAAGGGGTGTTAGAGGACACGTGGCCACACAATAAGATTGGAGGAGAAGTGGTTTAACCTTATGCAGGACAGGGGGTTTTCACTGTCAGGGTGATAAGAATGTGGAACCCTCTTCCACAAGTGGTGGTGTCAGCGGGAAGTATTGATATTTTTAAAAGACTCTTGGATGTGCATCTTAAAGAACACAACATACAGGGATATGGGAAATGACTATCGACACTGACACAAGTACACCTACACAGGTTGAACTGGATGGACTATTGTCTTAATTCAACTTTATCTACTAAGTATGTAACTATGAATATAGCAGCTATAACAGGAAGACCTTGATAAAATAAAGGGGTGGGCAGTTATATGGCAGATGAGGTTTAATATTGAAAAATGTAACGTAATGCACTTGGGAGCAAGTTACTTGCTAGAGGGAAAATCAAGGATGGAAAAGGATGTGGGGGTCCTAGTAGATCACAGATTTAGCAATAGCATGCCATGCCATGCAGCAGCAAGGCCAACAAGCTATTATCATGCATTAAAAAGGTTATTTGCTCCAGAGATAAAACTTTATCTATAACATTGCAAAATTGTGATCGATCAACTTGAGTATAAGCAGCCTGCCGGATTTTACATATGGTTATCGCTAGTGGCTGAGCCGCTAGCAATAATTATTGTTTTCTTCCATTGGGAACGGCTTCCCCACCTCCCCACTGGGAGAATACAATGGCTCCGTGGGAGGGATTCCCTGTCAACACTGTGTGTGTTGATGGGGGAATTGAGCAAATTTATTTCCTGCAGGATATTTGCTCCGTGTATGGCCTACCTTACACTTTTTGATTTGTTTCCCTGTGTTGCCACCAAGATAGAAGGTACACATTTGCAAAACACCTTCAATGGGGTCAGAGACAGTGCAAACTATTTTTTTTTATTACAGTATGAAAGGGTTTACTGCTGCCTATGCCCCTACTGGTGAGATCTCTTTACTAGCTGTTTTCTCAATAGTACATGAAACAAAGTGAAATTTCCCCAGTGAGGACACATATATCAATAAAGCCTGACAGAGGTTCTAACCGTTCCCTTTTTTTTGTCAAACCTAAAAATATGTTTTGGCCTGGAGTTGGGATTTAAACTGAGCAGCACTTAAAGTGATTGTAAAGTCTTGCTTTTTGACATAACATACATGTTATACCTACCTGCCCTGTTCAGTTGGTCTTGGGCAGAGTGGCCCAGATCCTCCGCTTCCCGGGTCCCTCTTCTGTTCTCCTGGCCCCTCCCTCCTGTTGAGTGCCCCCACAGTAAGCAGCTTGCTATAAAGGGGAACTGAGCCGCGTCAAAGCTCCGTGTGTCGATTCAGAGACAGAGCCGCGACCTGGCCTGCCCCCTCTCTCTCCTGATTGGCTGACTGCCTTTGATTGACAGCAGCAGGAGCCAATCGCATTGCGCTGCTGTCTCAGCTAATGAGAAGGGGAGTCCAGGGCAGCTGAGACACTCTTGCAACATCGCTGGATAAAGATAGGTTCAGGTAAGTATTATGAGGGCTGCTGCACACAGAATGTTTTTATAGAATGCATTAAGATAGAAAAAAAAACTTCTGCCTTAACAACCCCTTTAACTTGAATAACTGTGCTGTTTACATATGGGAATGATGTCTGACACAACAGGAGGATTCCTGTCATTTTCAGCTCAACTGGAGTGAAGCATCGCAGCATGACAGTTCACTCTATCCATTCCTATGTGAAAAACACAAGGTGATAGCTGCGTTTATCTTCTGCACTCAGCAGCCAAATATATGATCATACCACTGTCTCTCAGTCTTGCAAAGTTCTACACTATACAGCACATGGACACTCTCCCTAGTGAGCGTATCAATACATTTTATGTATTGCAGCTTACCAGTCCTTAGATGTAGTTTTCTATTGTTTTTTTTACTTTATTTTCACCTAGTGATCTGGCCTTTAACCAACCAAGCTTTCCAGCAAAAGTGGAAGTTAGAGGGTTGAGACAGAATGGTCAGCTTTTATTCATTTATGTAAAACCTTTATCTGTAAAGGGAAAAAAAACTGTTTGTATAATGGCTTAAAATGTGTTAGCAGGAGTTTGGATTCAATTTGTTGATGAATTCCATCTAAACCTACTAGTGCCCCCAACACTATCCTTTGCCCCAGATTGGCAATCCTGCTGTTCACAGATGTCTCTGTTGCGCCACCATCCATAGTGGATACACCATAAAAAAGTATGTTACTAGCTGGATGACTAGGTAAAAAAAAGAAAAAAGGAAGAAAACGGATACAGCCATTAAATCTAAGGACTGGAAAGCTGCAATATATGATTTATTTATTTTTTTGAACTGTTTAGATACACTTTAAGTTATCAATTGACAACTGACTTTGTCAAGTCAGAGAGCACGGTTTATACCATGCTGTAAAATAACAAAAATGTCATACCTGCTCTGTGCAGTGTTTTTGCACAGGGGGAAGGATGCAAACAAGTGGAACGCCCCCTTTGCGGTGAAGTTCCGCTTTAACAGACAGCTAAGATTTCATATTGGTATTTCAAAAAAGTTGTTGGGTGGAGTTTCATTTTAAGGGCAAGAGTGCACAAGTAGACCTATACAGTATAAAATCCTATGAATAGAAACCTTATATTCATACCACGGTCATGGAGATTTAGGACAATGAGCTGTCTTGACTTTTAGGTCAGTGCAAGATTCTGGGCCTCCTCCCCATGTAAAATATCCTACAGATAGTATACCTGTAAAAAAAAAAGTCCAGTAAGGCTGGGTTCACACATGCTTCACACATGCTGCGGCTGTGGCTCACAGCAGGGGGTCCAGTGCGTCCCTGTTCACCAATTCAGGTGCGAATCAGGTCTGAATTTCTGCCTGAATTTGCACCTGATTCGGAGCCAAAGATGCACAGGGTCCTTTCTAAATGTGGACTGCGGCCGCCTCAGTGGTGTGTGAACCAGCTCGATTGAGAGCCGGGCACACTCTCCTTTCTTACGAATTGGACGCAAGACAGGATATCCTTTGGATATGAGGGGGCTGGGATTTGACCACCCGGAGCCTCGGCGTTATGCGCTCACGCCTCACTCACGGCATCCTATGACGCCGTGATGTGGGGATGTTTTTGTTCCATCCTATGCCGCAGACGGGGTGGGCGTGGGTCCATCATTGCCGGTTTCGCCACACGGTGGTGGCCCCCCTCTTTTCTCCTCCCGCTTGCTGCACTGGCATATAGCATGATGTTGGCGGGAGTGGGGGTATTTATCAGTCGGAACCAGCTGGCAGACCTCTTAACTTTTAGTTTTAATTAGGCCTTTTTTGTTGGGTTTATTCAAACTCACATCCATGGTAGTCCCTTTGTTGGATCACATAGATCTTTATTACCTACACACATTTATTCACTTAATTCATTAACACATTCTTTGCAGGTTAGCCAGTTCCGGACCAGCCGCCGCAGTTTTACTGCGGCAGAATGGCAGGGGTGGGCGAAATAACGTTAACTTACGTCAGTTTGCCTTTTGACCAATAGGAGGCACATGCGCAACGCCAGAGCTGATGCGCATGCCTGGCAGTCGCGATGACCGTCGGGCACCCACGATCACTCCACACAGAGACAGAACTGTCAATGTAAACAGACAGATCTCCATGCTGTCAGGAGTGAGGAGAGCGATCTGTTGTTCATACTAAGTCTTAAGAAAAAACCCCGAAAACTCAGCTGGTTGTTAAATATGACTGTCTTTATGAAGCCCTAAAATAGGTCTTTCATTGCATCTCATCGTAATTCTAATAATATGCATTGCTCAAGCCCTGAGAAAGGAGGCATTTCCCCTGAAATGTGTTAGCTGTATTTGAAGTTTTTAACCAATAAACGCTTCAAAAAGACATTTAAAGTGATGGTAAAGACTAAAGGTTTGTTATCTTCGTGCATTCTATGCATTAACCACTTGCCTACTGGGCACTTTTACCCCTTCCTGCACAGGCCAATTTTCAGCTTTCAGCGCTGCCACACTTTGAATGACAATTGCGCGGTCATGCACCACTGTACCCATATGACATTTTAACGATTTTTTTCACACAAATAGAGCTTTCTTTTGGGTGTATTTAATCACCACTGGGTTTTATTTTTTTGCCAAACAAACAAAAACATACCAAAAATTTTGAAAACATTTTTTTTTCATAGTTTGTTATAAAATGTTGCAAACTGGTGTTTTTTCCCCTTAACTGATGGGCACTGATAGGCTACACTGATGGGCACTGATGAGGCAGCACGGATAGGTGCACGGATAGGCACTGATAGGTGGCACTGATGAGGCAGCACTGGTGGGCACTGATTGGCAGCACTGGCTGTCAGTGTGAGGAGAGTAAAGCCTATAACTGGCTTGTGTTGACATTGTGATCAGCTGTCATTGGACACAGCTGATCACGTAATAAAGGGCCGCTGTGATTGACCCTTTACCCCAATCTGTGATGAGCTGAGTCCGAAGGACTCAGCTATCACAGAGCATGCCACCTGTGCCCCGCAGGTAACCAGTGGGCAACGCAGTCCCACTTTTGGCTGTTGGCTATAGCATGGACGGTTAAGATACAAAACCTTCTGCATGCAGTGTCCCCCCCAACCCTCAGCCCCCACTTATACTTACCTGAGTCTGATCGCGATCCAGCCATATGCACGAGAGTAAATGCTCCCTCTGTTCTCCCCCTCCTCATTGGCTCAGATACAGCAGCCGGAGCCGGTTGCTGTCAATCACAGCCAGTGACGAGGGAAGGGGTGGGGCTGTCCCACACAGACGATGAAGTTCAGAAGCAAGCCCGCATGAGCACTCCCATAACAGATGGCTTGCTATGGGGGGGGGGGGGGCAGAAGCACCAATGGGGGATCTGAGAAGAGGAGGATAGGGGCTGCTCTGTGCAAAACTATTGCACAGTGCAGGTAAGTAGAACATGTACTGTAGGTTATTTTAAAGAAAAATAAATACATTTAGAATCACTCTAAGTAACATGATTTTTGTAATAGGTTCCCCTCAATACCCACCCCAGAGTTTGTAAAGAAAAATGTTAGATTTTATACTTACCCTACCCCCATACCCCCATCTTCTGTATCTTTTAGTGTGATTAGTGTAGGATTCCTGAGAAATGCAGAGCAGGATAAATCTTGTAGGAAGACACTCCAGATCATTGCAAGAGTGTCTTCTCATCATATTTCGGCTGCTCTGAATTGCCCATGATCTCATCAGAAGGAGTGCAACGTCACCTTCTGCTAAGCGCTGTGGACAGAAGACGGGGGTAAGTAAATAATAAAACTTTTTCTTTACAGCTAGGTTTTAGACATATTATTATAAGGCATTTGAAGCAGACCTTGCATTTTACTGCAAGGTCTGCTTTAAAGGAGAAGTAGGGCCAAAGCTCTTTTGGCCCTACTGCTCCTATGGGTCAAAGGAGTGCACTTAGTTTTGCCGACTGTGCTGTCAGCTGACATCACTCAGCCACTCCAGACTCTGGATGAATCCCAACTGTAATGTTGGGACCCACCCAGATTCCTGACCGGCAGCTGGCTCAGCTTCTCAGCACAACTCTGAGAGCCTGAGCCAGCCGCTCCCGCCCCCTCCACAACCCAGTGCTCCAGTCAGCGCTGGAGGAGGCAGAGCTCAGAGCAGTGGCTGACAGTCACCGTCTCTCTGCTTACTGAAAACCAAAAACCGAGCGACCAGCGGTCTTTGATCTCTCTGTTCTCGGTCTTAGAGGCGGCAGGGGACAGATGCAGCATTGGACCGATGTTGTATCCACCTAGGTGAGTATGTGTATTCATTCTTTATTATTTTTTAATCCCGCACTTCTCTTTTAGGTACATGTAGATGAGAAATGATTTGATTATCCCAATTGATAAATGAAATCTGTAGCCTAGCTTATTATTTTTATTCCTCCATTTATGGTCAGCTTTACAGTAGGAATAATCTAAGGTGTGTTCCAGCTGTAACAATTTTTAGGATGCAGCTACCCATCTCCAGTGCATATAAATAGTGAATACACAGAATTCAAGTTATAGTTGGAGTTTAAGACTAGATGTGTCAGATAGTGCATCTCCAATACGCTCCAGATTTAGAGGTGTTCGGTTATGACCTCGGGCTGCTTATTAAATAAAGACACTCATGCAGACATAAAGCGTGAGATGAGCCCTATGAGTAAGCCCTGGAGTACATTTTGTTTTGCATATCAGCTCTTATCTCCTGCTGAACCCCATATGACCCCCCAGCAACCCAATCTACTCATCACAAGCTCTACTCCTGTTCGGCCTTTGCTTTTTTTACAACTTGTTCTCTTTTTTTATTCGCTGCTTAAATGATATTTAAAACCTGCGCCAATATAAATACCCCAGCCTGCCAATCTCTGCTCAGTCTATTATGTAATGAGCTGCTGTTCTATTAAGGTAAATACAGAAAATAAGCAATGTAATGATGTTCTTTGCTGAACACATACATAAATACAGGCACTGATTAGGGTCTGGGTGTCTCACTGCTCCTGTCTCCTTCTCTCTAACCTGATTATCTTGCTCCAGATTCCTTTATGATGCAGCTCATTAGAATCCTAATGTGATCAACCTGCAATGTGCTGACAGGGGCCAACTCGCCTGTCTGGAGAATCCGGCCTGGCATTGCAGCTCCGTCTCTTCACAGCTGAGCTTGGTCTGAACTGGACTGTTGCTCTTAGAGGGTTCAAAAGTCTATATTTCAATCAGTGAATCGAAAACCTAATGATATTTGATCGCTGCTTTTATTCTTTTCAGCCATGTTGGTCTTCAGATTACTTGGTCAGTGGACCAGTGGAGGATGATTAGGGATTAACAAAGGGATGGATGCTCTGCAGGTATTTTCTTGGGAAAAAGTAAAGCAATGTAATCCTCTGCATGCTGTAAATAGGACGTAGCTTTTTTTTTTTTCTTCTTTTTTTTTGTATAATCTTTATTTAATCACTTCAGCCCCGGATGGATTTACCCCCTTAATGACCAGGCCATTTTTTGTGATACGGCACTGCGCCACTTTAACTGACAATTGCGTGGTTGTACGACGCTGTACCCAAACAAAATTTATGTCCTTTTTTTCCCACAAATAGAGCTTTCTTTTGGTGGTACCTCTGCGGTTTTTATTTTTTGTGCTATAAACAAAAAAAGACCGACAATTTTGAAAAAAAAAATATTATTATTATTATTATTATTATTATTATAGCGTCTACAAAATAAGGCTGACCACTAGGAACAGACGATCTCTCTCTACTCCCCTGACAGAACGTGGGTCTGTTTGTTTACATTGACAGATCCCCGTTCTGCCTCTCTGTGGAGCGATCGCGGACATCGTGGCCACCCGGCATGCGCATCATTCTGATCACAGGATCCAGCTGAGCAGAGATCGGGATTTGGGTGCTGTGATTGGCCCTACTGTTCACCTGACGGCTGTGTCCAGTCACAGCCGTCACAATGTAAATAGAGACACGTGTCTCTGTGACAGGTCTCCCCGCCGAGCTCAGTAAGAGCTCAGTGCGGGGGGGGGGAGGGGGAATATGCAGATCAGTAACAGCTCTCTGTATGAGGATGATTTTACACAGAGAGCTGTTACAGATCCCCCCATAAAGTACGCCAAACACCACTGATATACCCCTGTCCCTATACAAATTTTAGTGTCCCAATAAAAAAATCCGTCTGTCCCCATCACTGCCAACACCAGATAAACACTGATTTGGGTTATTTTTACCAAGGAAAGGTAGCAGCATCATTTTTGGTCAAAATTTATCAAGAGAAATTTTTTAACAGAAACTAAGAAAAATGCTTTTTTTTGGAAAATTTTCGGTCTTTTTTTATTTGTAGCGTAAAAAATAAAAACCCCAGCGGTGATTAAATACCACCAAAAAAAGCTCTATTTGTGTAAAAAAAATGATAAAAATTTAATTTGGGTACAGTGTTACATGACCGCGCAATTCATTCATTCAAAGTGTGACAGCACTGAAAGCTGAAAATTGGTCTGGGAAGGAAGGGGGTGAAAGTGCCCAGTATTGAAGTGGTTAATATTCATACCAGACCCAAAGGGCCTGGTAATGGACTGGGGGGGATCCGATGCCATTTTTTTAAATTACTTTTATCTGTATTGCTGGGACCTGACAATTCATTATAGCCGCTAGTAGTTTTAAATGACTTTTTTTCCTTTAGAAATGTCATTTTGTGCAGGGACTGTTTTAAACAAGGGAAAAATGTGCCACTTTACAGGCATACTATAGACACCCCCAGGTGCGAAATTTAATGAAATATTTCACTTCTATTGTTTTACTTTAGGAATTATTAAAATCACTGCTCCCGAAAAAACGTCCATTTTTAAAACTTTTTTTGCATTGATACATGTCACCTGGGGCAGGACCCAGGTTCCCAAATACTTTTTATGAAAATAACTTGCATATTAACCGTTAAAATTAGCACTTTTGATTTTTCACGTTCGTGTCCCATAGACTTTAACGGTGTTTCGTACAAATTTTTTGCCTGTTCGCATGTTTTGCTGCGAACCGAACCGAACCCGGGGGGGGGGGGGTGGTTCGGCTCATCCCTAGTTTTGACTACGTTTGTTCTATTTACTTTATTAAACAAGTGTGATTTAACTGTACTTCTGTCTCGGTCTGATTTAATGGTTCCTGACAGTAGGTGAAGGCCATGAATTCAGAAGATGCAGTCAATCCACTTGTTGGTAATATTTTTTCCAGATTGAATGAACTGGATCACCGCATGGATCAGTTCGCCATGGCGTTACAAACGCTTCTAAGTCGCACAGCTCACCTGGAATCTCCCACTGTGGCCGCCCCGGTACAACCTATGTTGCAGGCCGACCCTGCTGCTGCGCCAGTCCCTGTGCAGGCACCTGCCTCGAGTGTTACCTCTATAAGAGGTATGTCTGGTTCCACTCCGCTTCCCCAGTGATTTGGGGGCGATCCAGTCCAATGCAGAGGGTTTCTCAACCAGGTTGTGATATACTTTGAGATGCTGCCCCAGGCCTGGGCAAATCCTCTATGGGAGACGCAAAAACCTGTTGTCTTGAGCTACCCTGAGTTTGTAGCTTCGTTTAAAAGGGTATTTGATGTTCCTGCACGCTCTGCTTCTGCTGCCTCATGTTCATCGAATAGAGTACGAGAGCTGTTGCCGACTACGCCATTGAATTCCTGTACTCTGGCAGCCGAGGTTGCGTGGAACAATGAGGCCCTCGTGGCTGCTTTTTTTCATGGTCTCTCGGATACCATCAAGGATGAGATAGCAGCCCGAGATATACCCACTGAGCTGGAGAAGTTCACGGTTGCCATCCTCATTGATTCCAGACTCAGAGAAAGACTCTCTTTTAAGGAGCACTTGCGGAAGCCTCCTGTACATTTGTCTCCTAGCTTTGCAGTCCCACCCGTACCTCCCTCACCTTTCATGCCTCCTGGTACCGAGTTGGTCAGTGAAGGTGAACCCATGCACTTGGGTTTCATGCGTCTCTCTGCGAATGAGAGAACCTTTAGGAGGAGGGAGAGATTGTGCCTTGTGGCCAGATAGGTCAATTTTGAAGTCTTGTCCTACCCATCCGGTGAACGCCCGAAACTTGAGGTCCTGTCACGGACAGACCTTAGGTGGCGTTGTTTCATCCCCAGTTATCCAGAAGGATAAGCCCCTGGTTTCGGTCACCCTTTCTTGGGCTGAGTCTTCCATCGAGATAAAGGCTCTAATCGAATCTGGGGCTGCAGGCCTGTTCATTGATGCTGCCTTTGTATTGAAGCACTCGATTCCGCTGCAGCTGCATGACACTCCACTTGCCATTGAGGCTCTTGATGGGAGACCTCTATAGCCAGCCCATGTGACTCATGAGACGGTTTCGTTGTCCATGGCCATAGGGGCTCTTCACCATGAGATAATCCAATTTCAAGTTATTTCTTCACCCAAGTTTGGACCCAGAGAAACTTTAGGTAGTCTTACAGTGGCCCCGACCCATGGGTTTATGTCCTCTGCAGCGTTTCCTGGGCTTTGCAAACTATTATTGGAAGTTTATTCCTAACTTCTCGTCTCTGGTCAAGCCCCTGACTGATATGACCAGAAACGACGGTAACCCACAGAGTTGGTCTCCGGAGTCCATTAAGGCCTTTGAGAGTTTCAAGGCTGCCTGTGTTTATGCTCCTGTGTTGGCACATCCTGATCCTATGTTACCTTTTATTCTTGAGGTTGATGCTTCTGAGACTGGTGTTGGCGCCCTTCTGTTCATCGTCTCACCTCTGAGAGCGCTATGCACCTTTGTGGCTACTTTTCCAAGAAATTGTCACCTGCGGAGTGTAATTATGAGATTGGTGACAGAGAGCTGTTAGCGAACATTTTAGCCCTGAAATAATGGAGACATCTCCTCAAAGGTACCACTGTGCATAATTCCACTGTTCTCATTCTTGGTGACCATTAGGATCTCACATTCTTGTCTGAGGCTAAACGCCTCTCTCCCATAAGGGCGCGATGGGCTCTTTTCTTGTCAAGTTTCAATTACATTGTCTCATTCTTACCCGGTACTAGTAATGTAAGGGCTGACGCCTTGTCACAACAATTTTCCTCCACTTCCAAGTTGGAGTCGGTTCCGGTTCCTGTGATTCCTCCTGATCGTATTCTGGCTACGGTTCGCACCAGCCTCACTTCTCCTTTGGGTGACAAAATTTTTGCTGCTGAGGTCCATGCTCTGCCTGAGAAACCTTGTGACTGCTGCTTTGTCCCAGAGAGTCTCCGTACTGCAATGCTCCAGACTTACCATTCTCCCAAGGCTGCTGGCCACCCTGGGAGGAATCAACTCGTTTGGGCCATTTCCCAACAATTCTGGTGGCCTAGTCTACGTGCTGATGTAACTTCCTTCGTAGCTGCCTGTTCTGTGTGTGCTCAGAGTAAGACTCCACAACACCTACCAGTGGGCTCTTACAACCCATACCCAATGGAGGGAGGCCCTGGACCCACCTGTCTATGGATTTCATTGTGGAGTTACCCAACTCCCAGGGCAACACAATTATCCTTATGGTGGTTGACCGGTTCTCAAAGATGTGTCATTGTATTCCATTTTTGCTCAGGAGATCTTTCGTTTACATGGGCTACCCAAGGTGATTGTCTCGAACAGGGTTAGTCAGTTTGTGTCCCAGTTCTGGCGAGCCTTTTGTGCACAGTTGGGAATTCAGCTTGCTTTCTCCTCTGCGTATCACCCGCAGTCTAATGGGGCGGCAGAACGAGCCAATTAGTCCTTGGAGCAATTCCTACGTTGCTATATTTCTGACCATCATAACAACTGGTCAGACCTATTACCGTGGGCAGAGTTGCTGCCTAACACGTTTGTTCCGCAGAGTATTCCTGCGTTAGAGGAGCATCTCCGTGGTCTTCGTTCCACTTGGGCACAAGTCCAGGAGGCTTTGCGTCATGCTAATGATAGGTACAGACTCCATGCTGACCGTAGACGCCTGCGCCTTCCTACCAGGTTGGGGACAGAGTCTGGCTGTCATCTTGCAACCTCCAACTTCGCGTTCCCTCACTAAAGTTTGCACCTTGGTCTATTGGACCTTTCTGTATTCTTCGCAGGATTAACCCAGTAGCTTACGCATTAGACCTTCCTTCTAATATGCATATTTCAAATGTATTTCATGTCTCCTTTTTAAAATCTTTTGTCTGCAACTGCTTTACCACCTCGGTGCAACGTCCTCATCCTGTACAGGTTGAGAACCATGAGGAGTATGAAGTACAGTCCATTGTTGATTCCCGTAGGTTCCGTGGGCGCATACAGTACCTGGTGCATTGGAAGGGGTACGGTCTGGAGGAATGCTCTTAGGTCTCATCCTCAGACGTACATGCCCCTGGCCTCCTCTGTGATTACCATAGACATTTTCCCTCAAGCCTGGTGGTCCTCCGAAGGGGAGGGGTCGTTGAGGAGGGGGTACTGTCAGGGCTGGGCTCAGCCCTTCCTTCTCTAAGCTGGCCGCTCAGCTGTCGGTTAATTGCCAGCTCCCATCTCTCTCCACAGTTACTCAGCTGTTGTTCATATCCTGCTCGTCAGTTCTGCCTACTTAAGCTGTCCAGTCCAGAGGGTCTCTGCCTTCGCCTTGGTCAACATCACAAGAAACATCTCCTGTGTTCCTGTTTAAAGACTGGCTTTGCTGACATCCCTTCTGGCTCCAGATCCTGCTTGCTGTTCCACTACTTTGATCCCTGACTTCAGCTGAGAAAGGAAATGAGGGAGATCATCTTTAGTGTGCAAGGTTGCAGACTTTCCATTTCTCTGGGCTTCAAGATTAAAGGGGAACCCCCAGCGATAAGTGATGCCCGATGTCTTCATAGTTTCCAGGAGAGGAATGTAGCATGTGCAGCAATATAAAGTATAGTGTTCCTCCAGTATTTCTATGCATTGCATGTCCCTCTAGTGCTCAGTGTTATCAATTGACATCATATTAGTGAGCTAAAGGGTATTGTGGGATGAATAGTTCTGCAGACTGATAATTGCTTCGCATGACCCTGTACTTGGACTACACATCCCAGGGATTTTTGCTGCCATTGGAGAGATTGCTGGGAGGAACTATATAAGAAGCCAAAGAAATGAAGATAGTCAGGGGAATCTGCGCTGAGGATGTGTATGACTGCTGCCTCCCTATAAAAAAAGTTCCACCTAGGTGAAACACAATCAAAGTGCAAAAAAACAAAATAGGGAAGGGCGCTGTACTATGTGAAAAAATATATATATAGCTATTTATAATGTGTGTACCACAGAATATACATATATCATATGTATGTACATATATATAAGGTGTACAAAACATATATATCGAGAAGGGCAAATACTTCCAAACATGTGGCAATATAAAGTGACATGTGCTTAAAGATTAATATGTGCAAAAAAATAAAAATATATATAATAGTAGGAAAATATATAGATGTATGAAGTTAGTCCCGGCTTACGCGTTTCATCATACGGACGTCATCTGAGGCCTCAGATGATGTCCATATGACAAAATGCGAAACGCGGGACTAACTTGATACACTCTTACATCACATCCGGGATTTTTAGTTTCTGACACACGATCGGTGGAACGCAAGCTCCGAGTGAGGAGACCGTTGCTTCCCCGTTACGATCGGAGAGTATGTGAGCAAGTTAGCTCCCACTCCCTTACCTTTTTAAACTTTTTTAACTTTCCTGGATTTGTTTATACCTAATCTTTAATAAAAGTAGCTATACGGAATCACGCTATGTGGATCGTGTTTTCCTCTTTTTTATAAACACATATATGCGGATACCTGGCCGGGATTTACATTGCAGAGGGGAGACACTGGAGTCTCCTTCCCTTCCACCCGTTGATGATCTTTTGCCCTGAAGCTGGGAACCCGGGGGATATCGCAACTCTGGGATCGGGATCACATCATTTATACTTCACGCTTGTACCCCTGCAGGGGTGAAGCGCTCTGGTGAGTGAAAGCACAAGAGGGGAGCACAGTCACTTTTGCCAGCACGTTTTTCTGCTTATCCTTCAGAAAAAACTTTCACTAAGTAAAGGAAGCACTATGTTACTTTATATGGACACTTATTTTTAATAATCAATTTTTTGGTTTATTATTGGATATCACCCACAGCAGTTGTATTAAGTTTATATTTTATATTTTGATATTTATCACACAGATTGTCAATGTTGATTGATTGGCATTATTAACATCAGCTGATGTTAGTTATTGATTGCATCTCTATACATACATATATTTATTTTCCTACTATTATATATATTTTTATTTTTTTGCACATATTAATCTTTAAGCACATGTCACTTTATATTGCCACGTGTTAGGAAGTATTTGCCCTTTCTGGATATATATGTTTTGTACACCTTATATATATGTACATATATATATATGATATATGTATATTCGGTGATACACACATTATAAATAGCTATATATATTTTTTTTCACATAGTACAGCGCCATTCCCTATTTTGTTTTTTGCATAAGAACCCAAAGCCCTGCCCTGCGCTCCCTTCCTCCTGGAACTGACGCAAGACAGACCTCTCTGTGCATAGGTTGCGGCCTACAACGCGGTGTAAACATTCCAACGCGTATAAGGGGGCCTAGCACTACTTGCTGTTCATCGAACATCCATCCAACACCACTTCAGTTTCCTGCCAACCTGTGTTCTACGCTTTGCATCTGGAGATCGGAACAGCAGATCCGCTGCACGTGTGTCACTTTAGGGGCTGCTGTGCGGAAGGCATTGGATTGGCCTGGTTGTCGGTGAGAGGGCAATCACCCACCTTTACAAATCCTTTCTTACAGTTTCACTGGGACACTTTGCACAGACCTCTTTACCTTGGGAATACTTTACTGAACCTATCTTGAACACTGTGCATAGACAACTTTAGCCTCTACCATTTCAAGAAATCTTATTGCTTGCTATTACACCTTATTGGATACAATTAACGAGCTTCTACGTGCCGGTGAAGACCATCAGATCTGCAACGGGGACATTGCTGTCATTATTGCTACAAGGGCCTTTATACCATTGCCATTAAGTCAGACCTCTCACTAGGGTTTAAGGTTTATAGACTGGGCGAGGTTTTCCTTATTAGAAGTGTGTCAGTATAACCCCTTTAACCTTGTTTATCGTTTCAGGTGCAAGCAGTATTCCTCTGTACATGTGTATATAATAGATCCTGACTTGTGTTATTGGTGAGGAATTCTTTTGCTGAGTTGGCGCTATTGCCTAAAACTCAGCAAATTTATCACCTCCTCTTTGTGACGATATTTTCTTGAACTGTCCTAGTAAACATTATCAGAATATAAACGCACAGAGTTGTCTGACTTATTGTTGTGGACTTACTGGATGGACATTGTTCTTATTACACATTTGTTTGTGTGCTTGACCCATAGGTGTATTATAACACCAATTGGGTCCTCTCACTATTTTATATAATTAGTTTTTGGCACGTATTTGTGTTTTGTCATATACTTTATTAGCGCAACTTTTTTTCTTATTATTTGTCTGACTTATTGCTTTGAAGCGGTGCAAAGATGTCTGAACCCAGTGTCAGGTGAGTTGGAATGTTCGGGTCATGGCAGTGCAGATGAGCAGGCAAATCCAAGCAGCCTCTTAAGGGGTCGTGATACATTTGGGGGCTTGCCCAGGATGCTATCTGCAGCTGGCCTTAACCAATCTAGAAAAAAGACACAATTCAGGTGGGAAGTCGCTTCGATGGCCGCGGTTGCTTGGAGCAGAAGTCAGGGAGCTCCAACAGAGCAGAACACTGTTCTGGAGATCTCGGAAAGTGAGCACACCGATTGAGAGATCAGAAGGTGGCTGAGAGCTCTGGTCCCAGGACATCGGGCCTACATTGTGGAAACTGAAGCCAGCTATGAGATGGATCAAGTCAGGGTACTACTAGAATGGCAGGAAGAGGTACCTATGTGCTTTCAGAAGGAAGAGGTATGTCTGGCTGAAGGAGGGATTTCTAAAGTGTTCCCACTCAAAGTGGGGAGAACAGAATGAAAGGCAGCCCTCGACCAAAACTCAGGAGAAGGGTCCCTTACCTGTGGGAGCTGACTCCCAAGGAGCCAGTGCCCCTCTTCTCTCTTTCTACATGGATATGAGCGGATTGGTTGATAGCATAGTGAAGAATGGATCTGAAAATGCCAACCAGAGTTATCGAAGACTTAGTTTCTTCTCAGGACAACTGCCAACTCCTGTGGGGGAAGATGAGTTTGAAACATGGATGAGTCAGGCTCCGCAGGCTATGGAAGAGTGGAGTGTTTCAGAGGCTGTGAAATGACAACAGCTTAGTGAGAGCCTTCGAGGTCCAGCGGCTGATGTGATCCGTAATCTGAGGACGGGCAAGAAAACTTGTGTAGCCATGGACTACATAGATGCTCTCTATGCTATATTTGGGAGGGTTGAAACTACCGCAGACCTGATGTACAAGTTCAACCACACCCATCAGCAGAAGGGAGAGAGTCTGTCTGAATACATCTCTCGAGTAGACAGAATGCTGCATCAAATTATCCTCAATAGGGGTTTTGACCCCAAAGATGTTGGCTAGGCTCATCAGCAAGGGGCTTGGCCAAATCATCCTATTGTATTGAAGTTACTACTAAAGAGAACTCAAGTGGTACCCACATGAGTTGAACTGATAAGAGAAGTACAAGAGGATTAGGTTCTATTAGAAGAGAAAAGCCAACGGTCGAGAGAATTGGGCTCTATTGCTGGGAACAAAGAGAAAGTGGTGGCTGTTCATGCGAAGATGGATTTCTCCAATGAAGATAGTAGAAGACAGTCGTCTGAACCGGTGGGATTGGCCCTTCCTGACACTAAGCCAGTGGCTGAACTTTGGCCAACCAAATTGATGGCCCAGGTAGCTCAAGCCCAAACCCAAATGTATCATGTTCTCATGCGGCTGATGGAGACCCATGCGAAGGTCCAGGAACAAGGGATTCGTCGAGGTAAGCAAAAACAATACCAGGGGTGAGAGAAGAGGTGTTATGGGTGCCGAGAGGTTGGACACTTCTGAGTTGGGTGCCCCAAGTCTGGCATCAGCCTTCAATTACTCACTGAAGTTCTGAGAGCATTACAAAAATTACCGTATTTATCGGCATATAACACGCACTTTTTTCCCCTGAAAATCAGGGGAAAATCGTGGGTGCGTGTTATAGGCCGATCCCCCCCAATTGTGTGTGATCGGAGCGATCGCGGCAATTGGCGCCGACATACACAGCCGTGTGGAAATTCAAATACGGCGCCGAGACTGCAGGGTCTCGGCGGAGCGGAGCTACACATAGCCGAGAGTCCTCGGGTTTTCTCGGCGCCGCTAACAGTCCCGCCCATAGGGCGGAACTGGGCGGGACTGTAAGAGGCGCCGAGGAAACCCGAGGACTCTCGGCTATGTGTATCAGCGCTCCGCCGAGTCACTGCAGTCTCGGCGCCATATTTAAATTTACACAGGGCTGTGTATGATGGCAGGGATCACGACGATCCCACAAAGCTGCACGGGGGGGGGGGGGGCAAGGCTGCACGGGGGGGGCAAGGCTGCACTGGAGAAAAGCTGCACTGGGGAAGGCTGCACTGACATTGCTGCACTGACAAGGCTGCACTGGGGCAAGGCTGCACTGGAGAAAAGCTGCACTGACATGGCTGCACTGACATTGCTGCACTGACAAGGCTGCACTGGGGCAAAGCTGCACTGACAAGGCTGCAATGGACACTGGGGCAAGGCTGCACTGACACTGACAAGGCTGCAGATGGACACCGATAACGCTGCATTGATGGGCATTTTAATGTAAGTTTACTCCTAAAAGTTTTTTTCCTTAAAATTCCCTCCTTAACTTGGGTGCGTGTTATACGCCGGCGCGTGTTATACGCCGATAAATACGGTATTCTTCCCAAAGCCGGCGGGAAACTTCAGGGGACATCAGTGAAGGAGCTAGTTCAGAGTCCTGAAGGGAAACTGCACTCCAAAGCTAAGAAAAAAAGCAAGAAAAGGAAAGGACGCAAGTCATCTGTTACCTCTACCCCTTCTTTACCTAAACGAGCTAAAGAAACAAAATCCTCAGGGAAGGGAAAACAGAGGCAGGAAATCAATACACACCTTACTGAATGAATTGTTAGACCAACTCCACTGCCTCCAAAGAGGTTGGTTAGTGCACAAACTATAGAGCCACCTGTGAGAAAAATACCAAAGAACTTAGTGGGGCCCTCCCCTATAGTCTCGGTACAAGTTGAGGGCATCTATACGCAAGCACTACTGGATACTGAAGCTCAGGTGATGTTTCTGTATCGGGATTTCTTCCGCAAGTACTTTAAGCATATCCCTTTGTGCAAGCTCGAAGTGTTAGAGATCTGGAGCATAGGGACCCAGAAGTGCCCATACGATGGATACATATCCATTAAGAAAACTTTCAATCCTGCCATGGCAGGAAAACCAGAGACTTTCGACACGCTGGCTGTTGTCTGTCCCTGACCTACTGGGGCAGGCCGAAATTCCTTATTGATAGGCACCAACACCAATCTTGTGAGGAGACTACCCACTCCTCTGGCCTTGGAGGGCACTCCAGTAGGAAAGACTCATCCCCAGCTGAGGCAGGCGTTCCAGCGAGTGTTACAAGAGAAGAAGGCATCTGCTAAAGGAGTGGGAAGATTTTGGAAAATGGATACCCATGTGAAGGTGTTGCAGCCTGAGGAGAGGGCCTGTCTGAAAGCCACAGTCAAGCTGTCATGGGACCAGCGGGGCCCTTACTGTATGTGGTGGTAGAGGCTGGAATAGAATTGGTCCCAGGGATTGTACCCACTTGGGCCTTACTAAGAAATGGGGGACGAATTCCTGTCAGCATGAGGAACATCACTAGTCACCCAATCAGCCTGAAGCTGTGTATGGTGATCAGAAAAGTGAGCGCCTCCACCCCAGTGGCAGGGAATGAGGTAGTTCAGAAGGATGATGGAGGAAGAACTACGGTTCACTTCCCAAATCTACCCCCTGCTTGGGAGGAGAGGGTCAAAGCATATATAGCTTGATGGGAGAAAATGTTCTCCAAGAATGACTTTGATGTGGGTGGTGCCAGGAGTGCTCAACATCAAATTCGCCTGACAGAAGATAAACCTTTTCGAGAAAGGACCAGGCCAGGCGAATCTCCTTATGTGGTTTAGAGGATCTTCAAGAGCAGATGGATGAATTGAAGAGATTGGGGGTCATTAGGGAGTCCAGGAGGAAGAAGAATGGGTCTCTTTGGATGTGCATCAACTACCGAACCTTGAACTGAAGAACTACCCCAGATCAGTACACAATCCCTCGCATAGAATAAGACCTACAATGCCTATCAGGAGCCAAGCGGTTCAGTGTACTGGATTTAAAGAATGGATATTACTAGATCCCCATGCATCCAGATGTCCGAGAAAAGACGGCCTTCGTCAGGCCTCTAGGGTTTTTTGAGTTTGACCGAATGCCACAGGGATTAACAGGGGCCCCTGCTACTTCCCAGAGACTGATGGAGAACACTGTGGGTGATATGAACTTGGTGGAAGTGCTAGTTTATCTCAATTATATCACTGTGTTTGGCAGAACGTTGGAGGAGCATGAAGCTCGGTTAGAGAAAGTTTTTTAGCAACTACATGCCGAGGGGTTGAAGCTGTCTTTAGAGAAGTGCCAGTTCTACCAGATCTCAGTCACGTACTTAGGGCATGTGGTGTCAGCCGAGGGAATAGCAACTGACCCTCAAAAGTTGGAGGCTGTCACTTCCTGGCCCAGCCCAAATACCGTCACAGAATAGAGGTCATTCTTCAGTTTCTGCTCGTACTATAGAAGATTTGTGCAGAACTTCTCACAGATTGCCCGGCGGTTGAACGAGCTGTTACAGAAGCAAACAGAGGGAGGCCATCAGAGAACTCAGAAGGGAGGCACCAGGAAGCCTCGTGAGTCCATCCAGGAACAATGGACAGTGAAGTTTCAAAGGTCTTTTGAACGGTTGAAGGAGAGCCTGGTTGAAGCACCGGTGTTGGCCTACGCTGATCCATCTAAACTGTATGAATTACATGTGGACACCAGCAGAGATGGCATTGGAGGGGTGTTGTATCAAGAGTCAGAAGGGAAACTCCGTCCCGTGACCTATGTGAGTCGCAGCCTCACCCGCCCTGAGAAGAACTATCCTGTGCATAAATTGGAGTTCTTCCCATTTACGTGGGCTGTGGTAGATAAGCTATGTGACTATCTGTATGGGGCTACCTTTGTGGTGAAGACTGACAACAACCTATTGACTTATCTACTGTCCGCTGCAAAGTTGGACGCCACTGGGCATCGGTGGTTGGCCGCTCTGTCAGAGTTCCAGTTCAGCCTGAAATACCAACCGGGTATGGGAAACAGAGACGCTGATGCTATTTCCCGAAGGCCTCACTCTATCAAGGTTGGACAGAAGAGTTGGGTTCATTTACCTCTCAAATGAGTACAGGCTGTGTGCCAAGGAGTAGAGTACAAACACAGAGGAGCAATAGGGGCTGAAGCCATAGGAGTCACCCCCCTTAGTAGTGCCGAAGTACTACTGTAATTTGACCCAATTACGCAGCTAATAATTGCCTCAGCTGACAAAAGAGGACATGAGACTGGATCAACGGGAAGATCCCTTGGGGGGTCTGATAAGAAAATCGCTATCCGTTCAAGACCCGCAGATACTGGTGAATAGCCCCATTGAGGGGGCCAAAGTGATCCATAAAGAGTGGGAGGGAATGAAGTTGGAAGATGGGGTCATACATCGAAGAGGTCCCTCTGAGAGACCAAGAGGTCTGAGTCAACTGTTCCTCTCTGAAAAACATTGTCTGACTGTGTTGACCGCCCTTTATGATGATCATGGTCACTTAGGACCAGATAGAACTTTCAAGCTGGTCAGGGATCGATTCTACTGGCCGTCCATGAGAACAGAGGTGGAAAACTACTGTCGCTCTTGCATCAGATGCATTCAGAGAAAGACCTTACCAGGCAGAACAGCCCCAATGGGCCATCTTCAAAGCCAGGGACCCATGGAGTTGGTGTTCTTGTTGGATTTCTTGTGTCTGGAACCTGACCTGAGTGGACAAACTAATGTCCTGGTTGTGACAGACCATTTCACCCGATATGTTCAAGCTTTTCCCACTAGAGATCAACAAGTTAGTACTGTGGCAAAGACTCTAGTGAAGAAGTTCTTTGTTCATTACGGGCTGCCTCAGCTCCTGCATTCGGATCAAGGCCAGGACTTTGAGAGCAAGCTGATCAGAAGGTTATGTGAACTCTTGAACATAAATAAATCAGACTACTCCTTACCATCCTCAAAGGGATCCACAACCTGAGCGTTTCAACCGTATCCTGCTGAACATGTTGGGGACTCTCACATTAGAGAAGAAACAGCATTAGGGGGGTCCTATCGCTGCAGTAGTTCATGGTTATAATAGCGCCTCAATAGTCTACCCGTAGATCTGGATTTTGGAACATCCCCAGATCACACCTCCCAATCCTCTTATAGGGGGTACATTAACAGACTTCGAAAGAACCTAAAAGTGGCTTATGAGAAAGCTAAGGATGCCTCTACCATCAGAGAACAAGAAAAACTTTGATCTCAGATTGAGGGTTCAGGATTTACAACCTGGAGATCGAGTGGTGCAAGGGAAGCATAAGCTGGCTGATCGATGGAGTTCCCAACCCTATATTGTCTGTAAAAGACTACCTAGGCTCCCTGTGTACCAGATTTGGCCTGAAGGGAAGACCGGCCCTCTCAAGACTTGGCATCGAAACCATTTACTGGTCGTATGAGAGGCTGTTCGAGTACCCTCACCCCCTTGCTTGGAGACTTATCAGTCCCCCGCGCTGTGGCCTAGGGCCCGGAAAACTTGCTCACCTACACTCCCTGAAGAGGAGAGTGACGATGAAGAATTAACTCTTGATTTGCTGTGGGTTTCTCCTTTGGAAGATGATTCCATCATCCCTGGTACTGAGGAAGAAGAACGCCAAAGAACACCCGTTAGGGGGAAGACATGTCTCCCTTTGCCTGAAGTTAAGACATCAGATCCACACCCACCGAGGGGAGATGAGGAGGTCAAGATGGAGCCCAGTGAAGTGCCAAGTGTAATGGATACCCCCATTCCTCCTACTGACCTCGCCGAGAGAGAGGCGTTTTCTGAACCAGAACCAGAGCCCAAAGTAGAACTTGAACCTGAATCTGGATGCAGTTTCTGGGGAGCCAAACAGGGACCAGAGGCGCTGGAAAACATCTACTCCAGGTTGAGACAGACGATATGCCCTCCAAAGAGAATGACATATGATGCACTTGGAGAAAATTCTGATGAACTTATACCTACTGCTCGACTGGTTCGAATCTCGGCTGATTAAGCAGGAACTGAAATTCGAACTGTTAATGGGCAGGCTGAATGTACTAAGTTGATCGATCGATCAACTTGGGTACAACCAGCCTGCCAGATTCTCTTGTGATTATCAATAGCGGCTGCTTTAGCCACTAGCGATAATCACTGTCTTCTCCTGGTGGGGGCGGCTTCCCATGCCCCCTTGCCGGGAGCAGACAATTGCTCAGCAGGAGGGATTCCTCTGTCACCACTGCCTGTGTTGATGGGGCAACTGTGTATGGCCTGCAAAGCTGTTTGTTAACATAAAGAGATTATCACGTAAGGTAAATGCATAGGTCCCCACTGTTGATAAGGCAATGGACATCGATCTTCCCAGTGAATGGCTGTGCAGGGGGCATTACCTTTAGAGGACAGGCCTGCATTGCTACCAGTACAGCCAGAAAACTGGAAACGCTGGGAAAGATGTGCTCAAATAACTATCATGGTCAGTTTGAAATAGGAAAGCAGAGATCACCAGGTATTTCCTAAAAAGGAAACAATACCAAGAGAACAGGGTACTTTTTAACACAAGTACATGGTAATACACACATATCAGTAATATGAAATGTTAGGGTAACATATACTATGTCACATTGTAAGTGGGTCTAACTTTGCCTTACAAAATGGCTAAGTACAATTCCTCTGTCCAATAAGAGTGCCCTCACTGGCCACTGAATTAATGGCACAGGAGCAAAAATGCACAATTCTTCCCATGATCCAAACAGTCAGATATAACATATATTTACTATGGTGAGGTATATATTACTCTACATTAAAATGGAAGTATGCTTATAAAAGAATAGTTACAAATCAGTGACTATTGGTTGGATGGTCACACAGGAGAGCCTGCTTTTAGTGCTGATGGTTCTGGTGCCAATAAATCAACAGTAAGATTCCAAGGGTTTATTTATGCTTGGGGTTAATGGATAGGAGGTAATTAATAAGTCTAAGGTTAAGATTTATGGAACTGGTATATAATTAAGATTTACGATTCAGGTTCATATTAAGTGTAAGGACAAACGTCCCTCTAAAACTTGTTTTTATGTTTCATTACCTTCCTTACCATCCTATTTACCAGTGGCAGCTGGGTCACCGCTCCGTCAGGTCACCCGTCACCGCTCCGTCAGGTCACCCGTCACCTGCACCCCCCCGGGTCTCGTCTCGGGTCTCAGGGTGGTCATCCAGCACATACCCCATCTAGGTTTTGGGCGGGCAACGCTCCTCCTCTGCATCACAGCGGCCTCCGCCGTGCGTCTCCTCCCTCCTCCTCCTAGGCATCCAATAGGATCGCCTGTTCTTTCAGCCAATCGCTGGGAGGAGGATCAGTGTGAGAATAGTGCTCGGAGTACAGTGCTCTGCTCCCCGAGCCCACCCTTTTTGAAGCCTACTAGAGCCTCTGGCTCTAATCACGTGCTTAACCCCCCCCCTCCATTGGAATCCATGGTCTGGTGCTCTGTATGTAGATTAGGGGGCCGGATGCATTGATACGGGGGGCGGCGACCTTGCGCCCCCAATGGTTAGTCCGCCACTGCTATTACCCACCCAAGTCAAGTGAACACTGGTACTTCTGGGTTCGGAAGACCCTGTTTCTACTTATTCTTCCACGAGCAGCCAATTACTCTTACATGGGGGTGGGGTTCCTTTTTTTACTTGGCTCCAGTGATCAAATGGGGAAGGACTATGGGAAAAGAAAGTATGAGCAGCAGAGGGGTCAGGCTATTAAATTAACCTGTTACTGTGCTCTGTAGAGCAGTGAAAGGATAAAACCTGTGTTATGGTTGTTGCTGTCTGTGTCATACAACAGGAAGTAAGAAGATACCAGCTGTCATGGTAACACGTGTTCATTCCTTCCTACCAGCATGTGTGCAATATAATGTGTCTGTGTTGTTGGACCACACTGTTAGCTAGAGGATACACATGACCATGCACACATGTTCCAGCTAACATAGGCAGGGATGCTACGCTACATATTCCTTTAAAGCACACTTGATTAAACTTCTGGTGGCTGAGAAGGATGCAGGATAGAGCACATCACTGGAGCTTGTGGTGCCACCATGTGCCTTGTTTGATGGTGACAGTTACCTTTACCCTCTCCTCCTCAATGGCCTCATCCTCTGATTTCTTAGAACCAGCTGTCCTATCCAAGTGCCCCAGAGCATATGCAACATCCCAGGTTAAACACTGCTAAATTGTGTTGCAGCTTGTACTGTATGCCTGGGAGACAGTAGTCACACTGGATCAGAGCTGCTGGCAGCTCTTCAGGCCCAGGTTGAGAAGTGGCTTACCCCATGCAATCTTCAGATAGGCAAGGCCATGTCTAACCTGCTGACCTGCTGACCACCCTTTACCTGGGAAAAGATTACACATGTGTCTTGTCTTGTCCCCAACTTGGTGACATAGTGGTTCATAAAATACCCTGGCTTCCAGGAGGTCTTTCATCAGTCCAGAAGAGTTTATGACCACTTAAGGCAGTCATACCTGGCCATGGCCCACCTGGCAGAAATGCAGTGCCAACATGAGCTGCCTGCCAACTGACTTATTTGTGATTCCCCTATGTGCTGGAACTTAAAGTTGCCCATGCTGCAGGGGCAGCACCAGCAGCTAGCATCAATGAGTACCTGAGCAATTATGGAATGAAGACAGGCTCCAAGGAACGGGGGTCCAGTTCACTGTATAAATAACTCATCGTTTAGGATTTGTGTAGCCTTCTGACATCTTTTGAATAAGTGATAAAAACGGTTAACCATGACAAGGTGGGGATTAGTGATACAATTCCTTCTCCTTCAACACACACAGTGTGGCTATAAGACTAGACACTCGAGACACAGCAGCTAGAGGAGGATGACTTGCTGCTGTATAATAGATAGCAAGAACTTTTTCCTACTACTCCCTGCAAGGCAACAGGAGGCAGAGAGGAAAACATAGAGGAGGGTTGGGGTGCTGGTGGTGAGAAGGACAAGAAGGTAGAGCAGGCTAGGCTTCAAGGGTGATGCTTCACCCCTCCAAACCCTGGGAGTTGTACATGGGTAGGTGTGATTGTTGGGGAGAGTGTTTTCCTCATGGACACCGAGGACTACTTCTTTGGTGCAGGAAATCTGTGGCAAATGGGGTCTTTTGTGATGCCTGTGCAAGGACCCCAGGGTTGAGGTCAAGACAAGGACCACTATTGCATGGCCACCCTATTAGAACCCAGACACATGGGTAAAATGGCCAGAAACTACCACAATTCCAGGGAGAGCCCAAAATGCAACACTTTGAGAGGGTGCTGTGACAAAAAACCCTTTTGTTGCATTTCCTGATGGTGGCAGGATCCCCTGTGATGATCAACATGCCTCCAATCCTCTGATCCTTGAAAGGGATCCATGAATTATGGGGTGTCGAGACTGGACCACTAGGTGGTGTTTGCAAAGTATGCAATGGAGCTTGTGGCTTGTCCTGCAATCAGTGTTCTGTCTTTAAGGGCAATTGCAGCAGGAAGTTTGGTTTTGAAGAGGTGAATAAGTCTGTCCCCTGACAGTGCTAACTTTCAAAAAAGTTAACAAGTTTTGGATTAAGAATGACTACAAAACCGTTGCTGCTGATGTTACAGACAAAACGTTTAACTGTTATCCAGGACCAATTAAAAAAATATATACCTGTCACCTTTACCAGCTCCTTCTACCTCTCCTCACCTATTTGCTCTGCAAAGATGGCATACAACATTTCTGCAGCTGGACCATAGCTGACAATTTTTTAAGACAAAGGAACGCTGCTCCAGGTAGTTCCATACATATACATACCCCACACACCTTCCAATTGGGTGCTGGCTCAGCTCGCAAGCTGTGCTAAAGACATAAGATATATCCGGACTGCCGCACTCCAATGTGATCCACTTTATTACACAAATAAAGACATGTACATCAGGCTGTCATCGACACAGAGAGGAACAATAAGGTTAACCTTATTGTCCCCCTCTGTGTCAATGACAGCCTGATGTACAGTACATGTCTTTATTTGTGCAATAAAGTGAATCGCATTGGAGTGCGACAGTCTGGATATATATTTCTTATGTCTTTTGCCAAATTTGTAATGTTTGCTGCAGGGTACAGTAAATTTGGTAACGTGCCTCAAAGTTTATACCCTATTTCCAGTGCTCTAGGGATTTTGTTCCACAGCTGGACCTCAGCTTCCAAATTTCTAATGAATCAAAAATGTTTGTGTCGGCTCTCAGATACTACACTCTAATGCTTTTTTAGAGATAAAATTTGCCTCATTTCTCTCTCTTTTATATTGCAGTCTAACCAAGCTGCTTACAAGGTACTGTCTATCCACTGAAGGATATTTGTGGCTATTGTCTCCCAATTAATAAACAGTACACTAATGTCTATTTCAAGATAAAACATGCCCCATCACTCCCTCTTAAAATGTGGCCATACAAAGCTGCTTCAATGCTGCATAACAGTGGAATCCAAACTGCCACCTAAGGGTTGGATATAGCCCTTTTCTCAGCCTTAATGCAGCCCTTGGGGCACTCTTTCTCCCACTGATACCAGCAGTGGGGCATAATTCCTTCCAATGACACTAACAATGGGGCACTATTCCTCCCATTGATATCAATTATGGGGCACTATTTCTTTTACTGACACCAACAATGGGACACTATTCCTGCCACTGACACCAACAATGGGGCACTATTCCTCCCACTAATACCAAAGATGGGGTACTATTCCTCTCACTAATACCAATTATTGGGCACTATTCCTACCACTAATACCAATGATGGGGCACTATTCCTCCCACTAATACCAATGATCGTGTACTATTCTTCTCACTAATACTAATGATTGGGCACTATTCCTTCCACTAATACCAATGATTGGATAGTACTTCTCCACCAATACCAATGATGGGGCACCGTTCCTCCCACTAATACCAATAAGAGGGCACTATTCCTCCCAGTAATACCAATGTTGGGGACTATTCCGCCCACTAATACTAATGATAGAGTACTATTCCTACTCCTACTGACCACAGTCACTATGTAAGAACCTTAGGCAATGTTTATTCTCACTGATGCGGGACCTGGGACATTTTTTACCCCCACTGGCCACAATCAAGCCCCCCTAAAGCCTGAAGGACAGTAAACTGGCACTTTGAAAAGTTTAGAGACACCTGCTGTATAACATTCACTGTACAATACAGTGGGGACAGAAAGTATTCAGACCCCCTTAAATTATTCACTCTTTGTTATATTGCAGCCATTTTCTAAAAGTTCTTTTTTTTCCTCATTAATGTACACACAGCACCCCATATTGACAGAAAAACACAGAATTGTTGACATTTTTGCAGATTTATTTAAAAAGAAAAACTGAAATATCACATGGTTCTAAGTATTCAGACCCTTTGCTGTGACACCTAACTCAGGTGCTGTCCATTTCTTCTGATCATCCTTGAGATGGTTCGACACCTTCATTTGAGTGCAGCTGTGTTTGATTATACTGATTGGACTTGATTAGGAAAGCCACACACCTGTCTATATAACACATTACATCTCACAGTGAATGTCAAAGCAAATGAGAATCATGAGGTCAAAGGAACTGCCTGGAGAGCTCAGAGACACAATTGTGGCAAGGCACAGATCTGGCCAAGGTTCCAAAAAATTTTCTGCTGCACTTAAGGTTCCCAAGAGCACAGTGGCCTCCATAATCCTTATATGGAAGACGTTTGGGATGACCAGAGCCCTTCCTAGAGTTGGCCAAACTGAGCTATCGGAGGAGAAGAGCCTTGGTGAGAGGTAAAGAAGAACCCAAAGATCACTGTGGCTGGGCTCCAGAGATGCAGTTGGGAGATGGGAGAAAGTTGTAGAAAGTCAACCATCACTGCAGCCCTCCACCAGTCGGGCCTTATGGCAGAGTGGCCCGGGCGAAGCCTCTCCTCAGTGCAAGACATATGAAAGCCTGCATGGAGTTTGCTAAAAAAACACCTGAAGGACTCCAAGATGGTGAGAAATAAGATTCTCTGGTCTGATGAGACCAAGATAGAACTTTTTGGCCTTAATTCTAAGCGGTATGTGTGGAGAAAACCAGGCACTGCTCATCGACTGTCCAATACAGTCCCAACAGTGAAGCATGGTGGTTGCAGCATCATGCTGTGGGTTTTTTTCAGCTGCAGGGACAGGACAACTGGTTGCAATCAAGGTAAAGATGAATGCGGCCAAGTGCAGGGATATCCTGGACGAAAACCTTCTCCAGAGTGCTCAGGACCTCAGACTGGGCCGAAGGTTTACCTTCCAACAAGACAATGACCCCAAGCACACAGCTAAAATAACGAAGGAGTGGCTTCACAACAACTCCGTGACTGTTCTTGAATGGCCCAGCCAGAGCCCTGACTTAAACCCAATTAAGCATCTCTGGAGAGACCTAAAAATGGCTGTCCACCAACGTTTACCATCCAACCTGACAGAACTGGAGAGGATCTGCAAGGAGGAATGGAGAGGATCCCCAAATCCCGGTTTGAAAAACTTGTTGCTTCTTTTCCAAAAAGACTTATGGCTGTATTAGATCAAAAGGGTGCTTCTACTAAATACTGAGCAAACGTTATGAATACTTAAGACTATGTGATATTTCAGTTTTACTTTTTTAATAAATCTGCAAAAATGTCAACAATTCTGTGTTTTTCTGTCAATATGGGGTGCTGTGTGTACATTAAAGTGGTTGTATAGTAAATTTTTTTACTTTTACCTACAGGTAAGCCTATAATAAGGCTTACCTGTAGGTAAAAAAAATATATCCTAAACCTTTACGGTTTAGGAGATATTCCCCTTGCGATGAGCCGCTGACTGCAGCGGCGCATGCGCACAGGGGATTCTCGGCTAAAGGCCGGCAACTGCCGGACCTTGCCGAGTAAGAAATCTCCCGCGCGCATGCGCGGGAGTGACGACATTGCGGTTTCAGCCACTCACAGCGCTGGAACCGCGATACCCGGAAGACACGCCGAGGCAACATGACAGCTCCCTCGGCGTGGACCAGGTAAGATACCGACGCCTCGTTCTAAGGTAAGTATTTCATAATGAGCTAGTATGCGGTGCATACTAGCTCATTATGCCTTTTGCTTTACAGGGGTAGAAAAAAAAATTTTTTTTGTGGGTATACAACCGCTTTAATGAGGAAAAAAAAGAACTTAAATGATTTTAGCAAATGGCTGCAATATAACAAAGAGTGAAAAATTTAAGGGGGTCTGAATACTTTCCGTCCCCACTGTATGTAGCACCCTGATGTTTAGGCAGAGTTGCCCCTAAAATTGCCTGTTAGGTGTAGTTACCTTGGCTCATTGTTAGGGATCAATTGAGTTCACCCTAAGTCTGGAATTTCTGTACTTTTTTCTTTTGCCGCTAGGTGGCCGGGTACCTGGTGACATTAGATAAGACAAGGCCAAAGCAAGGACAGATTAGGAGTATATTGGGTATCTCAGCCAATGAGCAGGGGTTTTCTTAAATCCCTTGGCCTGCTGAGAGAACCTATATATTTGGGTGAAATCAGGTGATCGGGGTTCTGTGCCACCTGGACAGCTGTCTGGGTGGACGTGTGTTGTACTGCCCGGGCTACTAGGCTGAAATTTGGGCCTATCTTGGGCACATCTGGCTGTTAGGCTGTCTAAAGGGCCTATCCAGAAGCAAGAGAGCAGCGTAGGGTTGGGACTGCGGCTTGCAGTCCAACCAGAAGTGACGGTTCTGACGGCCGGAGAACCTGACGTGGTCGGAGGGGAAGCTGTCGCCCCTAAGGGACCAACCACCTTATTACCAGGGACCACAGTGAGTAGCTGAAGCAAGTACGGGAGCAGTATTCTCACCAACCGGGGACAGTGAAGAATTGGGAAACTTCAGCAGGTGTCAAGCCAGGGACACAGCCAGCGGAGGTGACGCTTGCAGAGCAGCCTTGTGTGTCAAGCCAGGGACTGAGCAGGCCAGTGGGGTAAAGCTTGAGAAGTATCTGGAGTGCCAAGCTAGGGACCCAGCAAAGAAGCGGGGGTGACACTTGAGGAGGATACTAACATGAATATTGGAAGAGCTCATGGGATTCAGTGGCAGTGAATCAGCAACTCTATAGAGAGAGAGACTAGGAGCTCAGTGGGTTGAGAGCCTGCAAGAAGTGATTGTACGAAAGTAAAGGAACTTGTTACAACTTGTATTAGGCATTGTTCTAAGACTGTTGCCATAGGAGACAGCATTCCTACACATGCAAATGTGGTGTCTTTCTGGATGCCTTCCCCTGCATGGCTGTCTACCTGTAGAGGTCTCTGAGTCTGCCAATTAACATTGCAACTACCTTAGGGTGTCCTGGCCCTAAACCCACTCTCCCACAGTTCTATTGAACAGAAATAAAATCTCTTTGCATTCAAGAAGTGCCTGGCGCCCATGAATCTATCTTGCATTAAACCCACTATGCCTTGTAACCCACTCTACACAGAAGGATGTCAGCAGCTCTTGGCCCTGGAGGTTCTCATTAGACTAAAGGAGGCCTGGGATCTTGCTACAAATATTTATGGCTATTGTCTCTTAAGTATAATATCTGTTTTTGCTGTTTGGAGAGGTTTTGGGAAATCTTCGGACAGGATTTAACAAACTTCCCAGGAATTGAACCTGGGCAGATTTGCTTACCTTTACTGTTGACTCGCTTTGAAGTTGCATGCTACAGCACTGTGATTCTGATACTTAGGCAGCAAAGTCTGGGGTCCCTTGAGGCCTAATGGTGACCTCCAGTGTTAAGTACAGCTGACATACTTCTGTGTAGAGTGAGTTACAAGGCATGGTGGGAGCACTGCAAGATGAAGTGGTGGGCGCCAGACACTTTTTGAATGCAAAGAGATTTATTTTCCCTTGGACAGAACTGGAGGAGAGAGGGTTAGGGCCAGGACACCCTTAAGTAGATGCAATGATAATTGACAGACTCCGAGACTTCTAGGTAGACAGCTATACAGATGAACGCCTCCAGCCGGACACTGCTTCTGTTTAGGTAGGACCGCTGTCTCCTATGGCAACAATCTTGTAGCAGTTACGGTAGTTGTATTCGACTATTGGCAACACAAACAGTTCTCCTCTTACTCCGCAGTCACTCACTGTGGGTCTTCACTCAATGAATTTCCAGTCTTTAACCAAACTTCGGATCCAATAGCCACTGGATCCCCTGAGCTCTTCCACTTTTAGCACTCAGGATCTTCCTCAAGCGTCACCCACGCTTCCCTGCTGGATCCCTGGCTTGGCACTCATAGATACTCTTCAAGTGTCACCCCGCTGACCCGCTAGGCCCCTGGCTTGGCACGCGCAGATGCTCCGCAAGCGTCACTTCTGCTGTCCCGCTGGGTCCCTGGCTTGGCACTCCCTGAAGTTTTCCCACTTCTTCACCGTCCCCGGTTGGTGAGAAGACTGCTCTGGTACTGACTTCAGCTTACTCACAGTGGTCTCCGGTACCAAGGTGGATGGCCCCTTAGTGGTGACAGCTTTCCCTTCCACCTCTGACCACAGCTGGTTTCCCTGTCCGGCTGAACCGCTACTTCTGGTTGGACTACAAACCAGCAGTCCCAACCCTACACTTCTCTCCCGCTCCTGGAAAGGCCCTCAGGCAGCCTAGCAGCCAAATGATCCCGGGATAGGCCTCATGCTTCCAGCCTAGCCACCTGGGGCAGCACAACACACGTCCACCCAGACAGCCAACCATTTGGCACAGAACCCTGATCACCTGACTCCACCCAAATAAATAGGTTCTCCCAGCAGGTCAAGGGATCAAAGAAAATCCCTGGCCATTGGCTGAGACACCCCATCCATTCATGTCTGAGTCTGCAAAGCCCCTGTCTTATATAATGTCACTAGCATAGTGCCACCTAGTGACAGAAGAGAAAGGGGCAACAAGTCCAGATTTAGAGAGGAGTCAATTGATCTCCTAACAATTGACCAAGACAACTATCGCCTGGCAACTAAATTTGATAGCAACCCTGCCTAAACATCAGGGTGCTACATCTACATCACTGTTTGGTGAGTTGTTGACCTGAAGCCAACCTACATATGTTAGCCACAATTACATTTCATGGGCTGCATGCTTGTTGCAGACTAGTGTCTCACTAAATAGTGAAATGGTGACAGGGAGGACAAGCCAGCAATGGCAGCTCCCATAGTTCTGTAATGACAGGTTACCTTTATTTAAACTCCTGCTTGATGGGTAAGGATGACAGTCCAGAGAAAACAGAACCGACAGGCAGTAGAGACAAATAAAGAAAACATTTCAGGTTAACCCCCGTGTAACAGGCTTTTCAGAGACCGTGAATTCCATGCATGAACAAGCACAAAGAAACGTACATAATGGGATCAGTCATGTGCAATGTTTGCTGTCACCACACAATGTCTACAATGTCACTTAGTGTCACTTTGTCACTTAGTTGCTTCCCTTAGGCTCTTGTACACCACATCCCTCATCTGTGGAGCAGAAATCTCAGTGACTGTCACCCTGGCTTCCTCTCTCCCTGCCTGTGTCTCTCCATGCTGCCTTGTACATAAGAATTTGTGTTCCCACAACAAGGCCATACTGCACGGGGAATTGGGCATACATGGAGATCTGCCTGTATGCGTTTGTGTTACACAATTCTTTCACTATTCTATTTTTCAGGTAGATGAACTCAAATCTCGTATGAGTTCAACATGTTAATTTATTTTCACAAGTCATTTTCAATATGTTTAAATCTGCAGATTTTGTTAAAATAATACCTAGTGGTCCTTCCATGAAGGCTCTTGCTCAGACATAATATCTGGTGGTCCTTCCATGAAGGCCCTTGTTCAGACATAATACCTGGTGGTCCTTCCATGAAGGTCCTTGTTCAGACATAATACCTGGTGGTCCTTCCATGAAGGTCCTTGTTCAGACACTTCCTGTTGTAGGGTGATAACCTTCTGTCCCTGTCTACCAGTTTTCCTCCTGTGTTGTCACCATGTAACTTGGGCTTCACAAAGAGACTACAAGCAGCTGTTTCTTGGTGTGTGTTGGACTTTGATGATTGGAAAGGTTTACAGATGTATTGACCTATTACAGAAGTTCTGTTGAAGTCCAAATGGGATAGTAAATAGAAAGGTAAAAGTGGGAGTTAGAAAAATAAAAATAAATAGGGTTTTGAGGTTATGTTTCTGCTAAGATGGTAGATATGGAAGGGGGAGGGAGTTGGGGAAGGAAATTTGAGAGGAGGAGGAAAACATGGAGGTAGAAGACTGGGAGGACTGGGGAAAGCCAAAAGGAGTCATGGAAAAACAAGGGAAAAGAAGAGGCAAAAAGAGGGTTCTAGAGGTTGAAATAGGGTGTGGGGAGATGGTGGACCCTTTTTCCCAGAGTTGGTGATCTATGTGGTGGAAACATGTTCACACAACTTCAGGCAACATAAGGTATTTGTGTACTGCTGGTTGGTCTTGCATGACACTTTTTAAAGGTTGTTCGATCATCCAGGTTTTGAGATCCTCTGTTTTTATCCACAATGTCCACTGCCTTATGAATATCATCCAGGTGATTTTGTAGACAACTACAATCTGGACCTGACAGCTACAGGCCTAAGTTACCCTGCAGTAAATGTTTGGAACTTTGTGAATGTACACTGTTAGCCTTCATTTTGGCATGTATAAGGCAGTGGTTCTGCACATGTATCAATCTTTCAGCCATTTGTTTCCTAGGCCGTGCAAGAGGAGGAGAGCAGTTCTATAGGAGAAGAAGAGTTCTTCAGGCATAAAAACAAATGCCAAAATGTGTGTCTTGTGCTTTACAACCGCTCCTGTTGAAGTCTATGGGACCCAAAGGCCTAAATGTGCTAAAAATAGCAAAATCTCATGTACTTTTTAAAACATAGGACGTAGGACGACTGACCATACAGGTGTGAACAAGGAACAATTGGAACACTTGAGATTCTACATGTTGAGCATAGGCAGGCATAGAGGAGTGAGCAGAAAAATGTGAATGGGGCTTAGGCCCTCTGAGGGTAAAGTGCATTACCCTTACGTGATCAGTAAACACTTTGCTTTATTAATTTGTGATGATTGTAAAGATGGTAAAGTAGTTATTATTTAATTCACTATTAATAGGACGGATCTGCACAATTTCTCAAAGCAAAATTTTACATGGAGTTTTCTTAAGAAAAAACATATGTCACTTTAACATCATGTGAATTTTCATCTAAACCAGAAGGAGGTCATAGATCAGGGGGGAGGTCTGCAGGGAAGCACAATGCAATGCAATACCGAACTCCAATAATAAAGTGTTATAAAGGCACAAATGCGTGCCTTGGCCACGTGTTAATTTTTATTTCTAGGGGGGGAAGAAAAGGAAGGAGAGCTCTCAATTTCAGAGGGCACCATCAACTGCTTTGACCAAAGGTAGGAATGTAAAGAGGACAGCAACCTAAGTACTGTCAAAAGCAATGGTGACGTGCAAACTGGAATAATGCTCATCAACGATTCTGAAAAACACTTGTGCAGTGGTAAGGAGGCCATACAGGTGAGAACTTTCAGGACTTGGAGCAGGTGAGCATAGGACTAGCATGGGGCCTGTGTAAATTTACTGAATAAGTGTAAATTTGCTGAAAGTGCAGTTACAGTTTAAAGTCGTTTTTTTATTAATAAATAGTGCATTTTTTTAAAAACTATACTGTATATTTTGACATAACAAGGTTTTTTTCATACAGACCTGTAAAGTTACTGATAGGTCTACTGTGCATCCCACTTTGATCTTTGTTTGATAGACTGTTTTTCAATACTTTTCTATTGAACTGATTCTCTAACCACCCATTAACATATAATTGCGATCAGATGAAACATATCCCAGGAGCATAAACACTTTTAGTGTTATAAGATATGTTCTTATTCTGCTACAAGCAGTCTAAACATATACGGAAATAGCTCCATATTCCTGGGTATCTGCAGTGACATAGAGGTTATGTTTGCCCAAAAGGGGACATGGCTAGTGTCATATGGCAGATCAGGTATCAACATTTCCCAGCAGTGGAGGAATCAAACAGGCGATCAGTACTAACAGGGTTATAGGCAGGGGGTAGTGCAGGGTCTGGACGCTTTAATTATATAGTAAAGGTGCCTGTAGAGGTATGTCTATATTGTTTACAAGAGAGCAGAGCATGTGTGCTTTCTTACTTCTTGTATAGCATGCAGGCAATGAAGTTCACGTTCCCTTCACCAAAAGGGTACTTTGAATAAACCTGTCATTAGTGGTGCTGCCATTGCTGGGCTTCTTCTGAGAAAGCCAGAATCTTGGCTGTTACACTGATTGAGAAAAAGGGATGTCATCCTGCATACATGTTCCTGGGTTAGTGGCTCAAAACATTAACCCCTTCCCACCCAACCTGGTGTCTTTTTAAAAAAATCTGAATGCCCGAGGGGTGGGAAGGATCGGCAATAATGTGACCACTGTAATTCACTGTCACGGATGTCACATAATCAGTAGCTGGCCCCGCTACCGTTCATTAATGGGGACTGAGAGCTGTCTTTGACTAGTTGGCCTCTGTGCTGGGAGCGCACAGTGAGCTTGTAAGCCTAAAGTGGCATTAAAGGTTCGGCTTTTAAAAAAACAAACAAACAAACATGTCATAGTTACAGTACCTGCTCTGTGCAATGATTTTGCACAGAGCAGCCCTGATCCTCCTCTTCTTCCCTGCGGGAGCTTCTCCCCCTTTACCAGTGCCCCCAATAGCAAGCCTCTTACTATGGGGACAGGGCTGCTGTTAGAAATAATGGGGCCCCATACAGCCTACTTGACAGGGCCTCCCCCCCCGCTGAAAGTGACTGAGGACAGTTTTATTAGTCCATTTCTCTTCAGCCTCAGCTGCACAGGTGAATGAATAGGGAGCTCTGAGGCTTTCTGCTCATTCACAAACTGAAGCATAATAAACACAATGTTTCAGTGATGAATGGACACAGGAGTGATTGCTCACTGTGTTCATTTAGAAAAGGAAGGGGCCACTAAATGACATATTTACCGGCCCCTTCCCCTGCTCTCCATCCTGAAACATTCCCCTGTGTGCCCATAGCAGTTCCTGGCGGATGAAGAGAGGAGGGAAGCTGGCAGTGCTGCGGGGGAAAGGGGCACAGGTTTCGGACAGCACATGTGCCAGGCTCAATCCCCTGCGAAACAGCCAGGGGGAGGCAGAAAAGGATTGGAGACATTGCAGATGGTCCTCCTGCTCAGCAGATGCCCGGGCCCCCCTTTTAAACTGATGTGGCCTGGGCCCAGTACAGGAGGGCTGGCTGTATTGCCTTATCAGCAACCCTGTATGGGGTCACTGGTGTGTGCTTGCTCCCAAGCACTACTCTATGCATCCATAAGACACATACAGCCACAGCTCGCCCCTCCTCACTCTCTCCTCATTGGGTCACTGGCTGTGATTGACAGCAGTGGGATCCTATGGCTCCCGCTGTTGTCTCAACTAATGAGGAGAGGGAGTCCTTGGACAGCAGAGGCTCTCATGCATATTACTATATCGAGAGGGGGCTCGGGTAAGTATTAGGGGGGACTGTGGGTGTCACTGATCAGCTGTGGAGCTGATCTGTGTCTCACCTTTACTGCTGTAGCCCGGCTGGCACCTCTTGTTCCACTAGCTTGTGTTCAGCTCTGCTGCACTCTGCAGCTATGGGTGTCGCCGGCTCCACCTGTTGCTTAATATATGATTCCTTCCTGCTACTTCCTGTCCAGCCCCTCATGTGCTTCTCTATTTAAATCCCTTCTGGCCAGCTACTGGTTGCTTGAGCAACATTTGTTTCTGAGCTCCCTTCGTGTAACCTGCCTTAACCTGACCTCTCGTAAACTGATCTCTTGTGTACCGACTCGGCTTGTTCTGATTACGTTGTCTGCAGCCCGCCCTGACCTTGGCTTGCTATCCAGCTCTCCTTTGCTTCATCTATCCATCCATCCTTGTCTGACAGTGTCTTCTAGTACTTCCCTAGCGAGCAGGGTGAACCCGGGGGTCGTGACCTGGGGTCAGCACACAGCTAAGCCCAAACCCTCGTGAGGGGGTCCCTGGCAGAATACCGGCTGGCCCTTAGACTCCACGCCCTTTGGGATCTTGCTCGCCTGTGGGCTCACTGTACCGTGACAGTGGGAACAGCAGTACTCAAAATGTTTTTTACCTGCATGCATAGAATAGAATATAGAATAGAATATTTTACCTTCATGCATAGAATATAAATTACCTTTCATTTTCAATCTGCAGCTCTGTAATTTTCTGGAAAAATGCAATGCAATATGGCTACCTGGAGGCGTTCTGTACACAGATGGTGTACAGAATGCCCCCTTAAAATGTAATTTCCTTCTTGAGTGATTGGCTTACTGATTTTTCCAGAAGTCTACACTAAGATACAAATCAGATTTTGAGCATTCCCTGCATTAAAAATGGCATTTTTGGTAAGTTACTCCTAAATGTAAATCACATCTAAAGGGATGAAGGCCCTGCCAATTTCCTCATTAGAGTGCTGCAGGTGCAGCAGCTGACTGATAATTCTAAAACCACTCCCATACAGATTCACTGTGCGCATGGACACAGACAAAGAAACAGCAATTTCTTCAGAATAATAAAAGGTGGGAATCTGCAACAAAGTTTGTTAAAATCCTTGCAATGTACATAGATCACCCAGAGGGGAATGTTTTTTCTCAACAAAAGTGAAGTTACAAGTTTTCCTGAACAATAACCAGGTTACCGTAGAACCCACACATGCTCTATCTTGTGATTTAGATTTGATGCCCCTTTAATAGCTATGACTTTATAACTTCCATTACTTTGTAGCTTAATTTGTTCTTTTTGTTTCAGTAATACTTGATAATTCTTTCCAGGTGGTGAATTTATCACGGTTATATTGGTTTACAGTCACCTAGAAAGATACAGAAGATTAGATAATACAATCTAATTACACAGATTGTCCAGAAACAGATGTTGCTATGATGATGTTACATTACTTAATTAATATCTAATGATACAATTAATTACAATTCTCTGCAGAGTTCAGTGGCTGGTAATTATATAAACAGCCACATAATAATCTTAGGTGTTTATAGCTGGGGTTTTCTATGTAGCATTTATAAAATAACACATAGTTTCTCATGGCCGATCGGTTTGTACTGTAGCTACAAATATAACCTATGGACATTTTGGGTCACTTTCTGTAGGTAAGTCAATAGCAAATATGCAAATGACAGCAAACCACAGACTCTGAATAATTTGCTCAGTATCTCCCTCTTGTTTTAAAGCTGAACCACAAAAAGTAAAAATCCTCCCTTGCAGTGGGGCTACCCCCAGATTGCAAGTGGTAAATGCTTATTTAGGTTGAGGCGTTTGCAAAAAGCAGTTTTTCTTTCCTGATCCTCCACTCCTACAGGATCCCTCCCTGCTGTAAGACTGATTTCCGTAGCCTCTTCCCCCTTTGCTCTGGTGGTTGCAGGTCAATTGACGTCATCAAGTCCAATGCAGACCCCATAGCCCTGCCTTGATTTTGATGGCACCAAGGGACAGTTCATTGCTGCACTGTAGGGGAGTAGAAGATCAGTTAAGTAAAACTGGTGTTCCTGATCCCCTAGACATTACCCTGCATTTATCCCTTGCAGTGCAGGGGCAGCCCAACTGCAGGGGAGCATTTTTCCTTTCCCTGGAGATGGGCTTTAACCACTTGCGACCACCTCACATAGGAGCACAGCGGCAGAGCTGCTTCTCCTGTGCCGGATCACGTTCCTAGTATGTGATCCAACACTTCCTGAGTAGGGGGCGCTCCGGCACTGAGCGGCGAGGAAGAAGACAGGTCAGAGCTCTGTCAATGTAAACATAACAGAGCTCTGTCCTGTGAGCAGGTATGTTTTTGTTTCCCTGCAAAGCAGGGGATAAAAACCAGCACATCCCTTAGTAAAAGCACCTCACAGTACACACATAAACACTGGTTAGGAACATATTTAACTCTTTGATCGTCCTAGATGTTAAACCCTTCCCAACCAGTGTCATTAGTACAGTGACAGTGCATATTTTTAGCACTGATCACTGTATTCGTGTGACTGGTTCCCACAAAGTGAAAGTTAGTGTCAGATCCACAGATGGATAGAGCTCAAAAAACAGTATTGGAAGGCTGGCAGTCAATACATAGATGGCAGTGGGAGCAGAGGGGAGAGAGGAGAAAGCGGTACAACTGCAAATACAGGTGAGAATGTAGGTACACAGCGGTGGTAAGTGTGGAACATTTGATAGGTAACTTTGGGAACTATGTCCCATGAACAGTCTCACCGAGTGTTCCACTAGATCTCGATCTCCGTCAGACATATTGGCCTAAATCTATGAAGAAATTACATTTTTTTTATGAGATATGTTTTATAGCAGAACGAAAATATATATATATATATATATATATATATATATATATATATTTTTTTTTTTTTTTAATTCATTTATTTTTTTCCCCCAAAATTTTCTGTCGTTTTCGTTTATAGCGCAAACACATGAAAAAACCCAGAGATGATCAAGTACCACCAAAAGAAAACTCTATTTGTGGGGAAAAAAAAATCATTTAAATGTTATTTGTATACAGTGTTGCATGACCGTGCAATTATCAGTTAAAGTAATGCAGTGCCAAGAAGCAAAAAATGTCCTGGTCATGAATGGGGGTAAATCTTCCTGAGGGCAAGTGCTTAAAGTGGAGCTGTACTAAAATGTTAGCTTTAAGTTAAAAATGTTATCAGACATGCAGGATGGAGAATCCAGTAACAATAAAAGGGCTAAAATATGTTTCTTATGTTCAGGAAATGCTGCTTCAGGTTACCATAGATGCAGGCCCAAGCACATGGCCATGTGACCTCCAAAAAGTAAGAATGGCCAGTAAGAGTAAGAATGGAGGGGAGGTTTGAGCAGCATATCCTCCAGGCAAAATTGTTGGGTATGTATGACTCTAGTAACCATGACGCCTCCATAAAAAGTATATAATGTGTGCAACAAAGGTGCCTTTTACCATAGCCTACTTATCTTGACTGACTGCCTTATGTCATTGTCACTCTCTTGCAGAGCTACAGCAGCCAACACTTCTGCATCTTTCGGATGTCTGCGTCTCCCTGCTGACTGCTGTAGAACCCTACTCCTGGTCAATTGCAATGACCATTAAGGAATACTTCAACTATAATTTTTGCATTATTAGGTGTTTTTTAAACAAAGAAAAAAGTAAATTCTTCATGTTGCAAAATATGCCTGTTTAGCATTGGGTAGCATCTTCATTTTCTTTCACCATCGCCTCCACTCAGTGTGCTGCTGAAATTTAGGAAAATGGGTCCTTAAATTGACACAAATGGAGACTCCATTCCCAGTCGATGCCTTCTGAGAGGAAACACGTCGGGCGGAGCCAGTAGTGTGGCGTCAGAATTCATGGACCGTTCTGCAGGCGGCCGTGCATACACGATTGTGTCTGCCCTATACAAGTGGTTACTCTATAGGTGCATTTCATTATTCATTATTAAACATTTATTGTAAAAGTTACTGCATGAGTCCTCTCCATTGCTTTTACTATGAATTATTCTAAGTGACGGGAGCCTAGAATCATCCTAAGCTTTTGAGGTTGATCAGCAATCAACTATCAGTTCTCCGTTGTGATCTTTCCCATGCGTTTGTGATCCCCTTTGCGGGATCCATATGTCTGGTAAGTGGACAATCTTTCATTTGAGAACACGGTGGTGATGCACAAGCACTTTCAGCTTATTTGTTTTGCACAAAGACACTATTTCTTTTCTTGCATGTAGAGTAGTTGGAATTAAATATCAGCTTTATGCAAGGAGATCATTTGAACTTTGAAGCACATTTTTAAACTATATATGGACTGAATTTATTTCATATTGTATATATATTTTGAATTGAGTTTGCACTTTGCACTTTAGTCATACATTTTAGGTTTCACAAGATTCTTGATCTTTGAATTCTATATGGGTAGTGGAATAGTTTGTAGTGGGTGCTGGCAAACATCCATTGGCTGGCACCCGGCGCTGATCGGTTTGTGCTCTGTCTAATCAAAGCACAGCTGCGGTGCCGGCGGTGCGCATGCCCCCTACCTAGAAACGACTGGGTACTGCGGTCGGCTTGTGTTTAAACAAGTACATGGGAAGGAGTGGGTAGAGATACTCAGCTGTCATTGCTCTTGTGTAAACGTATCAATCTCAATTTCAGGCCCTATTCACACCTAGCATAGTGGGAGTGCATGTTTTTTTCTCCCAACACACATAGGGCAGCCCATGGATTTGACAGGGCTGTGGCAAAGTAGGTCATGAGGTCATGGGATATTTTCCGGTGTGTTGCACGCTTTTTTACTGAGCATTTGCCACGTTTTTTGCGTTTTTCTTACTCAGCAAAATGCATGTTTGCTTCCGGATTTGGGGTGCCATTAACAATTAATGTCACTGAAAGTGCAACTACTTAATTTTACACTATACATAGTCATGTTTCTGTACATTCTCCTTTAGATTTAGCAAAACTATATATAAACAGGAGGACACACTTATCTATCCAATCACCCTGTATCCAATCAGACACGCCCTCATTTAAACAAGAAGGGAAGTAGTTTACCGCTGCAGTGTTAGTTGAGGAGAAAATGAGTTGTTTAATGATTACAAGAATTGTACATAAACTCAAGGAAAAGGAAAACCTAGAAATGGCTAAGCCCCCCAGGGCTCTATACAAAAAACTACATACCTGTGTGTGAATCTCCGATTAGCTGTAGTAAGGAATTTACACAGTCCTACACTGCACTTGATACACATTAACTCACTTTCTGTGGAGTCGTTTGCTTGTTTTCTGGCTCCCTACGGAGAAGCTCATAACTATTACATGTGCAGCATTCATTTGGCTTAGCTTGCACCTGAGCAATCTGTTTATTACTTGTCTATTTTCCTGATTATTGTCAAGGGTTCTTTTAGCTACCGCAGAGAGCCGTAACTGACTGTATCACGGAAAATTAATTGAATAATTCAGCATTCTAAATGAAACATCTGCCTATGAATAGATGGTGTATAATGTGATGTATTATCTGGTAGACCATATTCTGGCAGTCCTCCCAGATGTGAGTGGACAGGGTCCAGGAGAGATTCCAGAGAGACAGGCTGATGGGGGGACAAAGCTTGGCTTATTCCCAGAAATCCGGATATAGACCTAAGGGATAAGTGGCTGCGGCTTCAAGCTGTTGGGATGCGGCCAGCGTTACACCCAAAGACCACATGGCCAATATCAAGTCTGCCATTCTTCAGTGTTCTCTGTGATCTGAATTGATTGAAACCTTACTATTCCATTTCCTCAAATTATTGAGTCTGCTGGAAGTTACATTGTTGTCAGTCGTTTTCCCTAGTGATCTAGAAATCACTAACAGACCATTAAAAACTCAAGCTAAATAAGTTTGTCTTGATTTCGTGATAGTTAATCTATACTGATTATTCATTTTTGTATTTTTTAAATAGTGTTTTATTTGTATTTTACTATATACATATACAAACTTTGCTTTACAAGTTACATTTTTATACATGACAAGGAATCCCAGAGCACTCTGGTTTAACTTAGAGGCGAGCATAGCAGCAGTTATCTTCTTTTACACATTCTGTCTAGGCATACCCTTAGTTTAAGCCATATGGAAAAATGGGGGGGGAGAGGCAGGTCACTAATTTGACTCTTCCATTTGTAAGCATGGGAAAACCAAAATATTTACTCTTGCCTGCCCCCCCCCCCCCCCACACACACACACACACACACAAACACAAACACACCACATGCTAGTTACGTCTATGGGGTTGAGCAAGAGGAGCAAGAGGTTGTATTACTTACCTTCTCCTTGCCCCAGCAGGCTCCCTCAATCTGCTTGACCAGTCCCCTGCAGCCTGCTCTGCAAGCTGCTCAGGCCATGGTTGTAGGCCAGTATGAAATTCATTTCATACTGACGTGACTAAAAAAAGACATAAAAATATTTTTGTCTTTGCCCATGCTAATGAAGAAAGCAAATATATTCAAAACTCCCACACTCCCTTCATAATAGGCATTCTCCAGCAGGGTTCCATGGAACCCTAGGGCACCTCCAGTGGTTGGCAGGGGCTCCTTGAGCAGTGACTGATCAAACTTCCTATTTGATAGTGTCTGCATAGTTCTGGGGGTCAATGCCACTTGACAGAGTCAGCGGCGTGACACCAGTGATCTTTTTTAGCTACTTGCAATGGGGACATTCTTTCCACTGACCACCAATGTAAGTGGCAATTTGATGACTCATGATAAATTGGTTTTGCAGGGATTACCTGAAATCTGAAATTTATTTTAAAGGTTCCTCTAAGGTAAAAATGAGAAAATGTGGCTTTAGAAAGTGTCCCTTCAAACCATGCACTTTTGTCTGCTACAGTTCTGCCCTGATGCAAACTCCATAGAGGTAGTTGATGTCTGGAATAGACTTCCAGCAGAGGTAGTAAGTCAGACAACAGTATGTGGATTTAAACATGCATGGCATGGGGCAGGCATACTTTAGATCTATACTATACAAAAAAACACATATATACTGTATATATATATATATATATATATATATATATATATATATATATATATATCTGAAGGTTAAGGAGATGTTCAACTGGATTATATGTGGGTGACAGATGTGGGGTTATTTACGAAAGGCAAATCTGCTTTGCACTACAAGTGCACTGCAAGTGCACTTGGAAGTGCAGTCGATTTAGATCCGAGGGGGACACGCAAGGACAATAAAAAACATCATTTTAGCTTGCACATGATTGGATGATAAAATCAGCAGAGCTTCCCCTCATTTTAGATATACCCCTCAGATTTACAGCGACTGCACTTCCAAGTGCACTTGTAGTGCAAAGTGGATTTGCCTTTTGTAAATGGTGGCCTCTACCCCTATTCAAGGATGGTTGTTCAGTTTAATGTAGATGGCTTCTTTCATGCCTCTTGCAAACCACTCTGTCCAAAACGGGTACCATTGTTGTGCCTTGATATTAAAATATGTACAACAGGCACTAAATTAACTAAAAACCAAGCCCCCACCAACCACTTTAGCTGCAGGCAGTGTGGAGTAATTCATCCTTAAAGTGGTGTTCCGGCCGAAATTATACTTTTTAAATAAAAATACCCCTATAATACACAAGCTTAATGTATTCTAGTAAAGTTAGTCTGTAGACTAAGGTCTGTTTTGTTAGTTTATAGCAGTAGTTTGTTATTTTATAAACTTACAGCAGGCCGTGGCCATCTTAAGTGTGGGCATCTGAAGCCAGACTGTATTTCTTCCTGGATCTCATCCTTGCAGATCTCGCACATGCTCAGTGCAGCACAAGCCGTGTTATATGTTTCAGGTCAGGTTTCCATAGCAACGGCAGTGTCAGAGGAAGTTGCCGCCCCTTACCAGAAGGCATTGCAAACAGGAAATGATGCGATGGGCCACGGCCAGGGAGGAGGAAGTGAAAAATGAATACAGCAGATATACAGTAGGTGCTGAGAAAAATTTTTTAAAAATATCTAATTCGTTTACAGTGCACAGTTTAGTGAGGGATGCTGAAGAGTTGTAAAAGTGGGTATAACTCCACTTTAAATTTCACAGCAATACATTGTTGCTTTTATCCCCTTGCTTTGTCTGAGAGGAGTGACTTGGAAGCCAGCCAGGTTTCTAAGGTAAACAAACAATAGGAACTCTAATGCCCTGTACACGCAGTCGGATTTTCCGACGGAAAATGTTCAATGGGAGCTTTTTGTCGGAAATTCCGACCGTGTGTAGGCTCCATCGGACATTTTTCATCGGAATTTCTGACCCACAAAATTTGAGATCTGGCTCTCAAATTTTCTGACAACAAAATCGTGTGTACACAATTCCAACGTACAAAGTTCCACGCATGCTCGGAATCAAGCAGAAGAACCGCACTGGCTATTGAACTTAATTTTTCTCTGCTCTTCGTACGTGTTGTACGTCACCACGTTCTTGACGTTCGGAATTTCCGACAAGATTTGTGTGACCGTGTGACAAGATTTTTGTGACCGTGTGTATGCAACATCCGTCGGAAAAAAAACATGGATTTTGTTGTCGGAAAATCTTATCGTGTGTACAGGGCATTAGCCACTTGGAAAGACACTGCAAGTTGTGATATTTGACAATGAGTTGCCTACAGTGTCTGAAGCTACTGAGGTCAAGTAGAGCTTATTTAAAGCTAGCTCGCGGAAGAAAAAGTTTAGGTGTAAATTAAACCCCCTGGCCCTCCATCTCCTTAGCCCCCTAAACTTTACTTGCTGTAATTCCCCCACCAGGTGGTTACTTACCTCCTCTAAAGGACAATGCTTTCTGCACATTAACCTCCTATTGGCTTTAGACAGATATTGTTGAAACATTATGGGTAAGTCAGAGGAGGCAAGTAAGCACCTTGAATATTTAAATAGGCAGGCATGTGCAGTCAAAATGTTTTACTTTTAAACAAAATATACCACCGACCACAGAGCTGTCATCAGTGGGAACACCAACATACCTAGCCAACCAGTGTACAGCAATGTGTCAGGGGCTAATCTGCTTATTGCACTAAAAAGGACCAGCATAGAAAAGGCATTACTCACCAGTCACCAGCAGTCTCTCAAAGCTTCTTACCCTCCTGCAGGGTGAAGCACTACTGTCAGTAGAGATTCTTACCTCCAACTTGCAATGACAAATCAGAAGACACAATCACTCGGTATGCTGCTTTCTGTGAGCCCAGATTCCCCCTGCAAGAGGGTCAAAAGCTTTGAATGAGACTGTCACTGCTTTTCCCATTGTTGTAAGGGAGTTTTACAAATGTAAACTTGGTGATGGTTACAAGGAAATATTTAGTAGGCAATATTCAGTTTTTTCACTTTGTGGGAAGGGGACATACTAAAAATTGTACCATAACATCTAAGGCTGGTATCTTGGTTTTTGGCATGAACAGCATGGCACTGGTACAGTGTCTTGCAAAAGTATTCACAGAACATGCCCACAACTTTGAAGATTTTTTTTATTGTGACGCAAACAACAAATAGGACAAAATAACAGAAAAAGTCAATGTGCATAACTATTTACCTCCCTAAAGTCAATACTTTGTAGAGCCACCTTTTGCGGCTATCACAGCTCTAAGTCACTTTGGATAAGTCTCTATGAGCTTGCCACAGCATACCACTGGGATGTTTGCCCATTCCTCCTTGCAAAACTGCTCCAGCTCTTTCAAGTTGGATGGTTTGTGCTTGTGAACAGCAACCTTTAGGTCTGACCACAGATTTTTTATTGGAATGAGGTTTGGGCTTTGGGCTTTGACTAGGCCATTTACATGTTTCCCCTTAAACCACTCAAGTGTTGCTTTATCAGTGTGTTTGGGGTCATTGTCCTGCTGGAAGGTGAACCTCTGTCCTAGCCTCAAATCACACACAGAGTGGTACAGGTTTTGCTCAAGAATATCCCTGTATTTAGCACCATCCATCTTTCCCTCAACCCTGACCAGTTTCCCAGTCCCGACTGCTAAAAAACATCCCCACAGCATGATGCTGCCACCACCATGTGTCACTGTGGGGATGGTGTTCTTTAGGTGATGTGATGTGTTGGGTTTGCGCCAGACATAGCATTTTCTTTGATGACCAAAAAGTTTAATTTTAGTCTCATCAGACCAGAGCACCTTCCTCCATACATTTTGGGAGTCTCCCACATGCCTTTTCGCAAACTCAAAATGTGCCATTTTGTTTTTTTCTGAAAGTAATGGCTCTATAGAGCGTATGGCTTATTGTCATCCTATGTACAGATACTCCAGTCTCTGCTGTGGAACTCTGCAGCTCCTCCAGGGTTACCTTACGTCTCTGCGCTGCCTCTCTGATTAATGCCCTCCTTGCCCAGTCCGTAAGTTTTGGTGTGCGGCCATCTCTTGGCAGGTTTGCTGTTGTGCCATGTTCTTTCCATTTGGTTATGATAGATTTGATGGTGCTCCTAGGGATCATCAAAGATTTGGATATTTTTTTATAACCTAACCCTGACTTGTACTTCTCAACAACATTGTCCCTTACTTGTTTGGAGAGTTCCTTGGTCTTCATTGCAGTGTTTGGTTAGTGGTGCCTCTTGCTTAGATGTTGCAACCTCTGGGGCTTTTCAAAAAGGTGTGTATATGTAATGACAGATCATGTGACACTAAGACTGCACACAGGTGGACATCATTTCATTAATTATGTGACTTCTGAAGGTAATTGGTTGCACCAGAGCTTTTTATGGGCTTCATGTGGAATACATATGCACATGCCAATTATCAGTTTTTTATTTCTGAAAAATAGTTTTATGTATATATTTTTCTAATTTTACTTCACCAACTTAGTCTATTGTGTTCTGATCCATCACATATATATCAGATAAAAAGAAATTTACCTAAAGGCTTTAATGTAACAAAATAGGTAAAAAGCCAAAGGGGTGAATACTTTTGCAAGGCACTGTATTTGTTAAAGTTGGGCTCTCAGCTCTCTATGCAATTCAAATTAAAAATGTTCAAAAAAGTCGCTTACCTCCTTTTAACCTGAGTCTGTTACTAAACCAAACATGTAAAATACATTGCTGCAAAGAAGATAGTTAATGTGTAAGTCTTTGCTGCCTGTGCATCCCTTCCCTTCTTCATCGTGCTATGTTGTTTGACCTGATGTCCTCCACATCATTAATGTGTCCTATAGTGACTTTGGAACACAAGTCACCATCTAAGATTAGGGTGGTATTATAAATACACACTAGGGGCAAACATGTAGGATTGTTTTTAACTTTGCAAAAATTAGCAAATTGGGAATTTTCATGATTCACTACTTCTCATAAAATGTATTTGCTGTTGCTGCTAATGATGGTGAATAATGCCCTTCATCATGTCAGCAAATAATCACAGTTTGCCCATGTTTTTCACATGGCCCTGCTTTCTAAAAGTTCATTAAATTCATTCATTATGGTGGTAATGGAAGGCACATTAATACATACAGTCCATAAAACCATTCAAGGATGCTCACAAGTGACAAGCAATTTACAATTGATCTTTCAGTTACTAATACATTTCTGTAGTCGACCCCAAATAATGCTAAGTACCAACTTTATTGCTTGAATTTAAATGCATTATATTTCCTAATGCTGTTGTACTGTATCTAAAAAGAGGTAATCCTTTTATGCATGCATACATTTCCATACCTTACAACATTTTAAAATTGGAACAATGTTAAAGTGAACCTCTGGCCAGGCTATGAACTTTCAAGTATCTCCAAAATCTTATCAAAAAGTAAATGAGCTTTAAAGGAACCCTCACTGACCTGACCTTTAAAGCTGTAGTCAATGTTGGTCAATCCATTTCAAAGTACACAGCATAAGCATTGAAGTCAGTTTTAGCCTGTTTCTCATAGGTTCAGTTCACCCTGTCTTTACCACCCCAGTAGTGACTTGGCACATTTTCCTGCTCTCTAATGTAGATACTCTATGACAGTGGTCATCAACCCTGTCCTCAGGGCCCACTAACAGGCCAGGTTTACAAGATAACTGAAATACATCACAGGTGATATCATTTGCTGCTCAGTGATTGCAGTATTCTAGTCTGCATCTCCCCAAGGTAATACATAAAACCTGGCCTGTTAGTGGGCCCAGAGGACAGAGGACAGGGTTGATGACCACTGCTCTATGGGGCTGATTTACTAAAGCTTCAGAGTGCAAAGTCAGGTGCAGCTCTGCACAGAAACCAATCGGCTTCTATGTTTTTTTTGTCAAGGCTTGATTGAACAAGCTGAAGTTAAGCTGGTTGGCCAGCAAGCACAGCTTGTTTACATTACATTGCTAGAAGACTGCCGAGTTACTGCTGAGGGAAGGAGCAGAGGATGCTTAACCACCTCAATACAGGGTACTTACACCCCCTTCCTGCCCAGGCCATTTTTCAGCTTTCAGCGCTCTCACACTTTAAATGACAATTGCGCGGTCATGCTACACTGTAACCATGTGGAATGTGTAACATTTTCTTCACACAAATAGAGATTTCTTTTGGTGGTATTTAATCACTTCTGGGTTTTTTATTTTTTCCTAAAAAAAATTAAAAGACCGAAATTTTTGAAAAAAGAAAAATGTTTTTCTTAGTTTCTGTCAGTTAATTTTGTAAATAAGTAATTTTTCTTCTTCAGTGATGGGCGCTAATGAAGCGACACTGATGGGCACTGATAGGCTGCACTAATGGGCACTGATGAGGTGGCACTTATGGGCACTGATAAGGCAGCACTTATGGACACTGATGAGATGGCACTTATGAGGAGGCACGAATATGCCGCACTTATGGGCACTGATAGGTGGCACTGATATGTGGCACTGATGAGCACTGATGGGTGGCACTGGTGGGCACTGATAGGCGGCACTGGTGGGCACAGATAGGCGGCGCGGATAGGCAGCACTGATGAGCACTGATGGGCAGCACTGATGGGCATTGGTGGGTGGCATTGATGGGCAGCAGTGATGGGTATTGATGGGCAGCAGTGATAGCCAGCACTGACTGGCATCACTAATGGCCACTGATTGCTGGCAATTGTGGGCACTGATTGCTGGCAATTGTGGACACTGATTGCTGGCACTTGTGGGCACTGGTTGGCACTGATTGCTGGCAGTGGTGGGCACTCATTGATGGCACATAATTGTAATCATGGCACTTATGATCAGTGCCCTGATTACATACCTAGATATCCCCCTGTGAGGAGATGCCGCTGATCGGCTCTCCTCTCCTCACACTCTGTCAGTGTGAGGCGAGGAGCGCCGATTACAGGCATCTCTGTGTTTAAACGTGACCAGCTGTGATTGGACACAGCCGATCACATGGTTAAAGAGATCGGGGTCGCGCCGTGTCCTAGCAACACGGAGCAGCTGCAATCGCAGCTCCGCGTGCTCCCGCGTGCTCCCGCGTGTGCGCGAGAGCGGTCGTTCTGGGAAGCTGTCATATGATGTCCACCCAGAACGAGAGCCACACCACCCAGCCATCATTTGACGGTGGCCGGGTGGCAAGTAGTAGTTTTTTCATCTGGTATAGAACAAGGGTAGGTTGTAACCCCTATCAGTTTTTTTTTTTGCCATCTGTGTCCCAATGGGGAGATATACCACCACTTTCTCTCCCATAGCCAAAACAGGAAGCGAAAGGAAATCTCAGAAAATTATGGGAATGCCTTGGGGCCCCCTAGGTCACCAGAAGTAGTGCTCCAATTGTTAGATTGGCCATCTAATACTTCTCTGGGGACAACCCAAACTTTGGGATTTTTTACTTTGACTTTCAATGATAAAGTTAAACAGGACAAAAAATGAGCATCAATATCCGTAACGGGGGGAAAACACAGCAATAAAAGCCTAATAGGTTTTCTTATCCATCTATATGCTATCCAAAACTAAAGAAAAAAAAATTGCCTTCAGGTATATTTTAGGCTGCTCCCAAACTAGATGATTTATTAAAAATATATAAAATCTTGGCCATGGGGTTCACCTTAAGCCATTCAAATTAGACTTAACCCAGCTCTAGTCTTTCCACCCAATCCATATACAATTTTCATTGTGACAATTTTTTTTTAAAACACAGCCCTGCAAGTATGAATTTAATACCTTTCTGCCAAAAGAAGAAAGGAGTAGCAACTGTTAACATATAGGAACACTTGAGACCTTATTTAATGAACAGTTCTGATTTATAAGTGCTAGGAAATATGATGTGGTTTTGTACATATTATCTGGATTTAGTTATTGTGATCAAGACTAAAAATATTTTTTCTAATGTTTTTCCTATCATTGTTAAAATTTTAATATTATATGAACTTCTATCCAGCCAGTAGATGGATTTTCTCCTTTTCATATGAATAACATTGTATCATTCTTAGTGACTCATGCTTTTTAGATGGCTTGTGTGGGAATTTCTGCAACATGGTTGGGAAGAATTTCCAATCCATAGTATAATTACATTGTAGAAAAATGTGTTCATGACTCTGCAAAAGCTAAAATTTTGAATACAAAATGATTCCATAAATGTATTTATCTTCAATTGTTTATTTGTTCTATGTTTTCATTTTGGAGTACATTGAGACATTAAACTGCGTAAATTTCAATAAAGAATGGAAAAATGGGGGAGTCTAAAAACTTTTGACAAGTAATATATGTCATCACGCCCCACATGACCCCGGAAGTAGGGGTGTTTTTTACAATTTTTGGCAGCTGTTTTTATGTTCACTGCGGTTGTACCCTTTTGATCTTAGCAATAAAGACTACCCCCTTTAAAACGTTACTACACCATTGGAGTCTTTTTTATCTTCCCGCACTGGTGACTTATGTCACAGTGCGCCCTTCAGACGGGACTTCTTAGCTTTAAGTTGGATACTGTGGAGGACTTCCAGCCACTACCGGAGAGCTCCAGGGACAAGGAGGACCTTTAGACCCTGCAGAGGGCTAAATCTGCTGGCGTATACGACCTTGCTCTTTAGGGGGTCCACCAGTTCCGGTGAGAATCCCCACATATTGAGTGGGTTCTTTCTATTCAAGATACCCCTATCTCCTTGGTGACGGTGGAAGTGACCTGGAATATATCACCCCATTGGAGTTACCCCCTTTCACACTGTGGAATATTTTTGTGTGGACTCAATTTTTCATTTTTCTTTATGAAGAGTTTTTATATATAGATTTTTATTCGTACGTTGCACTTTATTTCATTCATTTATTCAGTTGTTGTGATCACTCACGTTATATATGAGCGCAACTTATTTATATATATATATATATATATATATATATATATATATATATATATATAGAAACAACAGCAACTAAAATAAAATTGACCTCAATAAAATCGTAGATCCCGTTTAACTGGTGTAATCCATAGCAGACAATCAGACTTCCTTTCGCTACAGTGACATTACTAACGATGGATTCTGATTGGCTCCCATGATCTACAGCAATTACAAATTACGCTCTAAGAATATAACTCTTTAATAAATAAGTTCATTTATCTCTCAGGGATGATTTGATGTGTGTGATTCTATATGGCTTCTACATCAGCGTTTACTCGCACATGCATGTATAGCATTTGGGGAAATACGCCACATGCACATACTCAGGTAACTGCCGCCATTGGTGTTTATGAGCATATGTCCACATACAGCCATTCACTTGTATGGGTGGCTGTACACAGCACCTGCAGCTCCCCGGGCACGGGAAAGTCCCAGAAATTTTATGGAAGGAACTTTTCAGCATGTAAATGTCCATGTGTATGGGACCCTAATAATTGACTGGGGGAAATTACATCTTTCTCATTGCAAAACCATACCTGACATGATTTACATGCCTTGGTCGGAATAGAGATGACCTGCCCTCTAATAACAAATCAAAGGAGTTTGAGACTAAAGAGGAAGATTTTCCTAAGCATGACATGTGATCCAAACTGCTTGTATAGTAAGCCTATAACCTGTCCATGAACATGGTTTTCATGCAGATTGGACAACAATCTCATGACTATGGCAGCAGCAGACACCCTACAGCCAACCACCGGTGGGAGGCAAAATCAAACTGACAGGCTTAAGAGCCTTGTCCAATTGCTCTTCTTCCCCTCAAGATAAAACTGTCCTCTAAGGTCTGAGGCCACCTTAACTATACCAACAATGTGTTATATACATACTGGAAGGTGAAAGTGACTGATCACCTGCATCGCACCATTAATAATCCTAGGCCACATTAGGCAGTCTGGGCCAAAGGGCACTTATGGTCTTGTCATCGTAGATCAGTAGTACTAGTTTATACTTGCAGAAGGTTTATATAGCCCACTTAATAAAAAAGACTTTTGAAAGCAAAATATATATCCAACCAAATGAGGACTACCACATGAAATTAGGATTCAACGTGCCTCCACCAGTTTAATTTTTATTCTACTAAGTACCCAGGAAGCTTTTCCATATAGTACAAGGAGTGACAGCTCTGTTCTAGCAATAGAACTTTTACATATTTATGTGTTTCATAGCTCTTTAATAGTCTGTGTTTTATATAGTCAGGAATTGAATTTTAGCTGCAATTTTCCGCTCAGGGTTCAAACACTGGCAGACCATCCTGCAGCTGGAAAGTATCTCTTCACAAAAGAGCGTGGCTAGAAACAACGCAACGCGCTGTGCCAGCATGGGGTCGCCTAGTGCCAGCTCCCTGCTGCTGCCAGCTGAAGCAAATGGGGGAGTGGACACACTCCATGGTCTTATCGTAACTCCTTCACTGCCAGGACGACCAGCAAAGGAACCACTTTATATGGAATTCAGCATTTTCAGTATCTATCTGTCTATCTATCTATCTATCTATCTATCTATCTATCTATCTATCTATCTATCTATCTATCTATCTATCTATCTATCTATCTATCTATCTATCTATCTATCTATCTATCTATCTATCTATCTTCCAATCTATCTATTTGTAAATCCGTTGATCTCTGTATCTGTAAATAGCTATTTTTCTCTTTATGGGGTTGATTTACTAAAACTGGAGAGTGCAAAATCTGATGCAGCTCTGCAGAGAAACCAATCCACTTCCAGTGATTTTTGCCAAAGCTTAACTGAGCAAGATAAAGTTAGAGGCTGGTTGGCTAACATGCACAGCTGCACCCGATTTTGCACTCTCCAGTTTTAGTAAATCAACCATTATGTGTCTACTTGGACTTACACTGATTATGTCAATGAGTAAATGTTTGAACTTCCAGCCAGAACTATATACATGGTAACTGAAGAGTAATGCCTAATGTACACGAGACACTGAGGCAACCTCTTCTGAACGATTTTTTTGACAGCCTGAAACCGGCGTTTAAAAACGCCCCTTTAGCCACGTTTGCATGCCAGGTTTAGTCGCGTTTTGCCGCGTTCGCGTCTAGGAGCGTTTATTTAAGATTACATCATAAGACCCTCCCAAAGCGCAAAAAACAATATTATTTCACTACTTCAGCCATTCTGTGAGACCAGAGTGAGTAGCAGCAGCTGAGAGAGCAGCATTGTACTTGTATCTACCTCAATTTCGGTGCTTTGGATCCCATAATGAGCCTATGTGAGGAAATTAAAAAAGCCACATATTAAATTTCATGCAGCTTTGTTTGATCAAGTCGGGGGTCAAGCTCAATGGTGGGGTCATCTGGTTCAAATCTAACACCATATAGGTCAAATTCCAATTCTACTTTGCCTAACAGCAATGCTAATGGTGTATTGGATTGGATCATGGGCTCATTAGGGGTATATAAATGGCCTATGAAGCACTGCAAGCAATTACAAGTTTTTAAAAAATTTTTTAGTGGTTTTTCATCATTTGCTATCATTTTTAAGTTTTGTAGTGTAAAAAAAATAGGGCACCTTTAAAAACGCTTCTAAACGAAAACGCGGTTAAATGGCGTTACCGCATTTAGACGTGTTTGGCGTCTGAAACGTCAGAAACTTCAGCTTCTGAACTCATTTTTTTGCCTTCAAAGAAAAGCCTCTAAACGCAACTGCCTAAAAATGACATTAAACAAACCTATGTACATGTACACATAAGATAACATTGGATGAGTTCAGGGGCAGCTGAAAAAAGCATCCAACTGCCTCTGAATGTGCGTTTACCAGCAGCAGTGTACATGAGGCCTAAGAGGCTGACATTGCTGACCTCTGCTTCTTAGGCCTCATGCACACAGGACATCAAAACTTTTTTTTGTAGCCTCTACACGCCCCTCTATGTTAGCCTATGGGGTTGATTTACTAAAGGCAAATAGACTGTGGACTTTGCAAAGTGCAGTTGCACTCTGTAAGAGCAGTTGCTCCACATCTTAGTGAATGAGCAGAAGCTTTGCTGACTTCCATCATCCAATCTTGTGCAAGCAAAAATGCTGTTTTTTTTTTTTTGCCTGCTCGTGATTGGTTATTCTTTGCAAAGTGAAGCTTTACCTCATTTACTAATCACTGAAGCAAATGCAATTGCGGAGCCTACTTGCTTTTAGTAAATCAACCCCTATGTGTCCTTGCACACATAGGCATTTAGAGGCAGAAAAAACACAGGGCCAGCATTATCTGGAGAGTGCTTTGCTACAAAAAAAACCTGACATGCCTAAGCACGTGTTAACGGGTCTAAATGCACTAAAGTGCTAGGCGCCTTTAGCACTTGAGCTTTAATTCATTCCAATAGCCAGAATAAATTACTATTCTGGACAATGGAATGATTTAACCTCACTGGCCGTATTCCCGAGTCTGGCTCGGGGTTAATTTTCCGTACCAAAAGCGGTAACCCAGAGCCTCACTCGGGTTTGCATCGCAGGATCCAGGCAAAGTGACTTACCTTGTCCCCAGGATCCTGCAATGTCTCCCCGCTGTGTGTGCGGGCCGTGTCCTCGCTCGATTCATCACAGTGCCGGGCTCCGTTCCCTGCGAGCATCGCGACACACGGGGATGGAGCCCGGCGCCAAATTCAAAAAGTTAGAAAAAAAAACACATACAGTACATTGTAATCTTACAGACTACATTACTGTATCAAATTATTTCACCTCCCTTTTATCCCTAGCTTTGTCCAGTGCCCTGCATGTAGTTTTTATATTATATATACTGTTCTTTCTGCCTGGAAACTTGAGATTGTCCATAGCAACCAAAAAGTGTCCTTTTACATCAAAAGCGGTTTTAGACCAGCTAGAAAACAGCGATAGTAAATTAGAATCACTCACAGAATTGAGCGATAGTGATTTGTGGGGAAATCCGTCATCAAACCCAGAAAGTAATGACAGCGACAATTCTGCAACTGAGCAAATTTCTGTGTTTTTGATTTGATTACATTATTGAATAAATTTTATTATTATTATATTTATTATAATTATTTATAGTTGTTTATTATATTATAATTTATGATTTCCTGTTTCAAACTTTGTCATACCCGGGATGTCTACTAGACTCTTGTTTGGACAGATTTAAGTGAGTTATTCCTAAGAATTACAGGCATACAATAAAAAACGCCAAATTTCCATGTGAAATATTGTACCGCTTTCAGCATCAAAAATTGCTATAAGCAATTGCCAGGGAGGTTAACAACCAAGCGCTTGATGCTCCTAAACGCAGCTGCAAAATGTGACTAAAGGTGCGTTTTAAACACTCCATGCATAGGCATTTAAGGGGGGAAAAAAAAGTCCTGTGTGCATGAGGCCTAAAGATGTGGTCAAGCGGAACTGAAGTTCCACTGTAAGAAACAGCGGGCAGGCAGGTTTATATTGCAGAAGTGACATGCATTGTCTCTTAATAAAATGCCCCTACCCGCCTTCCTGCTTGCTGTCCTCTCAAGCATAGTAAACATAGCTGCACATGAGCATGCTCAGCTTACAGCATCGAGCTGGACTTTGAGTGCCTGGATGACGGCCTCCTGCACATGAGTGCCATCATCCCCTGCCGGTGTCTTGCCGAGAAAGTTCCCTCAGCGGATAAGTTCCACCCTGTACTGCGCAGGCGCAGCGCCTGCGCAGTACGAACTACTGTCAGCTGCCGGAGATAGCCGAAGCTCAAACGCTTCAATCAGCTGTACATGGAGCCTGCGCCCTGGGTCCAGGTTCCTTCCCCACCATCCAAGTGGACCTAGAGGGGGAATCTAAAAGAGCCGAGCGAAGCGAGGCCGTGCCCGAAGCGTGGCGAGTGAAGCGAGCCCGCGAGGGGCCCTCTTACAGGCGCCGTGTACAGCTGATTTTCAGCTGTTCTGCTTCGGCTATTTCCGCCGGATCCTACTGCGCAGCCGCAGTAGAGGGAGGAACTTATCCGCCGAGCGGGACTTTCTCGGCAGACCACCGGGCAATGAGGAGGCTCTCAGAAGAAGATGCCAGTGCTGGCGTAGGACCATTGGATAGGTAAACCTCCCTTGCAGACATCTTTAGGCCTCATGCACACAGGACCTTTTTTTCCCTCCCCTGGAGGAAAAGCCTTTAGTTATGCTTTCGGTTCTTTGAACCAGAAATGTGGACAAGTATGTAAATAATGACTTCTAACTTTCCAGATCTGCACGCCTGGGTCAGTGACTCAGAAAGTATTAGGATGTATAAAACGGAAATACATAACATGACTACATAGTTCTTTCTCCCAGAATCGACAAGTATATAATACATACAATGCATTCCATCAATTATGTCCAGAGGTCCGTAGTTCTGTGCATGTCTGCATTTTCTTGTCTCTTGTATCCCCCCCTCCACCCCACTCTAGAAATCCTTTGCCACTTCTATCCAGCAATAAAATGAATGAGACTTTGGGGTCAATACATTTTAATTCGTTAAATGAAGAAAAATGCAGGATCGCAGACAGCATATAAAGATATTTATGTACAGAGAACAAGAGCTCCAGCGCTTCCCACTGCTAACGTATCTCCCGTCAGCTTCCTGATGGATGCTGCTTACTAGCTTTATTTTGCAGACCCCCATTACAATTAATACATTAAATTGTTTCTGTGGGTTTCGCACTGAGATTTGTTTACGTTTGTCCAGTGCGGGTCAATACGTTTGTAATATTTCATCAAGTGACAGAAAATCTGTTCAGCGGCAGTCTTTTTTGCTGATTCTGTGTATCTGCAGAACATTGCGACTGAAGTCTTCTCCCATCAAACGTCTGCAGAGCCTCTCTCCTAAAATGCTCTTCAATTGACCATTGATTTATTGTTTACAGAATAATCCTTTTATTGCATCTCAGTCAAGCGTGTTTAACAAGGCAAAGAGCAATATGCAAAGAACAGTAACCCCCTAAGATGTATCGCTCATTTAAAACCTGACCGATGGATACTGTAGAAAGCACATTATCGATGCTTTTTTTAGGGCCTTTTAGGGTTTATACACCGTGGGGTTTATTTACTAATGGCAAATCCACTTTGCACTACAAGTGCACTGCTACAAGTGAACTTGGAAGTGCTCTTGGAAGTGCAGTCGCAATAGATCTGAGGGGGACATGAAAGAAAAATAAAAAACAGCATTTTAGCTGGTACATGATTGGATGATAAAATCAGCAGAGCTTCCCCTCATTTCAAATCTTCCCCTCAGATTTACAGCGACTGCACCTATAAGTGCACTTTCTAGTGAACTTGCAGTGCACTTGTAGTGCAGAGTGGATTTGCCTTTAGTAAATCAACCCCATAGGCATTAAAAGTGGCACACAACGCTAAGGCTTGATATATGCCAAGTACGTCCTCAAAGCCTGGTGAAGATCTGATGAGTTGAACCACAGGCAGTCACATTGTACCATGTAAAAAAATTAAATCTAAACTCCAGGAAGGAGCTACAGTATATATACAGCGAAGAAAAGTAATTCTGTTTGGCCAGTCTTGTAACCAGGAACCAGTCATTATAGCCACATGTATGACATCGCTTTTTCATGACACCAGTTAAAGAATATGTAAACCCAACATTTCATATTTCTGCTATGTACCTGTTGTACCATATACTTGTATGAGAAAGTCTCCTGTTCTCTTTGTATTGCTTCCAATGTTTGAAATCCTTGGTGTTCCTGCCAGTCCTACTGCTTTTTTTTTTAAAAACGGACTACTCTAGGCATGAGAGCAGAGCGTGGTCAGTTTTCTAGTTGTGCTGGGAACTCAGCCTGTCCTCCATCAATGATCAAACAGACGTGTCCTGACAGCCACCCCCCCCCCCCCCCCACACTCACACACACACACACACCTCCCTATGCAGGTGAGAATTGAAGAAATGTCCATAAGAAAAATAAAAAAAGGGAAAAAGGTATTTATGTTTTTTTTATATCTATGCACATATGTTTTGCTTTCTTTTCTATTTTTAACTGAATAGGTTGTTTCGCATATGCTTTAAGAATATAGAATTACCTCCTCAGCCTACTAACTGGACAGTGAAGAAACATCACCATCACCATCATTATTATTGGTTGAACCAGATGAACTTTTTTCAACTTGACTAACTATACAGTATAACTATGTAATGTAGTAGAAGCCAATCAGTTGTGCTGCGGTGCTCATGTGTTAACAATGGACAAGAGGGAGCAGAGTGACAGAGCGATCAGCCTATCAGACTCCTGCTTCTCCTTTTATTGTCCAGTCTCAGGCTTGGGGAGGAACAAGAGAGAGAAAACCATGTCTTCTACTCTCCCAGACAGGGCTATGCTGTGTACCGGAGCTGTGTAAATTAATGCACTGAATGGACAAAAATACAATTCTTTTAGCAGACAAAACAGACCTCACATATGGATTTAATCTGTGTATTTTGTGGTTTACCCAGAGTTCTCCTTTAAATTAAAAATACCTTTTATTGTTTTTTTAATGACCGCATAACTGATTAAAAATGGTGGGTTTTATATCTTTCTGGAGTTCAGCTTTAGCATGACTGCAGTGTCTGCGGGTATTTTACCTCTTTATGATTGCACCGTTCTTCCCAGGAGTCACCCCTCCTCCCAGGTGAAAGAGTGCTGACCGGACAAATGGTGCCATTTTTACACAGCAAGAGCTTCTGCATCCAGTGCCCGTGTAGACATAGTCATAATATAAGCCTGACATTTTATTTTCTATTTATACATATATTAAACTCACAAATGGCCCACCAGTCCCCTTATATATCTATATACAGGAATTTTCCCTACTGGAACCAAGCAGGTGATTGTACAGTTTTTCTTCAGTCTTTCCTGTCTCCATTGTGTCTGTCTGTCATTAGCTCTCTGGCTTGCACTCCATTGTGGAGGGTTTGATCAAGTTATATACATTTTGTCAGTCTGTGTCACCATCCGGGAATAGAAGATTTCCATGTCCATTGTGTCACTGTCAGAATAAGGCAGTGAGACAGAAAATGATGCCAATGTAGAAAATGCTCGCCTTGTGGCAAGTGGTACCCGATTCTTCAGATATCCTCAGGTCTGGGGAAAGGTCTGCGTTTAGCTGCGACTGCAAAAACAAAAGGCAAGAGTTGTAAGAAATGTGTGGCAAATCAATAGAAGGAGAATGTAAAACAGGACAAGTGATTTCCACAACACAGACCAAGATTAACACATCATATTCATTTTATAAAATATATGTAAAAACACCATTTAGAAAAATAATTGCCAAAAATGATTTAGTCCTAATTGGCCAAATATGTCACAATCATCTTTGGATCTGTACAGTCTCATTTAGATTTACTAATATGATATCATGTGATGGTAATGGCATACAGTACTTAAACAATGCATGCAATCTGTATTACATACTGTACATAGCTATAGGTGGGTTAAACTAGAATATTTTAGAATTATGTACCATCTGTACTTTTAAGCCTCAGTTCCTCAATGAAGTACACGTTAGTAAACCTGAATGCATGAGCTGCATTATAAAAGGGAGGAGACAAAGCCAGAAAGGGGTTAATGAATGGGGGCCTACTTGCATAGTTATATAGTTGTTAAGGTTGAAAAAAGACATCAGTCCATCCAGTTCAACCTGTGTGGAGGTGTGTGTAAGTATTATGTCCCTTCCATTTCCCGTATCCCTGAATATTGTGTTCAATAACCTGTCTATCTAAGGATTTTTTTGAAATAGGCTACATTTCCTGCTGCAAGCACTGATTGTGGAAGGGAGTTCCACATCCTTACTGCTCTAACAGTAAAAAATCCCTTATGCAGTTTAAAGTTGAACCTTTTCTCGTCCAACTTCATTGAGTGACAACGAGTCCTCATGATTGACCTCAGACTGAATAGTGTCCTCCCAATGCTGGAATCACCATTAGGATATTTGTATATCGCTATCATGTCCCCTCTTGTGAGTATCTTCTCCAGGGAGAATACGTTTAATGCTTGTAGTCTTTCCTTGTAACTGAGATCCTCCAGCCCCCCCTTATTAGTTTTGTTGCCCTTCTCTGGATTCTCTCCAGTTGCAGCACATCCTTCCTGATGACTCATGACCAGAACTGGACGGCATACTCCAGATGTGGCTGAACCAGAGTTTTGTAAAGTGGTCGATTTATCGTTTTATCCCTTGAATGCCTTTTTAGTGAATGCTGATATTTGGCTGCATACTTATTGCATGGTCAAATCAGGTGGTTAGGTCTCTGGAACAGATGAACTATCATTTTGCAAATGAAGAGTTGTATCACCCACTCATCTGGATTTTGGTATGGTTGGAGTAGAGCAGGGGCATTGCTAGGTCTGTAAAAGATCTGGGGCTAGAGCCCATACCAGTGTTCACCAACCTTTTTTCAGGCCTGCGGGGGAGTGGCACGCCGGTGGTAAGCCATGCTTCCCGGGCAATGGCTGGTGTTGAAGCTTTAATCATCATGGCACCAAGGTTTATATGGTGTCAGGGTGATTGAAGCGCTGGTTAAGCAGGGACCCTGCGGCAAGAGACTCGGGGCTATGGGTTCCAGATTCGGGGCTATAGCCCCAATAGCCACCCCCTAGCAACGCCCCTGGAGTAGAGTAAACAAAAAAAAAATGGAACTCAAAAAAAGGACCAGTAGTAATAATGGCAGCTCAGTGTCCTACTGGTGTTCCGGGGACTACCCATGGTGTGGTCTGTGTTGATGACACTCCTCAAGGCTAAGTTGACATTGAGGCAATTGGGTGCAGGCTAAATACAGTGGTGGTTCATCTTTATGTGCTTTCTAAGACCTCCTTCTGTTTTCTGTAGATGGATTAGCTCATGGTTGTTTTTCATATTTATATACCTTATATAGGTGTTTTGGTGTTTATTTTTGTAAGGTATGTTAATTACAGGACTGCTGAGACCAATTTAAAGAGGAACTGCAGTCTGCTCACATAATTTGTAATAAAAACATCTTTGCCATTCTGAAGCTTCGCTCCAACCACTTTGCATATTATTTGATATATACTGTGATTCTTTACTTGCCAAATATGCTGCAGAAACCTCTCTCCAGTGAGTCTGGCTGCAACCATTTTAACTGTGGGCAGCTGAAGCTGCTGCCTGTTCACTTCCTGGATTTACACAGACACACAGAGGCACACCTCCAGCTCTGCAGCTCTCATTGGCCCTCTTATGACTCATCCCTGGCAAACTCTCACAAGAGAGTGAGAGAGAGAGCTGTGCATGATCTCATAAGCCAAGGCTTTTTACCAGACAAGAAACAGGAAGTGGGCTGTATAAGATATTTACTGGCAGAAAAAAAATGTTTTACTATCTAAAGTTAAAACAAATGCAGACGATTTAATAGATGGAAAGATGAAAAAAATCACAGAAGATTCGCTTTAAGATTCATTTTGCACAGTGTTGTATATTTTGTGGCGTTTAAGAGGGGATTTTGGAGACTGAGGATATTTGCCCAAACCCCAAGTCATGTTTATATAGCACAGAATGGGAATGTTAAAGAGGAGCTCCAGTCATATACAAAAACTGTAGCTGCTGACTTTTAATAAACAAACACTCAGCTGTCCCAGGATCCAGCGATGTGTTCACCAGAGCTGTCCCTTCTTTCCCTCTTCTCTCCCCAGTGCCAGTATCTCAACTGGGGACACCCGGCTTTGACAGCCAGCGGCTTCACAGCCACATGCCCACTGCACATGACTGAGTAGGGCTGCGCCTCCTGAATGGTCCAGCAGTTTTCTGGGACCTGTGAGGTGTCCCAGAAGACTGCAGGGAGGTAGACCTAGTCAAACCTTGGTACCTGCTCCCCCCACCCAAAAAAAATTGCATGCCAAATGTGGCAGGGGAGGGGGTTACTTTAAGTGGAACTTCCCCTTATGGGTGGAGCTTTAGGCTTATTCAGAATAAGAACAAAAATAACAAAATGAGCATATAATTAGGATATAATTTAGAATGGATTATGGATCTATAGGTCAGCATCAAGGTCTTGGGGACAAAATGAGATACAAAACACGGAAAGGTCACAGTGTATCTAGTAGTAGTTAGTCCCTCTCAACTGGACTTAATCTGTAAGGTTGAAAACATTTTGTAGCCTCTGCAAGCCACTTCTACTAAGTGTCAGGAAGATACCCCAGCATTTATAGTCACACAGGTATCACCAACACCTTAATCCATCCACCATGTACTGTGTAGAGGTTATTCATACAAGAATAGGATGCAAGGTGTAAACGTTGTGGGACCATCCTGGTCTGGTTAAATAATCCCATCCTTAATATCAGGAAGTCTGCATAGACATGAATTCAATTCAATATATTTGATTTACCTGGCTGAAGAAGTACATTGTCAAATTGCTAAAACGTGTGGAAGTCCTCCACCCCAAGGTCAAGACACAGCAGTCTTCTCATACCTTATGGAAAAGGGATATTCTTTCTAGGACAGTGAGGTTCACATTTTGGACAGAAAGGACAACTGGTTTGCAGGAGATGTGACAAAGGCCATCTACATCAAACTGGAACAGCCATCTCTGAACAGGAGTGGGGGCCTTCAACATCATCTGTCTTCCACATACTGTATAATGCCATTGTAACATCTCTATCCCAGCAATATGACAACAATTTACATCTTTAGCATCAGGGGCCGTCCATTAGGGGTGCCCGAGTGTCGCTCCCTCTCTCCTCGCCACCCCCTATATGCAGTGGATAGATTCATGCATAGCATGAATCTATCCACGGCCGCCGCGGTGGCCGTGGATAGATTCATGAATAGGGGGCAGCCGCCGCGGCTGCCCCCTATTCAAGTGTCCGGCCCCTTTCGGGTCACCGAGCATATGAATTAGAGTGGCCATGTTTTTTTTTTGTAGAACCTGATTAGAGCCATAGGGTCTAATAGGCTTCAAAATAGGGTGGACTCGGGATGCAGAGCATTGCGTCTGGAGCCCACCCAGGTGTGTTGCAACAACGAATGAAAATTTGCTGTTGTAACACTGATCCTCCTCCCGGCCAATCGATAAGCAGGTATGAAACCTGTTTCCCGATTGGCCAAAATATCAAGCGATTCTATTTGACGCCTAGCGCTGGGAGGAGGAGAGAGGAGAAACTGCAGAAGCTTCTCCAGGAGAGGACACCGGTCACTGGAGCAGCTTTCCCTGAGCCTGCCATGCTCTCACCGCCCGCATCCAAGGGAAGGACAGTAAGGACCAGCCGCCACTGTTTAGCATGTAATTTGAGGCATTAACACTTATGCAGATTTCCTGACAACAAGGATGGAATTATGTAACTAGAATAGGATGATTCCACAACTTTCATACCTCCTGTCCTGTTCGTGGACAATCAACATCTACAAATTCCAAGGTGATTTGTCAAGAACTGCACAACTGTCATTGCTATATAGTGTAAATTCTGAATAATAATCATAATTATGATTATTATTATTATAAAGGTGCCTGTGCCACCTCTTTGGATATAAATGTTGGGGTATTTTCCTGACACTCGTTAGAACTGAAGAAGTAGCCTGCAGAATCTAGAAACCTCTTCAACATTACAGAATAAGTCCAGTTGAATGTGGCTGACTGCTACTAGCTACAGAAAGAAGTTGTAAAATGCAGAATCAGGATGTAAGAAAGGACAGGCTGTAGAGATAAGAACATGTGTTTAAAAGAATGATTGGATAAAGTAACGAATGTTACTTTCTAAGGGATGCAGTAAAAGTACAGAGCACAGAATGAAGATGTAAATGCTGAACCAGGACAAGGAATAAAACAGGCCTATAGAATTGGGTTTATGGAACAAAATTAGAGTAAAAAAGCACAGACTGAGGAGCTTGAAAACAGAAAGAGCATACAGGGTGCCTAGAGAGAACAGAATACAAAATGGGGACATATATAATGATCCAGGATCCAGCGATGTGTTCACCAGAGCTGTCCCTTCTTTCCCTCTTCTCTCCCCAGTGCCAGTATCTCAACTGGGGGCACCCGGCTTTGACAGCCAGCGGCTTCACAGCCACATGCCCACTGCACATGACTGAGTCGGGCTGCGCCTCCTGAATGGTCCAGCAGTTTTCTGGGACCTGTGAGGTGTCCCAGAAGACTGCAGGGAGGTAGACCTAGTCAAACCTTGGTACCTGCTCCCCCCACCCAAAAAAAATTGCATGCCAAATGTGGCAGGGGAGGGGGTTACTTTAAGTGGAACTTCCCCTTATGGGTGGAGCTTTAGGCTTATTCAGAATAAGAACAAAAATAACAAAATGAGCATATAATTAGGATATAATTTAGAATGGATTATGGATCTATAGGTCAGCATCAAGGTCTTGGGGACAAAATGAGATACAAAACACGGAAAGGTCACAGTGTATCTAGTAGTAGTTAGTCCCTCTCAACTGGACTTAATCTGTAAGGTTGAAAACATTTTGTAGCCTCTGCAAGCCACTTCTACTAAGTGTCAGGAAGATACCCCAGCATTTATAGTCACACAGGTAGCACCAACACCTTAATCCATCCACCATGTACTGTGTAGAGGTTATTCATACAAGAATAGGATGCAAGGTGTAAACGTTGTGGGACCATCCTGGTCTGGTTAAATAATCCCATCCTTAATATCAGGAAGTCTGCATAGACATGAATTCAATTCAATATATTTGATTTACCTGGCTGAAGAAGTACATTGTCAAATTGCTAAAACGTGTGGAAGTCCTCCACCCCAAGGTCAAGACACAGCAGTCTTCTCATACCTTATGGAAAAGGGATATTCTTTCTAGGACAGTGAGGTTCACATTTTGGACAGAAAGGACAACTGGTTTGCAGGAGATGTGACAAAGGCCATCTACATCAAACTGGAACAGCCATCTCTGAACAGGAGTGGGGGCCTTCAACATCATCTGTCTTCCACATACTGTATAATGCCATTGTAACATCTCTATCCCAGCAATATGACAACAATTTACATCTTTAGCATCAGGGGCCGTCCATTAGGGGTGCCCGAGTGTCGCTCCCTCTCTCCTCGCCACCCCCTATATGCAGTGGATAGATTCATGCATAGCATGAATCTATCCACGGCCGCCGCGGTGGCCGTGGATAGATTCATGAATAGGGGGCAGCCGCCGCGGCTGCCCCCTATTCAAGTGTCCGGCCCCTTTCGGGTCACCGAGCATATGAATTAGAGTGGCCATGTTTTTTTTTTGTAGAACCTGATTAGAGCCATAGGGTCTAATAGGCTTCAAAATAGGGTGGACTCGGGATGCAGAGCATTGCGTCTGGAGCCCACCCAGGTGTGTTGCAACAACGAATGAAAATTTGCTGTTGTAACACTGATCCTCCTCCCGGCCAATCGATAAGCAGGTATGAAACCTGTTTCCCGATTGGCCAAAATATCAAGCGATTCTATTTGACGCCTAGCGCTGGGAGGAGGAGAGAGGAGAAACTGCAGAAGCTTCTCCAGGAGAGGACACCGGTCACTGGAGCAGCTTTCCCTGAGCCTGCCATGCTCTCACCGCCCGCATCCAAGGGAAGGACAGTAAGGACCAGCCGCCACTGTTTAGCATGTAATTTGAGGCATTAACACTTATGCAGATTTCCTGACAACAAGGATGGAATTATGTAACTAGAATAGGATGATTCCACAACTTTCATACCTCCTGTCCTGTTCGTGGACAATCAACATCTACAAATTCCAAGGTGATTTGTCAAGAACTGCACAACTGTCATTGCTATATAGTGTAAATTCTGAATAATAATCATAATTATGATTATTATTATTATAAAGGTGCCTGTGCCACCTCTTTGGATATAAATGTTGGGGTATTTTCCTGACACTCGTTAGAACTGAAGAAGTAGCTTGCAGAATCTAGAAACCTCTTCAACATTACAGAATAAGTCCAGTTGAATGTGGCTGACTGCTACTAGCTACAGAAAGAAGTTGTAAAATGCAGAATCAGGATGTAAGAAAGGACAGGCTGTAGAGATAAGAACATGTGTTTAAAAGAATGATTGGATAAAGTAACGAATGTTACTTTCTAAGGGATGCAGTAAAAGTACAGAGCACAGAATGAAGATGTAAATGCTGAACCAGGACAAGGAATAAAACAGGCCTATAGAATTGGGTTTATGGAACAAAATTAGAGTAAAAAAGCACAGACTGAGGAGCTTGAAAACAGAAAGAGCATACAGGGTGCCTAGAGAGAACAGAATACAAAATGGGGACATATATAATGAAAATGACAGTGTGAAACAGTGAATAGGACATAATAACAGAAGTATACAGCTCACAATGGGTAAACAATACAGTGCTCCATACAAAAGCAAAAACAGAGAATAAAGAAATAAAATACACACTAGGCAAACTAACAAAAGAATAAAACATGGAATGAGGGCACACACTACATGCACTGTGATTACCAAACAACATAGTTAAAAAAATTCATAAATGCACCTAGATAGATTATAATGAGTCTTCTAGAATCCAGGAACATAAATGTAGAGTGCAGGGTACATTTCTAAAACACAAGAGTCTTCATTGTCGAAGTATTTTATAATAGCAGCCTAAAGGTAACTACGCTCTTATTTCCAGTTGCCATCTTTGAATTCAAGTAGGAATCTCCCGCTACTGGGGAACCCAGACTTGTCTTATTTTACACCCATTCTAAATGAGACCCAAGAATTCAAAATGACTTAATAACTGGAGACCACAGCATCTGTCATACTGTACAGGAGTATAAATCTGGGCTCTAGAGCAGTACAGTTAAGAAATAACCATCTTGTTGCTGTTTGCAACACAGACAATTATCCCAGTTTGGCCTATGGGCCTATTGACATAGCAATAGGTTTGCCATTGTTTAAAGTATATCTAAAACCAAACTTTTTTTTTATTTTGGATAAAGTAGGGTTAAAAAAAAGCATTAAAAATGTGGCTGTGCCAGTGGTGTCAGTCTAAGGAGGTCTGCCTCAACATCTGTGTCATTGGGATGAAAGAAAAGAGGACAGCTCAGAAGTTGAGCTTAAAATGAAGGCAGGTTCTCTTTCTTCTTTTATCTCTGGTCATATGATATGTCACATGAGAAGAGGAGACAGGAAAAGGGGCAGTCCACCCTCACACCCCAGCAGTTGCCAGTAATGAGAAGTAGGACTCTTCTCAGTGGGGTGCCCACTCTCCCTGTTCTCATTTGCCCATAGGAAGCTGCTGTTAGAGAGAGCAAAATCCTCCCTCCAGCAGGTATCCTGGTCCATGCTTTGCAACAAGAGTGACACTGCACTCCTGTAATCACCAGAATGCTGGAGACCTGAGCAATGCACCAGAGAGCCTGTAATCCAAGTGAACAGCCAGCATCTCTGGGCGAAACCAGCAACCTAGAGGGTTTAGATTTGCCTTCCTCTGGACCGAAGCTGTAGGAGTCGTGGACGGGTAAACTTGAAGGGTATCAGTCTTCCTAACTATATAACTATACAACGCTTTGATATAAAAAAAAAAAAGAAAGTCAATGTGATTCCTGTTACAAAGTAAAAAATTATGCTGTACCTCAGAAACACAGATTGTGAGTTCCGGAGAGCTGGCATTCTTCATGTCCTGTAACCAAAAGTGACATACATTAGATTTTTAAAGCATTTCGTCTACAATAGTCCAAGAGGTGGTGGTAGAGGGGCGCTGGACATGGATTTTCACAGGTTATCAAAATGTGGACAAAGTCATTACTTGAGCCCAATTGATCTGCATTAGACACCTCACCACAAAAAAGGAGATCTCTCAAAAGGACATTAACTTGAGAAATTCAAGTGTAATAATTCAAAGGGCAATTGGGTGTCCCTCAAAATGTGTTGGATCTCTTTTGCTCTGCTTAACCAGGTGAACAATAAAGACTTTGGACTCCTAAGGATTCATAATTTGACGCCCTCTTAGACTACATACAATAGTCAAGACAAGTTGAAAAGGAATCAGGTAGAGTTCCTTTGTATCCATCAGTCAACCTGCTACCTTATCTCTTCAGCGATCCATGTGCTTCTTACCTGGAGAGAGTTGCACATGGCAGGGTTGACCTCATAGAGAGTATTGCTGTCACTCTGGTTGTCTGGCAGAAGGTTTCTCCTCTCAGCCCTGGAAGAGGCGGTGGTGTGAGGGGTTCTAGGGCGGCTCTGCTTATGTACAACATCTGTGCCATTGCCAAAAGCTTGTATTGCATTTTCTAGAAGGTCAAGAGAAAAGTTTTAGCAAACTAGTTGGTAAATTATGGGGTTTTAGAACATATACTGTACTTCCTAAATGTGTATACAGCCACTTTGCAACACCAGACCAGTGTGTTTTAATCTGATCTTCAAATATCAGTCAAAATTTAAATAAATCATCCATGTAAATTCAAGAGAAGATCCATGGCAGAGCATATATTTCTTTGTCCATTCCTCTGTGTCTGTTGTGCCCCTGTGTACAGTGATTTATTTACTCGTCCATTTACCAGAAAGATCAATGTTACTTAGATCAGGATGAATGCATCTCAAGGGCTTATAGCAATAAGCTGCTAGTATTCTTTAATGCGTTGTCCATATACACAGACAGTTCAGGTTTAACGGATGCAATCAATGCCCCTATACAAGCTGCAATATGGGCTTATTTATACATTAACTGTATCGTATGTTTCATTTATATTACAGAGAAGTAGTAAGAATATTGTACCATGGTAGCCATTGATTTATACAGAAAGTTTGGAATTAAAGTTATACGCTTTACTGGCTAACTTAAGTTTTTAATCACTTGACCTCCAGAAGGTTTTACCTCCTTCATGACCAGGCCATTTTTGCTATTCAGCACAGTGCTATTATAACTGAGCTTTCTTTTGGTGGTATTTGATCATTTTATTTTTTGCTATACAGTGGGGGAAATAATTATTTGCTCCCCCCGCAGAGTTTGTAAGTTTGCCCACTTACAAAGAAATTAGAGGTCTATAAGTTGCAGTTCAGTGAGCAAAATAAGTATTTGATCCCCAAGCAAAACATAACTTAGTTCTTGGTGGAGAAACCCTTGTTGACAAGCACAGAGGTAAGATGTTTCTTGTAATTGGTTATCAGGTTTGCACACATCTCAGGAGGGATTTTAGTCGACTCTTCTTTACAGATCTTCTCTAATGCTACGTACACGCGATCGGACATTCCGACAACAAAACCGTGTATTTTTTTCCGATGGATGTTGGCTCAAACTTGTCTTGCATACACACGGTCACACAAATGTTGTCGAAAATTCAGAACGTCAAGAACACGGTGACGTACAACGCGTACGGCAACCTGAGAAAAATTAAATTCAATAGCCAGTGCGGCTCTTCTGCTTGATTCCGAGCATGCGTGAAATTTTGTGTACACACGCTCGGAATTTCCAACAACAAGTCTTATTGTCGGAAAATTTGAGAACATGCTCTCAAACATTTGTTGGCGGAAATTCCGACAACAAATGTTCTATGGAGCATACACACGGTCGGACTTTCCGACAACAAGCTCACATCCAACATTTGTTGTCGGAAAATCCTATCGTGTGTACGGCCCATATTTCTCTAAAACCTTGGTAGATGTAGTAAACTCCCAAAGATTAATTTTACTAATTTAAAAAATCAACACATACTGTGCAAATCATTGTCTTTAGATCTCTTCTATCCTACTTACTTTTCTTGCAATCTGTCTCTGTCTACTTCTAGGATGTCACCAGTGCATGTGTATAATGTCCCCTGTTTACGGCATGCTTCTCATGCCGTTAGTCCTTGCAATAACATGCCCCGCCTCGAACACAGCCTCTCTGCGGCATCGCTCCACCATCCCGCAAGAGCACAGGCTCAATTGGGAATTTTGCTATGCCGGAAAGGGTTGACATAGAAATCGCAATGAAAACAAGGCTTGGCTACAAACTCACTTCGCATGTGCAAGATTACGGCAGGGAGTAACAGAAAGGGCAGAAGCCCAAAGCGCTGCAGACATGGAAGACAGTACACAACATGGCACCAGCTTCAGAAGAGGAGGAAGAAATTACAAACTTCACCAAATACATGTAAGAGACATTACAAGGGGTCACTAACTTGGCAGAATAGAAAGCTTGAACATACTGGCTGCATTGATAAGGAACACTTGAGGTGCAGAGTTTACTAACGCTTTTAGGTTTCTTGGCTGTCTCTTGGTAACTCGAAGTTTCAGCTTCCTCCATAAATTTTCTCTAGGATTAAGGTCTAGATACTGGCTAGGCCACTCCATGACCTTAATGTGCTGCTTCTTGAGCCACTCCTTTGTTGCCTTGGCGGTATGTTGTATGCCATTGTCATACTGGAAGACCCATCCACGACCCATCTGCAGTGTTCTGGCTGAGGGAAGAAGGTTCTCATCCAAGATTTTTATAATGCAAGTCCCTGTCTATTGGCCCACCACTGCAGCAAAGTTGTCCTGTAACTTTAGCAGAGAAACAGCCCCAAAGCATAATGTTTCCACCTCCGTGCTTGACTATAGGGATGGTATTCTTAGGGTTAGGGTCAGCATTTTTCTTCCTCCAAACACGGCGAGTCGAGTTAATGCCAAAGAGCTCAATTTTGGCCTCATCTGACCACAGCACTTTCTCCCAGTCCTTCTCTAAATCATTTAGATGTTCATTGTCAAATTTCAGATGGCCTGTACATGTGCCTTCTTGAGGAGGGGGACTTTGGGGGAGCGCTGTAAGATTTCAATCCATAGCGGCGTATTGTGTTACCAATGGTTTGTTTGGTGACTGTGGTCCCAACTGCCTTGAGATCATTCCCAAGCTCCTCCCGTGTAGTTCTGGGCCGATCCCTCACTTTTCTCATGATCATCCTTACCTCATGAGGCAAAATCTTGCATGTAGCTCCAGAACGAGGGCGATTGATGGTTATTTTGTATTTCTTCCATTTGCGAATAATCGCTCCAACAGTTGTTTCCTTCTCACCAAGCTTCTTGTTGATGGTCTTATAGCCCACCCCAGCCTTGTGCAGGTCTACAATCTTGTCCCTGACATCCTTTGACAGCTCTTTGGTCTTGCTCATGATGGTGAGTTTTGAATGGAAGAAAGAAAGTCTGTAGACAGGTGTCTTTTATGCACATAACGGGTTGTCGATGGGAGTACCTTCTTAAATTGACCGGACTAATCTGTGTACATATGAGCACATATCGTAGCCAGTCTGTGGGAGCCAGAATTATTGTTGGTTGGTAGGGGATAAAATACTTATTTTACTCACTGAACTGCAACTCAATAGATAACATTTGTATCATGTTTTTTCTGGATTTTTGGTTGATATTTTGTCTCTCTCATTTAAAATATACCTATGATAACAATTATAGACCCTTCATTTCTTTGTAAGTGGGCAAACTTACAAAATCCACAGGGGATCAAATAATTATTTTCCCCACTGTATAAACAAAAAAATAAAACATTTTGAAAAAAAATGTTTTTCTACCTTCTGTTATAAAACATATCCAATAACATCAAATGTCTTAATAAATTTAGGCAAAAATGTATTCTGCTATATGTCTTTGGTAAACAAAATCCCAATAAGTGTATATTATTGGTTTATGTGAAAGTTATAGCGTCTACAAACTATGGTACTGTATTTACAATATATTTAAAAAATGATCAATCCTGATGCATTTCTTGAGGCCCCTAATGTCAGGACACTACAAATACCCCCTAAATGACCCTTTTTTACAAATTAGACAGCCTGAAGTATTTAGTAAGAGGCATGGCAAGTTTTTTGAAATTGTAATTTTTTGTCACAACTTTTTGGAAAATGAAGAATTTCAATTAATTAATTAACTAAAAAAAACATTTTTTTTTTTTTACATACTGTCATCGGTTCAGTACAGAGTCATCATATGACTAGGTGTGGCGGTGATCAGGGATGCTGACTTGTGACAGTATGTTAAAAAAAAATAATAGTAGTTTTTAATAATTAATAAACAAAATAATTTTTTATTCAGAAAAAATAAAAAAATAAAATATATATATATATATATATATATATATATATATATATATATATATATATATATATATAAACACTTTGATTGCTGTTACAGTGTACAGTGATGATCACTGTAACAGCAATGTTTTGAACTGTCATGAATGGGTTACCTTCATAACAGCTGTGATTACTATTGTGTGCTGTCATTGGCCCACAGCTATCACATGGCACAGGGTGCTGTGATTGGCCCAGGTACCATGTGATAGCTGTGGGCCAAGCATCACTATAGGAATTACAGCTATTATAAATGAAATTCGTTCAGCTTTGTTGACATTGTAATCATGTGATCGCTATGCGATCATATGATCCCCCGTCCCCTCAAAGCAGCTGGGTGCCAGAAGCTGCAATCGGGTGTGTCTGATGGACACAGCAGTCGTGGGAGGGGCGCACGCGCACCCCTTGGCTGTTGACGTACATGTATGTGATTCACCCTGCCCGTGCTGCCCTGCCAATATACTGTGGCCGAGCGGCAACTGGTTAACAATTCAAGTTTTCTGGATGTCTTAGCTGCCCTCCTTCAGGCATTATACATTTCAGCCCTGCTGAAGGACTTTAAGACCTCCTGAAAGCTTGCATCTTTATTAACTTAAAGCGTAGCCTATGGTAAAAATGTAAAAATAATATATTCATATCCAATAATTTTAATAATTGCTAGCCTCCTTATAATAATCTGTACAATCTTGAAGTTTGTAAATATAGGTTGTGAAGTTCCCCACACATTTACTTCCTTGAATTCTGTGACACATAGTCACTATGTCCATTGGGTAGAGATGCTGAGAAGAGGAGTTCAAGGAGGCAGAGTCAGTACAGGAATCACTGCTTGTAGGCAGCAAGGTACCATGGGAAATTGAAAGTAAACACGAGAGGAGAAGCTGCAAAGCATGCAGGGAATCCAGGAAGTTGTGGAAAGAGATGGCCAGCAGACAAGCAGAACTCACAACAAGAAAGGAGATTTTTTCCTTTGTACACAGCTGATCACAGATCAGGGTAAAGAACCAATCACAGCAGCTCTTTACCATGTGACCAGCTGTGTCCAATCACAGCTGATCACAGTGTAAACAGAATTTTATGGTTTTCAGCAAATGTCAATCCACACAGGGGACATCTACACTGATGATTATTGCAGCCTGAGTAGTGCCCACCAGTGCTTTTTTTTTCTTTACTCACCTCCTCCATTCCCTCCACCCAGGAGCATGCAAAAATGCTTGTAAAAGGGGGGGCGGAGCCTGCCGCGGACAAGGATGGACGCTTGAGAGCAGAGCTCCATAACCGACGGGGACAAAGCGGGCTGCTGAGCCAAAAATCGGCCACATCAGGCATACCGAAACCGAGACCTCTCTCCGGGACCTGGCCGAGCATGACCAGGAAAAGGAAGGAGAACCGGAGGCCACAGAAACTGACAGCCTTCTTCACGCCTGAACCCAGGCAAGATGGCTTCGGCTTCTCCATGCACACTATGTCCAGCACGCCTCAGCTAAGGCTCTCCGGGAGCAATCAATTCAAAAGGAACACACCATCCGATAGCCCTCGATCCTCTCTTCATACCTCTACCTCAGGGAGCCCGGAGAAAGCGTGATTCCGGATGGATGCAACAGATCCTGGACATTAGGTGACCTGGGGCCTAGATTCGGGGAAAGACACAAGAGAACTCTCAGATTCAATTGACCTCTTCCCCACCACTAATTAGCCAGTACTAGATACCATTCTAAATGACGTGTCAGTCTCTTTGAGAAACTCACTGCATGCTAATATGATGTCTTGTGTACACAAATTTGGAGTGGAGGTGAAAGCAATAGCATCCAGGGTAGATCACATTGAAACAAGGATGGGGAACTTTGCTACTACCATCAATGGTCTAGTGGATGCCCACAACAATAAGGAGGATGAGATAGAAGCAGTTTAAAGCTAACCTTGCAGATATCGAGGATCGCTCCAAGAGGAAAAATCTGAAAATCAGAGGAGTTCCTGAATCGGTCCAACAGACAGATTTGCACAAATATGCTGCACAGCTCTTTACATCTATAGTGCCTGATATCACAGAATTGGACATCACGGTGGATAGGATCCACCGTCTACCTAAACTGTCACATCTCCCTGACAATATACCCAGAGACATTATACTACGCCTTCATTATTACCATGTGAAGGAACATCTAATGTCAGCAGCACACACCAAAGATCTTTTCCCGCCACAGTACATGGATCTGCAAATCTTTGCTGACCTATGCCAATTTACCCTTCAAAAATGTAGGAACCTCAATACCATATCCAAAGCACTATGGAATCACAAGATATCCTATAAATGGGGGTTTACAACCAAACTAATCATCACCAAAGAAGGGGGGGGTGCGGGCTTGCCTGACTACGATACCTATCAGAAAGCTGCCCATATTGCACGCAATCTGGAATGGTTCCATCGTCCCTCCCTGAAGGCTTCCGTCATGGTAGAACAAGACCTTACCCCAGCGGACCTACGGGCCCTCCTATGGGGATACAGAAACAAACTGGCCCATCTACCCGTTTTCTCCCCACTAACAGTCGCCTCCCTCAGGATCTGGTATTACCGGGGTCTAGGTTCCACCCTGTCCTCCGACCCCTCTCCGTTGACCCCTTTGTTTCACAACCCCGCTTTCCCCCAGGGCACTGGAGTGATGATTTTGGGATTATTCAAGCGCTCTCACTGGCCTCAAGCACACTCCTTTTTACACCCTTTGGGTGGGATCCCACGATTGGCTCACCACCCTCCACCACCCTCCACCTATCCATGTTTTCACAACACTTACACTCTTCCTCCCAAATACACCGACCGTATACTGAATTCGAAAGGCTGTGTTCCCTCTCTGAAACCCCCAGGCACCTCCTCTACTCCACATACAGCCTTCTACAAGCTCTCACACACAATGACTTACCTTCTTGCACCAGGATGTGGGAACTGACATCTCTAGACCGGAATGGCAGACCTTGTTTCACTTCACCCACAAGTCAACAATATCATCCTATTCGCAGGAAAAGAATTACAAGATCCTGTCCAGATGGTACAGGGACCCCGCCACGCTGCACAAAATCTTCCCATCCACTTCAGCCTCCTGCTGGCAGTGTAACTCATCCAAAGGGACCTATCTACATGTCTGGTGGGAATGTGAGAGGATCCACCCCTTCTGGACTCAGGTATTTAAATGCTATAACAAAATTTATGATGCCACACTCTCACCTTCCCCTAAGATTGTCCTCCTCTCGATACTCCCTCGGTCAATACCCTCGCAGAAACAGAGCCTCCTTCATTTCTTTATGTCTTCGGCAAGACAACTCATCCCATCCTTATGGAAGACAACAGCCACCCCTCCCTTGTCGTGGTGGGTCTCTATTATGAATGACACCATGAGAATGGAGGAGATGTTGGCTCTTGACAATGACACCTTTGATAAATACAAGGTACTGTGGTCTGCCTGGCTCAGACACGCCTCAGACACCTTCACGAATATGCTGCCCACCCCGACAAGATCATCTTAACACATTATCCTGACAATGGGTTGGGCTGGTATCTACCCATCCACCCCCATCCCCTTGCCCAATCATTATTCTCTCCTATACACGTCTCCTCAGCAGACCCTTCGCCTCTCTATATCCTTCCCTACCTTCTCCTCTTCTTGTTCCCTTCTCCTTGTCCCTCTTCTTTTCTCCCTCAATTAAGGCTTGGTCACCCCTTCCCTATTCTTTTTACAATCTCTTTTTCTTCCTTCTCTCTCTCTGACTTGACTTTTTCTTTTTTAATTTCTATATACATAGATAATTTTATTGTGAACAACAAGGCTCCTTAGCCAGATCCACTCCTTGATCTGAGTGACAGGTGTCATGCTTAATGCTGTAAGGTTTCACGGTAAGGGTCAAGCTATGGGCGATAGCCATTGGGCTGACTCATTACACATGTTTATTTGCAACTGTCACCAAATTGTAATTTCTTACATTGTTCTTTGTGATATTTGTACAATTTTAAATAAATACATATTCAACCCCAAAGGCCTCACTCTGCTCAAAATGTGTGTGGCAAATTGTCCCAGAAGGCTCGCCACATATATTTCTAGCAAGTGCGGATGCAAAAAAGAGAGGAGTGCTCATTGCCATAAGGGATACAGTTGCCTTCAAGCTGCACAAGGAACTATTAGAAGCGCAAGGTCGCTATCATATTTTAATATGTGACATCAACTCTACTACTTATACAGTGGTAAATGTATATGCGCCAAATGAGCACCAATCTCGCTTTTTCCACAGAATCATTAAAAAGGTCAAACAAATGCAACAGGGTTACCTTCTATTATTCGGGGAATTCAACTTACCTCCTTACCCTACAATGGATTCTACTACCCTTTCCAACAGACCTCAACAAACACTCTAACCCTTGCTGTTCACGTATGATCTCTATGATGCATGGAGGTGTCTTCATGCCACAGAAAGAAACTATTCCTTTTTTTCTTCAAGCCATGAGTGATCCCTCCAAATCTGAGTTAACGAACGTAATGCAAGTTCTGTCAATGACCCATAAGGTGTTTATGCGGGGTCTTCTTATTAAATTGGGAGTGAGGGCTAAGTGGCAGAAGGGGCAGCAAATTCACAAAATTTCTTCTATGATCCAAGCCTTAGAAGCCCAAAACAAAACTAGTATATCCCAAGCTTTATCTGAACAATTAACTAAACTCAGATATGACCTCTGTTCAATCTTACTAGAGGATTTTGAAAAAGCATCTAGGAGACTAAAAATGACCTATTATGCCAGCGACAACAAAGAAGGGAAATTACTAACCAACCGCCTAGAGGGCATAGACAAAAAAACAAAATCCCCTATATTCTTCACCAAGATAACCAAGCTAAATTGGACCACCCTCAAGCTATTGCAGATGCATTTAGCATGTATTACAGCTTGCTCTATAACTTACAGCGAGACCCAAATACCATACAACTCACTCCAATTATGATTACTAACTTTCCCAAAAAAATTAAACTCCCACAACTAACGGAGGAAGAACTGGATCAATTAAACTCCCCATTTACTGAAACTGAAATTTCCCAATCTATTAACTCTTTACCTAGTAATAAATCACCTGGACCAAACGCTTTCACGGGGGAAAATTTCAAGTCATTCAGAAACATAATCTCTCCATATCTTGCTGAGATATTCAATATTCAATCATGCCGCCTCTTCCTCCTCCTTCCCCTCTGAAATGCTTAGAGCAATGATTGTTGCGTTACCGAAGACAGGAAAGGACCCCACTTCCCCACAAAACTTTTGTCCCATATCCTTACTCAATAATGACTTAAAGATATACGCCAAATTGATCGCCAGCAGACTAGTAGATCTACTACCATCTCTTATGAACCCAGATCAGTCTGGATTCACAAAAGGTTGCCAAACATTATTCACTTTGCTAATAAAACAAGAAAGCCTTCTCTGCTCCTAGCTCTGGATGCAGAGGAGGCGTTCGATAGAATCCACTGGGATTACTTTGCACAAGTCCTGAATGGATTTGGCTTTACAGGTCAGATCTTCCAAGCCATTATGGCACTGTATACAACCCCTTCAGCCCAAGTCTATGTTTCAGGTACACTTTCAACTTCATTTAGCATAATGAACGGTACTCGCCAAGGATGCCCACTATCTCCTCTAATTTTTAATTTACTAATGGAACCTATGGCCACATACATTCGTCATCATCCTGATATCAAAGGTTTTCAAGTTAGGAGAAGAATGCATACCATTAGTCTTTTTGCAGACAGCATAATATTGATGCTCACTGACGTTACAACTTCCCTGGTTCACTAAGCTTTACAGCAGTTTAATGCCATATCTTATTATAAAATCAATTAAACTAAGTAGTACATTCTGGGATTGGAATTACCAAGCAAAGTAAGACATGATATCAGCAATAGATTCCCATACACGTGGAAGGAAAAGGGTATATCATACTTGGGCATTACCCTCACCCTTAAGGTAAATTTGTAAAAGCAAACTATAATCACTTTTTGCAATCTTTTCACCTTCAATTGGACAAACTAGGAAAATGTGAGCTATCTTGGTCAGGAAGACTAGCCGCATTTAAAATGCAGGTGCTCCCACAGCTTCTGTATCTATTTAGGACATTGCCCATACCCATACATAAATCCTTTTTCTCACAGTACCGTGCACCCATGCTACTACTTTTCTGGTGGTATACACAATACAGTACACCCATAGTTGTTATTACACTTCTGTTGTTGTACACAGTACCGTGCACCCATAGTGCAGTTGCTACTACTTTTCTGGTGGTGTACACAGTACACAATACATACAGTGCACCCATAGTTGCTATTAGACTTCTGGTGGTGTACACAATACCGTTCACCCCTGGTGCAGTTGCTACTACTTTTCTGGTGGTGTACACAGTACACAATACATACAGTGCACCAATAGTTGTTATTACACTTCTGTTGGTGTACACAGTACCGTGCACCCATAGTGCAGTTGCTACTACTTTTCTGGTGTAGTACACAGTACATACAGTACACCCATAGTTGTTTTTACACTTCTGTTGGTGTACACAGTACCGTGCACCCCTAGTGCAGTTGCTACTACTTTTTCTGGTGGTGAACACAATACATACAGTGCACCCATAGTTGTTTTTACACTTCTGTTGGTGTACACAGTACCATGCACCCCTAGTGCAGTTGCTACTACTTTTCTGGTGGTGTACACAGTACACAATACATACAATGCACCCATAGTTGTTATTACACTTCCGTTGGTGTACACAGTACCGTGCACCCATAGTGCAGTTGCTACTACTTTTCTGGTGTAGTACACAGTACACAATACATACAGTACACCCATAGTTGTTTTTACACTTCTGTTGGTGTACACAGTACCGTGCACCCCTAGTGCAGTTGCTACTACTTTTCCGGTGGTGTACACAGTACACAATACATACAGTACACCCATAGTTGTTATTACACTTCTGTTGGTGTACACAGTACCATGCACCCCTAGTGCAGTTGCTACTACTTTTCTGGTGGTGTACAGAGTACACAATACAGTGTAGTGTGGTTTTGCTAAACAAAATTTACAGCATGTCCAGATGGCCACCAAGGAGAGGCAGACGCTCACAGGCCACTAAAAGAGGGCAAGCAGGCTCTGTGTCTACAGTCGACAGTGCTGGTCGTGGGCACGGTGCATCCTCAGCGCGTGGCCGTGGGGCACGCTTGTCCTTTTTTTCTGCAACTGGCCGTGTTATTGAGCCACAACATGCAGAAGAGTTGGTGGAATGGATAACAAAGCCGTCCTCATCCTCCAGATCCTCTGTCACCCAGGCTCAGAGTAGTTTGCCTGCCAATGCAGCTGCCAAAGCGGCCTATTCCATTGGCTTCATGTCAACAGTCACTCCTTCCCTAGCCCCACCATCATGCACAGAGGAGTCCCCCGTACTATTCGACCACACTGTTGGGTACATACTGCAGGAGGATGCGCAGCGCTTTGAATGCTCCGATGATAGTACCCAGGTTGAGGAAGGCAGTAACGTGAGCCTAGAGAGAGGGGGTGCCCAAGAAGGTCAAGAAACTGGCAGTGCACTGCTAGTGACGTCACCACATCGGATGCCTGTGTTTCCAAGTTGATTACAGCCAAGCCTCGGTTTCAGCTCCTCCTAGAGACTTAGTAAGGAAATCCTGCTGGACGGGACCCCCCACTCTTTCTATTATGGACAGATCTTCCCCCACAGGATAACAACGCTGGGTAGATGCCACTACAAAGAGGACTATTTGTGCTGTAACTCATCTTTGTTACATGTAAGTGGAAGAAAGCACCTGTATATTTATTAAATGCAACTGGTCTTAATCTGGTGGCGCCTTTTCTGTGTTTTTTTGTCTGAATTACATGGTGCAGGAATATCTAGGGGCAAGATCAGACTTGGAGACCTTTCCAAAAGAACATCCACTGGGTTACTGAGTCGTGAGGATGGACCACTGGCCAGAGCTTGCTCAATATGCAATTGAGCTACTGGCCTGTCCTGCATCCAGCGTTCTCTCTGAACGCACATTCAGTGCTACTGGAGGCCTTGTAACCGATCACAGAGTGCGCCTGTCCACAGACTCTGTTGATCAGCTCACATTCACAAAAATGAATAACTCTAGGATCACCAGCTACCAAGCACCTGATGCTGATGTAATCAATTGATTTTTCTATGGATGTGGGATCCCTTGAAGACTGCATATGCTGAGTGACTATCCTATTATGCTGAGTGACTATCTTATTCCTCCTCAATCTTCATGATGATAGCTTCTAAGAATATTTTTGGTTCAGGGCACCACCACCACTGCCTAAGGCCCAATTTTTCTGCCCCTGTTTAACAGGGGCGTGTAATTACAATTTTTGATCAAATATTTAACAGCAGGGCTCTTTCCTGCGCTCAACAAGAGTATCTGTGAGGGGTTGCAGTGCTGTGGCACCACCACCACTGCCTAAGGCTCAATTTTTCTGCCCCTGTTTAACAGGGGCACGTAATTACAATTTTTGATCTAATATTTTATAACAGGGCCCGTTCCTGCGCTCAACAAATGTATTTGTGAGGCTTTACAGTGTTGTGCCACCACCACCACCGCCTAAGGCCCAATTTTTCTGCCCCTGCTTAACAGGGGCGTGTAATTAAATCTTTTGATCTAATATTTCACAGCAGGGCCCGTTCCTGCGCTCAACAAGAGTATCTGTGAGGCTTTACAGTGTTGTACCACCACCACCACCACCTAAGACCCATTTTTTCTACCACTGTTTAACAGGGGCATGTAATTACAATTCTTGATATAATATTTCACAGCAGGGCCCGTTCCAGCGCCCACCAAGAGTAATTGTGAGGGCTTACAGTGTTCTGGTACCACCAGCAACTAAGGCCCAATTTTCTGCAGGGTGTATAGGGCAGGCCGTATAGTATATACAGGTGGTCCCCTATTTTCAAACATCCGACTTACAAACGACTCCTACTTACAAACGGAGGGAGACAACAGGAAGTGAGAGGAAATCTACCCCTAGGAAGGGAAAATTTTCTCCTGTAAGTGTTAATATGGGAAAAAGGTGTCTCCACTGATGCTTTATCACCAATCCTAGTTTCCCTAATAACCCAAAATTTTCAAAATCCAATTGTCATTGGGACAGAAAGTGAGGTGAAATCTTCTGAACAGGGGCACAGACAGCAAAACAAATGTTACAGGGGTGATAACCCTCCCCTATGTTATCCAAAAAGCTTAAAAATAGATTTTTTGGCCGGAGCTACACTTTAAAAATGTACCTGTTCCAAATTACAAACAGATTCAACTTAAGAACAAACCTACAGTCCCTATCTTGTTTGTAACCCGGGGACCACCTGTATACTGCTGTTCAGAGTATATAGGGCCTGGGGGCCGCACGCCTTTTTTTGTAATTTGGGTGCGGGGTTCCCCTTAATATCCATACCAGACCCAAAAGGCCTGGTGATGGGCTGGGGGGGGTACTCATGCCAATTTTCTCAATGATTTTCATCTATTTTGCCGGGACCTGACATTACATTACAGCAGCAAGCAGTTTTAAATGACTTTTATTCCTTTAGAAATGTCATTTTGTGCAGGGACTATTCTAAACACGGGAAAAATGTGCCAGTTTACAGGCATAGTATAGTCACCCCCCAGGCACGATATTTAAAGGAATATTTCACTTTTATTGTTTCACTTTAAGCAATAATAAAATCACTGCTCCCGAAAAAACGGACATTTTTAAAACTTTTTTTTGCATTGATACATGTCCCCTGGGGCAGGACCCGGGTCCCCAAACACTTGTTATGACAATAACTTGCATATTAGCCTTTAAAAATAGCACTTTTGATTTTTCATGTTGGAGTCCCATAGACTTTAACGGTGTTTGTGTGTTCCCACAAATTTTTTGCCTGTTCTCATGTTCTGCCGTAAACCGAACCAGGGGGGTGTTCGGCTCATCCCTACTTGGCGCTACCTCCACAAATCCATTTCCTCCACTAGTAATCTCACTCCATTAAAATTTCCGATATTGGCCATTTCATGCCTAATCTCTGATATTTCTCTGACTAACTGGTGTTCCACCAAGGAACTCCTATTAGATAACTTGATGGTAGGTCCTGCGCTCAAAACATTTAGAGCGCTACAACTAGAACACTCTATTCCTCCAGAAGACTATTATCAATATATTCAAATCTCTTATTTATTAGAACACAATAGTAGATTGATTACCTATCTACCCTGGCAAATTGCCCTATTCTATACGACTACCAATACGAGAACAAGGGAACCTAGTTAATCTCTAAATACCTTCAGTACAAACAGGAATTCACCAAATTTCCCAATATACTAGCATGGGAGAGGGACTTTGAGAAAAAATATTCTGAGGATTAATGGAAAAAAGCTTTCAGTGTAACATATATGTCTACAAGGGGTGCCAATTTATGGGAACTGCATCAAAAGATTATGTTGCCCTGGTATCTTACTCCGTACCGCATTTCAAAATTTGCCCCTGACGTATCTCCTGAATGTTGGAGAAACTGTAGAGGGACTGGGATATTGATACACCTTCTATGGTCATGTCTGAACATTACAAACGATTGGTCTCAAATATTTAATATAATTGAGCAAGTGTTGGAAATTCATGTCTTACCGTCTCCTGCCATGGCATAAGTGTTATTAGACATGGACTCTATTCCACCCACTATTAGACCAATTACGTCCCACATCTTACTAGCTTCCCACCTTAACATAGTCCGGCACAAGAAAAGATAAAACACCCCTAAGCCTGAAAGAAGCCCTGCAAATTATAAATACACATAGTGTATATGAAACACCCTTCGCACATAGCATAGGCAACTACCAGAAGGTTGCTGTGATCTGGTACCCCTGGCAGAGGTGGTACTCACAGTATGGCACTCAGGACTGAATGAACAACATCTCAACACTGTGGGATAAATGATTTAAATGTGAACAATTTTGTTATCTCCATTAGTTAACTGTTCCTCTTTCCTCTTCTGTTACGTTTAAGAAGTATAATGGACCAAGTATAACACTATGATATGTTCTACAAAATGTTTAATTAAAATTTGTTACTGTTCATGTTTTTATATTTACATTCTACAAAATGTAAATTTTGTCTAAAAAAAGGCTGTTATCACTTTCGTAAATGCCTTATCGGAATTGTAATTTCAGCTGATATCAGCTATTTTGAATTAATGTATCATGTACTTCTTACCTTTTTATCTCTTGGAAATAATAAAAAACTATTGATACTAAAAATGCTTGTACAACACTTTGGAAAACATGCAAATACACACAAAAAAAGTACAACAATGCTCCCCTCCTCTATTTTCAAATAAAACATTACCAGGTCCTTCTACAAGTCCCTTAACATCATATTAGTCCCATACATAATAAAATATAGTCTACTCACGCAGACAGCGGTTCTGAGTGAATTCTTTTAGGTATAGTTCACACTGAGTCTCTTGATCTCCGCTACCCTTACAAGAACACCAGGGTCCAATGGAAACTAAATGGGGGTCCGAGTCCAAGAAGTTCAGAGCTACATCATACCCTGCAGGAAAAGGAACAGTAATGAACTATGAGTTTTAAAAGTTAGAGATGGAAATACTACAGTATGCCATAGCTCCCAACTGTTCCTGATTTTGAAGGACGGTCCCTGATTTGGAACAAAGTCCCTCTGTCCCTCCTTCCTCCTCATTTGTCCCTCATTTTGGTCTGATCTATATAGTTATTTTTCAAAAAATGTTTCCCAGTGCTAAACCTTTCATTGTAGATTACTGCATTTGTAAATTTCAAAAGCTAGTATAAAGGAATAGTAGTGGTAAAAAAAGCACTTGTGGGTTTAACTAATCATTTTTTTGTATAATTCCCCTTTAAGGGGCATGGCGGGGTTTGTGTCCTATGTCTACATACGTTTGCTAATATCCCTCATTCACATCTCTAAAAAGTTGGGAGTTATGGTATACTGTGCAGAATTATTATTATACAGTGCCTTGAAAATTTAAGTTGTGATGTTACAACCAAAAACGTAAATCTATTTTATTGGTATTTATGTGATGGACCAATACAAAGTGGCACATAATTGTGAAGTGGAAGGAAATTGATAAATGATTTTCAAATTTTTTTACAAATAAATATGTGAAAAGTGTATCGTGCATTTGTATTCAGCCCGCCTGAGTCAATACTTTGTAGAACCACCTTTTACTGCAATTACAGCTGCAAGTCGTTTTGGGTATGTCTCTACCAGCTTTACACATCTAGAAAGAGTGACATTTTTGCCCATTCTTCTTTGCAAAATAGCTCAACCTCTGTCAAATTGAAAGGAGAGCATCCGTGAACAGTAATCTTCAAGTCTTGCCACAGATTCTCAATTGGATTTAAGTCTTGATATAAACCATTTCTTTGTAGCTCTGGCTGTATGTTTAGGGTCGTTGTCCTGCTAGAAGGTACCCTGTATATGGATCCATCCATCTTCCCATCAACTCTGACCAGCTTCCCTGTCCCTGCTGAAGCAAAGCATCCGCACAACATAATGCCATAATGCCATGTTTCACGGTGGGGATGGTGTGTTCAGGGTGGAGTGCAGTGTTAGTTTTCCGCCACACATATCGCTTTGCTTTTAGGCCAAAAAGTTCAATTTTGGTCTAATCTGACCAGAGCACCTTCTTCCACATGTTTGCTGTGTCCCCCCACATGGCTTCTCACAAGCTGCAAACAAGACTTCTTATGGCTTTCTTTCAACAATGGCTTTCTTCTTGCCACTCTTCCATAAAGGCCAGATTTGTGGAGTGCACGACTAATAGTTGTCCTGTGGACAGATTTTCCCACCTGATTTGTGATTCTCTGCAGCTCCTCCAGAGTTACCATGGGCCTCTTGGCTGCTTCTCTGATTAATGCTCTCCTTGCCCAGCCTGTTAGTTTAGGTGGACAGCCATGTCTTGGTAGGTTTGCAGTTGTGCCATACTCTTTCCATTTTCAGATGATGGATTGAACAGTGCTTCGTAAGATGTTCAAAGCGTGAGATTTTTTTTATAACCTAACCCTAAGCTTTAAACTTCTCCACAATTTTATCCCTGACCTGTCTGTTCCCTGGCCTTCATGATGCTGTTTGTTCACTAAGGTTCTCTAACAAACCTCTGAGGGCTTCACAGAACAGCTGTATTTAAACTGGGATTAAATTACACGCAGGTGGACTCTATTTACTATATAGATGACTTCTGAAGGCAATTGGTTCCACTAAATTTTGGTTAGGAGTAACAGAGTAAAGGGGGCTGAATACAAATTCATGCCACACTTTTCAGATATTTATTTGTAAAAAAAAATTGAAAACCATTTATTATTTTCTTCTACTTCACAATTATGTGTCACTTTATGTTGGTCTATCACATAAAATCCCAATAAAATATATTTATGTTTTTGGTTTTAACGGGACAAAATTTGGAAAATTGTAAGGGGTGTGAATACTTTTTCAAGGCACTGTAACAGGGTTAACTGCACTACAGAGATGACTTACCGATCAGCCCTGCATAAGCTCCAAGACAGGCTGAGTAGTTATCGCCCACACAACCACTCGCAGTCTGAGTGGAGCTCTTACAGTTAGTAACAAAATCCGCCAGTCGCGACCTGGAAGAAGAGCAGTGCAAAGTTGAAAAATCATGAACCTGAAGTACATGCAGGTAAAAAACAAGCCAAGTCCAGTTTGATTTCATGGCAGCTAGAGGTTTTTTTAAGTTTTTATAAATTGCGAAAGGAATTAGAGCTTTAGTTTTTTTATTGCAAAAAAACCCCCAAAAAACAGAGCACATTGGAATTAAGATTATCACTTTATCAGTGAATCAGTAATACTAGCTCAATGTTTGGGAGGTTGGCAATAAGAGATGTTCTCAGCAGACCATCCCACTGGGCTGGATAACCTCTGAGATAACTGTCGATGGTCACTGCGATCAAAGGTAGGGAGGAAAACAAGCAGACTTCAGATACTCTCGGTGCTCCTTTTTCTATGATTTGTGGTGTCTGTCAACTCATCAGTCTCACATTCCAGTGGTCATTTGGGCCTACCTGACTGTCTCCCAGAAACTTCCCCTTTTGTCGGTTTTAAATAGGTTAGGCCAATATGGTAGAGGAGAGATTCACTAATACTTGGGATACTATGATATATCTCTTGTTGTACTCACTGTATAATATGAATAGTTATTTTTGTGGATGGATTAATTATTCCTATTATTAATTTCACTCCAGATCTTTTACATATTTGGATTTTATATACACTGCTCAAAAAAATTAAAGGAACACTTTTTAATCAGAGTATAATGTCAAGTCAATTAAACTCCTGGGATATTGATCTGATCAGTTAAGTAACAAAGGGGGTTGTTAATCAGTTTCAGCTGCTTTGGTGTTAATGAAATTAACAACAGGTGCACTAGATAGGCAACAATGAGATGACCTCCAAAACAGGAGTGGTTTTACAGTTGGAGGCCACTGACATTTTTTTCCTAGCCATCTTTTCTGACAGTTTTTTACTAATTTTTCATTTGGCTAGGGTCAGTGTTACTACTGGTAGCATGAGGCAATACCTGGACCCTATAGAGGTTACACAGGCAGTCCAACACGTGCTATTGCCAGAAGGTTTGCTGTGTCTCCCAGCACAGTCTCAGGAGCATGCAGGAGATGCCAGGAGACAGGAAATTACTCTATGAAAGCTGAACAGGGCTGTAGAAGGTCCTTAACCAATCAGCAGGACTGGTATCTGCTCCTTTGTGCAACTAAGAACAGGATGAGCACTGCCAGAGCCCTACAAAATGACCTCCAGCAAGCCGCTGCTGTGAATGTCTCTGACCAAACAATCAGAAACAGACTTCACAAGGGTGGCCTGAGGGCCCGATGTCCTCTAGTGGGCCCTGTGCTCACTGCCCGGCACCGTGGAGCTTGATTGGTATTTGCCATTGAACACCAGAATTGGCGCCCTGTGATTTTCACAGATGACAGCAGGTTCACCCTAAGCACATATGACAGACTTGAAAAGGTCTGGAGAAGCCGTGCAGAACTTAAGGCTGCCTGTAACATCGTTCAGCTTGACCAATTTGGTGGTGGGTCAGTGATGGTCTGGTGAGGCATATCCATGGAGGGATGCACAGACTTCTACAGGCTAAACAATGGCACCCTGACTGCCATTAGGTATCGGGATGAAATCCTTGGACCCATTGTCAGACCCTATGCTGGGGCAGTGGGTCCTGGGTTCCTCCTGGTGCACAACAATGCCTGGCATTTTGTGGCGAGAGTATGCAGCAAGTTCCTGGAGGATGAAGGAATTGACACCATTAAATGGCCCTCATGCTTGCCTAACCTATATCCAATAGAACACCTCTGGCACATTATGTTTTGGGTCATTCGACACTGCCAGGTTGCACCTCACAGTCTGTTTAGGAGCTCAGTGATGCCCTGGTCCAGATCTGGGAGGAAAAACCCTAGGACATCGTCTCATTAAGAGCATGCCCCGACGTTGTCAGGCATGCATACAAGCATGTGGGGGCCATACAAACAACCATTTTCAGTTGCTGCAATAAAATTTCAGCAAAACGGACTAGCCTGCTGCATAATTTTTTCACTTTGATTTTTGGGGTGTCTTTGAAGTCAGCTCTCTGTAGCTTGACAATTTTCATCAAACAATGTGGCATCCTTTTGTTCCTAGCACATTACCCAGTGCATATCTGTATAGATATCCAGCATTATAAGCGTCCGCAGGAGGGGGCAAGGGGGGTCAAGGGTGTTGTCGGATTTTCCGAGCGTGTGTACACAAGTCCATCGGACAAAAGTCCAAAGTACAAACACGCATGCTCAGAAGCAGAAGCGGACGGTCTTGTAAACTACCGTTCGTAATGGAGAATTAACATTCGTGACGTGCCAAATTATGAAATCTCCAAATGCAGCGCACAATTCTCTTCTTCTTTAATGGGATAATAATGAAGCTGCTTTGCTGGTGATACTGATGGAGTTATTGCAAACAAATTTTCAAAGGCTTTTTTTTTCTAGCGATATCAAGAATAATATTATTATGTTTGTTTTTTTTTTTATTATTTGTGCAAGTTACCACAACACCATTATCCCGTAGTTTTTAAGAACAAAGATACAACTATGTTGGTGTCCCTTGTCAATTTTACATTGTATTTTTTAAAATGTAACTGCCTACTCCCAAACTGTCAAGTAGTGAAGTATTATTCTCCACAATTGTTTTATGGTGATGCTGGACGCGGTAGCAGTTTGAGGGGTGAGGGCTCGCGGAGAGGAGCCGGGCTGGTGATTTGCAGAAAGCAGCAGAAGAAGGATGACTTTGTATAGAGACCGAGAAGAGGAGTTGGAGAGACACCACACAATCATTGTACCCTTTTGGCATAACCATTCTGGCTAACAGCATTTACCGCAATTCTGAGTTTATCAATGGAGTGAGGAGCTCTGGGCAATGAGAGGCATTGTGTTTGGGTGATGGTGATGGGCTCTTTCTCTTTTTATGTCTACAGAGATTTATTATGAACTGATTCAGATTGCCTAAAACTTGGACATTTTTTTATGGTTCAACATATGGACTTTTTGAATATGATCTTTCTATAGCGCTACTCCTATACCCCACATATTTTTTATTGCACCCAACAATATTGTGTTAGCTGCTCATATTCACTATTTTCGTGATAGCGCAACAAATTAGATTTGTATATAGCTGATTGGGAATGTTCTGGAAGTTCTGGGGGGCCCTCTAGGATAGGTAATTTAGGATCACCTGAGAACATTCCAGATATTCCAAGAACCCTTATTTAAGAAGGAGGCTTAGGGGAGTCTTTGCCAGTTGCCAGAAGGATATTTGAACAAGGCCCACTGATTTTGGTTGATTTTGTTTACAGTTTTACATTTTTATTAATCCAGTTTGGTGTGTCTAGTGTTGCTTATGCCGCCTACCATCCCATGTTACATCACTTCCGCTTTCAACTGGAAACATGTTGTCACTTTCACACTTGCAAATCATGTAGCGTTTCCATATATTTGTCCAACCCCCATATATATTAACATCACCAATAAAAACCTGAGAAAAAAAAGGTCAGTTGACCAAAAAATTGTTCCTATATAAATATAACAATAAGAGTGCTGTGTTACCTGCACACTGGGTCTTGTCTACAGGTGCCCCAAATTTCCAAACAGTTAGGTAGTTCAGGGCGATTGAAGGAGCAGCTTGGCACTGTGGTCTGACGTCTCCGCTCAGCGCATGGCTTATCTTTGCAGGGGCAAAAGAGGAGTGGATAGGTCAGGTTTGAAGGAATCTTCTCCAGGAAGGTGCGGAGGGTCTTGTGACACTTACGACGGTTACACTGCTCCTCAACCGGTGGGTTACAGGCTGATATGAAGGTGGAACGGAACCTCTTGCAGGAATCATTGACATTGCAGAACTTGGCTGCATCGAGACAGGCATTCTGCCTGGATACGGACGATTCTGTGCCTGCAGGTAAAAGGCAAATTGTCATTCTAAAAGATATATCCTTTTTTTTTTTACCGTCAGACATCATGTTTCACAGTTACATGAAAGAACAAGATGGCCTTTGATGTGGGTATTCTCTTCAAGAGAGCTATTTTTAAAGTACACCTTCACATTCCTGTTAAATGTTATATAGGGGGGCAAAATAAAATTATAATTCACTTGGATCAGTATTAATTTTGTTGAGGTAAATATTTTCGTCATAGTTTTTGTCTGTTGCATGCTGGTTTTTCATCTGCTGCTGTTTCAGTGACAAAAACTAAATGAACATTAAAATTAGAACTAAGTCAAACGACCAAAACTATGACAAAAATGTATTCCAATTTTTGTCAACGAATGAAAATTAAAAGAAAATGTGAGGAAGGGACATTTACCCACCTGAACTTCAGCTTGCCTCGGAGCTCCGCCTGTCTGTTAAAGCCCCACCCCTGACTCTATTGGCAAGATTTATTGGCTTAGAGACACAAGTTCCCATCAATCCTTTACCTTTCCTATGCAGTTGCACACAATACACTCATTCACACTATCTCTTTGGCGCCCTCTGCTGGCCTTTTCCGGATCGCATCACAGTTCCATCCCCAGCTTATATTAATAGCACATTAACCACTTGCCGACCAGCCGCCGTCATTTTACTGTGACAGGTCAGCACGTTCCAGTGTACGTCGGCCCTTTAAGTGGGAATAGCAGGCGGGGGTGCCGATGCGTGTGGCCGGCAATCGCGATGACCGCCGGCCACGCACGATCGCGGGCACGAGAGCCAGAAAATGGACGTGTGTGTGTAAACACACAAATCGCTGTTCTGTGAGGAGAGACAGTTCGTGTGTTCCTACTAGCTAGGAACAACGATCTGCCATCTCCTCTAGTCAGTCACATCCCGCTACAGTTAGAACACACCTAGGGAACACAGTTAACCCCTTGATCGCCCCCTAGTGTTAACCGCTTCCCTGCCAGTGACATTTACATAGTAATCAGTGCATTTTTATGGCACTGATCGCTGTATAAATGTCAATGGTCCCAAAAATGTGTCAAAAGTGTCCGATCTGTCTGCCATAATGTCACAGTCCCAATAAAAATTGCTGATCATTGCCGTTACTAGTAAAAAAAAATAATAATGAAAATAATGAAAATGCCATAAATCTACCCTATTTTGTAGACGCTATAACTTTTGCGCAAACCAATCAATATATGCTTATTGCAATTTTTATTACCAAAGATATGTAGAAGAATACATATCGACCTAAACTGAGAAAAAAATTTGCTTTTAAAAAAAAAAAAAAAAAGGGGGGATATTTATTATAGCAAAAAGTATAAAATATTGTGTTTTTTTCAAAATTGTCGCTCTTTTTTTGTTTATAGCGCAAAAAATTAAAACCACAGAGATGATCAAGTACCACCAAAAGAAAGCTCTATTTGTGAGAAAAAAGGGACATCAATTTTGTTTGGGTACAGCGTCGCACGACCACACAATTGTCAGTTAAATCGACGCAGTGCCGTATCGCAAAAATTGGCCTGGTCATCGAGCAGCCAAATTTTCCGGGGCTGAAGTGGTTAAAGTTTAAACATGTATTGCAATATTGCACACATAAGAATAAGTAGGGGGCATTTAATAAGATGCTGAAAGAAAAAAAAGGCTTTACTTATTTAATTTTTTTTATTAATATTTAATGTTGGTAATATATTCAGGTAATAAGTGCAATGACATTACAGCCAATAGAGTTTACAGTTTTTTTTTTGTTTATATTTTAAAATTGCAGTTCTGTTTGTCAAAAAGCAATATATTTGTTTGTTTATAAAACATGGTTTTACTGACAAAGATGTTATATATCACAAAGGCAAAAATCTTTGTCTGTAGTGCATGTTCAAACCCTAATACCATAATTAATAACATTATTAGATTTTTACTCCAGGAGTATATAGAGTGCCTGGATGGAGCCCAGAGCAGTACTTATGTATAGGGAAGTATGCACCCAGGGAGAAACACCTTGAACACAAGCAGTATGCGTGTTCTGAGGATTCATTCCTGGGTGCATACTACCCTAAATGTAAGTACCTCTCCCTAAACGTAAGTACAGCAGCTACAGTGCCTTGCAAAAGTATTTACCCCCCTTGGCATTTTTCGTGTTTTGTTGCCTCACAACCTGGAATTAACATGGATTGTTTGAGGATTTGCAGCATTTAATTTACAGAACATGCCCACAACTTTGAAGATGTTTTTTTTTTTAATTGTGAAGCAAACAACAAATAGGACAAAATAACAGAAAAAGTCAATGGGCAAAACCCCCCTAAAGTTAATACTTTGTAGAGCCACCTGGGTTTGTGCTTATGAACAGCAATCTTTAAGTCTGACCACAGATTTTCTGTTGGATTGAGGTCTGGGCTTTGACTAGGCCATTCCAACACATTTACATGTTTCCCCTTAAACCACTCAAGTGTTGCTTTAGCAGTGTGTTTGGGGTCATTGTCCTGCTGGAAGGTGGACGTTCATCCTAGCCTCAAATCACACACAGAGTGGTACAGGTTTTGCTCAACAATTTTGATCCATCTGTCCCTCAACTCTGACCAGTCCCGACTGCTAAAAAACATCCCCACAGTATGATGCTGCCACCACCATGTTTCACTGTGGGGATGGTGTTCTTTGGGTGATTTGATGTGCTGGTTGTCAGGTCACCTTGAGGCTAGGTGACAGATGCACACCGTTAGGATCAGGAGTGCACCGCAAGGCAGTGAACCCTACGGCTGACTGCTGCGGATGGGAGTCCGGGTATAAGGAAGGCAGGGTCGCTGGAACACCAACACGGACCCCACAGGGGTTAGAGCGTAGGATTCCCTGGGGCGCAGAGTCTAAGAGCCAGCAGGTTTTCACCAGAGCCTCTGATGGTGAGGATGGACTGGGCTGCAACTGGCTCCAGGTCGCGACCCCCAGGGTCCCCCAGCTCACACCCACAGTAGGCAACAGAAGGATAAGGATAGTAAAGGGATAAGCCAAGGTCAGGGCCACAAGCAGACAAGGACAACAGAGTACACGCCAAGGTTCAGGGTCACAGGCAAACAAGGATAGTCGGGGACACGCCAAAAGGTCAGGGTCACGAGCAGACAGGAATAGTATAGAACACGCCAAGGTCAGTAACAGAAATAAATGTAGAGCACACGGCAGGCAGGAACAGGAAGCCAAACACACAAAGGTTGATCAGCAGGGCTGACCTGCAGTGCAGAGGTTAATATAGAGTTCTCTGATAGGAGCTGGGGTGGAGCCATGCTAGAGGAGAGTTAATAAAAGCGGTCAGGTGAGAAACAGCTGGTCTTAGGAGATGAACACATGGAAACAGGCAAGCTAACAAACAACCTTTATTGCATAAACATGACAGTACCCCCCCCTCTTACGAGGCCTCCCCCTTCCCCGCCTGGGACCAGGTTTAGAGGGAAACTTCAAATGAAACTTCCTCAACAGACGAGGTGCAAAGACCTCAGAAGCCTTGATCCATGACCTCTCCTCAGGACCAAACCCCTTCCAATGCACGAGGTACTGCAGAATGCCTCTACAGAGTCGGGAATCCAAAATTTGGCTAACCTCGTACTCCTGATTATTCTCAGAGACCGGCGCTGCGGTAGAGAGAGGACGAGAGAACTTATTGAGGACTAAAGGCTTCAGAAGGGCAACATGGAAGGAGTTAGAGATTTTGAGGCTTTTGGGAATCTGGAGCTTGAAACAAACCAGATTCAGTTTAGAAGTTATGGTGTACGGACCAATGAATCTTGGGGCAAATTTGAGAGAAGGAACTCGGAGTTTGATGTTCCTGGTGGAGAGCCAGACTTTGTCTCCTGGCTGAAGAGAAGTCGGCTAACGCCTGCGACGGTCAGCAAAACTCTTGAATTTGTTGGCAGCTTTCTGGAGGGAATCATGAACGTCAACCCACATGGAATTGAATGATTCCTAAACAGTAGCCAAGGCTGGAATGTCGGAAGAACAGGTCATAGAAAGAGGGAGTTGAGGATGTCTTCCATAAACAGTGATAAAGGGTGTTTTCTGAGAACTGACGGTGAAATGATTGTTGTGGGAGAACTCTGCCCACGGAAGTAGTGATGCCCAATCATCGTGATGAGCCGAGACCAAGGTACGGAGAAAGACCTCCAACTCCTGATTAACCCTCTCAGTCTGACCATTGGATTGGGGATGGTAAGAAGAGGTAAAATCCAAAGAAATGTTGAGGAATTTGCAAAAGGCTCTCCAAAAACGGGAGGTAAACTGAACACCCCTGTCCGAAACGACATGGGAAGGAACACCATGAAGGCGGAAAATCTCTCGTACGAAAATGGGAACCAAGGCAGAGGCAGAAGGGAGACCAGGAAGAGGAACAAAATGAGCCATCTTGGAGAACCGATCGATTACCACCCAAATGGCTGTATTATTCTCCGACAGTGGAAGATCGGTGATAAAATCCATGGCGATGTGAGACCAGGGCTCCTTAGGAATGGGCAAGGGCATGAGAAGACCAGCAGGGGCTAGTGTGGAAGATTTAGACTGAGCACAAACATGACAAGTCTTAACGTACTCTTTAACATCCGAGCGGAGGTTAGGCCACCAGTAGAGACAACTGATGAGCAGGAAGGATCGGAGGAACCCAGCATGACCTGCCACCTTGGAATCATGTCCCCAACGAAGGATCTTAGCTCTTAGCTCCGTGGGAACAAAGGTCTTGCCAGGAGGAATTTTTGATTCCAGGGTGGTGGAATGGGCAACAATGCATGAGGTCGGAATGATCGGCTCAGGATCAGGGGTGGACTCCTCGTCCAAAGTGTCAAATGACCTAGAGAGCGCATCAGCCCGACCGTTGCAGGAACCAGGTTTGTACGTAATCGTGAATTTAAAACGGGAAAAGAAGAGACTCCACCTGGCCTGTCTGGGGTTCAGACGTTTAGCATTCTGTAGGTATTGTAGATTCTTGTGATCAGTAAAGATCGTAATAGAGTGAGGGGAACCCTCCAAGAGATGACGCCACTCTTCCAATGCCAATTTAATTGCGAGAAGTTCCCGATCACCAATGACATAATTTCTCTCTGCCTGAGAAAATTTTTTGGAGAAGAACGCACATGGTTGACGTCTCTTCTCAAAGAACTGAAGAAGCACAGCTCCCACCCCCATCGAAGAAGCGTCTACTTCAATAAAAAATGGATCCCCAGGATTTGGTCTCCTCAAGAGAGGTCCAGAAACAAAGTCCTGTTTCATTACAAATTAGGGGTACGTGGCGCTACCTATTTGGGGTATCTGGTGTGAAGAGTATATAATATATAATTAAGAGCAGACCGCTCTAAGAAATGAATCCACAAATCAAATACAGTGTAATAAATTCTAAATATGGTAAAATAAAATAAATTAAACTAGTGCATGAATGTGTCCCCACCTAATACGTGAAACAAGGGGGACCTAATTACCATAGGTCCCCTATAAAGGTAGGTGTATCAAACCAGTTGATTAATCAACATGAACTAATATGGAACATGTATTTAATACCCTCCATCCATCCAGGGACCTAGTAGGTAATTGATGGGAGGAGTATTAAATAGTAACCAGACCAACTATAAGTGCTTAGTGATCACATGAAACATAAAAAAAGTCCTTATAAATTCAAAAGTCCAATCCTACATGTGAGGAGAAAAAAATTATTATTATTTTTTTTTTTTAATTATAAATAAATAAATAGTCCAGTAGGTAAAAAGCTTAAACAGTCCCAAACGTGGCTTATAAACAGTGTTTCAACAAAGACGTGTATCTGTGATGTGTTCCAACAGTGTTCCGACAATATTCTTTATAGTTTGTGACTTTTGTGCAAATATTCATCCAGTGACTTGCGGTGCTCCCCCTCAAGGGTCCCCACTCACCAGCTCCCTATACCCCTGCAGGGGTAATAGGCATGTAGTATTACTCTCTGATATGGTATCCTAGGCTCCACTGATGTTGTTCCTGGGTCCTCCCGCTTCAGCCACAAGCCCGTCCGTAGCAAGGTAATCCACATAGGAAAGGAAACAGGGCTCCCGTAGTGTAATACGTTTAAAAATGTATTTTATTAAAAAGTAAACAGTTAACCATAACGGGATAAATAAATAAAAAAATAAAATAAAACTAAAACAAAAAGCCAAGCTGTCACACTGCGTATAGTGGTGTCCGCAAGGAGAGATAGTGGATTCCAAACCGTCAGCTGAGCGGCGTGCGCCTCAGCTGCGTTCCACACTCCCTTCCGCTTCCGCGTGTGACGTAATTGCGTAGCTCCGCCTTACGCGTTTCGTCATCGACGTTGTCAAAGGCCTTCGACAACGACAATCGACGTTGTCAAAGGCCTTTGACAACGTCAAAGGCCTTTGACAACGTCGATGACGAAACGCCGACAACGTCGATGACAACGTCATCGACGTTGTCAAAGGCCTTCGACAACGACAATCGACGTTGTCAAAGGCCTTTGACAACGTCAAAGGCCTTTGACAACGTCGATGACGAAACGCGTAAGGCGGAGCTACGCAATTACGTCACACGCGGAAGCGGAAGGGAGTGTGGAACGCAGCTGAGGCGCACGCCGCTCAGCTGACGGTTTGGAATCCACTATCTCTCCTTGCGGACACCACTATACGCAGTGTGACAGCTTGGCTTGGCTTTTTGTTTTAGTTTTATTTTATTTTTTTATTTATTTATCCCGTTATGGTTAACTGTTTACTTTTTAATAAAATACATTTTTAAACGTATTACACTACGGGAGCCCTGTTTCCTTTCCTATGTGGATTACCTTGCTACGGACGGGCTTGTGGCTGAAGCGGGAGGACCCAGGAACAACATCAGTGGAGGCTAGGATACCATATCAGAGAGTAATACTACATGCCTATTACCCCTGCAGGGGTATAGGGAGCTGGTGAGTGGGGACCCTTGAGGGGGAGCACCGCAAGTCACTGGATGAATATTTGCACAAAAGTCACAAACTATAAAGAATATTGTCGGAACACTGTTGGAACACATCACAGATACACGTCTTTGTTGAAACACTGTTTATAAGCCACGTTTGGGACTGTTTAAGCTTTTTACCTACTGGACTATTTATTTATTTATAATTTAAAAAAAAAAAAAAAAAAAAAAAAATTTTTTTTTTCTCCTCACATGTAGGATTGGACTTTTGAATTTATAAGGACTTTTTTTTTATGTTTCATGTGATAACTAAGCACTTATAGTTGGTCTGGTTACTATTTAATACTCCTCCCATCAATTACCTACTAGGTCCCTGGATGGATGGAGGGTATTAAATACATGTTCCATATTAGTTCATGTTGATTAATCAACTGGTTTGATACACCTACCTTTATAGGGGACCTATGGTAATTAGGTCCCCCTTGTTTCACGTATTAGGTGGGGACACATTCATGCACTAGTTTAATTTATTTTATTTTACCATATTTAGAATTTATTACACTGTATTTGATTTGTGGATTCATTTCTTAGAGCGGTCTGCTCTTAATTATATATTATATACTCTTCACACCAGATACCCCAAATAGGTAGCGCCACGTACCCCTTATTTGTAAAGAATCTCTAGTATTAGCCACCCTCTAGTAGGGTTGTCTAAAAAGGGGGGGCTGCACACCTAAGTCTGTGCGCGCGGGAATTCCCCTTATTCATTTATAAAGTCCTGTTTCAGATCGTGAAACGCAGAGACAGCCTCGGGAGGCCAGTCTTTGGCATTTGCACCCTTCTTGGTTAAAGCGATAATAGGCGCGGCAATGGAAGAGTAATTCCTTATGAACTGCCTATAATAATTTGTGAAGCCAAGAAAGCGCTGTGTTGCCTTGAGGGTAGCAGGAAGGGGCCAGTTGGTAATGGCCAAGACCTTTCCGGGATCCATGCGAAGACCCAAACTAGAAACAAAACATCCCAGAAACAGGACCTCAGGACATTCAAAGGAACATTTCTCCAGCTTGGCATAGAGATTCTTCTCTCTAAGGCGCTAAAGAATGGTGCGGACATGGTTTCTGTGAGCAAGCAAATTTTCGGAAAAGATGAGAATGTCATCCAGATAGATGACAACAAACTGGTACAGTAGATCCCTGAAGATTTCATTGACAGAGTTCTGGAACACAGCTGGAGCATTACACAAACCAAAAGGCATAACCAGGTATTGGTAATGCCCGTCCCTAGTGTTAAACGTAGTCTTCCATTCGTCACCTTCCCGTATTCTAATGAGATTGTATGCACCCCTGAGATCCAACTTGGTGAAAATGGAAGCCCCCTTCAACCTGTCGAATAGCTCAGATATTAGAGGTAAGGGGTATCGGTTTTTGATGGTCACTGCGTTTAACCCTCGATAGTCGATGCAGGGTCTGAGGGTGCCATCCTTTTTAGCAATGAAAAAGAACCCTGCTCCTGCAGGTGACGAGGATTTCTGGATGAAACCTCTCTTCAGATTCTCGGCGACATACTCAGACATGGCCAGGGTCTCTGGAATGGACAGAGGGTAGGTACGACCCCTGGGCAGAGTTGCTCCAGGGACAAGGTCAATGGCACAGTCGAAAGATCTGCGGGGAGGAAGCACCTCAGCAGACTTCTTACAGAACACAGGACGAGAAACACAAAGAACCCCAAGCCAGGATCTGCCCAGAGACCCAGTCCACATGTGGAGAGTGGAGCTGTAGCCAAGGAAGGCCCAATACAATGGGGGTAGAGGCCTTGGGTAGAATGAGGAAGGAAATCCACTCCTGGTGGAGTATCCCTACCGACATCCTAATAGGTAGCATCTGGAAACGTATAGGACCCCCTGGGAGCACAGTGCCATCAATTGCCGAAACTACTAGTGGTGTAGCGAGGGGAGAAAGGGTAAGCTTCATAGAAGAAGCAGTTCTCCAGTCCATAAAATTGCCGGCAGCCCCGGAGTCCAGATATGCTAGGACCTATTGGGGAGAAGAGCCTACATGGAGGAACACCGGAAGAAGAAGACGAGAAGGTGATGTTTCTGGGTCCAATACTCCACCTTCCAAACGTATTAGACCCTGAGCATTTCCCGGACGAAGCGAGCAGGAGTCACGAAAATGACCCTTGTCCCCACAATAAAGACACAAGCCTAGAGTTCTGCGTCTAGCACGTTCTTCGGGGGTTAGTCTAGTCCGGCCTAGCTGCATAGCTTCCTCAGCAGGCAGAGGATGCTCCACAGAGTGACGGGGGAAAAGTTCTGGCTGACTAGGACCTAGAGGGTGCTGGCGTCTTTTTTCTAGGGACCTCTCCTGGAAACGAATGTCAATCTGATTGCACAAGGAGATTACATCGTCTAGACCGGTGGGGATGGCTCTTCCTGCTAATTCGTCCTTCACTCAGTCAGCGAGGCCATGTAAAAAGGTTGCGACCAGGGCCTCATTGTTCCAGCTCAATTCAGCTGTGAGAATACGGAACTGAAGCGCATATTGTCCCACTGAACAAGATTCTTGGTGAAGGCGTAAAAGGGCACTAGCCGCTGAAGAAACCCAAGCCGGCTCCTCGAAGATATTACGAAACAGCTTCAAGAAGTTGGACAGGCTGGAAACCACCGGGTCATTCTTCTCCCACAGGGGGGCAGCCCAAGCTAAAGCTTCACCAGAGAGGAGGGAAATGATATAGGTTACCTTAGCCCGATCAGACAGAAAGTTTTGAGGCTGGAGCTCAAAATGAATGGTGCATTGGCTGAGGAAGCCCCTGCAGGCCTTGGAGTCCCCAGAAAAACGTGACGGAGCTGGCAGTGAATATGAATGTGTGGCTGCGACTGGTGCGATAGGTGCAGCTGCTGATTGTACTTGAGGCTGCAGGTTCGGGTTTCAGCCTGGAGCTGCTCGAAGCGGGAAGCCAGATCCTTAAGGAATCGCATCACCTGAGTCTGATTAGATTCCTGGGCCTCGAGTCTGCGAACTATGCCCTGCAATGGATCGGCTGCAGGAAGCGACACGTCAGCCGGGTCCATGGCTGATCAAACTGTCCGGTCACCTTGAGGCTAGGTGACAGATGCACACCGTTCGGATCAGGAGTGCACCGCAAGGCAGTGGACCCTACGGCTGACTGCTGCGGATGTTAGTCCGGGTATAAGGAAGGCAGGGTCGCTGGAACACCAACACGGATCCCACCGGGGTTAGAGCGTAGGATTCCCTGGGGCGCGGAGTCTAAGAGCCAGCAGGTTTTCACCAGAGCCTCTCATGGTGAGGATGGACTGGGCTGCAACTGGCTCCAGGTCGCGACCCCCAGGGTCCCCCAGCTCACACCCACAGTAGACAACAGAAGGATAGTAAAGGAATAAGCCAAGGTCAGGGCCACAAGCAGACAAGGACAACAGAGTACACGCCAAGGTTCAGGGTCACAGGCAAGCAAGGATAGTCGGGGACACGCCAAAAGGTCAGGGTCACGAGCAGACAGGAATAGTATAGAACACGCCAAGGTCGGTAACAGAAATAAATGTAAGCACACGGCAGGCAGGAACAGGAAGCCAAGGTGGTGAAGTACAATTAGAAAAATATACACATAAAACTATTTTTCAAAAATAAAAAACTGATAATTGGTATGTGCGTATTTATTCATCCCCTTTGTTATGAAGCCCATAAAAAGCTCTGGTGCAACCAATTACCTTCAGAAGTCACATAATAAGTGAAATGATGTCCACTTGTGTGCAATATAAGTGTCACATGATCTGTCATTACATATACACACTTTTTTGAAAGGCCCCAGAGGCTGCAACACCTAAGCAAGAGGCACCACTAATCAAACACTGCCATGAAGACCAAGGAACTCTCCAAGTACAACAAGTAAGGGACAATGTTGTTGAGACGTACAAGTCAGGGTTAGGTTATAAAAAAATATCCAAATCTTTGATGATCCCTAGGAGCACCATCAAATCTATCATAACCAACGGAAAGAACATGGCACAACAGCAAACCTGCCAAGAGACGGCCGCACACCAAAACTTACACATCGGGCAAGGAGAGCATTAATCAGGGAGGCAGCACAGAGACCTAAGGTAACCCTGGAGGAGCTGCAGAGTTCCACAGCAGAGACTGGAGTATCTGTACATAGGATGACAATAAGCTATACGCTCCATAGACTTGGGCTTTATGGCAGAATGACCAGAAGAAAGACAATGCTTTCAGCAAAAAACAAAATGGCACGTTTTGAGTTTACGAAAAGGCATGTGGGAGACTCCCAAAATGTATGGAGGAAGGTGCTCTGGTCTGATGAGCCTAAAATTGAAATTTTTGGCCAATAAAGAAAACGCTATGTCTGGGCCAAACCCAACACATCCCATCACCCAAAGAACACCATCCCCACAGTGAAACATGGTGGTGGCAGCATCATGCTCGGGGGATGTTTTTCAGCAGTCGGGACTGGGAAACTGGTCAGAGTTGAGGGAAAGATGGATGGTGCTAAATATAGGGATATTCTTGAGCAAAACCTGTATCACTGTGTGTGTGTTTTGAGGCTAAGATGGAGGTTCACCTTCCAGCAGGACAATGACCCTAAACACACTGCTAAAGCAACACTTGACTGGTTTAAGGGGAAACATGTAAATGTGTTGGAATGGCCTAGTCAAAGCCCAGATCTCAATCCAATAGAAAATCTGTGGTCAGACTTAAAGATTGCTGTTCACAAGCGCAAACCATCCAACTTGAAGGAGCTGGAGCAGTTTTACAAGGGGGAATGGGCAAAAATCCCAGTGGTAGGATGTGGCAAGCTCATAGAGACTTATCCAAATCAACTTGGAGCTGTGATAGCCACAAAAGGTGGCTCTACAAAGTATTGACTTTGTTATGGGGAGTGACTAGTTATGCACATTGACTTTTTCTGTTATTTTGTCCTATTTGTTGTTTGCTTCACAATAAAAAAAAAAAACATCTTCAAAGTCGTGGGCATGTTCTGTAAATTAAATCATGCAAATCTTCAAACAATCCATGTTAATTCCAGGTTGTGAGGCAACAAAACGTGAAAAATGCCAAGGGGGGTGAATACTTTTGCAAGGCACTGTATGACTTCAAAGGGAAAAGGGTTTTCTGTGACTCCAAATGTGGCATGACAATATGGACTACTTTTGCTTCACAGAGCTTTTAAATTATATGGGCATTCTGTAATAGAGGATGTTTTTGAAGTTGCAATTCTACAGTCCTTTGTACCGTTTAATGCATACAAGTCAAGTGCTGATGTTGTGTGTTCCTGCCTCTAACCTGTTCCATCATTCATCTGTGTTAGGGACAGTAAGAGGCCATGGAGACAGGCAAGCATGCAAATTTCCAAATCCCTCCTTTTAGGCCTATTTAAAACAAGTCAGAATTCATATTTTGCTATTGTTTTTTTGAGTAATGTCATCTCGACCAAGTTGACCTATTTCAAACTGTGTCCTGTACTGTCTGTGCATTTCTTTGCTCCATATTTTGACACATTCATATAGAGAGAAACAAGAAAAGCTACTTTGCTTAGAGTGGCATTTTTTAAATGTATATTTATGGTTCCTTTATATTTTACTGTTTTATTACCAATCTTAGGCAGAGCTTCTAATATCAAACTAAATCATACAGTGTTACTACAGAAATATACTGCAAAACTCAAATATTGTAAGTGTCCATACTTGTGAAAATATTTTCACACAAGAAAATGACATAAATATATGTGAAATGGCAAATATATATAAAAAAAAATACTTTTTAGCATGTTATACAACAATAGAATAATAAAACCAAAAAGTTCATAAAGTTTACCGCATGCCCACTATTAGTGGTGTAGTAAGTGCAATAATAGGTGCAATGGCCATGAAAAACATACGCAAATCTAAATTTCAAAGTAGTCTTATCATGCAAGAAAAAAACGAAAAAAGTGTTTTCTGTCTCCAACTGGAGCACCACAAACTTCTCACCTATGTACACAGAGCTCTTAAATTACAGGAGATATAAAAGCACTTGGTTGGAGCAAGGGTTAAATTCATCCACTTACTCTGGTCATAGCCATCAGAACGCAGCAAGAACTCAGAAAAGAAAAAGTAACATAGTGTTCACTACAGCTTTATGTACCTATTAAGCTTAAGTCTGTGTACATACATTAGGTGAGCAGTTTGTGGTGCACCAGGCAGAGAGGAAGAGCACTCTGTTTTTTTTTTTTTCTTGCATGATAAGATTGCCAATAAGAACACTTTGAAATGTAAATTTGAGTACGTTATTTAAGTTATGCCACTAAAAGCGGTCTTGCAGTGAACTTTATGGACACTTTGTTTAATGATTTTATTGTATAATATGCTGAAAAGTGTGACAGACCTAGCCGGGAGAGAGACTTTTGGAGGGGACTGTATGCTAGCCTCTTTCCGATCGATTGTGGGCCCTGGCATTTGGGGGAATGGTGTTCTTTGTGAGCTGTATGCCTGGGGACCCTTGAGGTGGTATTACTGTGGATTCGGGTCCTGGTCCCCCAGGACACAAAGACTCTGGGGACCCTGGATTTGCCATATTGGAATAGTGACTGATTCATACCGTTGGGACTCCTACTGTTAAATGCTAATATCATCAATTCCAGCTACCTGTCTGTTGTCTGCTAAAATGTGTATTGTAAATAAGTCTCTAGTATGGGATCTAAGAGTCATTAGATCCCCATTGTTGTTTGTGTTTAATTAACTCTGCTATTGTGATAACGTTGATTGGGGGTTCTAAGCTACAAGACGGCCAGTCTGGCCTAAAGGTCAGGTCTGAGACATCTAGGCTGTCTAAAGGGATTAGTTAATTAGCTCATGTTAATTAGGTTAATTAGGTTACAGCTGTATTGTTAGAGTAATATGAGCAGGAGGTCTGCACCTCCACTTTTAGTGTATAAAAGAGCCTGTATTTTGCAATAAAGGAGATTCCTGGTTGAACTTACATACAGCCTGCCTGGTGTTTGTTCTGAGCTATCACAACTGGGTTAGAACGACACATAGCTGTAGTTCTAATCCCGGAGCATTGGATGACCGAACAATCAGATGTTGAGATCTGCAGTCTGATTCTATAGCAGCAGAGGAGTGTCGGGAGAGTGGAACTGAGTGAGCGAGGGGCTCGTTACATTGGTTGGCAGCCGTGGTATTTGCTCTCCAGTTACTGGGACACTCCAAACCAGCCTGCAGGAGAGCCACGCTGAAAGACTTATTGAGAGCCGTGGAGGGAATGGTCGGATTGTGCTTCCTTGCCGTGAACACATCCAAACCATCACCTGGATCCAAGGTGGCAGGATAGCAGGAGAGGAGAAATACCAGCCACCATGGATGAGGAATTCAGAAGGAGGTTGCGAGAGATGCAGATACAGCACAGAGGACCAGTATCTCAGAGCAGGTCCTGCTAGGATGGTTTGATTCTATCAGCTGCAAACTCTGGAAGGAAGCGCTAGCCCGTGAGCAGCGAAACCAGGGAAAAGTTCTCCCCTCCATCCATGTAAGGTACTGGTCGCAGTATGAAGTACGATTGCTGTTATTGGGGGAACAGCCGAACCAGCAGTGAACAGCTGAGTTAAGCAGGCTGATCCGGGCAGAAATGCGGTTGGACGAGAGCTACAGAGCCCTCCAGTGGTATGTAGCCCAAGTGTGCCCGTGGACAGCGGATGACAGCCCCACGGAAGGCTTTGACTATGATGGCCTGGGATTGTTGTACTGGAGGCTGTCCAGGGACCCTGACTTTGGGAGTGACCGGGAGTGGCATTTGAAGGAAATAATGGAGCACAGAGAGCGGAGACTGAATGTCTCAGAAGTGCACTGGGCACAGGAAGATTTGGAGTTTCTGGACGTTCAGGAATGGGAGCTGGAGATCACCTACAAACAGCTGTTAGACTCTGCTCAGCAGCAGGGTGGTGCTCCCTTTGCCTGGGACTATCAGGAAATACCAGGTGACAACTCTGAAATCATGGCTGAAGAGTTGACAATGTGGCAGAGTAACAGTGTGCTTTGCCAACCTGCTCCCGCAGCTATGGAGGCGGAGGTCTTATGGCGCATGCAGCAAGTGCTGACTGACCTTGATTAACCTGTTTCTGCATGGGATGATCTTGAACGGAGAAATGTGCCTGTCCAGCAGCATGCCAGAGAATCGGCAGTGGAAAATCTGAAGATTGCCGTTCCCAAACCTGAAGTGCTGACAACAGGGCAGAGCTCTGCTAACCTCTTCCCAGCACTGATAGCATCTTCTGGGTTCCACAGAGAGGAGATGGTGAACCTTTATCCCCAGACACCAGTTGCAAAGACAGGGGATTTGATAGACTTTTCTGCTGAGGAAGAACAACCTGGTGAGCCTCCAGCAGAAGAGGAGCTTTTATTAGGGCCAAACTTCACTGTGCTCTGCCCAGCACCAACAGAAGTATCTGTGAAGTTAAAAGGAACTTCCCCAGCTGAAGCGCTGGCAACCGGACAGAGGGTCCAAGACCTCTGCCCCACACCTGTGGCAGTTTCAGAGGCTCAGGGTGAGAAGGTGGCAATCACTTCCCAGCAGCAGATACAGGGGGAGAAGGGAGATGAGGTGTGTGTTGTCCCTCCCCAACAGTTACCCGGAGCAGATGGTGTGGGGTTTCCAGCAGAAGGGCTGGCAACAGGGCCGAGTACTGCTGGCCTCTGCCCTCAACTAACAGAGGATGGATTTCCTGTGAAGGTGGATGGGACTTCAGTCTCCACCTGTATACCCCAGGGATGCTGGGCAGTCGGCCCAGATCCCCAACAGCATCACGGAGTGAGCCCAGACACCCTGTCTTCTCTCCAGCGGCAGAAAGGACTCCAGGGAGAAGGGCCAGTCCAGGCCTCTCCCCAGCGGCAGATATGTTCTCTGAGAGAGGCAGAGGTTGGCTGGGTGAGTAATGCTTTGTTTGGAACAATTTGTTTGGGGTACTGTGTGGGTACAGGCATTAGAGGACTGGAACTACTGACTAACTTCGGAGTCAACCCGTCTGGGGTCTCCTCCTGTGTTAGTCTCCTGCCGAAAGGGGAGAAATGTGACAGACCTAGCCGGGAGAGAGACTTTTGGAGGGAACTGTATGCTAGCCTCTTGCCGATCAATCGTGGGCCCTGGCATTTGGGGGAACGGTGTTCTTTGTGAGCTGTATGCCTGGGGACCCTTGAGGTGATATTACTGTGGATTCGGGTCCTGGTCCCCCAGGACACACAGACTCTGGGGACCCTGGATTTGCCATATTGGAATAGTGACTGATTCATACCGTTGGGACTCCTACTGTTAAATGCTAATGTCATCAATTCCAGCTACCTGTCTGTTGTCTGCTAAAATGTGTATTGTAAATAAGTCTCTAGTATGGGATCTAAGAGTCATTAGATCCCCATTGTTGTTTGTGTTTAATTAACTCTGCTGTTGTGATAATGTTGATTGGGGGTTCTAAGCTACAAGACGGCCAGTCTGGCCTAAAGGTCAGGGCTGAGTCATCTAGGCTGTCTAAAGGGATTAGTTAATTAGCTCATGTTAATTAGGTTACAGCTGTATTGTTAGAGTAATATGAGCAGGAGGTCTGCACCTCCACTTTTAGTGTATAAAAGAGCCTGTATTTTGCAATAAAGGAGATTCCTGGTTGAACCTACATACAGCCTGCCTGGTGTTTGTTCTGAGCTATCACAACTGGGTTAGAACGGCACATAGCTGTAGTTCTAATCCCGGAGCATTGGATGACCGAACAATCAGATGTTGCGATCTGCAGTCTGATTCTATAGCAGCAGAGGAGTGTCGGGAGAGTGGAACCGAGCGAGCAAGGGGTTCGTTACAAAAAGTATTTTATATATATATATATATATATATATATTTATACAGTATTTCACAAAAGTGAGTACACCCCTCACATTTTTGTAAATATTTTATTCTATCTTTTCATGTGACAACACTGAAGAAATGACACTTTGCTACAATGTAAAGTAGTGAGTGTGCAGCTTGTATAACAGTGTAAATTTGCTGTCCCCTCAAAAAAAAAAAAAAAAATATGTATATATATATATATATATATATATATATATATATGTCATATATATATATGTCATTTCACATATAATTATATTATTTTTCCGAAGATGTTCACAGGTATAGACACTTACATCATTTGAGTTTTGCAGTATAATACTATAGTAACATTGTATGATTTAGCTTGATATTAGAGGCTCTGCACTTATTTTTTGGATTTAACGTTTAGATTGGTGTGATTCATTTTTTAAGTACTTGCTTGCTGATAGGGGAAGTTAGAGCATCAGTACATAGTCATGCAGGCAGTTTTGTTCTATGTTTTGGTATCATTAATCTGGTGCCGGTTTACAGTGGAGTGCAGATGTCACTATATGCTCTGTATTCCCTGCAGTGATCATTTGCATCACGACCTGCATTTTATGGCCCATTCAGGTCACTTGATTGGAGAAGAGGCTGACCACATGACTTTGACAGGTCAAATGCCTGGGCTTTCTTCAAATGTTTTTTTTTCCCTCATTATCTTTTTTTGCGATCCTCTTGGTTTGGGACCCCAAAGCACACTGCTATGCTTTATAAATGTGAAGTGCTCTTTTTTTGCAATAGTAAGACCATCCCACTATTTTATGAATATAACCCTCTGTCAACATTTCACCATGTTTTACGATTCATTTTACCATTGCAGTTTCCCAATCAGACTTTTAAAAATCTGAGAAAAACAAAGCAAGATTTAGCAGTGCGATTAAGTGACATATGGTAAAACAAAATGTATTATTTTAGCAACCAAAAATGCTTTGAGAACAAGTTCAAGGTGAACACTAGCTAAATGTAAGAAAAAACACCAATTCACTCCTATGTAGGCCTGATTATTTGTTAATTCTGCCCCCTCCCAGTGATGCACAGTTCCACTTTTGAACAATGGACTAGAAAATCACATCAGATTTATCAGATCTATAAAAATTATAACCATCACCATTCCCTCACAGTGGCCAGGGCATTCATTCCTTGCCATTGACAAACTCAACAGACCTCCAAAATTGAAGAATACTGTAGGTAGTAGATGGACTCCATTAGGACTTTATTATGCGTCTTGAACAATTAACTGCAGACAAACACCATGCCTTTGTTTAGGTACTTTAAAGAGTCCCAGAATAGCCAATCACAATAAATTATTTCCTTATTTAAGACAAAGCTATGGTAGAGATGGGGGGAGGCCACATAACTTCCTCCCTCCCATTGCTAACTCCACTTTCTCTCCTTTCCCTTCCTACCTCCTCACTCTATACCACCGCCCAGTTTTTCTTTCTGTGCTACTTGCATACAGAAGCCATACTACCCTGATCTATACCCTATATGTTTCATTATTATATATCAAGTATTCCTCTGTCTTTGTCCTAGCTTACCCTCAAAAAAATGATAACACTTTAGGACACTCGGACTTGAACCCCAACTACTTCTTACTTGTGTATTGGCTCCAAAAGGCTTATTTAGGATGCTACTTTAAAAAAAATTATACATAGTTACATAGTTAGTCTGGTTGAAAAAAAGACACAAGATAATCTAGTTCAATCAATAGAAGGGGGAAAAAATCATACAATCTTATATACACAATCCTATACTCTTGGTTGAACCAAAGGAAGGCATAAAAACCCCAGCAAAGCATGATCCAATTTGCTCCAGCAGGGGAAATAATCCTTCCTGATCCCCCAAGAGGCAATCAGGAAATTCACTGGATCACATTTACCTATGAATACTAGTATCCAGTTAAATTATGTGTATCTAGGAAAGAATCCTGACTTTTTATAAAACAATCTACAGAGCTAGCCAGAAACAACTCTTGAGGGAGTCTATTCCACATTTTCATAGCTCTTACTGTGAAGAAGCCTTTCTGTATTTGGAGATTAAATCCTGTTTCCTCTAGATGTAAAGAGTGCCCTCTTGTCCTCTGTGATGACCTTAAAGTGAATAACTCAACACCAAGTTCACTATATGGACCACTTATGTATTTATACATGTTGATCATATCCCCCCTTATTCTCTTCTTCTCAAGAGAGAATATCATCTTAAAGTGGAGCTCCGGGCTCCTTCAGAAAAAATTAAAAGTCAGCAGCTACAAATACTGTAGCTGCTGACTTTTAATATTAGGACACTTACCTGTCCAGGAATGGTGTCTTTATCAAAGCCAATTTTTTAATCGGCTCTCGGGTGCTGCCGCCACCATCTCGGTTAAGGGAAAACAGAAGTGAAGCCTTTTGGCTTCACGGCCAGTTCCCTACTGTGCATGAGCGCAGCAATGGGGGAAGGTGGAGGGGGCCCAAACTTCTGGATGAGTTTGCCGTGGTGAAGTCAGCCGGATGTGGGAGCGGGGGGGGGGGGGAGGTAAACCAGCAGAGCTTTCCTATTTGAGTTGAGGTCCGCTTTAACCAAAATGCAGATACTGAAATTTGTTCAAATTATCTCCAGTTTACTATGTGTGTAATTATACTACTTTTTTTTTTCCTTCTTGTTGTTTGTTCAACAAACAAACCCTATATAATCAGATCATACCAATTAATTGTAGTTCTATATGTAAAAAAATCATTAACTGTCTTTCTTAATGCACCCAATGCATAATCTTTGAGGAAAAGGGCTTTGACTTATATGGAAATTTTCAAAAGCATACTAATTTTTATATCAAATTAATATACAAACTTGTTACTTATGGCAGAAAAGTCGGAAAATCAACTGTGTAGAGGCTTATGCCTAGATTTGGCAGTCTGCCTTCTTGGAACATTGACAGCAGGTCTCTAGAGAAAGTATTTGGCTTTTTATATTTCAGACGCATTTCAATTTCTGCTTTAAAAACACTTTTGTGTCTGTACATATGTTGGTTTGTTCTTTTGCATTGTTCTTTGCCTTTGAGAATTTGCTGTTAAATATTTTAAAAATAAACACAAGGGCAGTACATTTGCTACCATCTAGTTTGAGTGAGTTGCTTACCAGAGTTGATTGAAGCCACGCGGAAAATGTCAGACAAACGGGAGGTCACTGGTTCATATGGTGATGACTCATAAAACTCGTCCCCTGAGAAGATATTTTACAATGTTACAGACTTATACAACATTCAGAACTGGCAAAGAATGGTAATGCTCTGTACAGCATGCTCTTTGCTTCCCATTCTACAACATTCAATTGCAAGCCCCAACGGTAACCTAGGCTGTTAACCCGAGAGAGAGAGTACCCAAAGGCAATATTCTAGCTATAGGTTGATCCTGGTGGACGGTCAGCTCATGGCTTCTTATATGGCTCTTGAGAGATCGAGAGATCTTTCTGCCATATTTCACCTTACTGTTCCTGTCCACTTTGGATTTTGGAGTGTTCTTGCCCACCTTTGCATATATCCAGCACCACCTGTTACATTCTCCATAATATGAAGTAAATACAAATTCCAACAGGGAGATCAGGTCCCCTTCTAAATGGCCACAGCAGATCCATAAACTTAGACTCACCAGCAAGGTTCCAAAGAGAAAGAGGATGTTCTAACAGAGTTAATGATACCTGCTACTTGTACAGGCCTGCAAATTACAGCATTTGGCTTAGTAGGGTTTACTAGCTCTAACTTCTTTTGCACCTCTGAGATATCATGTGATCTAATACAGAGAGCTGCAAAGGAAGCTGATACTAAAAAGTAGAGTGTTCATTGGGTTATCTCAGTATTAGATTACATGATATCTCCGAGGTGCAAAGGAAGTTAGTGCTAGTAGACCCTTCTAAGCCAAATGCTGTAATTTGCAGGCCTGTACAATTAGCAGGTATCATTAACTCTGTTAGAACAAAAAGGGAGGAAAAAAGGCAAAAAAAAAAAAAAAGGACTACTAAAGCGGACTTTTAAGGTACCCAAAGATTACACATATGTTAGATAAAAGTTATTTTTAAAATATCATTAAAAATATCTTATTAATAGAGTTATAGAAAATTACAGACATACAGACGGAGTTTGGGGTGGAGAAACTTGACTGGCCTGCACAGAGCCCTGACCTCAAACCAATAGAACACCTTTGGGAGGAATTAGAGCAGAGACTGTGAGCCAGGCCTTCTCGTCCGCATCAGTGTCTGACCTCACAAATGCGTTTCTGGAAGAATAGTCAAACATTCCCATAGACATACTCCTAAACCTTGTGGACAGCCTTCCCAGAAGAGTTAAAGCTGTTATAACTGCAAAGGGTGGGCCAACTCAATATTGAACCCTACGGACTAATGCCCCGTACACACGGTTGGATTTTATGACGGAAAATGTGTGATAGGACCTTGTTGTCGGAAATTCCGACCGTGTGTAGGCTCCATCACACATTTTCCATCGGAATTTCCGACACACAAAGTTTGAGAGCAGGCTATAAAATTTCCGATTGTGTGTACACAAATCTGACGCACAAAGTGCCACGCATGCTCAGAATAAATAAAGAAATGAAAGCTATTGGCTACTGCCCTGTTTATAGTCCCGACGTACATGTTTTACGTCACTGCATTCAGAATGATTGGATTTTCCAACAACTTTGTGTGACCGTGTGTATGCAAGACAATTTGAGCCAACATCCGTCAGAAAAAATCCTAGGATTTTTTTGTCGGAATGTCCGATCAATGTCCGACCGTGTGTACGGGGCATAAGACTGGGATGTCATTAAAGCTCATGTGCATGTAAAGGCAGGTGTCCCAATACTTTTGGCAATATAGTGTATATACAGTCTCTCTCCTAAGGACATCCCAGTCCTATATACATTCATTACTGGTATGTGCACCATATATATATATATTCGGTATTGACTTCTATGTCTTTTGGTTGTGCTGGACACCAAGATCCTAATTCTCCTATGCATTTCTCGGAAAGATTCCACTTCCCTAGGAGGGTAGGAGGAGATTAACATGAATGGCTGAAAATCCACAATGCACAGTGGACAGTGAAGTCCTCAAGGTGAGCTTGGGGGGCATCATGGACAATACCCTCAACCAGAGGATATTGGCCTCTGAAAAAGTCACAGACCAGGCAAGGACGCAATCTGCTATGAAAGGAAGAAAAATATATTCCCACACCCCCATAATGGTCCAAATATGTGGAGGGCGAGCTAAGCTCCATGAGTGCACTTGAGGTCAAATGCAGCTTGAGTTAGTACTTGTGTAGAATATCCTAGGTCCTATGTATAGTAACTGTGACAGTGGTCTTCCCTCTCTACTCCTCTGTCTTCAATGGTGAATGAAAGACTGTGTCTTCACTGGTGTCAGAGACTGTACTTTTTGAAAAAACTATGGCGGGCAGGCTTTTCAGAGTGGGTCTTTTTTTATCTTCTATAAACCTGCCATTGAAGAGTGTGCTAATGTATGACATTTCTTTGTGGCAAGGATCATGCACAATCCATAACATGTCAATGGTTATATAGCCTTGAAAACAGTAGATAGACTATACTGTTTCATGTCTACACAGAGTTATGTTTAATAGCTATTTGGTTCCCATATTATTATTAAAGGATAAGTACAGCCAAAGCTCATTTGGCTGCACTTCTCCTGTGGATCACAGGATTGCAGTTCATTCTGAAGCCCGCTGTTGACTGACATCACAGAGCCAGTCCAGACTTGGGAAAGATCACGACCATATGGTCAGGATCTGCCCACATGCCTGGACCGGCACCTGGCTCAGCCTCTCAGTGAGCTGCTGAGAGCCTGAGACAGCCGATCCTGCCCCCTCTACACCTCTGAAATCCAGTGCATAGCAGGGCAGAGCAGACAGTGGTGACTGACAGTCACCAGCTCTCTGCTCAGGGAGCTCTGAGAACTGAGCGATCAACAGTGTTTGATCACTTGGCTCTCAGCCTAAGAGCCAGCGGGGAATAGACGAAGCATCGGACCGATGCTGCATCCACCTAGGTAAGTATGATTCTGCAAAAAAAAATCGTATACCTTAACCTTTAAAATAAAGCCTACTTTATGCTTCTGGAGTGTTGGATCCAGTTTAGGGAGGGCAGAAGGACCTATGTAGCTATCCATAGGGAATTTTTTATATATATATAAACAATATATAGTTGTGACAGACATAACCAGGACAGGGTCTTTTGGAGAGGACTAGGAGCAAGCCTTTTGCTTACTGACTATGGGCCCTGGCTTTTAAGGGAACACTACTCTTTGGGAGGTGGGTGCCTAGGGGACCCTTGGAGTGGTCTTGTTTCTGATTCAAGTTCAGGTCTCTCAAATACAGACTCTAGGAACCTAGGCCCGGGATCCATGTTTAGGGCTTAGATGCCCCATTACCAACCATGACTGCTTCAGACTGTGAGACTCATAGAAAATGTTAATATAATCAGCAAGCCACCTGGTGCTGGTGGTCTCCTGCTATTTTCGGTTAATTAAGGTGTTTTGTGTTTTCTGCTAAGCATGTCTCTCCCATTGTTAATTGTTAATTGAGTCACCTATTGTTTCTGTCTGTCTAAATAATCACAACATTGACTGGGTGGGCATTGAGTCACCTAGGCTGGTTTAAGTGACTAGTTAATTAGCCCATGTTAATTATATTTCTGTATAGTTTCCTTGGCATACGATAATGTGATCAGGCTCATCTGACCTGGTGTACTATAAATTCTGTGTGAGTTTTCAACAAACAGTTCCAGTTCTCATATTGCCGGCTAGTCTTGTATGCTATCCATGTCCAGACTGGAGGAAGTGGTATACTGACGGAAGCACCTAAGCAGGGCGCTGGATGGTTCTGTCACATATATAGATTAGGGGTGTTGAAAATAATCGTACAATCGATGCATCACGATGCAGCCTTGAACGATTCCGCATCGACGCACAGAACGGCTGCATCGATTGCACGGATGACGTCCCTGTGCTCCCTGCCTCTCCTGGGACAGCCCTGCCAGCATACTCTAACGTTAAAACAAATCTCCGCCAGTCCCTCTGTTTCATGGATCCTTCCTACACTGTGTAAGGGTTAATTGTAAACCGATGCCTCTACCTTATTGTCGCTGATCTTTCATGCCTGGTCACATAACCTCTGGCCATTCTCCTCCTCCGAACTAAAGCTACAACGGGAGGAGAATGGCTGGAGGGCACGTGACCGGACATGAAAGAACAGAAATTGTACCAGGGACTGGCAGTGATTTGTTTTAACGTTAGAGTATGCTGGCAGGGCTGTCCCAGGAGACTGGGGGTCTCCTGGGAGTGCAGGGGATGTAAAATGTAAAGTGGGGCTGTGTAATGTAAATGGGGGCTGTTTAATGTAAAGAGGGCTGTTTAATGTATAGGGGGGCTGTGTAATGTAAACGGCAGCTGTATAATGAAAGGGGCTGTGTAATGGGCAGGGGGCTGTGGAATGGGCAGGGGGGCTGTGTAATGTAAAGGGGGCTGTGCCATTTAGTAATTACTGTTCTAAATAAATACTGTTGTCTGTTGTGTTCAGACTTTGCCACATGCAGGGAGTGTCCCTTTTTTTTTAAGAGCAGATAAAATAGAAAAATTGAATTCTTCTGACTGCTTGAATTTCTTGATAAAAACCATGGGCAGTAATCGTGATGCATCACAGAATGGAATCGTTGACGGGATAATATATATATATATATATATATATATATATATATATATATATATATATATATATATATATATATATATATATATATATATATATATATATTTTTTTATTCTTTATATATACAGTATATATATGAAGCGCCCTATTCCCGTAGGAGCGGCTAATAGTTCGTTCTACCCGGAGCTAGTTCCATCTCCCCTACTCCTCAAGCATATAGAACACGCAGACAGTCAAATGAAAGTGATCTATATACAAGTTTATTGTAGATTCCATGTAAAAGGCAGCATCATGTTGAAAAGTCACTTTAAACAATGCAGCACTATACTGAATAGTCACTCTGAATAACTCTCAGCAGGGTTAGATGATATGTAACATAACATTATCCTCGGATTACATAATCCCCAAGTAGTAGAAGTAGACCTCCTATTGCATAACATTTCCTTGTGCGGTGCATGTTTCCTTCTTCCTCTTTACTACCACTTCCAGTGCAAATGAATAATAGTTCAGCACATTCAGATTTATAAAAGGTAAGCCCCTATTAATAGACTTCCATGTGATATCAATGCAAAGCGTGTTGCCTTCCTCCTCTTGACTACCACTTCCCGACTTCACAGCACCCAAGATTCTATCTTCTTGAATGATCACACAGATAACATTCAGAAGGTGACTTCTGGATTCCCCAAGGGTATCAGTGCTATAAGGCCCAGCTCAATTACCCTGGCACCCACACACCGATCCCTATAAAGTCTCTCCTAGGTACTGGTTCCCTTTGGGTTACACTCATTTGTGTTCCGGAGGTATGATCCATGTCACACACGGAAGATCCTCACCCAATTCTGGATGTCAGTATTGGCAGTATTTGGAAGAAGTACTTCAGTTCCTCTCCATCAGCATGGCAGTACAGTTCCTCTCCTCACATTGGGAAGAGAAACAGAGCTATGTCCGTGTCTTAATCCTGTCTCCTGGGTCTCTTCTCCTCCCATCCATATCCACACCGAGCACATGTCCCTCTTCCCCCAAGGGGGAAGAGCACACATGGAAGCCTCCTGGTCTCACATCCTACATCAGACTCCTCTCACTTCCCATGCAGAACAACCCCGGGAAGCATGTGACCAGGCCTTTTATACAAGTCCCGCCCCTGTCCCAACAAATTAACCATTGGTCCAGAGGCATCTTCCCAAAAGCTACCTGTCACTCACACTCATATTCCTTCTGTTCTCTAGGCCAGCCCCCAGAAAACAGAGGAAACTGTTCAAGCAGAGTGCAGGGGGTCACACCCTCCTCTACACTATTAGACCTCCCCAGCAATCAAACCCCACCAGAATACACTGCAGAGTGAGATTCTGGGAAATTTAGCCTACTTTAACACTAAACTTACTATTGTAGCACTCACCCAAACTGGTGGGCGCTACATATATATATATATATATATTTGCTGAGTGTTCCTACAGGATGCATGGAGGGAAGAGGCAAGTGTATAGCGGTGAATGGTGTTATGTACTGGGTGTATAGGAGTGCATAGGTCACTGTGTTTAGAGTGCATGCTGTAGGGTGCTGAGTATATTGGGGGTCATTACGTAGTGTAATATCACTACAGGGGGAATACACTGGGGAAGAATGTTGATTGTGGTAAATATATTTGGGGAATGTGCTGAGCGTACTGGATGTGTGGTGTACTGTGTACATTTGGGGTACATGGTTGGGTGTGCTGAGTATATTAGGTTGCTGTCTGGCTCTGGCCCTGCAAATCTGTATGACCTCAATCCTAAGCTGGCCTAATAGCCCCCCTTCATCATTGTTGGTTTGAGAACCCAACTACATGCTAAGGCAGGTAATATTGTATACAGGGGTGTTATATTTCTGAATGTGGGAGCACATGATTACTAATGTCATCTTTCTGTAATCCAGCACAATTTGTGTTTATTCAACAGAGTAGGCATGTCCAATTCGTTTCGTTCCGAATTCGTTTTTGTCAAATTTGTCAAAATTCGTTAATTCGGGAATATCCGAATTAACAAAAACCCGTTTAACAAATTTTTTCAGAATATTCGGAAATTCGATAAAATTGGACATTCGTAAATTCGGGCATTCGTACATTAGTAAATTAGTGAATTTGTAAATTTGAAAATTCGAAAATTCGGAAATCTGAAATAATAGTTAACTAATAATAACTTAACTATTAGTAATTACTAGTAACTTTTAAATGATAGGTATTGTAATTTCCTTTCAAATTTGGCTGTTAGTGAACGTAACACATACAAATTTATCCGAAGTTATGAATGATCCAAAAAAACGGAATGGAACGTACAGTAATGAATTAATAATAATAACAATAATAATAATAACAACGTTTTATTATTATTATTTATTTTTAATTTGTTCCGTTCCATTTGTTTAGATGCAGCATTCGTTTTGGATCATTCGTAACTTCGGATAAATTTGTATTTGTTACGTTCTCTGACAGTCAAATTTGAAAGGAAATTACAATACCTATAATTTAATAGTTAGTTACTATTTCAGATTTTTGAATTTTCGAGTTTTTGGATTTTCAAACTTCAAATTTACAAATTTCCGAATTTTCTAGTTTACAAATAAATATTTAAATAAAAAATTACGAATGTACAAATATACAAATGTACAAATGTAAAAATGTACGAATGTACAAATGTACGAATGAACGAATTTACGAATGAACGAATTTACGAATCGCGATCATAACGAATGACCCGAAAAATGAAAAAAATAATAAACTAATGAAACGAAAACGAAAATGAACACATTTTTTGGCTGTGCACATGTCTACAACAGAGTATTATTTCAGGTTGATATATTTGTAGTATATTGCTGATTGTGGGAGGTTTTATACTGCTGCTTAGGGTGGGTTGTTATGCTGCTAATATGAAGAGGCAACATTTTTTTTTACTAGTTATTGCACCACATTTTGCCTTGCCTTAAAGTGGTTGTAAACCGGTTACATCACTTTTACCTACAGGTAAGCCAATGACAAGGCTCTGTGGGTACCTTGAATATAGTTTAGGAGATATTCAGCATATGAGCTGCTTCCAACATCATTTGCGCATGCGCACCGAAGAAACGGAACACTGCTGCCGTTTCTTCGGGAGTCTTGCCGTGACCGGCGGCTTCCACGCACATGGTCGGCAGTAATGTTATCGCGGCTCCGGTCAATCACAGTAAGTGTTTCATAATGAGCTAGTATGCAATGCATACTAGCTCATTATGCCTTTGTCTTGCAGGTTTTTTTGTTTTTGTTTTGTTTTTTCTGAGGTTTACAACTTCTTTAAACCTAGTACACACGGGCCGAATGTCAGATGGCATCGGGCAGTTCAATAGAAAATGGCCGACATTTGGCCTGTGTGTACTGCAGCCGCTCCAACAGAAGCTGACCATTCGGCTGGCTTCTGTTGAAGGGGCATGACCGAAAAGGTCTGGCCACTGACTCCTGGTGAGCGTTCTCAGCCAATGACTGAGAGCGCTGACCGGAGTGTTCTGGCGGGGCCATCCCCCCTGTCAGAACACAATAGAATGTCAGGGAAGATTGCTTTACATCAGATTGTTAGTACAGCAGCTCCGACCTGAGCTGTCAGTTTTTTTTCATTCAGCCCGCTGGGTTGAATGAAAAAAAAAACGAGTAGCATGTACTAAGCTTTACTTTGACCATGCACACTTTAGACCTCACATTTCATATTTGTTTTAGCCCACTCACTCTGATGAGACACCCCTGCCAACTGCTAAACAATTTTAGCATACGGGCCCCACTTTAATTTTTACCCAGGACCTCATTTCTGGTAAGACACACTCTATTCCAGGAGCCAAAACATTAAAGAGGTTAAATGTCTGCATCTACTCACCCTCAGTCAAGCCAGCATGTATGCCCCAGTATGTTTGTAGACACAGAAGTTCTTTCTTCATTCCTCTCCGACAGCGGCACATGTACAGGGCGCTCTCCTGTAGAACCTCCAGAGCAGTTTTACACTCCAGACCGGAGAGCAGGACATCCCGGTCCCTGCCTGCTAGACACTGCCGCAGAGTCCTATATCTGGTGCTGCAGGATGCGTCAGCGATGCACTGCTCGTTGGCCTGGATGCAGTCTGTGTGTTGGGGCCAAGAGCCAGATGGAGACCCGGAGAGTGGAAGGATGCTGTGAGCGGTATAGAGACCTGTGAATATTTAAGATTACACTACATCAGACTGAAATCCACAAGACAAATAGAAATAGAAACTATTGCTGTTCACTACAATGATTTCATAATTAGATGTCTCTAGAGCTAGACATCACCATCCTGCTAATTGTCACCTATTAAGTGAAAAAAACAACCTAGTAAAAAAATCAATTACCTTTCTTGTAACTTTATGCAATTAAAGGTCTGTCTTTTTTATGTTGAATCTATTTTTATTAAGTTTCGAGTATTTTAAACCACATTGAATAACCATAGGAAAGATATAACATTTCCATCATATGAACAACTATACATTAGGATCGGAAGGACATTAAAAGAACATGTATCACATAAGCATAGTCCAGTTGATATAATCAAAGATTGTAGAGATAAACCAAGTAGAGGTAGACTAAGTAACCAGTAGATCACGTTAAACAATGGTGTAGAAAACTGAGGCTCAACACATATGGCCTGAAAGTGTGGTGTATCTACCGGTAAGATTACTTTAATCTTAAGAATGTAAGGGAGGAGGAGTAGAAAGGGCGGATAAGGTATATCCAGCTACTCATGAGAGGGAGCAGTAACAGCTATATGTGCTATAAAAGGGTCAAAATCAGATGAGAACCGGAAGTGTAACCAAATGGTCCACTTAATAGTGTGGGTCTCACTTTTATCAGCATCCCATGCTAACAGCCGTTCAATATGTTCAATCCTATCCACTTCACAGGGCCAATCCGCTAGAGAGGGAACCACAGGTTGACGCCAAGATCTAGCAATAACTGAACGTGCAGCAGTCAGCCAGTGGCAAATTAAGCTCTTCTTGATTTGTTTGTATGACCCCGGTACCATAGATAGGACCTTTAAGCGGGGTTCATTAATATATTTGTCCCCTACAAGTTTGTCATGCTGCTGGAGAATCTTGTCCCAAAAGGGGGTAACAAGTGGGCACGTACCCCAAATGTGTGTCATGTTACCCGGGGACTGCAAGCATCTCCAACATATATCCGAAACATTAGGATCAATCTTATGTAAAACAGGGTACCACCTAGAGAATATACGATAATTCTGTTCTTGGGCATGAGATGAGATAGATCATTTAAAAGAAAGCGCCATTGTTTTGCCCCATTCCATATCATCCGGAGAAAGGTTCATCTCCCTTTCCCATTTTGAAAGGAATGACGGTGGGTTTGAATAAGAGACCTGAATCAGTATCTGATATATCAGGGATAGTGAATGCTCTGGTCTGTCCGACTGGAATAACAATGACTCAAAGGCTGTATATGGTCTTGTCAAATCGTCAACGTTCGTTATTTTGTTTATAAGGTGCGTTAGTTGAGTGTGTTCAAGCCATGCCATAGAAGGATTGTGGCAAGAAGAGAGCAAGTCAGATAGGGGAATTGGTTTTCCAGCACGGAGCATATGTTTTAGTAGAGGAGCCTCTGTCTTTTGTCAAACAAGAAATTTAGGTTTAGCACAAGTCAGAGGGAAAGAGTTGATATCAAATAATGGAGTCAAGGGACTGGGTCTTGAGGACAATAAACCTTTGGTAAGGTAGTTGTCCCAAATTCGCAACGTAGAAGAAGTCACTAAGGGCATTAGGTCTGTGGGGGGTCTGTGTGTCGGGAGATATTCGGTCGTTCTCTAAAAATGTCCACAGTTTAGTGGAAGAGCCATGGTACCAATCAACTATTCTGAACAACGATGCAGCGTGAAAGTACAGCCATAGGTCAGGGAGAGCAACGCATCCTCTATTATTAGGCAAAGCTAAAATATGAGAGCCAATCCTGGACTTCCTATGACGCCATAAGAAGTCCCGAATAGCCTTGTTGAATGATTGGAAGAAACCACGAGGGAGGGGTAGGAATTGCCTGAAAGATGTATACAAATTTAGGCAGAATGTCCATTTTGACGGCGTTCATTCGGCCAAACCAAGAGATGTTCGGTTTATCATAAGATTCAAGGCACGTTCGCAATGTTCTTATAAGGGGTGTATAATTTAGATCTGTCAGGGAGGGCAAGGCGGTAGGAATTTGGATCCCCAGATATTTGACAGCTTTTTGTTGCCATTTGAATCCAAATACAGATTGAACCTGGGTTAATGTAGGTTTGGGTAGGGAGATGTTAAGGGCCTCTGTCTTATCATAATTTACTTTAAAGTTACTAGCCAATCCAAACTCTGTGAATGTTTCGATAATGGCTGGTATAGATGTGTGGGACTTGGTGACGTATAAAAAGAGGTCATCAGTATAAAGGGATCATTTATACTGACGCTGGCCAATAGAAATACCCTGAATATTGGAGTTGTGTCGTATGAAACGGGTCGAGTAGTTGTCCGGGCCTGGGCTTTTGTTAGGTTTGAGGGAGGATATTGCCAGCACAAGTTCGTCCTTGATAAATGGTTTCTCTAGATCCTGCATTAGGTCTGTTGGGGGTCTGTGTGTCGGGTGTGTCCATGGAAGGGATGTGAGGTCGGGAGATATTCGGTCGTTCTCTAAAAATGTCCACAGTTTAGTGGAAGAGCCATGGTACCAATCGACTATTCTGAACAACGATGCAGCGTGAAAGTACAGCCATAGGTCAGGGAGAGCAATGCCTCCTCTATTATTAGGCAAAGCTAAAATATGAGAGCCAATCCTGGACTTCCTATGACGCCATATGAAGTCCCGAATAGCCTTGTTGAATGATTGGAAGAAACCACGAGGGAGGGGTAGGAATTGCCTGAAAGATGTATACAAATTTAGGCAGAATGTCCATTTTGACGGCGTTCATTCGGCCAAACCAAGAGATGTTCGGTTTATCATAAGATTCAAGGCACGTTCGCAATGTTCTTATAAGGGGCGTATAATTTAGATCTGTCAGGGAGGGCAAGGCGGTAGGAATTTGGATCCCCAGATATTTGACAGCTTTTTGTTGCCATTTGAATCCAAATACAGATTGAACCTGGGTTAATGTAGGTTTGGGTAGGGAGATGTTAAGGGCCCTGTCTTATCATAATTTACTTTAAAGTTACTAGCCAATCCAAACTCTGTGAATGTTTCGATAATGGCTGGTATAGATGTGTGGGGCTTGGTGACGTATAAAAAGAGGTCATCAGTATAAAGGGATCATTTATACTGATGCTGGCCAATAAAAATACCCTGAATATTGGAGTTGTGTCGTATGAAACGGGTCGAGTAGTTGTCCGGGCCTGGGCTTTTGTTAGGTTTGAGGGAGGATATTGCCAGCACAAGTTCGTCCTTGATAAATGGTTTCTTTAGATCCTGCATTAAGTCTGTGGGGATAGTTGGAAGTGCTGTGTTAGCAATATATTTGTCAATTTTAGATTGAAAGTCCACAGGCGACATGTTTGGAGGCCGTGGTGGCAGGTTGTATAGTGTGGCGTAGAATAAACGAAACAATTCGTTAATGTCTTTCGGATGATGGGTGATTTCGCTGTCAGGTCGTTTGAGTTTAGGGATAGAAGCAATGCTATTTTTTGAGTGGAGGACTCTGGCCAGCATTCTACCTGGTTTGTTAGCTTTGACATAAAACAGTTTACGTGATTTGTCCCTAATGGACAGGGACTTCTGTTCAAACAAGTTCAGCAGTTTAAGTCTTGCGTCGGATAGGGCAAGTTGGGTGGTTGGGGATTGGATACGTTTATGGGATCGCTCCAAGTCAGTAATCCGACAAGATAGTTCCTGAATCTGGGCAAGACAGATTTGTTTAAGTCTAGAGCCATGTTTAATAAATACCCAGCGTAATACGCATTTCAATGCCTCCCACTGTATCGGGGGAGAGGTATCGTCATTACTATGGTCCGAGATGAAGTTGGATATGGTGGTCTGGATATCTGCGGAGCATATGTCGTCTTGTCATAGTGAGTCATTAAGTCTCCAAGTCCAGTCGTGACCAGGTAGGTCGGGAAGGGAGAGGGACAGAAACACAGGCGCGTGATCGGACCATAATATTTTCCCGATCCTACACTGGGGATGGTATGTCAGTGCATAGTGGCTGATAAGAAAATAGTCAATGCGAGAGGAGGAGTTATGAGCTGCAGAAAAGAAGGAATAATCCCTATCTGTGGGGTGGAGGATGCGCCATACATCCATCAGGTTGTGCTGAGTCAAGAATCTCTTTAGTTTATTGATTTTGTTGTAAGAAATAGAACTTTTACCTGAGGAGGTATCCATTGTAGGGTTTAAAACGCTATTAAAATCTCCATCAATAAGGATCACCCCTTCTGCAAATTCCAATAGTTTGTGAAGATATTGAATCGTATTAGCTATTTGGTCTTGATTAACAACATATATATTAGCCAGGGTGTATGTTTTGCCACTGAGAGATATTTTAAAAAACAAATACTGCCCATCGGGGTCCGAATAGGAATCTAGAAGAGTATAATTCACTGATTTGTGGAGGGCAATGGCCAATCCTCTAGATAGCTCTGTCTTTTTTAAAGAATATGTAAACCCTTACCTTGTAAAACAACCCATTCAGGTTAAAATAGAAATTAACAGTAAAACATTTGTGTATACATGTTTTTTTTCCTTTTTATAAGTGATCGCATACCCTCGGGTCTCAGCTGCATAAGGAGCTCAGAGAGCTGAGGGAGGAGAAACAGCAGTACAGCAAACTTCTCAGTTAATGCTTGTGTAGGGGGGGGGCATGTCAGCACAGGTCTGATCATTGAAGGAGAGCAGGCTGAGTTCCCAGCATAGCTAGAACACTGACCATGTTTTGCTTTCATGCCTAGTGTGGTCAGTTTTTAATAGAAAAGCAGAGGGCTGTCAGGAACACCAGGGATTTCGCACAAAGGAAGCAATACATAGAGAACAGGAGACTTTTTTTTGGCGTCAGGGCTACTGATATGGCAATACAGCCAGCCCTCCTGTGCTGGGCCCAGGCCTCATTAGTTCAAAAGGGGGGCCCAGGCACCTGCCGAGCTGGAGTGCCAGCAGTACTGACTTATTGCTGATACTTGTAAGTCTTGTACAGTGCTGCCGGCTTCTACTTTTCCTTACTTCCTCTTCCCCCACTGCAGGGGGATCAGTTCTAGTATCTGCACCCCCTTCCCCCTGCTGTCTGGACCCCTGTATGTTCCCTTTCCCCCACAGTGCTGCTGTGTTCCCTCCTCTCTTTCCGGCAGCTGCTGAAAGCACACGGGTGGCTTACCACCCTGAATGACCACAGTGAGCAATCGATAACGGTCACTCACTGTGGGGGGTGCGGATATTTCCTCTGTGCCGTTATTCACTTGAATAGGTCTTGTTCAACGGGGGGCAAAATTTCTGCCATGGCTGCAAAGCATAGCATTGTGGGCATTGCATTTTAGAAATAATATCATTTGATATTTTTGGAGGAGGGGGGCCCTGTCAGGTAGGCTGTACAGGGCCCTGTGATTTTTATCAGCAGCCCTGAGTGGCATTAAACAACACTCGCAATGCTGATGGTTTCATTGTTCTGCATTACCTACATTTAAAAAAGGATGCTGTGCCTTAAAGCAGAACTCCAGAATTTATTGAATTTATGAGTGATGAGCAGTCACATGTGAACAACAGCGGTACCTGTCGGGTCATCCGTGAGTACACATGAACAGCCATGCAAACGTAGCCAAAAGGATTAAGAGATGGGCCATTTCAGCCTTGGATCCAGCTGTATCCGGTCTTAATAGAGCACAGACCATCTCTGTGAAGGATGCAACTGTTCTGAAGGATCCCGTCGGCAAATGTTTGAAGACTCTTTCAGAAACAATGTTTTCACTGGCAGCTTATATTGCAACTTACCTTGGCCATAATGTATGTCAAACCTTAGTCTGATCCCCTGTTTGTGGAGCCTTTAGAGCAGTGATGGCGAACCTTGGCACCCCAGATGTTTTGGAACTACATTTCCCATGATGCTCATGCACTCTGCAGTGTAGTTGAGCATCATGGGAAATGTACTTCCAAAACATCTGGGGTGCCAAGGTTCGCCATCACCGATTTAGAGCATGTGTCAACAGCCCTAAACTACTGTGTGGACAAGTTGATTGATATTAGATGTCTTAATTCCTGTATGAGACTCTTGTGAGTGGACATGCTAAGGACTCCTTGGCCCTTCAAGGGACAATGGGGTTTATTTACTAAAGTTGGAGAGTGCAAAATCAAGCCTACAGCTTCCAGGTTTAATTGAACAAACTGAAGTTAGAAGCCGATTGGCTACTAGGGTTGTTACCTCATCCCTTTAAACCTGAATATGTATTAATTACACAGGTTCTGTGGCTGATTAAGGTGGTAATTTAACTCACTTAGTTCCATATCTGAAATAAATTAGCCTCAGAATATGTGTTTGGGTGTAAAGGGATGAGGTGGCAACCCTATTGGCATACGTTCCAACAGTCTCGGATTGGACGGGACTTTCCCACCTTTATACCTCTGTCCCACGGTAAAGGGAGGAGGCTTTGTCCCACATCACTGCATCAGTTGATGATCATATAGTATCTTCCAGCACAGTTCATTCAGCACAGCTTGTGATTTGCGAGCAAACCCGTTGGATGTGCTTTGTGTAGCTGCAGAGAGAGCGTGCAGCTGGCAAATTCAACCTGTGATGTCGGGGATGGGCGGGACTGCTACCCAGACCCTCCCCTTTGTCAAGCAACCAGCGTATAGTGAAACAGTCTGCATTCTGGCTGGGAAAAGATGGCAATATCAATTGTCCATTCACATACTGTACCCAGGATTTTCAGCTATGTGGAAGCCCTGCACTCACAGCACAGCTTTTGTAGTTAAAAGTGAAAGTAACATCTCCCCCATGGCTCCAATTGCAGCCTCCCTGCTCTGCACTTAGAGCCGGGACAAGTGCTGGTTTGGCCAAGTGCAGCATGTTCAAGATGAGGAGGGGGAGAGCTGCACTGTTATTCTTATCTCCTTCCTGGTGGGGGAGGGGAGTTTGGGAGCCGAAACTGAGACGAATCTGTGACAGAACCAGCTACAGAAAGGTACTTTTACATTGGTAACCATGTGGAAAATAGTAGAGCTTTGGGATAGGGGAGGTCAGAGGAGAGGGTTGTGAGTGTTTGTGTATGTGTCTTTGTATGTATGTGTCTTTCTTTGTGTGTGTCCTTGTTTGTGTGTGTGTTTGTATGTATGTGTTTTTGTATGTGTGTGTGTGTGTGTTTTATGTTTGTGTGTTTGTGTGTGTATGTATGTGTATGTGTTTGTATGTTTGTGTGTGTGTCTGTGTGTGTTTGTATGTATGTGTCTTTGTATATGTGTGTGTTTGTATGTATGTGTCTTGGTATGTGTGTGTGTTTGTATGTGTTTTTGTATGTGTGTGTTTGTTTGTGTATATGTCCTTGTATGTATGTGTGTGTTTGTCTGTATGTGTGTGTGTTTTTGTCTGTATGTGTGTGTGTTTTTGTATGTGTCCGTGTGTATGTGTGTTTGTATGTATGTGTCTTTGTATGTTTGTGTGTGTGTATTTTTGTGTGTGCTTATATGTGTGTGTTTGTATGTATGTGTCCTTGTGTGTTTGTATGTATGTGTGTGTGTCTTTGTATGTGTCCTTGTATGTGTGTGTCTTTGTATGTGTCCTTATGTGTGTGTGTGTTTTGTATGTATGTGTCCTTGTATTTGTATGTGTGTCTTTGCATGTGTCCTTGTATGTGTGTATGTGTTTGTATGTATGTGTCCTTGTATATGTGTGTGTGTTTGTATGCATGTGTCTTTGTGTGTTTGTATGTATGTGTGTGTTTTTATGTTTGTGTATGTGTCTTAGTTTGTTTGTGTTTCTTTGTATGTAGGTATGTGTGTGCGTTTGTATGTGTGTTTGTTTGAATGTGTGTGTGTTTTATTTGTATGTGTGTGTGTGTAGAGGTTATAGCTGAGGAGAGGCGCAATAGTGATATGTAAGTAGATGAATGGACTCTGTAGCCAGTGCTCTCTTGAACCCCGCACCCCTGCATAACTTACTCCAGAACCAACTTTCCTGTACATAACGCACTCCAGAACCCTGCATTGTGTACATAACGCACTCCAAATCCCTGAACTCTGTGCATAGTGCACTCCAGAAGCCACCTTCCTGTACATAACACACTCCAGAACCCTGCACTGTGTACCTAGCACTATCCTGAACCCTGCACCCTGTGCATAACGCACTTCAGAACCCCACACTTTGTATCTAACACTCTCATAAACCCCTCTACTCTGTATCTAGCGCTTTCCTGAACCCTGCACCCTGTGCATAACCCACTCCAGAACCCCGCACCCTATGCATATCAGACTCTTGAATTCTGCACTCCGTACATGGGGCACACCTGAACCCTGCACTCCGTGCGTAATGCACTCCTGAACTCTGCACTCTGTACATAGAGCACGCCTGAACCCTGTACTCTGTGCGCAATGCACTCCTGAATTCTTCCACACTTTGTGTAACGCACACTTTCATAGGTTAGGCAAAACCGTTTGTAATGGAAGTTTTTATTCTTTTTTTTTTTTTCAAATAATTGTGCTGCGGTTTGTATGTGTCCATGAGACTCTTACTTGTGGCGCAGCAATCAGAGCATATTTTATAGGTACAAGGAAACCTGGGTTTTGTTTAACCATGACCATTAAGCTGATCCCACTGTTAAGAGTTTGGCCACACCAACTTTTGCCATGGCATGCGTAGCGCCCCGCCGGTTGCTTCTTTCCTTAAGTGTCCCTCATTCTGAAGTTCAAAAGTTCGGAGGCATGCCTATTGGCTACCATGCACAGCTGCACCAGATTCTGAGTACACCAGTTTCAGTAAATCTCCCCCAATGTCTCTTTGGAGCTGCTTTAGACACCCTGATCAAGGATGTCACCTCTGGTAGAAGTACTTACCTGCCACGGCAGAGGAAGCCTACACCCTTGAGAGGGAACACTCCCCCACCACCCTTCCCCCTCCGAGGTAGGGTTGCCACTTTTTCTTCAAGCCAAACCCAAACACTTTAGCGGCGCACAGTACATTTTTTTTGTTTCAGTATAATAGGATTGTAACAGACCTGGGACACCTTTGGGCACTCCAAGGAGAATAGTAATTTGGCGCACATAGTGTCCCTCACCCTCCTGTCAAGCCCTGTTCTGAGCCACATTTCTGACAATGTGTCTGGGTTTCAGGTGGAGTGAAACCTGGATACATGATTCAAAACCCGGACAGGTGGCAACCCTACTTTGAGGTCAAGGAGAGTTTCTTTTGTTACTCCTAGGCCTCAATTTAAAAAGCTAGACCTAAGTCAAGGCCCCAGTTAAACCCATTTCTGTGTTTTTTTAAGGGTGCATAATTGCATAACCTATTTTTTTCAGTATGTAGGCAGGTGCCTATGGTATACTGATATTTTATTGTGTTTGACAGTGTATTGTGATTATGGTACTGTGTTACTGTAAGTATTTTGCCATGGGGTCATGTATGACTTCTTCCTCTGCAAATGTGTTATATCCTGTGCCTTGGGGTATATATCTGCAGAGGAACGTCTCCAAAGAGAGTTCCCTTTTTCTCTGCAACCCCTTCAAAGGGCCCATTCTCCAGGGAATCCATGTTTTATGAACTTTTGCTGTTATGGACATTATCAATCTCTGGTATGGGCCACACTAGGTCCTCTATACACCTTCGTTGATGAAACCACCAGGGAGTTAAAGCCATCAAACCTTCTGGGTTAATGTTGTATTAAACCCATAACCAAAAATGTAATATATTGTAGCTTACCAATCACTAGATGCGGTGGCTACATTAGTTTCCTTTTTTTTTTGGCTTTTTTCCCCTCTAAATTCACCTGGTGATCTGGCCACTAACACACCTTCTGTAGTAGAATACCCCATTCTGGAGGAAGGAGCACAGGGGCACCTTTGGACAACAGTATTGTCAGTCTGGAGGGAGGGGAGTGTTAGATGTACTAGCAGATTTAGATTCACTAACAAATTAAAGCCAAAGTCCAGGTAATACTTTAAAAGCAGTTACAGCAAGCAGTTTGTTTTTTTCATTTTGAGATAAAGTTTTTACATAAATATATAAAATCTAATCATTATTATATCTGCAAGAGAGCTTGTTCTTTTGAAAAACAACAGACTTCCTGGCTGGATCACCAGATGAAAATAGAAGAAAGAAAAACAGAAAATGAATGCAGCCATCACATCTAAGAAATGGTAAGCTACAATATAATAAATGTTTGCCCTTGGGTTTAATACTGTTTTAGGTAGCCTTGTGCTGTTGCAGAACATTTGTAACCAAGTTAACCCTTGTGGTTGGGTACACATGGTGTAACACACATTTTAACTTTCAAGACTGGAACACAGTTACAAGTAATAGCAGCCAGGAGAAAGCAGGTGGCTGTGGCGATGGTGGTCCTGGTAGGTGAGAGGACAGGTGTTCTTCATGTCTCTCGCCTTGTGGCTTGATCTCCATATTGGACCCGGATGCGGTCCAGGGTTGGCAAATAGACCTGGCTTGAGAAGTCGCAAGAGCAAAGCCTTGCATTAACAGAAGTGCGGTAGCTTCCTGTGGTGTAAAGTGACATGAATTCAATAAATGGAGTAATACTAATGTGCAAGTATCAAGTGTCAAAAGAGGGCATGAGTGACTAGTAAGGAGTGGGTGATATTTTGCATCCCCATCCTGAAATGCTGGAGGATATTGTGGATAGTGTGGAAAATGACTTTAGTAACCTGCCCATTTTTACTCACACACCCCACAAGCACATAAGCTATTTCTTTGCCCCCAACATTTCCAGTTTGTGTCCTACCATTCGCCTGTCTTCCACACCTCTAGAGTTTACCAAGGTTTTGATATGTATGCATGCCTTTCTAAGCTCATTTAGGATACCTTTACAACCTCTTATAGAGGGAAATGTTTGCACAAATTTTGGCAGACAATGAGGCTTCCCCTGTGCACCCACCAGTGAATCCACAGGACTTGAATTTGGTTCTTTCAGCACATAAAAACATTTTGAACCAATCAGAAATATCTCCTTACTATAAGGGTAGTTTTGGAATCTCAACTCAACCAGGACATTGTTCTTCTGTCCCTCTGTCTAGCTTCAATATATCAGATGGAGAACTTCCTTCATTGGCTGGATGTACTTCTTGCTATGTGTCTACCTCACAGCCACTGCTTCTATTTTGCCATCCCTGATGGTCCCCATAAAGGGCAACCAGCTTCTTGTTCCATCATCTCTCATGGCTCAGGCAAATCATTATCCAATACTCTTTTTTCCAAATAGCGTTTTTATTTTCAAACACATGTGCAATACATTGCAGTGAAAACAGTATGTGCAATAGCATTACATAACCTTAAGTTAACATATAATTTGCTGATGCTAAACTTCTATACTCATAGACAAAAGTATTACTAGGTGCCTTCAGTAGTCCAATGTTTGTCGTCTAGTGTTTCATTTGTTTAACACGTTATTGGAGTATATGCTTCACCACTGCAAAGCTGTGGTTATATGTGCCAAAACTGTAGAAGTCATAAGACTATGCAGTAGGAGAAATTAAAGGTGGGTAGTGGGGGAGAGGGGGAGGTGAAGAAGAAGGAGGAGGAGAAGGAGAGGAGAGAAGGAATGAGATTTAGAAAAGAAAAAAAAGAAAAAAAAGGGGGGGAGGATATAGAAGTCGTTGAGATGGTGGTGTTACCTGGTCAAGGTGGGTCCTCCCGGAGGTGCCATGGCTCCCAGACCCTGTTATGTGCCTCCAGTCTGTCTTGTATTCTGGCTGTCATTTTTTCCATCACTTCCATGTCCTTAATTCTGGCATAAAGATCCTCAGCAGTTGGTGGGGTGGAGCGTTTCCAGTGTAAAGCTATGAGGCATCTTGCTGCCGTTAGGACATGACGCACTAATTTCTTGTATGGGGTGGAGAGTTTGAGTGGTGATAGACCTAATAGAAAGAACTTCGGGGATGCCTGGACCTGTGTGTCCAAAAGGCGATCTAGTAATCTCTGAACTGTGGACCAGTAAGGAGCCAGCAGCGGGCAGCTCCAATATATATGTAGGAAGGTGCCCTTTGCTCCTTGGCAGCGCCAGCATCTATCGGAGGTATTCGGGAAGATAGTATGGAGCACCTCTGGGGTCATGTACCACAGTAGGAGAATTTTATAGGAGTTTTCCTTATACAATGAGCATATTGAGCTCTTTGCTGCTTGGGACCAAATGGTCTGCCACTGTGTCAAAGGAATGTCCTCACCTAGGATCCTTTCCCATTTAGTCATATAGGAATGTTTGCCCTGCCCATCCTGGGAGAATGTATTTAGGATCTTATATATGCCTGATATGAGCCCTCTCTGGGCGTTGCCTGCCAGAATCATAGTTTCGAATGGGGAGGGAGGTGAGAATTGTAGGTTGGGTGTTATAGTAAGTGCATAATGTCTAATTTGTAATTACCCATAAAACGCCTGTCTAGGGAGTTCATGTTTTTTTTGTAGATCAGTAAATGGCAAAAGTTTCCGTGTCCTAGGATATCCAATACTCTTAAGGATTAGGCTCAACCCTTTCCAGTCAAGGCACACTCTACTAGATCTGAGAGTGCTTCTTGGGCTTTTTAGCATCAGGCAGACTGTTTCCCAGATTTGCAAAACTGGTACCTGATCTTCGGTTCACACCTCCTCCAAGTTTTAGAAGGCCTTATCCAATGCTAGTTTCAGGCATACGGTCCTTCAGGCAGCTATTTAAGCTGTAGAAAGCCACATGTTCCGTTGTTGTTCTGTGGGCTTGTTAGTGTTTTGTTGATGTTGCCCACCCTTCATTTGGACTGCTTTTGGAAGTCAAAATTGTCTCTAAATCTTGTCCCTCGATGAAAGCGAAAGAAAGTTGTATTTTTGTACATACGAAAATCTGGAGAAATAGGAAAATCTATTTCTTTGAGTTCTTGTGTGTTATTGTTTTTGTTTTTTTAAACTGAGTAATGCTGGGAGTGGGAGGCGTTATACAGAGCTGTCAACTTTTTTTTTTGTTTGCCAGTGTTCAAATCCTCCTGTAGGTGGCATTATACTCCAATTGTCTCTGAATCCTGTGTCCTACTATGAACTCCAAGAAGTGATTTTTATGGTAAGTAGAAAAACGTAAACATATTGCAGCTTACCAGTCGATATAATGGTCCCTAGATGCCATTGGCTACCAGCGCTGATCTGATGCTGGTTTTCCAGGATGCTCATTCGACAGAAACCAGTTGTGACACCGGCTTCTGCCGGACAGGCAGCTGTACACATGTACCGAATGTTGGCCGGTTCAGCAGTAAAAATATGATGTTTGCATCATGTTTACCCAGCTTTAGGGTTATATATGCTTTAAATAAAACCTGCTAAGGGACATAGAAAGGCATTGCTGATTTATCCTTCTTAATATGCTTTTTAAAATTACTTTCTGAGTCATTGACTGCAAGCGAGTATGAAAGCCAGAAGTTCTTTTTTCTCCAGTTGCACTTGTAAATTTCTCTGAAATTTTTAAAGACAGAGACAGCCCAACAAATACAATTTTTCACTAGGGGGTCAACAACAACAGCCTACATGTTTCTGTCAGTAAAGAAAAGTAAACTCTATTTTTAGTGAGTCTGTTTGCTTATTGTGATGTCTAGTCCCTCCGTAAGGTAATTTTATTACCTATTGATCCTGCCAGCAGATCCATTTTTTTCCAGTTCCTGTAACAAGGTGACAACATTATTTGTTGTATCAGTAAAATCACACAACAGTGCTGTCACTGTGCAGAAAGGATAGTCCTGGACAGATACGTGGTTTTAAATAGACTTTAAGTCAGAGAGAAACAAATTGAAACCCAGCTCCAGCTAACATTTTAAGCAATTGCATCAACACTTTTTTAAACTTTTACCAAAATAAATTAAAAATAGGCATACGAAAAAAAGTTAATTTTTGTAAACATTCATACAAGCATTGTCAAACATTGACATGACATTGACATTAACAACCCATTTTTACCGGACAGCTTGGCTTGTTTAAGGAAGAGGAAAAAATATTGGCTGTACTGACAATATCATCAGGTAATAAAACTATTGACAGATTATATGATATAAGTATTTTTAAATAATTTAGATGTGCCCTTCACATTTTTACATGCCTTCTCTTCCAAATTGTTATTATATTTATTACATACAGAGATTTGTAAATCAGCCACTAGAGGGAACAATCACTCATTCTGAAGTAACTTTGACACCCATCTTAAAGCTCAACTCCAGGCAGCAAAAAAAAAATAGCCCCCCTGCAAGGATTAATTGCTTGTTAAGGTTAAAATAAAGCAAACCAAACGATATTGCGGTACCCTCATGTATAATTTACCAGACAGGACATTTATCAACAATTTTTCTTTTTAACAATATTCATTGTCTGTGTCGTTGTCAATCTTTATTTGTCCCTTTTATGTCTTAGCTTCTATTTATCAATGCTCTCCAGCTTTCCTCTTTCAAGTTCAAAAGCATAATGGAAGTAAATAAAACATATTTTATGGAAAGGATAAATACTGCAAAAAAGCATTTAAAATCATTGATTTTCCTTTGCTTTTACCTGATTTTTGTTTAAGTGTCCAGAGATCCGTAGTATGTAGAGCAGCATCCAGAGATCCGTAGTATGTAGGGCAGTGTCCAGAGATCCGTAGTATGTAGGGCAGTGTCCAGAGGTACGTAGTATGTAAGGCAGTGTCCAGAGATACGTAGTATGTAGGGCAGTGTCCAGAGATCCGTAGTATGTAGGGCAGTGTCCAGAGATCCGTAGTATGTAGAGCAGCATCCAGAGATCCGTAGTATGTAAGGCAGTGTCCAGAGATCCGTAGTATGTAGAGCAGCATCCAGAGATCCGTAGTATGTAGGGCAGTGTCCAGAGATCCATAGTATGTAGGGCAGTGTCCAGAGATCCGTAGTATGTAGAGCAGCATCCAGAGATCCGTAGTATGTAGGGCAGTGTCCAGAGATCTGTAGTATGTAGAGCAGCATCCAGAGATCCGTAGTATGTAGGGCAGTGTCCAGAGATCCGTAGTATGTAGGGCAGTGTCCAGAGATCCGTAGTATGTAGGGCAGTGTCCAGAGATCCGTAGTATGTAGGGCAGTGTCCAGAGATCCGTAGTATGTAGGGCAGTGTCCAGAGGTACGTAGTATGTAAGGCAGTGTCCAGAGATCCGTACTATGTAGGGCAGTGTCCAGAGGTCTGTATTATATAGGGCAGTGTCCAGAGATCTGTAGTATGTAAGGCAGTGTCCAGAGGTCTGTATTATATAGGGTGGCTTTCCAGAGGTCTGTAGTATGTAGGGCAGTGTCCAGAGATCCATAGTATGTAGGGCAGTGTCCAGAGATCCGTAGTATGTAGAGCAGCATCCAGAGATCCGTAGTATGTAAGGTAGTGTCCAGAGATCTGTAGTATGTAAGGCAGTGTCCAGAGGTCTGTATTATATAGGGTGGCTTTCCAGAGGTCTGTAGTATGTAGGGCAGTGTCCAGAGATCCATAGTATGTAGGGCAGTGTCCAGAGATCCGTAGTATGTAGAGCAGCATCCAGAGATCCGTAGTATGTAGGGCAGTGTTCAGAGATCCATAGTATGTAGAGCAGCATCCAGAGATCCGTAGTATGTAGGGCAGTGTCCAGAGATCCGTAGTATGTAGGGCAGTGTCCAGAGATCCGTAGTATGTAGGGCAGTGTCCAGAGATCCGTAGTATGTAGGGCAGTGTCCAGAGATCCGTAGTATGTAGGGCAGTGTCCAGAGATCCGTAGTATGTAGGGCAGTGTCCAGAGGTACGTAGTATGTAAGGCAGTGTCCAGAGATCTGTACTATGTAGGGCAGTGTCCAGAGGTCTGTATTATGTAGGGCAGTGTCCAGAGATCTGTAGTATGTAGGGCAGTGTTCAGAGGTCTGTATTATATAGGGTGGCTTCCAGAGGTCTGTAGTATGTAGGGCAGTGTCCAGAGGTATGTAGTATGTAAGGCAGTGTCCAGAGATCTGTAGTATGTAAGGCAGTGTCCAGAGGTCTGTATTATGTAGTGAAATAAAAATAAAAAACTGCGCTTGGAAGAAATTAAATTAAATACAATGGTGAGAATGAAACTAAAATAAAAATAATAATAATGATAATAATAATAAAGAGCTGCGGTTATAAGTGAGACACACCAGTACAAATATAAAAACAAAAAAAACGCGCTAGAAAATGTTGAAAACAATGATGAGAGTGTAAAGTCCAATACAAAAAAAGTCCAAATAATCATGAGTGACGTGAAAATTCCTCAGTGTTGTACTGTTGAAAGATGATAGTTCAAATATAACATATCAATGTGGTGAAATGCTTACCAGAACGTAAGTCAAAATCAAACGAGTGGCTTAAAACCCAGCCCGGGCCTTTAGAGAGCGATTCCAATGGGACAGGATAGGTCACACTCGTGGTGTATATTCAGGTCCGCATGGGGTTACCCAAAAAATATATGGCAAAAAACATAGCGTAATACTGATACAATAACAAAACTCAAAAAGAAAAAAAAAAAGGGGTGCAACACTCAACAAACCCAAATCATATATAATCATAAAAACATCCAGTGTCCACAACACACACAGGAGTGTTAAGTGAGTGACATGCAAACATGCAATAAAGTATGTGCACTTTAAATATATATGTGAACCTCCAAAAGAATCTGCTTACCAGATAACAAGGACAAGTGAGCTTACAACTATCACCCAAATGGAGGGGCATGGAGAAAAAACCCACCAGGTGTAACAAGCCACGTATGAACTGCTTACCAGATGGCAAACTAATGTGCGCAAAACTCCTCACAGTTAGGGATTTGACACCATAGGACGTGACAAAGGATCTATCTTTATGGCGAACCTTTTAAAATTCCTGCTTACCAGATGGCCGATTAGTAAAGCACAAGCCGAAATCCTTCTGCTGCCACTTCCAGCAATGTCTCCTCTCTACTTCTTTTTGAGTTTTGTTATTGTATCAGTATTACGCTATGTTTTTTGCCATATATTTTTTGGGTAACCCCATGCGGACCTGAATATACACCACGAGTGTGACCTATCCTGTCCCATTGGAATCGCTCTCTAAAGGCCCGGGCTGGGTTTTAAGCCACTCGTTTGATTTTGGCTTACGTTCTGTATTATGTAGGGCAGTGTCCAGAGATCCGTAGTATGTAAGGCAGTGTCCAGAGGTCTGTATTATATAGGGTGGCTTCCAGAGGTCCGTAGTATGTAAGGCAGTGTCCAGAGATCCGTAGTATGTAAGGCAGTGTCCAGAGGTCTGTATTATGTAGGGCAGTGTCCAGAGATACATAGTATGTAAGGCAGTGTCCAGAGGTCTGTATTATATAGGGTAGCTTCCAGAGGTCCGTAGTATGTAGGGCAGCTTCCAGAGGTTCACAGTATGTACACAGCGTCCAGAGGTCCATAATATGTAGGGCAGTATCCAGAGGTCTATAGTATGTAGGGCAGAGTCCAGAGGTCCATAGTATGTAAGACAGAGTCCAGAGGTCTGTATTATGTAGTGTGGCTTCCAGAGGTCCATAGTATGTAGAGCAGCTTCCAGAGGTCCGTAGTTTGTAGGGAACCTTCCAGAGGTTTGTAGTATCCAAGGCAGTGTCCAGAGGTGCACAGTATGTTGGTGTCAGCAGTGCAGAGGACTGGGCGTCAGCAGGGCAGAGGACTGGGTGTCAGCATGATTGGCCTTGATTTCCAGGGGACAGCCCGAGACAAGGTCCTGTCGGGACAGCTGTTTAAAATGTGTGACTGCTCCAGCAAAATCAGGACAGTTGGCAACTATTGAGTGCCCCCATAGAAAGCCACTTTCTATGGGGGCACTCATGCAGGCTCGCTCCTGAGCCTTGCTGTCTGCATCTCTAGACACAGACAATGGGACTCGGCCCTGCCCCCGCTGTCTTTTCGCAGCACTGGGATCGAATGAGGGCTAAGGTAAGTAAAAGGGGGGGATGAGGGGGATACTGATGCCTAAAAATTGTTTACCTTAATGCAAGGAATGCCTTAGGGAAAAACATGTTTAGGCTTTAGAACCACTTTAAGTTTAAAGTGAATGCTAGTATATAATCTGAACCTGTACTTACTTTAAGTTGACAACCATGTATTAAAAAGCTAAAATATGATCAGCTGATTGAAGCCATCATAGCTTTGCCTTATTACTAAGCACAGAGTACATTCAATTTACAAAATTAACATTTAAACTCCTTTATGCTTCTTGATGATGGGTTGCTGATAGGTTTGTAGCACCCTGGTAATAGGCAGGGTTGCTAACAAATTTAGTTATGCTAGGTGGTCCTTAACCTGGCTAAATGGTAGTTGTATCCATTAGAATTAGAATGACAAGACCACAGTGAGTTCAGGTTGTGAATAGGTTGTGAATAGACATAATTTCGCACCAGGCTGAGGCCTGGGGGCTGTATGTAAAGCAGCAGCTGAAGGTTAGGCCTAAGCCTGAGGCCTAGCCCCGTGTGTAGAGGCTCAGCCAGAGGGGAGCCTGATCGTTGCAGAGGTTCAGCCGGACGGTGAACCCGAGTGTTGCCAGAGGTGAAGGAGAAGCAGTTGCCACATGGGATGACCACTCCTGTTACCAGAGGCAAGAGAGAACCAAAAGGCAGAGATAAAGGGGACACCATCGCCAGTAAGGTACAACAACTGTTGTTATCAGAGGCCAGGTTTGTGAAATCTGAAGAAGTACCAGAGCAGACTTTTTCACTAGGACCGTGAACAAGTTCAGAAAGCTTCAGCGTTCAAGTCAGGGACCCAGCAGGTGAGCAAGGGTGACACTTGAAGAGGATTTAGCGTGTTAGCTGAAAGCCAAGCCAGGGACCCAGCGGGTTAGCGTGGGTGACGCTTGGAGTGTACAGCGGGTTAGCTGTGGAAGAGCTCAGCAGATCCAGTGGGCGGCTGGGATCTGAAGGTCTGGTGAGAAGACCGGAAGCTACAGTGGGAGGCTGTGAGATGGAGACCAGGTCCTACACAACGGGGATACCAAGTTTGGTATGTGTACAGATCTGTGTTGAAGTCAACCTACAACTTCAGTTGCCATAGGAGACAGCAGTTCTACAAATACAGTGCTGCAACCAGCTTAAAGGCCATCAACCTGTATAGCTGTCTGCCTATTTTGTCTCGGAGTCTGCCAATTGCTATTGCATCTGCCTAAGGATGTCCAGGCCCTAAACCTCTCTCCCCCAGTTCTTGTTAAGAGACAATAAATCTCTTTTGTTCGCATTTAAAAAGTGACTGTCGCCAAATCATTCTATCTTGCATTACACGCACTATACCTAGTAACTAGAGTTGCCACCTCATCCCTTTAAACCCGAACACATATTGATTACACAGGTTCTGTGGCTGATTAAGGTGGTAATTAAACTCACTGGGTGCCTTATCTACATTAAATTAGTCTCAGAACCTGTGTAATTTATATGTGTTCGGGTTTAAAGGGATGAGCTGGCAACCCTACTAGTAACCCACTCTACAAAGAAGGATGTCAGCTCTCCCTGAATCTGGAGGTCACCATTAGGCCTCTAGGGATCGGAGGCCCTTGCTACAGGTTGCTTTTCAGATCGCAGATAAAAGCTGGTTTGCATGCATTCAGCAGGCAATACTGTTGCCTCCTGTACACCCTTTCTCAATTCTCAGGTGTTTTTTCCAATGAGGATTTTACTGAACTAATTCCACAATTGTTGCGGCATGTTCCTTTTGGCTGCAAATGGGTGAGTTTGACAGGCAGTGCCATCTGTTAAGCTCGACGTGAAAAGTTAAAATTGAGAAAAAAAAGCATTGCAGCCACAGCAATGTAAAGTCATTGCTCTAGGCACCATGTAAATCTGGAGGTAGGTGGTCAACGGGCAGTAAGAATGCAGCTCAACCACCTATTTTATCAACACTCGCCCACCAGTGCAAACTAAGCCTTAGTAAAACACTGTTTAGACTTCTATCGTGAGGAAGAGCATTGAGATGCAACTATAGCACCGCAAAGCAATAGATATTTAAAAAACATACTATACCCTAAAAGAAGATTTTTTAAAAATATTTACATCAGGTATTTATAAGATTATTTCTGTCAAATAGACAAAAATACTCTTAAAAAAAAAAAATTGCAGTCCCGACTTCCCACCGATTATCGGAGCAGCTGATTATTGGGGGCCGATATTCACATTTTTCAAATAATAGGTATCGGTCAGAAACATACTGATGTTATTGATATTGGTCAGACCTCCTCCCCCTGTCCCCGTGCATCGCTCGCTGCAGTCTCTGCCAATCTCTGTCAGCGAGGCGGCAGGCAGCAGAGAGATTACTTCATCTGTTGCTGCCGGACTCGCATCACCGCTGTTCCGCCCCCAAAGCGGGGCCGCGAAGGCTGCTCATGACAGAGCTGCAGCCGCGGGGTGAGCAGAGAGATAGTTACGTCATCTCTCTGCGCCCGCCCGCTCGCATGTGGAAGTTTACCCACTCGAACATCGCTAGCGAGAGGCTGACAGAAGTAGTGGAAGTAGTGACACGCTGCATCTGGGTGGCAAGTAACATGCTGCATCTGGGAGCAGGTGATGTACAGAAGATCGGCACCTGATATCGGCTATCGACCTGAAAGGCAGTCAAAAAATCGGTATCGGCCCTGAAAAAACTATATCGGTTGACCCCTATTGTCTAGACCTTTAGTAAAATCCATTTGAGCTTTTTAGTAGATTATGATCACAGCAGATATATGCTAAACATGTATATGAAATCTTGAATGAAATAAATATAATAAAGACATATAATACACAATAAAGAGAAGGAGGTCCTATCACATCTCCTAGAAAAGACAAGTGGCCTCAAGGTGATTGTCCTCCTTGGCTGCCCACGCCTGAAATACACAGCTAACACTGGAGATTTGTTTTCTCTCTGTTCACACGCTAACATTTATTAATGCTATTAGACTTCTGTCACAATGCGTGTTTGCTTGAGTGTTGTATGGGTTTACTGTGCTTTTTCTGGGTCGGATGAACACTGGAGCAGTGAACAATTACAAGGTCATTTCAGTATTTGTTGGATTCTTATTCTTTCTTATTTTTTTAATTTTTTTTATAAAGCTTAATAATGAACACACATCAAGCCCCTTTTTTTAGACCTAGTGATGTCTTCATTGGGTCTCAGGGCTTCTCTATGCAATGCATGCAGATCATAGCTGGTGTGGGGGGGTGGGGGGGGGGGGGGCAGTACTTACCTCCTTGAAAACATCATAGCCCTCTCAAGAGCACTCAGTCCTGATGCAAGCTGTGTAGATATCAAAATGCCTTCATGGGCAGTTGTCTGGGTGGTGGGCATTCCTTGACAGGTTGCTTTTGCATGCAGATTGACTAAGGCAATACCCGCATATGATACTGAACTTCCAGGGCTGAAAGAAGATATCCAATGAATGAAAGGGGAGGGCCAGGCACAGTAAGGTTGACGAGGAAAAAGCTAGATATTGCTTGATGTCCTGCAGCCAGGAAATGAGGTAGGCTCTGTCTGACTTGCTGCAGGTTCTAATGCACACTGTAAACTCACAGGGAAATCAGAATTAAGGATAAAGGAAGGCCTGTAGACGTGGTGTATCTGGATTTTGCAAAAGCATTTGATACAGTTCCCCATAAACGTTTACTGTACAAAGTAATGTCCGTTGGCATGGACCATAGGGTGAGTACATGTATTGAAAACTGGCTACAAGGGCGAGTTCAGAGGGTGGTGATAAATGGGGAGTACTCAAAATTGTCCGGGGTGAAAAGTGGGGTCCCCCAGGGTTCTATCCTGGGACCAATCTTATTTAATTTATTTATACACGACCTGGAGGATGGGATAAACAGTTCAATCTCAGTATTTGCAGACGATACTAAGCTAAGCAGGGCAATAACTTCTCGGCAGGATGTGGAAACCTTGCAAGAAGATCTGAAAAATTAATGGGGTGGGCAACTACATGGCAATTGAGGTTCAATGTAGAAAAATGTAAAATAATGCATGTGGGTGGCAAAAATATGAATGCAATCTATACACTGGGGGGTGAACCTCTGGGGGAATCTAAGATGGAAAAGGACCTGGGAGTCCTAGTAGATGACAGGCTCAAGCTGCAAGCAAAGCAAACAGAATATTGGCATTAAAAAGGGGATTAACTCCAGAGATAAAACAATAATTCTCCCACTCTACAAGACTCTGGTCCGGCCACACCTGGAGTATGCTGTCCAGTTCTGGGCACCAGTCCTCAGGAAGGATGTGCTGGAACTGGAGAGAGTCCAGAGAAGGGCAACAAAGCTAATAAAGGGTCTGCAGGATCTTAGTTATGAGGAAAGGTTGCGAGCACTGAACTTATTCTCTCTGGAGAAGAGACGCTTGAGAGGGGATATGATTTCAATGTACAAATACCGTACTGGTGACCCCACAATAGGGATAAAACATTTCAGCGAAAGGGAATTTAATAAGACACACGGCCATATACTAAAATGAGAAGAAAAGCGGTTTAATCCTAAACTGCATAGAGGATTACCACTTACCACTTTTACAGGATACTGTAAGAGTGGTAAGGTTGTGGAATTCTCTTCCACATGCAATGGTTTCATCAAGGAGCATTGATAATTTCAAAAAACTATTAGATAAGCACCTGAATGACCACAACATACAGGGTAATACAATGTAATACTGACATATAATCACACACATAGGTTGGACTTAATGGACTTGTCTTTTTTCAACCTCACCTACTATGTAACTATGTAACTATGTAACATTCCATCCCGTTCCAACAAATTTTTTCAACAATTTGACCCCACTAACAATTAGAAAATCTCAAACCAAATTTTACTGGTATATGGCCAGCTTTAGCTTTTTCCACCCATAGGCACAAGCCTATTGTGCTTAGGGTATGTCCTGCCTTGACTTAATTATTAAAGTATGTGTAAACCTTAAAGTGGAATTAAACTGCAATTTTTTTTTTTTTAATGCCCCCCAAGAGACGATCATCATGTCATAATGTGTTAAAATGCACAGCATCTTAGTCTTATGGTAGACTTACCTGTCATATAAAGCCCTTCAGTGCACTGTCAGTGCTCCAGCTGGTCCCAGAAACAACTAGGGTCCCTTCTGGTATAAAAACCCTACCTATTAGCGTTTTCTCAATGAAAATTTCATTTCATTTTAATAACAAACTCTAATTTGGTCCATTTTTGTCCCTTAACTGCTTCCTGCCCAGGCCATTCTAAATTTACACCCAAGTGGGAGCCCTATTGTTCTGGGGGACGTCATTAGGCGTCCTTCCCAGAACGTGCCTCGCCTGCGCCCAGTGGGCTGCGCTCTGGCGCGATCACTGTACAGGCACGCTGCAGGTACCATGTGATTTCTGTGGCCAATCACAGCAGATCACATGACAGTTGTACACAATGAAAGGCTTTAATTCATGCCTTTCATTATGTACTATTTTGATGAGCTCTGTGATTGGTCACAGTGATCACATTGTAGAGACAGGGCCAATCACAGACCATCTGTACCATATGATTAGCTGTGGTAAATCACAGAAACACTGAATGAATTGTTTTCATTCAGAAAAAATGGTTACTTATAACTCTAAAATTCACAGTTATAAGCAATAATAATGCTCTAGTCATTGTATGTAAAAACAAACCATAAAAAAAAAACAAAAAAAAAAAACTGTTATTCGAAAGAGAAAGATATCTTAAAAAATTTTAAAAAATAATTTTTGGGGTTTTTATACATACTGTTACCAGTCAGTGTCCCTGATCACCGCCACACCCATTATATGATGATGCTGTACTGTACTGGTGACAGTATGAAAAAGAAAAAGTGAAAACATTTTTTTTTTTACACTTCTTCATTTTCCAAAAAATTGTGACAAAAAAATGACAACTTCAAAAAAAACACCATGCCCTTTACTAAATACTTTGGACTGTCTACTTTCTAAAAAGGGATCATTTGGGGGATATTTGTACTGTTCTGGCATTTTCAGGCCTCAAGAAATGAGATGGGTCATCAGTACATCAGGATTGATGAATTTTCAGCTATATACCATAATTTGTGAACTCTAGAACTTTCCTACAGACTAAATAATATACACTGATTTGGGTTATTTTCAACAAAGAAATGTAGCAGAATAAATTTTCGCCTACATTTATGAACAAAGATTATTTATTTGCAAAATTGAATAACCGAAACTAAGAAAAACATGCTTTTTTCCCTTTATGTAGCAAATAAAAAAAAACAAGTGGTGATTAAATACCACCAAAAGAAAGCTCTATTTGTGTGAAAAAATGTTTTTAAAAAATGTCATATCGGTACAGTGTTGCATTATTATTAATATTATTATTATTAAACAGGATTTATATAGCGCCAACAGTTTAGGCAGCGCTTTACAACATAAGGGCAGACACTTACAATACAAATCAATACAGGAGGAATCAGAGGGCATGACCGCGGAATTGTCATTCAAAGTGTGACAGCGCTGAAAGCTAAAAATTGGCCTGGGCAGGAAGGGGGTAAAAGTGTCCGGTATTGAAGTGGTTAAATAGATCTTTGAAAGTTATATTATATTTGTTTGATATGTTCAAAAAATACCTGGCCAGCACAGTCCCAACGCACCTGGTGTGAGCGGAGCCCTAAAGTGGATCTAATAATGTTAAAATAAAGCAAACAACATTATACAACCCTCATGTATAATTTACTAGACAATACATTTGTCAACAATTTCCTTTTACCAATATTCATAGTCCACGTCTTCTTCGTCAATCTTTATTTGTATTTCTTAGCTTCCATTTATCAATGCTCTCCAGCTTTCCTCTTTTATGTTTGCCCTTCTGTCCCCCGATAATAGTGGGTTTCTGTCCTTCTTATCCCCCCCACCCTTCCCCATTTAAATGGCTTTCGCTATGCAGTCACAGAGGGGACGGAATTCAATTTGGTAACTTTTGCAATTCCAGCACTTAGTGAAACTGCTTTCTCAGTTACTTAGGGAAGAGGGGACGAGCAGCAGAGGAAAGCAGTTGTGCTGCCTTAGGCAAGCAGGAGGGAGGTGTGAGTGGCACTGGGTGGGGGATCAGTGGCTGACAACCGAAATGAGAAGAACCGAGGTCACAGGCCATCAGGAGGCCCTCGCAACAGTGCAGAAAATTTGGTTCGTAGCGTGTACTGCCAAGCATATAACATATGACAAAGCAAGCAGCTGCATGGGGAAATTAACTGGTAATAACATATATAAAGCATTCCATAGCAGCTGCACTCAACCGCTCTCATGTCAGATACTTCTAGGCTAATTTTAGGCATGCAGAAATCTAGCGTAGAGTACTAAGAAGAAAAAAATGTACTAATTGGCAATACTTTTTTCCTTTAATTCTTTAATTAAAAAAATAAATATGCCAAAATAAAGTTTAAATGTAGGCAGGTGGATGGGCTGGCCCGAAGGTATCGCTTTATCAGGTCAGCTGTGTTGGGAAGCGATGCAGCGATCCTACATTTAGAGCTGACACTAGGGGAAGCCCAGCTATACGACTAGTGTGTCCTCTGCCATGGGCTCCAGGTGCCATCTTCGGAAATCCTGTGTCTGGTTTTTTACAAAGCATAGAGCTTGAACAAACTGGAAACTTAGAGGAGCTTCAGACTCCTTTTGTTTTGGCTCTGCCCCCCATGTAATCATCCCTTGTAATAGAAATAAGGATGACGGGTCCTTTTTATGGAGAGATCTGGGGTCAAAAAGGCCAAAAATCTCTTCTTTACTTTTAAAAGCAAAAGATCCAAAAAATTGTTTTTGATCTTTCGCTTTAAAAAAATTCTTCCAGTCTGGACTGGAAGTGACGTCATGATGTGGCTACACTTTTTTGTGGCTGCTGACTTTTAATAAAAACAGAAATGGCTGAAACTCCGCTTTAATTTGTAATAGATGGTGCAGTGTTCCCAATGCATTTGCATGTATGGAAATAAAAGCTATTACAAGGATTTTGAGGTTTACTCACTTTTTTAAACACACTGCTATTATTTTGAACACAACTGTAGGTCCTAATTGTTGTGTGTCTCACTGTTGAGAAGACCCACACTCAAAATTTCTTATGGGGAACTTGGTTGAAAAGAGAGATGTCTAGATGGAATCCATAGCGTAATCATTGGGAACTGAACAGGTGAACAGAAGATATATTTCAGTGGGGACATACTTTTCAGTGACAGCTGCCTTGGTGGGTTTTCTCTTACCTTTGAGGGATTACTTGTCCTGTAAAGGGAAATTGCAGCCAAAGACAGCAGTGAAAGGCTGACAGTGGTTCTAAACCTTCTCTACCCTACTAAATTTGTGTATTAATATCATTTTTTAATGGAGCAGAAGGAAGGAGTCTATTGCATTTGCAGGGGGACATCTGGCTGTCAAAAGCCACCCTACTTCTCTACAGTACCCCAAAATGAGGTTGTGTTTAGGAGTTGCCACCTGTACAGGATTCACCCGGACAGTCCGGGTTTTGAATCTCGTGTCCAGATTTATGGTGGGCGGAAACCCGGACACATTATTCAGACCGGGCTGTGGCTCCCCAAGTAACCGAGAGAGTCACACACAAATCTGTTGCCGCCCGGCAGCTGCGGACGGCTGTCTGGGGGCAGGCCTGGCATCACTGGGGGGGGCAGGGCGATGATGTAAGCAAGAGCAATATGGCCACACCCACTGTTCTCTGTGCGTACCACATTACTACTCTCCTTGGGTCACCCAAAAGTCTCCCAGGCCGCTAAAGTGTTTGGGTTTGGCTTGAAGAAAATGTGGCAACCCTAGTTGTGTTCCCAGGGAACAAATGATGGAACACAACAGGTAAGCAAGCACTGTATGCTATTACATGTTTAGATATATAGGAAACAAGTAAATTCATATTTATTATGAAATTAAATACTTTTTAACACATAGTTACATAGTTACATAGTTAGTCAGGTTGAAAAAAGACACAAGTCCATCCAGTCCAACCATAAAAAAAAAAAAAACGTACAATCCAATATACCCAATACTATACCCACAGTTGATCCAGAGGAAGGCAAAAAACCCCAGCAGAGCATGCTCCAATTTGCTACAGCAGGGGAAAAAATTCCTTCCTGATCCCAGAGAGGCAATCGGATTTTCCCTGGATCAACTTTACCTATAAATGTCAGTACCCAGTTATATTATGTACATTTAGGAAAGTATCCAGGCCTTTCTTAAAGCAATCTACTGAGCTGGCCAGAACCACCTCTGGAGGGAGTCTATTCCACATTTTCACAGCTCTTACTGTGAAGAAACCTTTCCGTATTTGGAGATGAAATCTCTTTTCCTTCAGTCGTAAAGAGTGCCCCCTTGTCCTCTGTGTTGACCGTAAAGTGAATAACTCAACACCAAGTTCACTATATGGACCCCTTATATATTTAAACATGTTGATCATATCCCCCCTTATTCTCCTCTTCTCAAGAGTGAACAAATTCAGTTCCTCTAATCTTTCCTCATAGCTGAGCTCCTCCATGCCTCTTATCAGTTTGGTTGCCCTTCTCTGCACTTTCTCCAGTTCCCCGATATCCTTTTTGAGAACTGGTGTCCAAAACTGAACTGCATATTCCAGATGAGGTCTTACTAATGATTTGAACAGGGGCAAAATGATATCTCTCTCTCTGGAGTCCATACCTCTCTTAATACAAGAAAGAACTTTGCTCGCTTTGGAAACCGCAGCTTGGCATTGCATGCTATTATTGAGCTTATGATCTACCAAAACCCCCAGATCCTTCTCCACTACAGATTCCCCCAGTTGTACTCCCCCTAGCATGTATGATGCATGCATATTCTTAGCCCCCAAGTGCATAACTTTACATTTCTCAACACAGATTGTAGTTTTGGTAACACAGCCTTTGACATTTATTACAAGTTCCCATTATAGCTTTGATAATGGCTTCTCCATAATTGGACAATTCACTGGGACTGAAAAGGTCAATCCATAAGAGTAGCTGCATCTCCTTTAGCTGATCAACATTCAGTGTGTATCTAGCTCTGCACTATCCAGCGTTGACAGGCCTTGTTTAGAGACTTCTCTTATTGTCCTCTCTGCAGAACATCGCTTCTCCCTGCAGAGGGGCCAGCCTCTTATTAATGCTATGCAGAGCATGGCCGCAGTGTTCTGCGCTGGCTTCTAATGAAGTCCTGTGGGGACTGAGCATTCTGATAGAGAGAATGGGGGCAGCACATGGACAGATATGGGACAGGCCGTGGGATGGGATGGGGAAGGGACTTTGGAGGTGACTTTCAATAACTATTCATGGGACGCTACATCCAGAAAAGAGCCCAAGATATATGACATATACTGAAACAATGGGGCTGATTAATAACTAAACCAAAGAAATGTATAATAGGTTGGTTCATTGTTTTAGTTCAATAAAAAGAATTTAAATAACTGGGCTTGTTCATTGGTGAATGATCATCAAAATTGATCCTTATACCAGATCTGATAAAAATCATTAAAAACTGATTGACTGTTATGCATTGCTGCGCTTCTTACATCATCATAGGTATTTGTCTTAGATACCAATCAGTTTTCCTATCTGGATGAAACCTGACATTGGATGCTTATATCTTTGTAAACTCTTTTTTAGCATAATAGCCAATAAATAGATGTATAGCTTACATACGTGACCAGGAGGTGTACTGTGCGTCATTAGCACTATGCAATCTCTCCAAGGTGCCGATCTCCATAACGCATGAGCAATGCTTTTTTTTTCCCCCAATGAGACTTGTTAAAGATGAACTTCAGGCAGAAATAAAAGACAAAAATGAATGCAGCGCTGTATCAATTATTACATCATTAAATGTATTTTTTTTAAATGTACCTGAAATTGACTTGGTATTGCCCATTATAATCCCCTGTAAAGCAGAGTTAAGACTGGAAGAGGGAGAAGTCAATTTTGCTGCAGTGCTTTTCTACTGGCAAGGAGCATGCTGATGGGAGGAAAGAGCAGAGTGAAATTCCTCCATTTTATAAACACAGTCCTGGAGTGGGGAAAAGAACTGTAAGTAATACCTAAAGGGGAATTTCACCTTGGCATAACTTTAGTCCCACCCCCCTTCAGTGCCACCATCATAGGTGTGCACAGCCTATTGCATTAGGGAGTGCACCCCAGAGCTCAAACACACGTGTGTGTGTATATTGTCAGTAGAGCAGTGGATGGTGTAAGTCAGTAGAGCAATGGACTTCGTCAGTAGGGCAGAAGAAGGTGTCAGTCGTTTTTTTATTTTTATTATTTTATTATTTGTTTACAGTTTTTTTTATTTTCTAAAATTTTTATTTTCTTTGAATTTTTTAGAAACCCCATGGGGGGGGGGGGGCTTTGGCGAAATATCAGAGGTCTAAACAGACCCCTGATGTCTCACTCTTGAGACAGAGAAAGGGATTGAGGACAGAGATTCTTCAGTCCCTTTCTCTGCAGTCTCAGCTGCACTGGACAGTGAATGAATGGGAAGTGCTCTGTACTGAACAGCTTCCTGTTCTTCACAAACAAAGCAAAATAAACACAGCAGCCGTGAGAGAAGAGGATGGAAGCAGGAGTGCTTCAGGGGGTGGGTACAGTGGAGGCCGGGCAGTAGGGGGAATTGGCGCCGCACGTGGTGATTAGGGTGTGCCTAGGCACACTTGGCACACCCTGTGCGCACGCCTATGGCCACCATCTTTACTTTCCTTGAGCTTCCACGGGTGTGCCGCAGGTGCCCATGCTCTACACGGCCCCATTCACTCATACGGTAAAGCCCTCCTTATGGCATCCACTCAAAGGTTTTCCCATAGGAATGAAAGGGCCATGGTGCACATAGGCAGCATGAAACTCCAAGCAGAGTTGCATAGCTCCCAACTGTCCCGGATTTGGAGCAATGTCCCTCTGTCCCTCTTTCCTCCTCATTTGTCCCTCATTTTGGTCTGATCTATATAGTTGTATATAAAATGCACTTTTTATCTTTCAAAAAGCGTTTCCCAGTGCTAAACCTTTCATCCAAATTCTAAATTGCTGCTTTTGTACATTTTAAGAGCCAATATAAAGGAATAGTAGTGGTAAAAAAAAGTCCTTTTGGATTTAATTAACCTTTTTTCTGGTGAATTTCCCTTTAAGGGGGTGTGGCAGGGGGCGTGCCCTATGCCTATATAAGTTTGTTAGTAGGTGTCCCTCATTCTCATCTCAAAATGTTGGGAGGTATGGAGTTGCTCGGTGAAGATTGATGGTTTGGGGCTGAAGGTAAGTATTTCACTAGTGGAGCAGAACTCAGGGAACTAGGGGGAACGTATTAAAGAAAAACTGTGCAATGGTACAGATGTATCTTACAGTAGATGTAAACTTAATTACTAACATCTCATAAAGATCCAGCTTTGCTATCACTTGAAATAGTTCATTTTCCGGCAGTGCAATGGGGATTTCCTGTCCCGTTCCCAAAACAAAATCGAGTTGGGCTGAGAGCTGCTCAGTCATTCACAGTAAACCTTGTATTTTTATTAATGAATACAAGGCTTCCTCTGATTGGCAGATGATGTCGCAATGTCCAGAGGAAGCGACATCATCTGCCAATCAGAGGAAGCCATGTATGCAATCAAAAAAATACAGTACACTGCATACAGTATATAGCTGATGCTACATAAAGTTTATACAGCACTGACAGCAGCCACATTTCTTGGTAAAAGAAACAGCTGGTCCAGCTTGGCCCAAACAAAATATTAAGACCCCTTTCACACTGGGGCGCTTTTCGGGCATTTTAGCACTAAAAATAGCGCTTGTAAAACGCCTGAAAAGCACCTCTCAAGCCACTCCAGTGTGAAAGCCCAAGAGTGCTTTTACACTGGAGCGGTGCGCTGGCAGGATGGGAGAAAAGTCCTGCCAGCAGCATCTTTGGGGCGATGCACATGGGTTTCCATAGAAGGCTACAAGTGGTCATTTCAGCATTTATGGTACGCAAAGAGGCTGCAGGAGATCAGCATCAATACTGTCAGCACTGTCAATTACAGTCAGTGAGCCAATAAGGAAAGAGGGGGGTGGGGCAGGGCCGAGGCGGGGCTCTATGTGCCTTATGAAAGCAAGAAGGAGGAGGATCGGGGCTGCTCTGTGTAAACCACTGCACAGAGCAAGTAAGTATGACATGTTTGTTATTATATGAGCCTTTATTGTCACTTTAATATCATTCAGTTAGTGTTTACATCTGCTTTAAACTTATTTAATAACCGGAAGCTTGGAATTAAAGCGGAATCTCATTCTCTCAATCAACATTAACTTTTTTAATCCTTATGCTGCTAGCATTAGTAAATTGATAGGAAAGTATATAGTATTTACTTGTTTTAAACTTTTTTTTTTTGCACAGTTCTTCAGTTAATTCCTAATTTCCATGCCTAGGCAAACAATGTCATACATCCCAGGAGTCATCAGGAAGTGAGGAAAGGTTTTCTCAGGTAAGCACACCCCTCCTGCCTGCATGCCTGAGCTAAAGGCGAATGGATTCCAAGAACTAAATACTACGTGTGATATAAAATATATTATTCATGCGCTACCATGCAGTGGTAGTAAAAATAGTAAGGGGGGAAAAGCAGCTTGCACCGAATGGGGTCCAGCCTGGCCCCTGGTGTGAACGTAAACTGACAAGTGGGAATGGTGCTGCGCTTATCCTAAACTAGGCTCTAATACATAGGTGCAGGCATGCTACAATTTCCTTAGATGGGGGGCTTATCTCCTGCACTCAATAGAGCATATGGTAGTAGTCTCAAACAAACAAAAAGTCTAACACTGTGCTCAAACTATATATACATAAAAAATATTAGAAGAAGTCAGACTCAACTATATGGTCCTAAATAGGACTATATGTTAAATAACAACATAAGTGTATGCAATGTAAGCACTTCGCTTATAGTGCAAAAATAAATGTCAGAAGAATAAATCCAATAAGTAAATTATAACGAAAAGCGCAATGTGACAATGAATGCCCAGATAATTACACAGTGTCTGTGACAAAAGGAATAAAGTGTCCAGTGCCAACAGTAAGTGCTCACAATTATATGAAAGCAATGCTGCAATTCAATAGAACCGTGATTTGTGCAGCTAAATTAAATCACTAACAGATAGATCACATAGAAGCAAATTCAACCAAAAGGTACATGGTTACAATGGATGTCCAAAGAGATCACAGTAACTGTGCAACGTGCGGTAAAGTGTCCAGCGTCAACAAAGAGTGCTCACAGTTATATAAAAACAATATTACAGTTCAATAAAAAGTGACTTTGTGCAGCAGCAAACAACTCATATGCTTCATTGGTGGTGCCAAACAGTGAAATGGTGCAGGCAGCAACTGGATTTTAGCATCACTTGCTTAGAAGAGTGGTGAATGTGAAGTGTATAACGTAGTCCTCTCCATGGAACAATCCTCTAATGGTAGATAATGGCCCCTTACCTCTCTACACTGAGGCTACAGCATAGAGCAATCAGCGCTTGTGGTGTCTCCTGTGGGGAGAGGTCCTGAGTCTTGGGCTGTCATACATTAAACCTCAGATCCATGGGGAACATCATGACCAAAGGAGAGATAAAGATGCCATATAGTGTAGTATTTTAAGGGTATTAAGGCTTTATTTAACAGTAACACAAACGGGGTACTCACACAGTAAAATAGCAGAGGGTACAGTGTATCCAGACGAGCGGCGAGCTCGTACAGTGCTGACAGTGGGAGGTGCCTGTCGCCGCTCGTCTGGATACAAGTTTGAGGATCCAAGTTTGGATAAGTTTGCTTTGAATGTGAAAAAGGAAAAGCGTTTTCGTGTTTGGTTTGTGGTTCTCAGATGCTGTATAACTAAAGACAAAGGTTTTTTTTTTTTTTTTGTGGATAGAGTGGAGAGGGATTGGAACACCTGTCAGGTTTTTATTATTGTCTGTGCGCCCGTTCACCCTCTCTATTTGTCTTGTTTGCCATTATGATTGAAGGAAAAGTAAAGAAATCCCAAAGTTTGGGTTCTCCCCAGAACAGAGGGGAGATCTTCTAATGGGGACACTAGTTCTGGTGACAACCAAGGATTCTTTCACTTTGGAGGGAATTCCTCTCACTTCCTGTTTTGGCTATAGGACAGGAAGTAAAGGGTGATCTCCCCAGTGGGGCACAATGGCAAAAAAAGTCAACCTTGACAGGAGTTATAGCCCTCCCTTACTCTATCCAAAATAAAAAAAATAAAAACTTTGACTTTAGTTCTACTTTAAAGCCTAACTCCTAAAAAAACATTCCCCTCTGGGTACTCTATGTACATTGCAAGGATTATAACAACCTTTGTTGCAGATTCCTACCTTTTTGTTATTGTGAAGAAATCCAAGTGTGCTTGTCTGTGCCTCTGTGCTAAGTAGACCCAATGGGAGTGGTTTTTATAATTATCTATCAGCTGTGCACCTGCAGGGCACTAATAAGGAAATCTGCTGCTCCTGCATCCCTTTGGACGTGTTCCTATTGGAAGTATCTCACCAAAAATGACCTTTTCGTTGCAGGGGATGCCTGAAATCTGACTTGTATCTAAGGGCCCTTTCACACTGAAAGCGCCTGGGCGTTGGTGGTAAAGCGCCGCTTTACCGTCATTTTAGCAGCGCTATTCGGTCGCTAGCGGGGCCGGTTTTAACCCCCTCTACTGGCCGAAAAAGGGTTAAAACTGCCCGCAAAACGCCACTGCATCGGCGCTTTGCCGGCGGTAAGGCGGCGCTGCCCATTGATTTCAATGGGCAGGGGCGCTATAGGAGCGGTGTATTCACTGCTCCTACAGCGCTGCAAGGAAGCTGCTTGCAGGACTTTTTGTGACGCCCTGCCAGCGCAGCGCCCCAGTGTGAAAGCAGCTGAGGCTTTTTTCAGGTGCTTTGCAGGTGCTAAAGCGCCTGAAAAACGCCTCCAGTGTGAAAGGGGTCTTAGTGCAGACTTCTGGGAAAATCAGTGAACCAATCACACAAGCAGTAAATGATGTTTCTGGGGAGTGGACAGTACACATCAGGACAACTCCATGTAGCCATATTGCATTGCATTTATAGAAAATGACAGCGGCTGCAGATTGAAAAGGAAAGGTCATTTTTTAATAACATTCAATTACAATATGACTTGTTGTATCGCAATTGTACACACTATATAATTTTTTCTTTATTTGCTATTTTTTTCCCCATGAAAGTGGAATTACCCTTTTTTTTCTTTTCAAATATTTTATTGGTAATTTCACATACAACTGTTACATTAAGTTCCATACATAGTTTCTATCAAATAGATGACAGTGTACATAGAAATAATGTCGGAGAACATTGGTTTAAGGAAAACTGAGTATTAAGATAGCATGTATATTTCTAAATCATGCGGTACCCTTTTTTTTTAACTGTGAATATAATTATACCTAAGAAAGTTGTTCTATCATGTTCAAAATAATTGTAAAGTTTTCCTGAAAAATCTTAGGACCAAAGGGCAATGTACAAAAGTGTACAAAAATGTCCAAAAGTCCAGTGCAGAAAGTATGTATCTCGTTGAGAGTTGTTGGTACAGCTTATGATGACGATGTCCCCGCGTGGCCCCAAAGAACAGACAGCTGATTCGTAGTTAGGAGCCAAGCTTTCTAAAACTCCTGCTGCTGTCTACCACAGTCTGTGTGTTTCATCTCCTACCATTCACAGTATGTGTCCCAACTCACAGAGACAGAATGAGCGCTGCACCTACAATACAAACACATACTAATACAGCATCACCTTCATTCTAAAAGAATTTACAAAGCGCTATGGTGTTCTTGACAGATTTTTTTGCAACCTGGCGGCATACCATGGTGGGCTTTCCAGCTGTGTGGACCTGCTGTGTCTATCACGTTTCCCTATAACAACCAGAGAACTGGGCTACTGACAGCTGGTGACACCAGAGGATGGTCTTTTGTGACATGATGGCAATCTGTAATAGACTGTATTAATATGTTGTCATTCTATTACAGTCTGTTGGTAAACTGTGACAGTCATTTGCATAATGTCAGCAATCTGTGCAATCTAAGAGGTTTTTGAAGGTGCCTTGTAACATCCCACAGTGTCTGCAGGCTTCATGCGGTCATGCTGTGTTGGGACAAGGTCATCTGGTGCCCAGGGCGAAGATGGCAAAACTGCGCCTCTTCCACCATCCCTGGGGTTGGAGAAGTGGGCAAGGCTAATAACGGTGTAAGCAGCATCAAGCTGGAATACATGTATTGGTTGTGACATACGCTAAAGTAGTACCAAAATAAATCTTGTCAAACTCCGTGCTCAATTAAATTAAATCAAACCTTCAATAAATAAAAGTGATGGGGAAAGTGCACTCACCTATACCTGAGTACAAGGTAATAAATCTGCCACTACAACCAGTGACTTGGTAGCCTTAGAAATGAGTGATCCTGTATTCCTGCATGCCAGGGATATAGTGTGCTAGTACAGTTACCTGAAGTACCTGCAGTGACAGTACTAGTGCAACCAATTAATACATAAGCTTTTTTCTTCAAAATCTGTTTTTATTGAGCTATACAGTGAACAATAAATAGGTGTCATACAGAGAGCTCTTAGTGTAATCCAGCATACATAAATCACATCAGGGAATTCAACCACGTATCTCCTATTACAGCATTTTTAGAAAGAAATTAGATGCCAAGTAGCAGTCCTTTTTCTCATATGGGTGAAAGACATATTCAGTGCATCCAGAAGGTATTCACAGTGCTTCACTTTTTCCACATTTTGTTATGTTACAGCTTTCCTCCAAAATGTATTAAATTCATTATTTTCCATAAAGATTCTACAAACAATACCCCATAATGACAACATGAAAGAAGTTTGTTTGAAATCTTTGCAAATTTATTAAATGAAAATCCCATGTACATAAGTGTTCACAGCTTTTGCTCAATGCAGGCATACCCCGCTTTTAAGTACACAATGGGGTTTAATTATTAAAGCTGGAAAGAGCAAAATCAGGCTCACTTCTGCATAGAAACCAATGAGCTTCTAACCCCAGCTTGTTCAATTAAGCTTTGGTAATAAAACCTGGAAATTCATTGGCTTGTACTTTGTTGAAGCACCTTTGGCATCAATTCCAGCCTCAAGTCTTTTTGAGTATGATGCTACAAGCTTGGCACCCCTATTTTTGGGCAGTTTCTCTCATTCTTCTTTGCAGGACCTCTCAAGCTCCATCAGGTTGAATAGGGAGCGTTGGTGCACAGCCCTTTTCAGATCTCTCCAGAGATGTTTAACCAGGTACACTTCTGAGGTCCAGAACGCTCTGGAGCAGGTTTTCTTCAAGGATGTCTCTGTACATTGCTGCATTCATCTTTCCCTGGATCCTGACTAGTCTCCCAGTTCCTGCCACTGAAACACATCCCCACAGCATGATGCTGCTACCACCATGCTTCATTATAGGGATGGTATTGGCCAGGTGCCTGGTTTCCTCCAGACATGAGGCTCGCCATTCAGGCCAAATAGTTCGATCTTTGTTTTATTAGACCAGAAAATTGTGTTTCTCATGGTCTGAGAGTCCTTTAGGTGACTTTTGGCAAACTTCAGGCAGGCTGTCGTGTGCCTATTACTGGGGAGTGGCTTTCGTCTGGCCACACTACCATACAATATAAAGCAAAAAGTTCCGCGCTAGAAGCACAAAAAGATAAGCAGCAGTAAACAGTGCGACAACACCAAATAAAACAGAAAAAATATATAAACTGCGCTAAACAAAGGTTATATGTGTTGGGGTGGATAAATATTGTGATCTATCACCAACAAAAAAAAATTTTCAAAATACACAAATCAAATGAATAAAGTCCAAATTTCCCACGTGGTAGATATTCAGTATAAATGTGAATGCTGATCCAAATGAGCTATGATTTCTCTTAACAGAACTCCAAAGAAATAAGCGGATGGCAAAAAACCCTTGCCGGAGCCTCTGGGGTATTGGACCAAACAGCACCGTCCGTGGTCAGATCAAAATCCCCTCAATGGATACAGGAAAGAAGCAAAAACAAGAAAAAGACTGGCCATAGTGTAGTATGTTAAATGCTGGACATGGACATACGAACATACCAATCACCCAGGTGTGCACATAAAAACAACCAAAAACAGGGGGGGAGGGAAGTGCAAAACCCCACCACCGTGGCTGTAGATTGTGCTTACCGACTCACGGTGATACACAGGCTTTAAATAGGTTAGGAGCTGACATATAGCTGGCAAGAAGCACTTTGATACGTCCTCATTACACGGAGTCCACACCGTCAGTATACCACTTGTTTCATTTTTATGCTGTTCTAGTTTGTTTTCAAACTGTGAAGTGCATTCTTTTACTATGTTTTTGAGATCATCCACCTCCTTCTTGAGCATTTCATTATTTAACTGATGTGAGACATCTTTTGCGATCCTATCATAGTGAACAAAATAGTGAACAAACAGAAGACTTGTGAAGATAACCAGAATAAGGAACACCAAGATTAAGAAAATGACCAGAACCAATGTTAAACGATCTTGTGTATTCTTGATAGCTGAAAAAATTTTCACTTTTTTTCACCCTTGCACAGACAGATCAGAGGGAGGCACAGCATCAGAGGGAGACATGCTGTGCCTCCCTCTGATCTGTCTGTGCAAGGGTGAAAAAAAGTGAAAATTTTTTCAGCTATCAAGAATACACAAGATCGTTTAACATTGGTTCTGGTCATTTTCTTAATCTTGATGTTCCTTATTCTGGTTATCTTCACAAGTCTTCTGTTTGTTCACTATGATAGGATCGCAAAAGACGTCTCATATCAGTTAAATAATGAAATGCTCAAGAAGGAGGTGGATGATCTCAAAAACATAGTAAAAGAATGCACTTCACAGTTTAAAAACAAACTAGAACAGCATAAAAATGAAACAAGTGGTATACTGACGGTGTGGACTCCGTGTAATGAGGACGTATCAAAGTGCTTCTTGCCAGCTATATGTCAGCTCCTAACCTATTTAAAGCCTGTGTATCACCGTGAGTCGGTAAGCACAATCTACAGCCACGGTGGTGGGGTTTTGCACTTCCCTCCCCCCCTGTTTTTGGTTGTTTTTATGTGCACACCTGGGTGATTGGTATGTTCGTATGTCCATGTCCAGCATTTAACATACTACACTATGGCCAGTCTTTTTCTTGTTTTTGCTTCTTTCCTGTATCCATTGAGGGGATTTTGATCTGACCACGGACGGTGCTGTTTGGTCCAATACCCCAGAGGCCCCGGCAAGGGTTTTTTGCCATCCACACTACCATACAAGCCTGATTGGTGGAGTGCTGCATAGATGGTTGTTCTTCTGGAAGGTTCTCCTCTCTCCACAGAGAAACGCTGATGCTCTGTGAGAGTGACCATCGGGTTCTTGGTCACCTCCCTGACTACGGCCCTTCTCCCCCGATCGCTCAGTTGGGCCGGGGCGGCCCACTCTAGGAAGAGTCCTGATGGTTACAAACTTTTTCCATTTCCGGATGCAGGAAGCCACTGTGCTCATTGGGACGTTCAATGCTGCAAAAATGTTTCTGTACCCTTCCCCAGATCTGTGCCTCAATACAATCCTATCTCAGAGGTCTACAGACAATTCCTTGGACTTCATGGCTTGGTTTGTGCTCTGACACGCACTATTAACTGTGTTGCCTTATATAGACAGGTGTGTGCCTTTCCAAATCATGTCCAATCAACTGAATTTACCACAAGTGGACTCCAATCAAGTTGTAGAAACATCTCGAGGATGATCAGGGGAAACAGGATGCACCTGAGCACAATTTTGAGTGTCAAGGCAAAGGCTGTGAATAGCTTGAGCTTGAGAGGTCCTGCAAAGAAGAATGGGAGAAATTGCCCAAAAATAGATGTGCCAAGCTTACAGCATTATACTCAAAAAGACTTGAGGCTGTAATTGATGCCAAAGGTGCTTCAACAAAGCAAAGGCTGTAAATACTTATGTACATGGGATTTTTCCGTTTTTTTATTTTTATGAAACTTGCAAAGTTTTCAAACAAACTTCTTTCACGTTGTCATTATGGGGTATGGTTTGCAGAGTTTTAACGAAAGTAATGAATGTAAATCATTTTGAAATAAGGCTGTAACATAACAAAATGTGGAAAAAGTGAATCGCTGTGAATACTTTCCGGATTCACTGTAGTTACCCTTACATAAACAAAGGATTTGAAGAGAGGGAAAGCAGAGAAAGAAAAACATAGAAGAATCCTCTTACTGTCATCATTCATCACGCGGAACTAATGCCAAATAGCAAATTGTGCATACTATTTAGTCAGCAATATATTACTCATGATCCACCCACAATTTTCTTAAAGACCACAGTTGTATTAAAATGAATCCAAATAAAGCAAGACTATTTGAATTGTTCATAATGGTCCTGCACTTGATGAACCCATTCCTCAGCCTCCATAGGATCTTGAACTCTAATGAGCCATTTCTTCATTGTTAGGGCTTTGCATTGTTTCTACAATAATAGAATCACTCTTTTTGCACAAGATACGGTTACATAGTTGTATAGTTAGTCTGGTTGAAAAAGACCATCCAGTTCAACCAATAGATGAACATTTTTTTTTAAAGAATCCTATATACACAATCCTATACCTAGTTGATCTAGAGGAGGGCAAAGAAAAAAAAACAATGAAGCATGATCCAATTTTTCTACAGCAGGGGAAAACATTCATTCCTGATCCCCCAAGAGGCAATAGGATATTCCCTGGATCAACTTTACCTATAAATATTAGTATCCAGTTCTATTATGTGTGTCTAGAAAAGAATCCAGGCCTTTCTTAAAACAATCTTCAGAGCTGGTCAGAATCAGCTCTTGAGGGAGTCTATTCCTCATTTTCACAGCTCTTACTGTGAAGAAGCCTTTCCATATTCCAACAATGCAATAACTGAATGCACTTTTCTCCCTCAGCAAGAATGAATAATACGGGACACGGTCATATATAATACAAGGCTCAAGCACTATATACATTTGTGCTAATTTTTGAGAATACTGTACATAGGCCAGCTTAACTGCTTGCCGACCGCCTCACAACGATATACGTCGGCAGAAGGGCTTGTACAGGCAGAATCATGTACCTGTACGTTCCCCTTTAAGAGGCGGTCAGCGGGCGCCCGCGGCATGCTCTGTGAGTTGGTTTGCGGGTCCCGCGGACTCGATCGCCGCGGGGATACCCGCGATCACCTCACGGGGAGGAAGAATGGGGAGATGCTAATGTAAACAAGCATCTCCTCGTTCTGCCTAGTGACAGTGTAACTGATCACAGCTCCCTGTCATCGGAGCAGAGATGAGTGACGCACACAGCCCAACCCCCTCACAGTTAGAAACATTTCTTAGGACATACTAAACCCCTCCCCGCCCCCTAGTGGTTAACCCCTTCAATGCCACTGTCATTTACACAGTAATCAGTGCATTTGTATAGCACTGATTGCTGTATAAATGAGAATAATCCCAAAAATGTGTCAAAAATGTCCGATGTGTCCGCTATAATGTCGCAGTCACGATAAAAATCGCTGATCTCCGCCATTTCAAAAAAAAAAAAAATATTAATAAAAATGACATAAAACTATCCCCTATTTTGTAAACTCTATAACTTTTGCGCAAACCGATCAATAATCGCTTATTGCGATTTTTTTTTTTTTTTTTTACCAAAAATGTAGAAGAATACATATTGGCCTAAACTGAGGAAAAAAATGTTTTCTTTTTATATATTTTTGGGGGATATTTATTAAAGCAAAAATTAAAAAATAATGCGTTTTTTTCAAAATTGTCGCTCTTTTTTTGTTTATAGCGCAAAAAATAAAAACCGCAGGGGTGATCAAATACCACCAAAAGAAAGCTCTATTTGTGGGAAAAAGAGGACGTCAATTTTGTTTGGGAGCCACGCCGCATGACCACGCAATTGTCAGTTAAAGCGACGCAGTGCCGAATCGCAAAAAGTGCTCTGGTCAGGAAGGGGGTAAATTCTTCCAGGACTAAAATGGTTAATATGGATGAGGCCTATATTTAACTGAGGACAATTTATGATGAGGTCAAAACATGTATTTGTACCCTGAGTTTACTAAACAGACTCCCCTTCCTATGAGAATTTCCTGGCTCTTTCACTCCCTTTCCGAGTCTGTTTATAAAAGGTCAAATTCAATATTTCTCTGTTTGTCACGGGTTTTGCACTTTCCCTGAGTTTTTCAGGAACAAAAATGTTACTGTTTCAAATGTAAAAGGTCTTCCCAAGCATAGAAATTTTCTTTACAGGACAGGATATTTCTTTTCTGAAGTTGTTGTCCCATTTGGCTGAAAAATCAGGTCTGCTGAATGACACGCAGGAAGTGAGTATACCATTAGTTGTGCGAGTCAAGCCGTATCTGGATCCTGCCAAAGAATAGTTCTCAGTACAGTCTGTGAGTATACTTGTCTGAATTTAATTATTGATTTTAATACATGGAATCATGCTATGGGTTGACTTTTGTTTATTTTTCCTGTATATTTGTAAACTACAAAATTCTCTGGCCTTTTAGACGGAGTTTGAAATGTTGGGGATGATGTTCATATCCTATGTACACTGTATCAATTTTTTCTGTACTGTTTGACCTTCTATCATACAATGTCTATTAATTAGAGTGAGTTTTGCTCACTATCAGGTGGAGGATCATGATTTTATTGGATGAACACACAAGAAAGCATTGTAAAGACACATGAAGATGTATCACATTTTGGACTTTCAGTTTATTAAAGTTTAATTATCACAATTTATAGATGTGGGGACTTATTTTAACAAACCTTTTGTGATAGTTTTAATAGAAATAATATATGTTTGTGGTATAAGAGTAAGCACTGTTTTATTTAAATATTATTTGTACAGTTTTTTTCTGCTTGGTTGTTTGACCAACTTAAGGCAACCACCTGCAGTGGTTTTGGGTTCATATACACTTGTTTTTTCCTGCTTCTGCTGGGGAACAGCAAAACATGTAACATGTTACAGATAAACCAGCCCACACACCGACCCATCCCCTGTTTTGACAGCGAGCGGGGGCTCTTCACTCCCTGCTCGCTGTCACAATCTAAAAAGTAGGTGGCTGTGCATGACTCTGCCCATCCAGCCGCATCATTCATTCATAGTGTTCTGTGAATGTGAAAACTACACGTACTGACAGTCTTTGTGGCTGACGGATGGTAGTTCTCAATGAACTACCAAGGGACTGTTGAGTGCTCTAGTTCATTGAGTCTTCTTGTCAGAGTGTAACTGCCTGCCCTTATCGGAGGTACGGGCAGACAGTTACACAGACAGTCTGCAGGACTGTGGCATTACACCCATGATCTGATGATTGTAAGTGCAATGCTTTACAGGCTTATAACAAAAAATAATAAATGCATATTTTTGTACCTGCAAAAAAAGTGCTTTTTTTTGTAAAGGTGAACTTATCCTTTAAGCATTTCATTAAAAAAATCGCTCCTGGCCAGAAGCGTCTAGATAAAAACTACTTGCCATGGGCAACCTGGGCCCTCCAGCATGCCTCTGCCTCTAGAAGTCGTGCCTCTGACTGTCAGAGCCTTGCAATTTCTCAAGAGACTTGTAGTTCCACAACAGCTGGAGTGCCAAGGTTTCCTACCTATGATCCATCAGGACAAGCATAATACATTAGCTTTTAGTGCCGATAGACTACTTTCAGCACACAGAGCTACTGGTATAGACAATGATGCCCTCTGCTGAAGTTTCCCCCATACCAGGGAAAGAGAAGGAACCTTTGGCTTGGGGCCAAATTCTCAACTGGCCTTTTAATGGTAAGGACAAATTTGTGTGGGTTAAAGAATCTGTACTACACAAAGTGTGATCAGTGGGCATGGTAAAAGTTGTTTTTTTCTACAAGACATGTCTTTAAATTTATTCTGGGCATGTAAGTATATGGTCCATAGGTTTTAGTGTTAGCTTTGTTATATATTATCAACTCAACATTTCAAATAGAAATAACTTCAAAAAAGACCTTTCTCATTGGAATTTGCTTCAAGCTTTGCTTCCCTTTCAATCAGGCTGAAATATTAATGGATACCATCTCCCTGGTATATTATAATCCTACGTTATTTACCAAAGATGGTTGAACCTGGGAGTTCTACTGCCAAATGGAAGCAAGAACGTAAGAAAACCTTTTATGCAGTAGACTGGTCAACTACACTTAACTCACAAACTGTTTTCATCCTGCAGAGCCCAGGAAAAAATATTGTAAGCTACTTATAAGGTGCTCTGTCCCTTCATAATTCATACCAGATGTAGCTTTGATGCTTTGAAGCACCAAGTTCCCACCTTCATAATTAGTAGACCTGCTCAGTGATTCATAAATTCCGTGAAATTATAATTACATTATTTTACAATAATTTGTGATAAATAGCCCTAAGTGATCCTTATGCCGCGTACACACGGTCGGACTTTTCAGCTACAAAAGTCCAACGGACGCTGACGGATTAAAGCTGGCTGGTAATCCGATCGTGTGTGGGCTTCTCCGGACTTTCAACGTACTTTTTTAGCCTCAAATCCGACGTACTTTAGATTTGAAACATGCTTCAAATCTTTACGTCGTAACTACGACGGACCCCGAAGTCCGCTCGTCTGTATGCTAGTCCTACGGACAAAAACCCACGCTAGGGCAGCTATTGGCTACTGGCTATCAACTTCCTTATTTTAGTCCGGTGTACGTCATCACGTACGAATCCGTCGGACTTTTGTGTGGTCGTGTGTAGGCAAGTCCGTTCGTTAGAAAGTCTGCAACAAGTCCGCCGCAAGTCTGCCGAAAGTCTGTCGGACAGGCTGTCGGACTTTTGTAGATGAAAAGTCCGACCGTGTGTACGCGGCATTAGACCTCTATCCTCATTTTTCCTAATTTTTGTGCATCTACTCACTCCCAGGCCCTGGGAAAAAATAGTTCCACCAATTGCCAAATGTGTAAATAAGATTGATTATTATTATGGAGATAGAGAAGCTGGGTGCTTCTGATAACAACAAAATGAATGAATTCCTCCACATCTGGTCTACATGAGTAATATCAGGACTCTCCCTAATTTCAGACTCTTCTGCAATTGGAAGGTCAATTGGAGGATAACCTATTGGCTTATTGCTTCTATTTCAAATTACCACCATGAGCATTTTACACTTTGTCACTCTGCTCGCCTTTTACTATTATGTATCAGGAGCACTCAGCCAGGTCATACCCCTTTCATTTAACAGCTTCTTTCATGCTCACCATCCCTTTCTTCATTTTATCTTTCCTTTCTTTTATTTTATAGAAACTTTTGTTACAAAAAAGTGAGCATATGTTGTTTGACCTGAAATGATTCCAGAGGCATTAACATGCAAAGGAGACAACACTACTGTTTTAGTATTGTATACCTAATTTGTATTGGCTTGCTGTTTACACGGACATATTTTATGTATGCAAAGCTGTTTCTAAGCCTATAAACCTCATTTGCAATACCTTAATTTGACCCTAAAAGTAACTGAACCCTTAAAGTGGAACTTAACTGTATCTGAACACAACAAACCGAAAATGTTATTTAATACATTTTTGATATTCAAAGCAAACCTGTCCATCTATGTCTCCGTGCTTTATTTTTTTGAGAAATCACTTTGAAAAACACTCCCTAACATTTCTAGCCATGGCCATCTTGAGTAAGGGAAAATATTCATGTAGCATTTACTTCCTGGGATCCATCTGCCCCTAGCTCAGGCATGCAGGCAGGGGGGTGTGCTTAGCTAAGAAAGCTCCTCTTCCCTTCTGCCAGATGAAAAAAGATGCCCATGAAAACTACTGAGATGTATGACATCATTTTGGCCTAGGCCAGAAACCAGGAAGCGACTTAAAAAATGTAAAAAATAAAAAGTCTAAAGCAAAAATAATATACCTTCCTATCTATTTATCAATACAAACAAATGATATAATATACCTTCCTATCAATTATGCTAGTAGCATATGGATTAAAAATAGCTGTTGATTAAGATAGTTTAGTTCTATTCTAACACTAACTTAACACCTAAAGGGTCTAACCTATAAGTATTTCACTTTGATATATATATATATATATATATATATATATATATATATATATATATATATATATATATATATATATACTGTATATATTCCTATGGTATAAAACTGACAAAAAACATATATATTCTGTGACTCAACAATATTTTGTAATTTAAAATTTGTATTCAAATTTTAAAATATAAGACAATTCAAGGTTGCATGTATTCAATATTTACACATAGGCAGAATCAGCAATATTTTAAACTTACAATGAACATATTGCTACTGCCTCAAAGTAATCCCTGTTCAGTTTTTGCTAGCTTTTCCATATTGGACATTTAAAGAAGAAGTTAAATCCCCCAGGGTATAATGTGCACATAACATTTGTCCCCATTAAAATTGGTGCTGTGGTTTGAAAATAAAATACCATTTTTTTGTACTGTCTGTGCTGACTGCAGCTCCACCCCAGGTAGAAGCCCAAATTATGGGCATTCCTATGGGGGAAGTACAGGCAACACCAAGGCCACAGCTCCCTCTCAAATATGCAGCCCTCCATTCTATACATCCCTGTGCCTCTTCTGTTCCATTTGCACAAATAAAATGCTGAGCCTGCAACCATCCACATCCCCCTCACCATTCTGCAGCCATGCCGGTGTTTCGTGAGATTGGGTGACCCGTCAGATTTTGTAATGGAAGTGACGTTCCGTCACTGCCATCTTGCTACACCCCGCACTCGTCCATAGTAAGGATACAGTGAGAAGGCGGCAAAAGGACATCTTGTTACACCCCCCGGAGTTTTGCATTTCACACTTATTTTTAACAGTAAACTGAGCTTATATAGTGAAATACAGTATTTAAAAATCTGTCTCACTGTTTAGATGTTGAATTTTAAAAGCAGCAACGAGCCTGCTGATCTCACAGGTTTGTTAATATGACAGAACACCGCTGCTTTGAAAATTCAACATCAAAACAGTCTGGCGGATTTCAAAATAATGAATTTCACTATATAAGCTCAGTTTACTGTTAAAAATAAGTGTGAAATGCAAAACTCGTGTGGGTATAACAAGATGTTTGCTGCCTTCTCACTATATCCTTTCTGTGGAGGAGTGTGGGGTGTAGCAACATGGCGGCGATGGAATGTCACTTCCATTATAGAATCTGACGGGTCGCCTAATCTGACAAAACACCTGCGCTGCTACTGATAAAAGATATGAACTGAGCACGCTCTCAGCACAGAAACCTCTGCTGCCCATGGATGCATACGTGCGGCATGTGTCCATTGAAGCCCATCCTATTTGCCTTCACACATTCATAAGCGGCAACAGGTTAATGAATGCTGCTTTATAAGACCGGAAATAACTTAAAAAAAGAAATGAACATGTTAAAGATTTAATGAAATTTCATTGATTAGGTTTACATGTTCTACAGCAAGGACATTTCCAGCAATAATAACTAATGTATGTGGTCACTGAATATACACTTCTATAGTCAAAACCCACCACTTCACTGTTTGGCTTTGATTTAAAATGTGTTCTGTGAAGTCAGAAGTGGTATGAATGAACTGCTGTTCATTTGGCTCGTCTGGATATAAACATTGAGTGTATTGGTAGTAAAGAGATGAATCCAAAGCCTTATGAATGTATCTTAGTCTGAAAAGCGCTGGTCTTTTTTATTCTGGGATATGGGTAATCTTTGAAGAACATTTTGGAGAAAAGGCTGTTAAGAATAGCTTCTGAACAAGATTCAGAGCAGTAGGAAGCACACAACCCATTTTCTTCTTTTTTGTTAACTGAAGGTAAGGCAGCAGAGTAATGGCCTCGTATATTAAAGGTGATAAATGACATACTAAAACTGGGAAATAGATGGGCCACGGGCCAAGAGTACAGTATTCATAACCCAGATGGCAAATGTGACTAGCAAAGGAAGGTTTTGAAAACAGCGTCCAAGCAAGAATTTAAAGCAGGCTTACCACTGTAACTTGGAACTTTTCCCATTACTGGTACAGAGTAAAATCTGAATTACAATGAATTGTTAGTGTCATGCATACCTTTTATGACAAATGTCAGCTGTAACGCTTCTTTCTGTCTATGAATTGACATCGCAAGCCACCAAGCAGCATGTTCTTATTCGCTGCCAGCTGGGAGTCTGGATCATGAAGGGATTTTTTCCCCAAGTTTTCAGAAATAACAAGCATACCAAGCATATTCAGGACTACTAAATGGACTTTTTCGATTCTACTGAATGCTCATGAATATTTTTATCTTTCTAGATGCAGCTAATTTAATGCAGCTCCATGTAGATGTACATTACAGGTTTCACTAATATAATTCCTTCTTTGGTCTGTCCTTTTTTCTTTCTTTGCTATCACATAGACAGATTTTTCCTTTACAGTTTCTTTTAATATTGTGGGGCACGGGAGAACACAGACACATTTGTATGCTTAGATTCACCTAGCATTTGCCAGCTATCTGCCATGTCTCAGTGCAGCTGTCCATATCAGCTTGTGTGAATATGTATATAGAAGGGAGGCAAGGGAACAAACCTTGTGCATTAAAAGGTGATTTAATTAAGGCATGCTTGTAATCACTTTGTGCTCATACACACGGCTGCCTGGGGCTGTTTAATGTAAAGTTATTGTGCACAGGTGCTGCATACAGCTTCCCCATAGTCATGAAACTCATGTATGCATACAAATATAAGACCCCCAAACTAGTCTATGTTTGGGGCTTTATGCCTGTAGGTATGCATGGGTTTATGCAAGTACTGGCATATACAGTCATTCCTGTCTATGGGGCATCTGTATGTAGCAACCATAGCTCCCGGCTGGGGAAATACACCCAAATTTGTACAGCCCCAGGCAGCTGTGTTTATGAGTTCTTACAATAAACCATTCAGCAGCACATCAATGACAATACTTGAGTCCATCAGCTACATCAGTGGTAGGCAACCGTGGCACTCCAGCTGCTGTGGGACTACAGTTTACTTAAGGCAATTCAAGACTCTGGAAGCCACAAGCATGACTTCCAGAGACATTATGGGGATTGTAGTTTAACCATAGATGGAGTGCCAAGGTTGCATGCCCCTAAGATACATCAATGCCAACAGACAATGGCCAGTGGCAGGGCAACATGATCGATCTATATAAGGATGGTAGACTAGCAACTTCCTCAGTTGCCTGTGTATGTTTCAGAGAGGGTATGGGGAGCCAGAAGAGCATGGGGAGTCAATATCTGGTATTCCCAGGCATACATTTCTAATGCTCAAGGTTTGGACTCCTGCTTCTCTTCCGTTGTCACAGTGCAGGACTCTCACTGATCATCAGGAGCTGCAGGTCCAAGTGCATTCTTCCCATGTTTCCTTTTGGATGGATTTTAGAATTTAGGTTTATGAGACATATTTGAAGTGAGATATACTGGAGCATGGAGTGTTCTTGCCCAGGTTGCTCCATTATGTAATTGTATCTCCGTCCCTAGCATCTACAGTATATTGGTTGTATTATCCTTTGTATTAGCACTTTAATTAAAATGTATTTAAAGCTTTACTTTTTTTTTTTTTTCGAGATATAGAAGGGTTTATATATCTGGCATGTTTTTATTGCAGTTTGTGTTCCTGTTGGGGGGAAATTTTCTCTCACTGTTTGTTTCGATAACCCTTGTCGCCAGGACTGAAAGGGAAGGAAAATCCAAAATTTTGAGTTATCACTTGAACAGGAATAGAAGGGACACTGTTCTATTGACAACAGCCTAATGCCCCGTACACACGATCGGACATTCCGAAAACAAAATCCAAGGGTTTTTATAGTAGAAGCTATAGATAGGAAATCTTTCACGGGAGATTACTTGGGGAGGTTTTCTAAAACTTTCCTAATATATCCAAAACCAAAAAAAGAAAATGTTGCAACTTTGACAAATGCTGGGAAGTCTGTTGATTCTCTTTACAACTGCCAAAGCCCAGCTGTATATTTTTACAAAATGTATTTGAACTTGCTAAATGAAGCTTACCTACCGTTTGGCTAAAAGAAAACAATTTTTAATCTTTTGTAGAAATCTCCTAAATTTGTAGGATTTCTCTCTGAATAACACCAAAGTGATTTGTTGTACCCAGTTATCTAAAGTGTATCTAAACCCAAAAATATATTGCAGCTTAACAATCCTTAAATGTAGTATCTGCATTAATTTTCTTTTTTAGGCTTTTTTTCTTTATTTCCTAGTTCAATGTTGTATTTTCAATTCAGAGACAGGTACCAAAGAATAGGAAATATAGGAAACACGCAGGTTTTACACTACTGGAGTACTTATATTTTTACATGCCATACACATCCACCTATGGGCTTGAATTCAATGAGGCGGTTTGAAGAGTAGCGGTCCTATTTGGTGTACATTGGAGATTGTACTACTACCACAGACGATCTAATGTGCATGGGTCCTGCTCGGTACGCCCTGGAGAATATATTAATACTACAGACTTCCCTTGATCCTCTGTAATGGGGGATCCTGGGCTTCTGGTAAGAAGTGATTCTCTATATAGCGGTGGTGGATTCAGCACAATCTTCTCTATACCAACATTTAAAGATTCACCTTATTTGTGGATGGACTTTATTTCACTTATTTTGCACAGGTGGATGTTGCATATATTTTAGTTATATATATATGGTTGGACATTATATATCTATTCACTTATATCAATGTCACTTATTTTAGCTATTTGCTATAATTGAATTTGGAGTATTTATTTTTTTTGTGGTTTAGAAGGTTTTCATTCTTGTGTATTTGTGCTTATGGGATTTTTGGTTCTAAAAATTAATACTGGTTATGCTAAACCAGTGGCTTCCAACCTCAGTCCTCAAGTACCCTCAACAGGCCATTTTTGGGAATTTACCTTATAGAATAGCTGGCATAAATACCAAGCTATTGACAATGATTTAAAGCACCTAGACAAGGTGAAGGAATAAAGAACACATGGCCTATTGGGAATACTTGGGGACTGAGATTGGAAACCAATAAATGATCAGCAAATTATGTAAATTATCCTTCATTGTATCTGCAATAGAAAATTTGTAAGAATTGAAGATGAGCCCTAGTGTTATATGTTAAGAATAGTTTCTGGAGTGTTCCAAAAAATTGGTAAATATATAAAAAGAAACTGGTAAAGAGAAAAGAAGAAAAATGCAGATATTAGAAAAAGGAAAAGAAAGCGAAAGAATAATTAAGGAGAGTGAGAGGAGGATAAGGGATAAGTGAAGGAACAGGAATGGGAAAGGGAAGCAGGAGCAGCCCATGGATCTATGTGGTTTCATAATCTTAATGCCTTGTTGTTTGGCCGAGAGTAAAATATCAATGGGGATCAAATTTTGAAGAATTTCTCAATAGTATCGAGGAGAGGTCTGACAATTCAAGAAGGGGTAAGGTACCTTCAAAAAGAGACTTTTGTAGCAATTCTCTAGTGCTAAAGCCTTGAATGAACTCCTGGCTGTGGATAAGCTGTGTTGTCAAATTGTAAAGGCTCAGCAAGAGGGGTTCCTCCATTCACTCTGAGTGTGCGGATGGGGGAATCGCGTCATTTTCTTTGTTTAACCAGTGGGTTGAACAAAAGAAAATGACTCGTGTATGGGCAGCTTAACACTACCCTCTGCAGACAGTGCTGCCATCCAAGGGTGTCTCCGTTGCTCCTCCCTAGATAAAGAAGCCACCTTAGGACAGCAAGTGTGTTACAGACCAGATCACCAGGTGAACATAAAGGGACAACGAAAACAAATGCCACTGCATCTAATCATTGATAAGCTGCAATATATTGTTTTTCCTTTTTGGATTTAGCTACGCTTTAAAGAAAACCTGCACCTTCCTTGATGCCACTGGCAGTGAATAGGTTTTAACTCTCCTGTAAAACACCATGGGAGCCAGAAGTCTGAGATGATTTTATTATGCACATCTTAACTTTGGGAATGGCAGTCAAAAGCTAACCTGCCCCCACTGAGCACATGCACTTTACAGCTGGCTGCTGAATGTGATGAGTGGCCAATAATGAGGTGGAGAGGGAAGACCAAAGGAAAATTTAACTACATAAAGGCCTGCAGTTCAGTGCCAGTGGAAATCATTAAAAAAATATGGTGTATATTTCTGCAAACACATAAAAATACATGTTGATTATGCCAGAAATCCAGTGGGCTCTTAAATTATTCTAGTGACCTGACAACATGTCTGTGCTCCTGAAATCCCAAACAGTGTTGTCACCCCTGCTCATCTCTTTTCTGAATATACTTGACTCAGTACAATCATTGGGGAAAATGTTGCCATTATGTCACTAGAAGATGGTCGTCTGATCGCAATGATATTGGCAACAACTGGAAAGTTGTGTATGTTCATTACATATAAAATTGGTGTTGAGTGTTGACTGAATTCACAGACATCCCTTGTTCATGCAATACAAGCATGCATACAGGCATGTAGTAATATGATAAAAAGTATACGTGTGTGTGCTCGCTGGTTTTTCCATATTTTAAAGTGTTTTTCCAGCTTAACGCTTACTGCCAAAGACATTGCACTTTGTCATACAGTCACCCCAGTAGTAGGATAGAATATTATTGCCTTAGTTATGTTTTCATCTAACCTGGGTATTAAAAGGTCTACATAAAAAGTAATAAGAGGGAACATTTTTTTTTTCTTAAAACAATGTTCTGGTAAAAGCTTTCAGAACATTTTACATTATTTCCTACAGCAGAAAAAGCATTAGCCTTCTGCACAAATATAAAAAAGAAAATAAAAAGGCCCCCTAATTCAAATACTAATTTATCATAATCAATGTTTACCTTACCAAAAAAAAATGGCTTGTGAGTTGTTTAATGTGTTTTTTGGGGACAAACAGTTCTCACAAGCCTGACAAAAAAAACATTTCTCCGTTTTCTTAGACTCCTTCTGCCCCTTTAGTCAATTAACTCCAGTTAGTGCTTGTAATGGTCTCATTAGCAGGTCTGCATTAACAAATCTCTGGTCAAAAGGTCATACAAGGGAACAGCATAATTACTCCAGAGTTGACTAGATACACAAGTCAAGGAACTGGATTTATCAAGGTCTCCTGTCTGGAACGTCAAGCTAAGGAAGCTTTTTTCTGCTACATCTGTCTTGGTCTGACAGCGATCAGCATGAGCTCTGTTCATCTCTATAGGGAACAGAGGTTGATGTACACACACAATAAGCACCAGGATTCCATGAATCTAGGACTGCATAAACAGATGGCACAAACTATATAAAATCACTTTTCTCCACCTGCTCATGTGGTTTAATATGTTCATACTTGCACTGTGTGTACATATCTAATGGCAGAAAAAGCAAATGGCACTCTGTGAAGGAGCCATTTTTGCCCCCCTCCCATGCATTTACTGGTTGGGTACCTACATTTATTCACTTTGTATAGTAAGACTGATAAAAGCAGAATTTGTAATAGTGTATATTCATTCCAAGTCCATAAAATAGAATTGGGGTCAGCGGCAACCCATTAGTGCTACAAATAATGGCAAAAGAAACTGAGATTAAATAAAGAAATGTCACTGTGCTGACACCTCTTGGATATTACAAACCAGGAGTATGGATAAAGCATCATGAAGGACACCACCAACTTCTTACCTTCTTTAGAAGTGAGCAGCATCCAGGTCTACATTACAGTAAGGGTAGGACCTAGTAACTACCCAACCCACATCTCACCTGAATGCCCCCCTACCTCCCAATGGGCCCTTGTGCAGCTGCACAGTCTGCACAAATGGTATGTCTACCCCTGTCCAACCATTCCAAAAGAACTGAAGTTCTTCTTTTCCTGATGACTGCCAATTATGAGGAAAATTTCATAGAATTGGATATGAAGCTTTAAGCGTATCTAAAGACAACATATTTTTGAATGGAGAGGCGATGGATTAGAATTCTTGTCAAGGCTGGAAGTCAGGGAAAATCCAAAATGTTGTTCTTACCGGGGCATGAATATATTGTAGATATTCCAATGGAGACATTTGTTCTGGTGACAGTTATCTAAGAGGGAATTTACCTTGAAGTAGTTGTAAACCCAAGAAATCAAAGTTATTTGTCCCCATTCTGGCAGGGAAAGGTGCAGCCAGTCATCTAAAATCTTTCTCGGTTTCCTACAGTCAAAAAATCAGACACATGACTGACAGACTTAATGAGAATACTCATATCTTTTGCAGGAGCACCTGGGAGCTAGAGGAGGCTCCAACACTAGGAGATTTGTGGGTGCATGTACAGCTGGGAGGGGAGTCCGTTGATTTCACGACTCCGCCTCCTGAGCTCCAGGCCATCGACATGCCTAGGGAACCAGAGCTATTTGGTTGTCCGGAACGGGAATACACATTGAATTACAGAGCTTAAAAAAATTTGATTTACTCGCTTATGGCACTGCCTACAAACATACTGTATGTTAGTCTTTGATATTTATGGCACATAGGGTTTACAACTACTTTAAGTTGGAGAGATTTCCCTTCACATCCTGTGTTGTGTCTACTTAGTTGGGTGTACCAGTGCTGTATCTGTAAACACTTAAGAACTTTCCTCAAGAAGGACGCCATCCAAGAGGAACAAGAAAAGTAAAGAGACCCGTGGGGGGAAGTGTGGTCAAGAGCTGTATAGCACACATTGATTACAAAATTGGAACAAACACTTTACCAAGCAATCATCTCTGTCAAAACATTTAGTTCAATGCCATTCTTGAGCACTGGATACCTGTGAGTTTTCTCTCCTAGGTGGACATACACAACATAATAACAGCAGTAAAATCAGCTTATCACAGCCAGTTGTCAGGGTATGTAAGGAAAAACAAAATACAATAATATTGGCTTCTGGTAGCACTTGTATTTGCACCCAGATATCTTTCCATCAAAACAGAAAGTTTCTACAGTATATGTCCAGGCAACAATGGTTTTCAGAATGTGAGCATCATCTCGGTTTGTCAGCTGAGGTTGCAGGAAGAATAAGGCCGACCACAGACGGTTTGATTCTCGGCCGGTCCAGCAGGAACCATCCGAGATTCAAACCGTGTGTGGGCAGGCTGAATGTACCTAGCTGTTTGATTAATCAACTTGGATACAACCAGCCTGCCTGATTTACTTGCGATTATTGATGCTATAGCCGCTAGCAATAATCGCTGTCTTCTCCCGGAGGGGGTGGCTTCCCCTGCCCCCCGTCGGGAAAATACAATTTCTTGGCAGGATTCCCTTGCCAGCACTGTCTGTGTTGATGGTTGCAGGAAAGACATTTGCAGCATCCATGGCCGGCATAAGTAAGGTCCCAAAGCTCCTGAGATGCAAGGAAGGATGGGTCAAGGTCTGGCCATCAGTCAGTAAGGAATAACTATGGCCAGATTTTCAGTGTCCAAATTGGCCAATGTTGGCACCCGATGCAACAGCCTAAAGTGTATGTAAGCCCTAACAATAAACATCACTTATTTATTCCCCTTTGATCTGTTCAATATACCATTGAACTAGAAAAAAATGGAGGTTGAAGTCTCTGCTATATTATAGCCACATCCCTAAAGTATGTGGAAGAACAGGGTTTCCCCCTCTATAATGGGACTTTAAAGGCATACAAGAGTAGTAAATATTTGGATTAAAAATAGAAAGTTTAATAGTTACACGTTTGGTATACAAAAAAGTATGTATAAAAAGGTGCAATCATCAACAAAACAGTACATAATAAAATGAGGTACATATTACCACACCACAGTTTTGACACACAGCAAATAGCTAGAATTTCTAAACGAATTATATAAATAAATCCGATTTCGGAGTAACTTGGCTGCTTCCTCAGGGATAAGTTTACAGCTGGTATATGTGTGGTAGTGTCCTCAAATACATTGCTCAACAGTAGTCATGGAGATTAGGAAAATTAAAAGATTAGTGAATGTGCCATTTCAATGAGCATATATCATAATCCCCCGGATGTTGGAGGAGGGGATGAAGAGGACCTCAGGGGACAAACCGGTGGGGCCCTATGGCAGCAATGCACTGGGGCCACTGGCGTAACTAAAGCCAGGTAATAGATGATGTTCTGCTGAGTTGTATTAAGCACAAAGGGGATGAGTAGGCATGTAATAATCTCACAAAGCCAAACAGCCCTGGATCTATCTCCGTTGAAATCCCTATCTATAATCTTTTAATTGATGATGTAATAAATGAGACAGGTGGGGTGAAGAATATTGTAGGCAATCAATCATGTGACAATATGAATATAGCCTCCAATCCACATATAGCCAGTAAGTGTTGCCCTTCATTCCTACGTGCTAACACTGTAAACAGGGAAATGGTCACTCCCAAAAATACAACATCTTTTACTTTTGATGACTGCAGTCGATTCCATTTCAGTGCAGTCATCAAAAGTTGAAGATGTTTCATTTTTTTTCTGTATGAGATGCATCTGGAATGTGGCAAAATGCAAAAAAATGCATTGGTACACACATGTCCTCATCTGAGATGAGAAACCAGAATGCATAAAAAAACTCACCAAAATGCATCAAAAACGCACATGCAGAAACACATATGGAAGTGAGAGGGAGGAGGACTGTTAACCCTGCAGGTTCTGCTTGTGTAGTGTGAAGCACAGAGAGGGATGTGATCTAGTTGACAGCCTATGTCCTGTATAACAAGATCAAAACAGTAGGGAATCTGTGGCAGTTTTCTGTATGGAAAACTGCTGCATTCCCTCTGTTAATTAGGTGCACACCCTTCGCTAGTTTCTATTTCACTCTTAAACAGAAACTGACGCAGGTGGCATAGATAGACCTGAAACAGATCTATCTGCTTAGTTAACATGGCGATCACCACCCCTGTCAGTTTCCTGCTCCTGTACTTGTAGGGCCTTTAACCACTTCAGCCCCGGAAGGTATTACTTCCTTAATGACAAGTTCATTTTTTGCGATATGCCCCTGCGTCGCTTTAACTGACAATTGCGTGGTTGTGCGACACTGTACCCAAACAAAATGGATGTCTTTGATCACCTTTGCGGTTTTTATTTTTTTGCACTATAAGCAAAAAAGGAATGACAATTTTGAAAGAAAAACTATATTTTTTACTTTCTGCTATAAAACACATCAAACTTATTTCTCAGTTTAGACCAATATGTATACTGCTACATATTTTTGGTACCTAAAATCCCAATAAGTGTACATTGATTGGTTTGCGCAAAAGTTATAGCATCGATTTTTAGCGGGACTGCGACATTGCGGCATAGAGATCGGACACCTAGCTGACACTTTTGACACTTTTTTGGGAACCAGTGACATTATTACCGTGATCAGTGCTAAAAATTTGCATTCACACTGTATAAATGACACTGACAGGGAAGGGGTTAACATCAGGGGCAATCAAAGGGTTAACTGTGTTCCCTCAGTGTGTTTCTAACTGTGTGGGGGGGTGGGCTCACTGCATGGACACTCTGATCCGTGTTCCTGATTAGCAGGAACATTAGATCAGAGTGTCCATGCCTGAGAGCACGGCGGTCCGTTTGTTTACATCAGCAGACCGTCGTTCTGTCTCTGCGGGAATGCCATGTCCGCCGGGCCTGCTGATTGGCTCCCCCTGTGGCCAAGCAGCATGCAATCGCGGTTCCGGTGTGGCGCACACTTGCCCCCCAGTGGCTATTAGCAAAATCATGTACAGGTACGTGATTTTGCGTAATGGAGCAGCCTTGCCGCAGTATATGTACGGCAGGCAGTCGGGAAGTGGTTAAAAGAATGCAAAAACATGGGAAAATGTGCATGTATTGCAGATTTACCGGGTTTGATGTACTAAAGGCAAATAGACTTTTCACTCTGCAAGGACATATGCGCCAGTAAATGAAGGGAAGCTCTGGTGATTTCCATCATCCAATCATGTGTAAGCAAAAATGCTGTTTTTTTATAAATTTTCCTTGCATGTGGTTGGGTATTCTTTGCAAAGTTAGGCTTCACCCCATTTACTGGAGCAAATGTTCTTCCAGAGTTCAACTGCACTTGCAAAGGGCACAGACTATTTAGTAAATCAGCCCCACGGTATACTGCATTTGTTGCCTTGACATACACCTTAAAACATTATTTATGGCATTTGGGCTGTGTAAAGGTCATTTCCAAATGGTAAGCATTTCCAAGATCCATCAGAGTTCAGATATGTTCCGATATATTGGATAACTCTAAAACGAATCATTAGAACAAACTTGTGTCTTGCATTCTGCAGCCAAGCAAGCCGGGCAGAAATGTGCAGATCCCTAAGGGTTTAATGATCTCTCACTGCCCATTGTTCATGGAGACAGATTTGCCTAGGTCAGCCGTAGATGTGACCGCACAGGGCTTGCTGTTTCCTCCAGTTGGCTATACTTAGGGAATCTTACATTAACTAAATATTCCATAGTTCTTACTCCTAAAAGAATAGTTAATCACATAGTTTGGGAGCAATTTACCGAAGCACAGAGTACATTTTTCACTTAGCCAAATGAACATGTATTTATCTGAAACACTAAATCATACACCAAGCAATTTAAAGAAAAATACAAATTTCCTTAGCAGATGCTTGGATAATTGAAGTAAATAGTGCTGAACTAAAAAAATAAATAAAAAAATGCGCCCTTTAATTAAACCAACCCCATAGGATGAAAATAAAGTACATTTTGTGAAAATTAAGACGTTTCACAATCATTTTGTAATCATTTTTGAACAACCTTTTAACTAAAAATACAGAAATCTTCCTGGACACGTTATTTGAATTTTGCAACATATTTAATTAATTCTCAAACTTTGATAATGCACAATTATTATCCAAACATTCTCAGTTGCGCTAGTTAAGGAGTAGTATATGGTTATCTTTCAAGGTACTGGAATGTATCATTTTACAAAGAGAATAAGGGCCCATTCACACTAGCCCATACACGTTGTGCTCCAAATAATGCGCTCATGCGCTGGTGTGTGTTGTGTTGGCGCAGTGAGAAGCGTTATTACCGCACATCACACTGTTTATGCTTTTTTTTCCTCTATTCAAACTTAACCAAAAACAATTCATTCAATTTTATGCATTGCAGTCCAGTGTGGCGGTCCTTTGACGTTCAGTAACATGCATTGCACTGCATTTTTACACAACAAAACACATACAACACACATGTATGGTGTGTACAGGGCACCAGTGGCGGTGTGTTCACGGGCGCCGTTCCCCTCTGTCACACCACCCCCCCCCCCTGTGTAGAATAGATAGATTCATGCATCCTTTTCAGACGCTGGGCGCCTGTATTCCAGCGGCGGGGGTGTTTTTTGAAGCACCTGATTAGAGTCATAGGCTCTAATAGGCTTCAAAAAATGTGGAATGCGATCACAGAGCATTGCGCTCGCAGTCCACCCAGGTGTGTAAGAAAAGCAAATTAATATTTGCTTTTTTAAAACTGAACTGCCTCTCAGCCAGTCAGGAGGCGCGGATAACCGTCACCTGATTGGCTGAAGGCACATTGCACCCTGATTGGATGCCTAACAGAACGGAAGAAGACATACACGGGACTCGGGAGGACAGAGAACCATGGAGGACACAGGAGCTCGCCGCTTTCACGCCCTGCCTGACCCGCCACCAGGATTGGGTAAGTGTGTCAATCAGACGAAAAGTGGGGGGGGTCACAGAGGCTGCATATGACGGGCACAGGCTGCATATGATGGGCACAGAGGCTACATATGATGGGCAGAGGCTGCATATGATGGGCACAGGGGCTCCATATGATGGGCACAGGCTGCATATGATGGGCACAGCCGCTGCATATGATGGGCACAGTGGCTGCATTTTATGGGACACAGTGGCTGCAAATGATGGGTTTTTTTCTGTATTTTTCAGTTTGCGCCCCCCAAAAATTATGAGCACCAGCCCCCACTGCAGGGCACATAGTGGACAATTATTCTCTATGTGCCTTTGCATTGAGCTTGCCTTGATCAATGCAGATCAATGCAGCTCAACGCACCCGCACAAGCTTTAATAAATATATGGAATTAAATACCAGCCAGTCTAAAGTAAATTAAATCAGCCTTAATCATATTGGAGACTAACTACAGAGACGAATCAGACTTTTTCTGCTGTCAATATACAATAATAATTCTATTTCCAATTACAAATCAATTGTGGATCTTGCAGAAAAATAATGCAAAGGATATTACCAGCTTGCAGCTAAACTCTGGGCTGCAAGCGTTAAATACTCATTTTGTCTAGGGAGTGATAAATACTTACCCTTTTCCATGCTCTTGCAAACTGCCTCCTTTCAAATTCAACAAAACTTTGACTGCGCTACGGTTAACTTTCAACTGATGACCTGTAAAGGCTTTTAAAGTGTTGCCTATGGAAATTTTAGGTACTGAAGTTTGTTGCCATTTCATGACCACACACAATTTTAAGACTTGGCATCTATTTACTTGCCACAACCTAAGTGTTAGATTTTACAAAAAAATAGGTAATATTTTGCATTTTTGAGCACTAAAATTAACTTTTTTTTTTTTTTTAACTGAAAATATCGATTATATAAGCTATTACGCTAATATTGTGTGACCTCAACATTTTAAACTACCTCCATTTTATTCTCCAGGGTTTCTGCTTTCAGAAATTTATTAATTGTTTGGAGGTTCACCTAATCTTTAGGCCTAAAAAAAGCTCTCTTATTCTGCAGTAGTCATTAATTCTCAGTTGCTTGCAATCTTGCACTCTTGCCCGGGGGGACATGACTGCCTTACAGGTCTAGGGTAGTTGTTAATGCAGTGATATAGCAAAATATAGAACCATCTCTCTATCAGCCAGCTCTAACTCATTTTCCAGCCACCAACCAACGTCCACTGTGAACCCTAATCCTGCAAGCTCTTCATCACTTTATTGGAACATAGTCTGGATTGGTACCAAGGCATATATTACTTTAATAGGTTTGGTAACATTTTCCTACATACACAAACAGAGGATGGTCAGGTCCATATCAATACTTGCTGCCTCTTAACCAACAGCCATGAGCCACCCCATTACTACACTAGTCAACTTGTCTATCTAACAGTAATAGAGTTTATAGCCACTCATGTATGGGTAATTTGGGGGGGGGGGGGGGTAAAATAGCCGTAGCGACAGTTTGTCCACTCTGCATCAATGCACCTAGAACGAGGGCTCCTGATAAACAGTTAGCACCGGCCTTCCTGTGAGGGGGCCCAGGTCCCATCAATTTAAGAGGGAGGCCCAAGCAGCTTTATGGTGCAGGCAATTCCAAGCTCAGCACCCTCCACTCAACCTCTACAGCGCAGCCAGCTTCTCCCCCTCTCCCTCCCATCGGCTATCAACCACTGCAGGGGGAGCTGGCTTCAGTAATTGCTCTGATCACATCCCCTCCATGACCCAACTCCCCCTACCTGCAGCTCCAATCCCCCTGTGTGCCCCCCTTTCCGATCGGGGGTTTGTGTAGACCCCTGATATTTCACTAAAGTTCCCCCCCCCCAACAAAGGACTGTTAAAAAAATGTAGAAAAAAATTGTAATTAAAAAAAAAAAAAAGGGCTTATTTGGGGCTTAATCTTTATAGACAGTTTTGGGTGGAGGGATATCCATATCTGCAGTCTTTCACTACTATAAAACCCTTGAAATTAAATTTAGTGCACACCACTATTATCTTGCTTCACTGCGGTGCACCATGTGCTATGAAGCCCTTGTATCTTATTTTTCTTTTAGCATGCTGTTATCTGCATGTTTTGCTGCAGTGCACTAAGTCTCTGTTATTTTTTTGCCCATAATTAATATTTGTTAATTCCTAAAAATAATGTGTGTGTGTGTGTATGATTCAGGGGGGGGGGGATGTTAAATCATAATCAGCCCTCAGGTGTCAAGCAGGCTAGGTATGCCACTGGGTTGCTGTGTGCCATACTTGGTCATTTTGCCCCCCTAGGCCATGGCATATGTTGGCTAAGCAAAAGCTTGTCCCTGGGACTGGCACATCGAGTTTTACATATCAAGGCTGCCTTTAACTCCCGGTCCTGCCCTGGGTGTTAGTGAATTGGAAGCTAATAAATGTGAACGTGAACATGAAAACTCCATAAGGGGAAACATATTTTTATATATATATACAGTACATTATAACATGGACTTTTGTATGCAACAAATTTCCTGGAATTCCGGTCATTTTGAAGAGCTTTTATCAGGATTAAGAACAGACATCCACAGTGTCTTTAAGCATTTAGCATGCACAAAGAAACACAGAGCATTATTAGCTAGACAAAGGTCATACCACAGAGCTTCCATATATTCCTCTCCCAAGAAAACCAGTGTCCTAACCCAATAAAGAGAAGTGAAGAAAAATAGAAACTTAGGCCGGGACTAAAAGAAAAGAAAAAACATAGATGGAGGGCTGGCATGACAGGGATTAAAGGGTTTAGGTCTAGGTGGGGTTCCTTATAGTCTCAAAGAAAATAATGTTGCACGGACTTACTTAATTGGTGTCCATGCTAGGAACGGGTGGAGCTTCAGGGGGTGGTCAGTCAGGGTCTCAAGAAGTCCTTAGTCAGAAGGGAGTTTAGTTGGGGAAAACTGCCCGCCCTCGCTCCCTTTCCTTCACTACTTTGGTTCATTGTTTCTTCGGTGAGCTATTTTGTTGTTGGTGTGGTTATGTCATGGCAGCTAGTGGGGTACAAGGTCCTTGTAGGTTAGTATGGGGCACAAATGTACTTTGTTGGGACCTATCTAAAGGTACAACTCCCAGTGGTTGGTATGGCTGTATCTGTGATTTGTTGTCCCTGAGTTGGTGGTTGTTGAGGCTGGAGGCTTAAAGTAAGTTGGACACAGGTACTCTCTTCTCTTTGATGCCTATTATGACCTTGAGGCTCCATGTATACCGTGTTTAACATGTTATTTATCTGTTATTTATACAGTTTATTATTAAAGACAGCTATGGCCATTTAACTCCAATTTGTTGTTGTGTGTGTTTATTTTGGGTGGCAAAGGGGGATTAATGGTCAGAGCAGACTGGAGACAAGCCATCTTTATTACCCTAGTCAAGGCTTCCACTCTAACATTCAATTTCATTATTCTGTTCCTTTTTTCTTATAAAACAAAAATAGAAAGATATCCATAGCATTGAAGATATGCAGTAACCTATGACAACCAGATTTCACTTTGTCAGAACAGTGAATGATGGAATCTGGCCAGTGCCACTGATCTTTACCTTTTGGCATTTCCTATATTAAATAACGCCAGAAATTCTTCCAACCTGCCTTGTATGAGCAGTCAGAGAAGGACAATGAAGGAGGAATAATTAATAATTGTTAGTGGTGGCCTTCTTTAACCACTTCCCAACTATGCTATAGCCGAATGATGGCTACAGCAAAGTCGGACAGTTCTGGGAGGGCGTCATATGATGTCCACCGGCGATCCATGTTGAACTACCAGTGACCAGTATGAGAGAGTGAGAGCGATAACACCAAATGTAACACACCTGCCCCCCGTTCACACCTGAGACCTTGTCACACTAACGAGTCACATGAGACCGGGGAGGGACAATGGCTAATTGGGCCCAATTTGGGCATTTTCACTTAGGGGTGTACTCACTTTTGTTGCCAGCGGTTTAGACATTCATGGCTGTGTGTTGAGTTATTTTGAGAGGACAGCAAATATACACTGTTATACAAGCTGTACACTCACTACATTACATTGTAGCAAAGTGTCATTTCTTCAGTGTTGTCACATGAAAAGATATAGTAAAATATTTACAAAAATGTGAGGGGTGTACTCACTTTTGTGAGATACTGTATTTTGCAAATGCAAGCAGCTTCATTTTTCTTGATATTAGCCTTTTCCCGCTCAGTCCAGCAGGAGGGAGAAGCAGCACAAGAAGCAAATTAGGTGTGCTGCAGAGGGAGAGAGTAGAGTGATGGAGAGATTTGCTTATCAGTCTTCTGCTTCTCCTTTCACTGTCTAGTCACAGGCTTGGGGAATGACAAGACCAGCCAGTGTTACCTAACTCCAGCAGAGCAAAAATTAGGTTTCCTGCCCCACTAGACGGGATGTGCTGCATGGCAGGGCTGTGTAATTCTCAGTACTGGATGGACAGAAATACAAATCTTTTGATAAGTAAATCAGCTTCCATATGCTGTATGTATTTCATGTGTTTACCTGTTTGTATAGAGTTAAAAATATAAAGCCAGAGCATGGTAGAAATGCACCTGCACTGGGGTATTGACATTCCAGACATCTTTTATGCAGCATTATAGAAACACCCAAACTAAGACTGATTGTTATACTGTAATAGCCATCCATAAATAATCACTGTAGTGAGAGATGTAATTACACAGATGGCCCTATGCTATCAATAGGTAATAATCAGATACATCACAGCAAACACAGGCAGTGAATTACAGAGATGGCCGTATCCATCTGTATAAAGCATGCATCTCTGCCTCCCCTTCTGCTATTCATGTTTAGGGAATCAGGCAGGGTGGAGGGAGAGACTTTGGGAGACAACAGTATTATGTACAATTACACTCAGACGCACCACTGTATTTTTCTGATAATACTGATCATTGTTCAGAACTGTTGGCTGATTGGTTCAAGCAAATAAATCTATGTCATCACAGATGTGCATACGATATTTACACTTGTCAGGCAGATCATTAATCTGTCCTGAGATGCACTGGCTTCTTAAAACAATTATCATATTCATCACAAACCTAAAAAAAAAAGCCTGTGTGTTTTTCTGGGTCAGGTGAGTGACTCAGGGAGGCTGGATGACTCAGCACTCCGAGTCAGCAGCAGCTTCTCTGGTAACTCCTCCATGCTTGCTGGAGACTTAGAGAGGGTTCCAGAAGCCGTTAGGAGGAGACTAGGAGGAGCTAGCTGGAGTATTCTGAGGGCCCTGATCAATCTCCAACAGAAGTTACACTAGGTGTCTGCAATGTTCCACCCCAACTTGACCTTCTTGTTTAGGAATGCAGCCACAAAACATTCATAGGCACCAAATGTCCTTGCAAACCCAGCTAATAAATTGTAAAGTATGGGTTGTATTGTCATTGTACTGTACAGAGGAAAAGTTTCATTAGTTTGTCAGTGTAGTGGGGGTGGCCAGATAGTTCCTGCAGTGTGGTTAGGGAGGTGCCTGTGTCCGGTGGTCAGTCAGAGGTCACCGGAAGAAGAACCAGCTCCCACCCTCCTGTCCAGTTTTTTGTTTTGGGGATAGTAAGAGTGAAGGAAAGAGAGAAAGGAGAGGAAAAGGCGATTGTAAGAGAGAAGGAAAGAGACAAAGGAGAGAAAGAGGTGATAGTAAGAGAGAAGGAAAGAGAGAAAAGAGAGGAAGAGGCGATAGTAAGAGAGAAGGAAAGAGAGAAAGGAGAGGAAGAGGGGATAGTAAGAGTGAAGGAAAGAGAGAAAGGAGAGGAAGAGGCGATAGTAAGAGGGAAGAAAAGAGAGAAAAGAGAGGAAGAGGCGATAGTAAGAGAGAAGGAAAGAGAGAAAAGAGGGGAAGAGGGGATAGTAAGAGTGAAGGAACGAGAGAAAGGAGAGGAAGAGGCGATAGTAAGAGAGAAGCAATGAGAGAGCGTGAAAGAGGAAGAAGGAGAAAGTAAGAGAAAGAGGAAGGAGGGAATGAGAGAGGAGAGCGAGGCAGTGAGAGAGAGATAGAAAGGTAAGAAACAGGGAGAAGAAGAGTGTGAGAGTAAGAAGAGTGTGAAATAGAGGAGAGAGTGAGAGAGAGGAGAGAATCATTGAGAGAGAGAGAGAGAGAGAGAGAGAGAGAGAGAGAGAGAGAGAAAGGAGAGAAAGAGGTAGAGGGGAGATTGAGAGAGAAGGAAAGCAAGAGAAAGGAAAGGAAGAGGCGATAGTAAGAGAGAAGGAAAGAGAGAAAGGAAAGGAAGAGGCAATAGTAAGAGAGAGAGAAAGCGAGAGAAAGGAGAGGAAGATGGGATAGTAAGAGAGAAGGAAAGAAAGAAAGGAGTGGAAGAGGCAATAGTAAGAGAGAAAGGAGAGGAAGAGGCGATAGTAAGAGAGAAGGAAAGAGAGAAAGGAGAGGAAGAGGCGATAGTAAGAGAGAAGGAAAGAGAGAAAGGAGAGGAAGAGGGGATAGTAAGAAAGAAGGAAAGCGAGAAAGGAGTGGAAGAGGTGATAGTAAGAGAAAAGGAACGAGAGAAAGGAGAGAAAGAGGCGATAGTAAGAGAGAAAGGAGAGGAAAAGGGGAATGTAAGAGAGAAGGAAAGAGAGAAAGGAGAGGAAGAGGCGGTAGTAAGAGAGAAGGAAAGCGAGAGAAAGGAGAGGAAGAGGCGATAGTAAGAGAGAAGGACAGAGAGAAAGGAGGGAGAGAGAGGAAGGAGAAAGTGGGAGAGGAGAGTGTTTGAGTGAGAGAGAGAGAGAGAAAGGTAAAAAAGAAAAACAAGGAAAAAGTGAAAGAAAGGAGAGAGTGTGTGAGTAACAGAGAATAAGTAAAGTGTGAGAGAGAGGAGAAAATCATTGAGAGAGAGAAAAGGAGAGTAATGAGAGTGTAAGACAGCAGGGGAGTTCCCAAGAAGGAGAGAGTGGGAGTGAGAAGGAGAGAGAAAGGGGAGAGTGTACAAGAGAAAGAAATAAAAGCATGAGAGAGGAGAGATAGAGAAAGGAGAGTGTGAGGTAGAAGGAGAGAGAGAGAGAAAGAGAAGGAACAGAGAGAAAGAGGAAGAAGAGACAGAGTGAGAGAAAAAGAGAGAGAAGGAGTTTGTGAGTGAGGCTCCATGTACACTGAGCTTGTCAGTAAACTCCAATCAGAAATGCGAACCAGAAGGGTTTTTTTCCTGCCTCTAAACGCTGAGCTTAGAATATGCCTGTAATCATCCTAATGTGCATGGACACATAGGATAGCATTGAGCTGCTTCTACAGGCAAATCACAAAACTCCTGTAGAAGCAGAGATTTTGAAGCCAGTGTGCATGGAGCCTGAGAGGGAGAAAAAGGAAAGTGAGAGCAACAAGGAGAGAGAAAAGAGAGAAAGAGGAAGGAAGAGAGAGTGAGAGAAAGGAGAGAGAGAAAGGAGAGAGAGTGTAAGCAAGAGAGAGAACAGAAGTGTGAGAGAGAAGGAAAAAGAGAGAAAGGAGAGAGAGAGAAGGAAGAAGGAGAGAATGAGAGAAAGGAGAGAAAGAAACGGAAGAAGGAGAGTGTGAGAAAGCTGAGAGTTAGGAGAAGGAGAGAGAGGAAGAAAGAGAGAGCAGGAGACAGAAGAGGAGGAGTGAGAGAGAAAGGAGAGTGTGTGAATAAGAGAGAGAACGAAAGTGAGAGAGAGAAGGAAAATGAGAGAAAGGAGAGAAAGAGAAGGAAGAAGAAGGAGAGCATGAGAAAGGAGAGAGTGAGGAGAGGGAGAGAGAGGAAGAAAAAGAGAGCAGGAGACAGAAGGGGAAGAGAGGGAGAAATGAGAGAGTGTAAGAGAGAGAGAAGGAAAAAAGAGAAAGGAGAGAATGAGGAAAAAGGAAAGAGAGAGAGAACGGAAAAATAGAATGTGTGAGTAAGAGAGAGAGAGAAAGGAAACTATGAGAGAGAAGTAGAAAGAGAAAGGAGATAAGGAGTAAGAAGTAGAGAGTATGTTAGTGAGAGAGTTAGAGGAAGAAAGAGAGTGAGAGAAAGGAGACAGTGAGGGAAAAGGCGAGAGAGAGAAAGAGGAAGAAGGAGAGAGAGGAGAAGGAGAGAAAGAAAGTGAGGAAGAATGAGAGAGAGCGAGAAAAAGGGAGACTGAGAGAGAAGGTGAGAGAGAGAAGAGAAAGGTGTCCTTTGCCCGAAGCTCCTTCTCGTTGCCTGTTTATCACATACTCTTTTTATTAATGAGGAAGGACGTAGCTTCTGCAAACTATTTAGATTTTTTCCACGACTGTGGTAAGATAGATGCAAACTGGCCTTATTATCTCTACACTTGCCCTACTATTATATACCAGCTTAAATAACCAGACGACACCCTTTTTGGAGTAAAATTGGCCACACCATTTTATTAACAATTAACCATAAACATTTTATTTACAAACAATACTTTCCCAGATAAATCGTAACCCTGTTGTAGACCTTTGAAGGCATTGAAAAGACCCCAAATTTACTTAGTATCAGCGTGACCACACAAGGTCCCAAGTCGCAGCACTCCGACTCGAGGATGATACCAACTCTCCGCCTTCCAACGCTGATACCCATATCCAAGTACCCAGTTAAACCTCGGTTAACTGGCATCTTACCGAGGATTGCATACCATAGATGGTTCCCCACTATGCCATACTGATCTTAATTTAGGCCTCCAAAGATCCCAACCATTACACCCCTTAAAGCAATCACTGCCAGACGTCCATTTCTCTCTTTTCTCTCTTTTCTTCCCTCTCACTATCACCTCTTCCTCTCCTTTCTCTCTTTCCTTCACTCTTACTATCCCCTCTTCCTCTTTTCTCTCTTTTCTTCCCTCTTACTATCCCCTCTTCCTCTTTTCTCTCTTTTCTTCCCTCTTACTATCCCCTCTTCCTCTCTTTTCTTCCCTCTTACTACCCCCTCTTCCTCTCTTTTCTCTCTTTCCTTCTCTCCTTCTATCCCCTCTTCCTCTTTTCTCTCTTTTCTTCCCTCTTACTACCCCCTCTTCCTCTCTTTCCTTCTCTCCTACTATCCTCACTTCCTCTTTTCTCTCTTTTCTTCCCTCTTACTATCCCCTCTTCCTCTTTTCTCTCCTTTCTTCCCTCTTACTACCCCCTCTTCCTCTCTTTTCTCTCTTTTCTTCTCTCCTACTATATCCTCTTCCTCTTTTCTCTCTTTTCTTCCCTCTTACTATCCCCTCTTCCTCTCTTTTCTCTCTTTCCTTCTCTCTTACTATCCCCTCTTCCTCTTTTCTCTCTTTTCTTCCCTCTTACTATCACCTCTTCCTCTCCTTTCTCTCACTTTCCTTCTGTCTCAATCTCTCCTCTTCCACTTTCTCTCCTTTCTCTCTCTCTCTCTTTTTCTCTCACTATTTGCCTTTTCTCTCTCTCAACGATTCTCTCCTCTCTCTCACTCTTTCCTTCTCTATTTCACACTTTCCTTTCTCTCACGCTCTCCTTCTTTCTCATTCTCTCTTTTCTCTCTCTCTCTCATGCACACACTTTCCCCTTCTCTCTCATTTTCTTTCTCCTTCTCATTTAGACTCATACACTGTGAATTGGCCATTTATTTATACATCTAGAGCCGCCAGGTCCTGTGTGAAGGCAGCCAACTGAAGTCTATGGGGACACATAAGTTGTACGAACATGCATTCTAATTTTATATGTGTGTGGGAGCGATTGAGTGGATCATTTGTGAACAGTGTGCGTTTAGGGCATTCGTCCCTGGGGCATACTGCCCTAACCATCCAGCCTTTAACAGCTGTCAGCCTCTCATAGAGTTTGACAGTTCTTCTATGTTCTGGACCTTTATTCCTGAACACACAGGGCCCTAAACACCAATACCACATGGTAAAGCATTCAGCCCTGCCCATCTAAAGCCCGCCATTGACTTTGACAGGCTGTCACGGGGCTGGACATTGCACCTGTCCCTCCGCAGAGCACTAAACGATGAGAGGGATGCACTGCGGATGGACAGCCCCCATGCAAAGGAAAAATAACAGACTTACTAGCCAGATCACCTAGTGAAAATAAAGGAGAAAAAAAATCCTAAAAATAGAATAGTAATGCAGCAACCTCTGTCTAAGAATTGCTAAGCTGCAATATAATACATTTTTGTTTTTGAGTGTATTGCCGCTTGAATCTAATCACATTCATATTTATATCTAAAGAAAAAAGTATGTTATATTTATATATATATATATATATATATATATATATACCTCATTTGAGGTCTCGGCTGTCAATACACACAGACAAAAACATGCTAAAGTGATTGTAAAAGATCGTTTTTTATTTTTTTTAAATAACAAACATGTCATATTTACCTCCACTGTGCAGCTTGTTTTGCACAGAGTGGCCCCGAACATCCTCTTCTGGGGTCCCCTGACGGCTCTCGTGGCCCCTCCCTGCATCAGATAAGCCCTTAGGAGAAGCGCTCTCCCGGGGGGATTACCTTGCGGGTGCGCTCCCGAGTCCAGCATTTGCGTCCACAGAAACGAATGCCGGACTCGGCCCCGCCCCCCCAGTGCCTGTGTCATTGGATTTGATTGACAGCAGCAGGAACCAATGGCTGCGCTGCTGTCAATCTATGCAATCAAGAGCCGGGACCCCGTTGCGAGAGGTGGACAGCGAGGAGATGAAGGGGCTCAGGTAAGTAAAACGGGGGGGGGGGAGCTGGGGGGCTGGTGACTGCCAAGTGTTTTTTCACCTTAATGCATAGGATGCATTAAGGTGAAAAAACACAATGGTTTACAACCCCTTTAAGTATACATTGTCTAGAGACTAGAAATAAAATCTTATGATCTTACTACTATATTTAATGGTCTTCCTACATTCTATGGTCTTAATTAATAGAACTGTAACCCACCTCCTAATATTTTTTTCCAATATCTTTTGGTCCTTGTATATCGTATTGCCTTACTGTTTAAGCTCTTCTTTTACTCCATGATTTTTCTATATCCTATAGTCTTTCATGGTTTTCCTGTATCTTTTGGCCTTCCACTATTCTTTGATCTTGCTATATTCTATCCTATTCCTATATTCCTATCTATTCCTATTCCTATATTGTATTATCTTTTTCTGTCTATGGTTTTCCTATATTCTATGATCTTTCTATATCCTTTGGTCTTTTTATAGTCTATGGTCTTCCAATATCTTCTGGTGCTCTTTATTATATGGTATTCCTATATTCTATGGTTTTGATCAATGGAGCTATTACCCCCATCATAGCATGTTTGATGTCACCTGATGATAATTTTAAGTTTTAGTCATACAATGTTTTTTATTCAGTAACCTAATAATACATACAGTATCGATTTTATTTAAATTGCACATAAAGTGTATCTAATCCCCAAAACAAACATTTAGTATGTTGCAGCTTACCTACCCTTAAATGTGGTGGCTGCATTCGTTTTTAGGCCTTTTTTCCTTTATTCTCACCAGCTAATGTGACACTGACCAGTAACACACTATGGGGTTGATTTACTAAAGGCAAATAGACTGTGCACTTTACAAAGTGCAGATGCTCCAGACCTTAGTAAATTAGGTAAAGCTTCATTTGCAAAGAATGCCCAATCACGTGCAAGGAAGATAGAAAAATAAAACAGCATTTTTGCTTGCACATGATTGGATGATGGCAGCCAGCAGAGCTTATGCTCATTTACTAAGCTCTGGAGTAACTGCTCTTGCAGCGTGCAAGTGCTCTTTACAAAGTGCTAATTTAGTTGCTTTTTGTAAGTCAACCCCTTTCTGTCTTAGGGCGGCCCCCCCTAATTCTGGAGGAGCAACAAAGATATCCTTGCATAACAGCACTGAATGGAGTGTGTGTGTGTTAGATGGACTAGAAGATTTAGATGGACTTTACATAAACAATTAACAAATTACAGCAGAACTCCAGCTAACACTTTTAAAGGAGCTACAGAAACAGTTTCTTTCTTTTTGAGATACCACTTCTGGGTCTGGGGCCCAAAAAATAAAAAGCGCAGAGGGGATCAAATACCACCAAAAGAAAGCTCTTGTGGAGGGGGGGGGGGGGGGGGGGGCACATACATTTTATTTTGGGTACAGCGTTGCATGATTGCGCAATTGTCAGTTAAAGTAGCACAGTGCCGAAAAAAAAAAAATGGCCTGATCATGAAGGGGGATAAATCTTCAGGAGGTTAAGTGGTTAAGGTTGACCATATATGTTGCAATTTGACTGTACAATCTATGTATGATTGGCTTTAGATTTACTAAAGCTCTGTATTATGAGGGCCTACCTAACCTATCAAAATAGTTGATATCCAATCTGGCAGGCCCTTGCACTGCATGTTGATAGGGCTAAAGGAGATTGTATAAGCAGATTGTATAGTGTGTGTTGAGTTTAAGAATATCACTAAAGGTACACCTCACAGAACCTCCAACCGCGCTCAAGATTTGTTTTTCAGTTTCGCACGGAGGCAAGTAAACCGAATCACAAGCTGCTCTTAAATCTCTAGAGGATTGCAGTGGTGATATCTCCAGTAAGACTCCTTTTTCTGCTAATCACAAAGTGAGGGTGTCACGCTTGTAAATATGGGTGTCACGCTCCCATGATGGATTCTCCATAGTCAATGAAAACAGACAAAGACACCTTCACTATGACCTTGTGGGAGGGGTGCAGACACAAATGACAATAGGGGATCTGTGTCCATTGGCGTCTCAAAGGTGTAAGGAGTAGGTAGGCATCTTTTAGTACACACTCCTATGTGTTGTGCTGTCACACACTGATTACAATAAGATTGTTATTTTACAGACAAGGCAAATTAAAATGAAGCACAATGATAGAAAATCTATTTATTTTACACTATACGTTTCATAGTGAAATAATTAGACAGTAAACACCGGGGTATATACAGGAGATTATGTAGTAACATAAAAATTCCACTGTTCACCAGTTTATACGTTTCTGAAAATAAATGATTGGTAATTGGATGCTGTAGGTTGGGATGATTGTAACTGTATTAATACAGCAGTACTCAGCTGAGAAAAAGGGAACACGCCAAAAGCTTGGCCATGAAAATATAACTGTTGGGGCTCCTTTACATTTGGATCACTTTTTTGGTTCACTTAGGTTTGGATCACTTTTAAGTGGTGTTTGACAAGCTGTAAGGAGGCGTTGTATGACTTCCTCACCACCTGCTTTAACCCCTTAAAACCCTGCACTAGCGCTCCACGTATGACAGAAGGTATAATCAACGCTGTATCCTGGCCTAGGCCGTCAGGGCCCAGGCCTAGGGCAGCCCTTTGCAGGGGGGCAGCACGGAAAGAGTCCCCGCCGGCTTGCGCTGTTTATTTTTTACCATCCCTGTACCATTGCAGAGATTTCCCTTCACTTCCTGCCCCATAGCCAAACAGGAAGTGAGAGGAATTCTATGCAAAATAAGGGAATCCATTGCCCCTCCCCCCAGGCCCTCAGAAATAGTGTCCCCACTCGAAAATTTCAGGGCGGGTCTTAAACAGCAAGGGGTGTGGGCTTGACAGGAAAGGGTGGGTCATATTTAAATTAGGGGGTACACAAGTTTAGTCAGGCCTAGGGCAGCACAAAACCTAAATACACTACTGGCCCCAACCACTTCCCCTTAAGCTGCAAAGACAGCAGGGGGGTGGTACATATGCCTTGGGCATGATGCTTTCATCCTCGCTGTCACGTTCAGTGGGCAGTACCACCTGCCGCATGTGACCCATTCAACTACACTGGTGCAGGGTTTAAAACAAATGATGAGGAGACGATTCAAAGGGCAACACAAATGTAAACGAAGCCCTGCGTAGTTCATGGAATGTGCACTTGATAAGGAAATTGAATTCAGACTTCACAAGCTCACTCGAAAATTTCAGGGCGGGTCTTAAGCAGCAAGGGGTGTGGGCTTGACAGAGAGGGGTGGGTCATATTTAAATTAGGGGGTGCACGAGTTTAGTCAGGCCTAGGGCAGCACAAAACCTAAATACACTACTGGGTATAATTCCTGCCGCAGCCACAAATTAAGGCATCATGGCTGTGGCATGTGTACATTCGCAGCTGCTGCCTCTGCAGCTACAGGGAAGCAGTTGAGGGCAGTAAAAACACGGCTTAACCGCAGGGTTTACCTCTCCTTACCTGTTAAACAATGCTATCCAGTGCTGCATTGCCAGTGCTCTCCACTGGCACAGGCACTTCTATCATCTCCAAGTCTTCTTTCTGGATTCGGGCTGTTCGGTTGCTTGAATGGCCAGGCTGAGATGACGCCACTCCTGCACATTCTCATGGGAGTCTCATAAAATGCCTCCTGGGATGTGAGACGTAGACAGTTCAAGAGCAGTTTGCAAGATGTTGCATACGCTCACACACACTGTAGGGTCTATGCTAGAGAACTATCAGATGCACATTTCTCTGCAAGTACAGAAAAATAGACTCAGCTCCTAAGACAGGTCAGGGATAAATTTGTGGAGAAGTTTAAAGCAGGGTTAGGTTATAAAAAAATATCCCAAGCTTTGAACATCTCACGGAACACTGTTCAATCCATAATCCAAAAATAGAAAGAGTATGGCACAACTGTAAACCTACCAAGACATGGCCGTCCACCTAAACTAACAGGCCAGGCATGGAGAGCATTAAAGGGGTTGCAAACCCCCCCCCTTTTTTTTTTTTTTAAACAAACATGTCATACTTACCTCCACTGTGCAGTTCGTTTTGCACAGAGTGGCCCGATCTTCCTCTTTTGGGGTCCCTCAGCGGCGCTGGTGGCTCCTCCCCGCATCGAGTGTCCACGTTGGAGTAGCACTTTCCTTGGTGGACATCCGTGCGGATGTGCTCCCGAGTCCCACATCTGTGTCCATTCACACAAAATGCAGGACTCGGCCCCGCCCCTCGGGCGCCACAATATTTGATTTGATTGACAGCAGAGGGAGCCAATGGTTGCGCTGCTATCAATCTATCCAATCAGGACATGAGACACCTGGTAGAGCTGGTGTGCTCGTTCCTGGCCGGAGAAGGATTGGGGTCAGGTAAGTAAAACGGGGGCTCGGAGGGGCTGCAGCACCACAGAAGGTTTTTCACCTCAATGCATAGAATGCATTAAGGTGAAAAGCCATGAGGGTTTACAAGCCCTTTAATTAGAGAAGCAGCCAAGATAACTCTGGGGGAGCTGCAGAGATCCACAACACAGGTGGGAGAATTTGTCCATAGGTCAACTATTAGTCGTGCACTCTACAAAGCTGGCCTTTATGGAATAGTGGCCAGAAGAAAGCCATTGTTGAAAGAAAGCCATAAGAAGTCCTGTTGGCAGTTTGCACAAAGCCATGTGGGGGGACACAGCAAACATGTGGAAGAAGGTGCTCAGGTCAGATGAGACCAACATTTTACTTTTTGGCCTAAAAGCAAAACGCTATGTATGGTGGAACACTAACTGCACATCACCCTAAACACACTATCCCCACCGTGAAACATGGTGGTGGCAGCAAAATTTTGTGGGGATGCTTTTCTTCAGCAGGGACAGTGAAGCTGGTCAGAGTTAATGGGAAGATGGATGGAGCCAAATACAGGGCAATAGTAGAAGAACCATACAGCCAGAGCTACAATGGAATGGTTTAGATCAAAGCATATTCATGTGTTAGAATGGCCCAGTCAAAGTCCAGACCTAAATCCAATTGAGAATCTGGGGCAAGATTTGAAAATTGCTGTTCACAGACGCTCTCCATCCAATCTGACAGAGCTTGAGCTATTTTGCAAAGAAGAATGGGCAAACATTTTACTCTCTAGATGTGCAAAGCTGGTAGAGACATCCCCAAAAAGACTCCCAGCTGTAATTGCAGTGAAAGGTGGTTCTACAAAGTATTGACTCAGGGGGGCTGAATACAAATGCACGCCAAACATTTCACATATTTATTTGTAAAAAAAAATTGAAAACCATTTATCATTTTCCTTCCACTTCACAATTATGTGCCACTTTGTGTTGGTCTATCACATAAAATCCCAATAAAATGCATTTACCTTTTTGGTTATAACATGACAAAATGTGGAATATTTCAAGGGATATGGAAACTTTTTCAAGGCACTGTAGCTATGGCAAAATATCCATACCTGGAATTCAACTTGTTTGAATGGACACAGGGAGCTTTGGCTGGGCTCGGGTGCCCCCATATCAAGCTGCTTGCTGTGGGGGCACTCAACAGGAGGGAAGGACCAGGAGCACCCGTGAGGGACCCGAGAAGAGGAGGATCTGGGCTACCCTGTGCAAAACCAACTGCACAGAGCAGGTAAGTATAACATGTTTGTTATTTTTAACTTAAAAAAAACAAGACTTTACAATCACTTTAATGAAAACCATGCTCACTTTCTGCCAGATCATTCATTTTCTTTTTCTCATAGAAAGGGCCAAAGATATGATCTTGCATACAGGCCAACTGCATTCAGAAAATTCCCCTGCTTTTAATTGTATATTTAACAGACCAAAATGGAGTAAATGAAAGAAATTCATTGTTAGGTTTTTATATACACATTAAATATAGTTCTTATCTGGACAGGCACTGGAGGTCTTACCCAAGAGAGTGGTTTCCTCATTCCAGCATCACTTGAAAATGCCTATAGATGCATGCATGTTAACAAGCATTGGCAGGCATTTTCATATCATTGCATTGCATTTTGTGTGCTTTTTACAAGCATTTCATTGTGTTTTGTATATCATTTCCTATGAAATTGCGTTTTATGATTTTTTTTTATTTATTCTGACAGCATTTTAAGGCTGTTGTCACAGATTATAACAGGAGATAAAATCGCTGTGAAAATGCTGCCTGCAGGATTTTTCTTTAACTTTCCTCATTACAATCCTTTGACGTGAGCGAGCCCTGTTGTGAAATATATTTTCTCAGGTCTAAACACTGGGGCACACTTCTGTTATGTGTACTGTAAATTATTTATGAAGTTCCAGTACCATCACACATATCTCTCAGCTGCCAAATATTTCATCATTACTTACAGGAAATGGATAATAGAAATGTTCCTAAGGCGAGAAGAAAATACTCCATTTATTTCAATTTCTATAAAGAGGACTGTTTATAACAACTAGGGGGTATATAATTAACTATCTAGAAGCAGCAGGCAATGCAAAGCAACACAATATGTTACACTGGCTTTAGGTATCTTTCAACATGCTGGATAAGTTCCACCAGGTAAGGGGTTCTTGCATACAGGCATTTATAGGGCAGTAAAATACGCCTGTATAATTCTTCCAGTAGACTTGCATTGCAGAGTAATCTATACGCAGCTATATATGCATACATGCTAGTATTAGTATTTACACATGGGCAAGTATAGGTTTATTTCTGGAGGGAAGTTCAAAATATGCTGCTGATTACCAGTCCTTAGGTGTGGTGGCTGCATTAGGTTTTTTTTTTGTAGGATGTTTCTCCTGTTTTCACATGGTGATCCTGCCAGCAACTCACTTCCTGTCCTAGGATGACAAAGCTTGGTCCCCTTGCTGTATTTATGTAGGACCACTGTTGTCCTCCTAGGTTGCTTTCCTGATTTGAACTACAAACCTTCTCCATTCCCTAATCTCCACAGCATGAGGAAGAGGTGTTTTGTAGCTTACAGAACTGGTGAGAGCTGAAAACATTGTTTGAGATTTCAGTTCTGTGCACAGGCAGGTTACAAGTGGTGATGAATTAAGGTTCAGGCTTGGGTTTGGTCTGAACCCAAGTTCATCTGAACCCAAAAGTTAGCTGTCATGGCTGCATCTATGGGTGGAATATTCTCTGCCACAAAGTTGAAGTACACAAAGGGGCTGGGGATTCTATTGACATCATTGACTTCATATAGGCAGTTTGCCATAATAGGACAATGTCCTTGACCTAAAATGACAATGTGCCTATATTAGGTCCATGACGTCATGAGCATCCCGCCCCTTTATATACGTACAGCCGCGAGGAAGAGAATCTCCCACTTGTAGCTCATAAGTCCAGCAATGACAGATACTTTCTGGTTTCAGACTGAACCCAATTTGGATTGAACCCAAGCTCATCCCTAGTTACGAGAACACTGGACTTCTTGCAGGATCAACAAATATATTTCTGTACTTGCAGAAAATGTATTTAGCCTGCAAAAAAAAAAGGAATGCAGTACCACATTTAAGGACCAGAAAACTACATTTTATTACACAGGTCTAAGCCCCATGGAATGTGCACTTGATAAGGAAATTGAGTTCAGACTTCACAAGCTTTCTGAACTAATTTATTGATGGTTCTGTATCTGCTTTTATACATATATTACATAGGTCTATTATACGTTAATGTATTAACATTATAGGGGTGACATAAGCAAATGAATCACAACATGGGCGTATCTTTAGTTAATGAATTAATCACAATCAGTAGATTTCCATTTCAGGACCGTTTCAGCATGTAAGATGTCAAAATATAATTTGATGATGGCATCATCTGACAATCACCTGACAAGACTTGGCATGTTATATTAAAGTTCAATATTAATTACATGGCTTTAACTCATCGCTACATGACAAACTAAATTAATACATTAGAGGTTTCTTGTTTCATATTCCATTGTACCTGTATAAGCATATCAGGAGCATTATTAAAATGATATTCGCATAGATTCTTATTAAACTTTAGATGCTTTTCTAAGGACCAACAAGGAATGCCTAATTAACAGAGCTACCAAAAAAAATCAATAGTCTGGCCTGGAGCAAAGAAACAGAGAAAGCATACACGAAGAGCCGGCAATAGGAGTTAAAATGGTTCTTAAGAGTTTTACAGAAATTAGAAACTAGGAGTTACCAGATTGGTGGGTCAGATTGGAGCAGGTGGGGCTTCAGGGGGTGGTCAGCAAGAGGGTCTCAGGAGGTCCTTAGTCAGAAATGAGGTGACTCAGGGGAATCTCCCCATCCATTTCTCTCGTTTTTTTAGGTTTGTTAGTTCACTGATATCGTACTTTGTGTGGCTGTGTCATGGCAGCTAACAGGGTACAAGGTCCTTGTAGGCTATTTTGGGGCATAAATTAAAATTGTCGGGACCCGTTTGAGGTACAGCTCCCGATATTAGGCATGGATGTCTCTGCAGTTTTGTTGTCTCCACGTTGTTGGTTTTGCGTCTGGAGGCCTACTTTTAAGTTGGATGTAGGTACTCTTTTATTTTGAGGCCTACGAGGACCTTGGGGCTTCATTCATACTATATTTAATTAGAACATGTTATCTATGTTTTAATTATACAATATGTTAATTAAGAGCTGCTATGGCTATTAAACTCCAAGATGTGTGGTTACTTAGGTCTGGTCAAGAGGTGAACTGATGGTCAAACAGACTGTAAGGAAGCCATCTTTATTACTTTTATTAATCATAATGAATTAATCTTAATTAATTATTATTCGTTATTATTATGTCAATAATTTGCTGATTGTTTGGAACAAGTTGATGACAATTAGATATGACATGAACTTTGTTCTACTACAATTTTAGCTGACATATTAATTACAGAAAATACTTTAACATTTATTTAGATTATTTCATATTTATTTCATAATTATTTAGTAAATTTAGCAAAATCTCTATCATTTCCCTTCTTGTGTTTCTTAAGAAACAGATTTAAATAATTGTCGGGGCATCTCGTAGAAGCAGTGCGCTGATTGTCATGGCGCATGCATCTTCAACACACTATTAATATCTGTCACTTTCATGCAAACATTCTGAGGCTATAGACTGTGCTGCCATACAATGCATTGCAAACAATAAATTAAATGCAGTATATTGAAATTAAAAAAAAGTAAGTAAAAAAAATAGATGTACAACCTTGCAAAATGTACATTATTTGTAATAATAATTCATAATTGTAAAAAAAAAATGTAAAGAGAAGCCTTTCTGGTTCTTTTGGTACTGTTGACAATCAGGATTAGAGTTCTAATAGCGTTCTGTATATACAGTATATTTTTATACTTGGCTGTAAGACCAAAAAAAAATTACACAGCAAGCTTTCAAAGACTATGTGGTCCTTACAGGGAAATGACAAATTGATGTTTATACTTTTATTGCATCGATGTAATGTCTTATAGAACAAACTCTATCTAATTGGTATATGTTTAATCTCCTCTCTCCACCCAATCTTGTTTCTATAGCTTAGATATTAATATATTCTAGATGAAAACCATGAGACTTCACAATTTGTTACTTGATGTTATCCCAGTACCCCCCGGGTAATGTCAAGCTCTTTGTATGTCTCAAAGCTATTTACATTTCTCGCATTAGTCATAACTCGTCTACTTTGTACAGAGAGCCACCGACATTGTACTTTACACACTGTCATCCAGATGCATGGCTCTCTGATTGTTCCATATACTGGAAGACAGTACTATGTGTAAAGGACAGATAAACACATACCTAACATGCCTTGTCTACTGTATTACTGTATATATGAGTATGACAGATCATCACATTGCATAGACGGAATCACTGTATCCTATAGTCTTTTCCCAGATATAAACTATTTGCAGAGAAAGTAGGCAAGCTCTATACAATAGCATTATTAATAGTACTATAACCTATAGACAGAGCTGGCATCTGACCAGACAGGACACATTGCAACTATAATGGTTGGGCACCCATATTATAGTAAATGGCATATAAAGGCAGTAACGGGGGGGGGGGGGGGGTACACAATTAAATTTAGGGTTCCCTCTTAATGTTTCCCAGTGATAGGCTCTGCCTATAGATGCAGGACCTTTAGCAGTATGCAAAGTATAGACACGCTTACAAAAATGATTAAATCATATGCACACACAATATATTGTTTAACCACTTCAGCTCCGGGAAGGATTTACCCCCTTCCTGTACAGGCCCTTTTTTGTGATACGGCACTGCGCAGCTTTAACTGACAAAGTGACGATGTACCCAAACCAATTTTATGTCCTTTTTTCCCCCATCAATAGAGCTTTCTTTTGGTAGTATTTGATCACCTCTGCGGTTTTTATTTTTTGCGCAAAAAAAGAGTGACCATTTTGAAAAAAAGGCAATATTTTTTACTTTTTGCTACAATAAATAAAATCCCCCAAAAATATATAAAAAAACACATTTCTTCCTCAGTTTAGGCCAATATATATTCTTTTACATATTTTTGGTATAACAAATCGCAATAAGCGCATATTGATTGGTTTGAGCAAAAGTTAGCGTGTCTACAAAATAGGGGATAGATTTATGGCATTTTTAATATTCATTTTTTTTTATTAGTAATGGTGGCGATCTGCGATTTTTATCGTGACTGCGACATTGTGGCAAACAAAGCGGACACTTTGACACTATTTTGGGACCATTGACATTTATACAGCGATCAGTGCTATAAAAATGGACTGATTAATGTGTAAATGTCACTGGCAGGGAAGGGGTTAAACACTGGGGGGGGGGGATCAAGGGGTTAAGTGTGTTCCATCAGCATGTTCTAACTGTAGGGGGGATGGGCTCACTAGAACATGACAGAGATCACTGCTCCAGATCACTGGGAGCAGTAGATCCCTGTCATGTTGTTAGGCAGAACAGGGAAATGCCTTGTTTACATAGGACTTCCCCGTTCTGCCTCTCCGTGCCATGATCGCGGGCCACTGGAGGACATTGAGTCAGCGGGACCAACGGGCACGCTCCCACAGCGGGCGCCTGCGCGTGCCCACTAGCCGCCAAGGATGGAGTGACGTACGGGTACGTCGTTTTGCGCACTCGTGCCACTTTGCCGACGTATATCGGCGCGAGCCGGTCGGTTAGTGGCTAAACTTCACTTTATAGAAGAATTTTCCTGGAAGGCTTTTTAAGTCCTATTAGCCCACATGCAGAGGCATATCTAGCAAAAATTGCGCCTATGGCAAGCACTGAAACTGCGCCCCTGTCAAAACATTTGAAACCCATCTTTCAGATAACCTTAACAAAAAAAAACAGCTAAAAAAACTACAAGTCAAGCTCTTTAATCTTTCAGTTAACAAATTATGGATTGGCACTGATGAGCTGCACTGATAGGCAGCACTGATGAGCTACACTGATAGGCAGCACTGATGGGCACTGATAGGCAGCACTGATGAGCTGCACTGATAGGCAGCACTGATGGGCTGCACTAATGGGCACTGATTTGCGGCATTTATAAGGCAGCACTGATGAGGCAGCACTGATAGGTGGCACTGATGCGCTGCACTGATGGGCACTAATAGGTGACACTGGCACTGACAGGTGGCACTGATGAGCTGCACTGATAGGTGACACTGGCACTGATAGGTGGCACTGATGAGCTGCACTGATATAGGTGGCACTGATAGGTGACATTTGCACTGATAGATGGCACTGATGGGCTGCACTGATATAGGTGGCACCGATAGGTGACACTGGCACTGATAGGTGGCACTGATGAGCTGCACTGATATAGGTGGCACTGATAGGTGACACTGGCACTGATAGGTGGCACTGATGAGCTGCACTGATTTATGTGGCACTGATTGGTGACACTGGCACTGATAGGTGGCACTGTCTAGCCCTGTTCCTGTTTAGGAGGGAGGCTTTGGTGACATATCAGGGTTCTAAACAGACCCCTATTTCTGCCCATTATCAGCTCTGAGTTGCGGACGGCAGTGCTCCCAGTGTCAGTTTTGCTTAATTGGGAGGGCACCTGGGGGGCACAGGATAATGTTGGGGGGGTCATGGCCCCCTCTGCCCCCCCTTACGGGCGCCCCCTTCATATGGCACCCATGGCATTTGCCATATGTGCCATACCCTGGATACGCCACTGCCCACATGATCATGATCTTAACGATTGTGTTGTATATTTGCTTCTCCAACCCTACTCCATAGCAGCCATGCTTTTCACATATTGCACTGAGGAGATCTAACCAGCTAGAACAGCTGTATGTAAGTTCAATACATTTCGCTGTATTTTAGGCTATATATGGCTATAAACTAAAGTTCAGGATGTACAAACAACTACAGAAGCATACAGAAATTATTTGAATCTCTTAATAACTATACCTACCTAAATCAGAAATACATTTCTTAGTCTCTAATCTTAGATGGGTGTGATAAAACATGGAGAACTTTTTTTTAAGGTAACGCTATACTGTACATAATTACAAGGATAACTGCCACTGGCTGCACCATGCAACACAACAATTTTCAAAATCTTAAAAACAAAAAATAGCAGTGCAATTTCCCCTGCAGTCTTTGTACTGCTTAACAGATAAGTGATGGTTGGGATGCTAGGAGCAATGTGTGAATTTCAAAGTAGCTTTAAGCATAGTACTCCTGAATACACAAAGAGCCCCAAACCAAGAACCTCAAGGGGCTAATTACCTATACATCAAACACAACAGCAAACCTGTATTTCCTTCAAGTAGCTAATCAAGAAAAAGAAAAATATACAATACAAAAAAAAAAAGGACTTTATCTGATCAGCTGTTTGAAGTGTCAAGTCTACAGACCTCAATATGTTAAATCATCCCCAAGCTCCAGTGATTCCCGGTAAAAGATCCCATATCTATCCAATATAAACGTGTTAGCCCTCAAGCTATGCATGCTTTGATATTGATACCTGATACATATTTGGGCTACATCTATGGTTTTAGAGATTTTGCAATACACAGTGTAACTTAGGGTAGAATAAAAAAATAAATAACAATACCATGTAAAAACAGAAAATGTATTAAAAAACTAAATTTTCAAAAAGTATTCGTCAGTTAGTATTACTTCAAAAGTCATAATTCAAGAAATACAGGGATCTATTTATCAATTTTTTCACCCAACTTTCACCCAAGCTTTGCCCATTTTTCACATAAAAATTCTACTGCAAAATTTGGTTACTTCTGGGTGGAAATTGTGTGAATTATGCATGAAATCATTAATAAATAGACCTCACAGTTTACCTTTAGCTTCATACAGTGATGACATTTTTAAGAGAACCTGTGCCCTGATGAAGCAAGATCACAGTTTTGTACAGCAGGCTGAAACATTGTAGAAATCCCTTATACAGTTTCATTCATGTAGATGCATAACCAGTCTCTTTACTACATTTTATTTTAATCTGGGGCACTTTTGCAGAAGCTGCATAGAAGCAGCTTGGTGTCGGAACCTTTGACACTCCTCTGTTCCTGGAAGCTGCAGGGGGTTATTAAATTTAGCCTGCTCAGAATGATTTTTATATAAATCCAGATACAGTTGGATATAAGGTAATATAGAGCTTGAATTATTAAACCACTGTACACTGTTACTCCTGGTGACAGGTACTCTTTAGTAGTGGAATTGCTAGGCTGAACTGGAGAAGATGATTAAAGACAGATAAATCATGAAATGTGATAAACTAATGATTAACAGATTACAATATTTTTTTTCTTTAAGCCATGGCAATCAGTCTTGCCAAATTGTAGAGTGGAAAAACCAACTAAGCAACTTTCTGCAGAGAAAATGCCTAAAATTTGTACGGTGTTTTCAAAGGTCTGATTTGAAGAACATTCCTACATATAATAATCTCTCTTCTAATCTGATTACAGCAAACTAAATTCTGGGTGGTTACAGAGGCACTGCTTTACAGTACTGAGAAAAACCCCATACTGTTTCATATGTACGTGGGTAATACATATACAGAATGTGCCTGAATGCTTTCACACTGAGATTGATTTACTAAAGGAGTAAATAATGTTCACTTTGGAAAGTGGGTACAAAAAGGCAGTACACATCACAATAATCTTGTATAAACCAACATAGCTCAGGGCACTGCCTTACTGAATAAACCCCATACTGTTCTATAGATCATGTACAGAGGTACGGGAATAATGCATACAGTATACAGACTTTTCCTGCACGTTGTTACACTGAAGTTGATTTACTTAATGAGTAGATAATGTTCATTTTGCAAGGAGAGTACATAAAAGCACTACAAAGCACAATAATACTGCATACACCACCATATCTCAGAGCACTGCCTTACTAATAAGCCCTTATCCTGTTACATAGATCATGCACAGAGGAACGTGGATAATACACATACTGAATTTTCCTGCATGTTGCTATTCTGGAGTTGATTTATTATAGGGGTAGAGAATGTTCACTTTGCAAAATGAACATTGTCTTCTTTACTAAATCCATCCACCTAACTAACCTCAAACTACCTACTCACCCCTGCCTTTTAATACTGAATAAGCCCCATACTGCGACATAGATCATGCACAGATGTATGTAGGTAATGCATATACAGAATTTAGCTGCATGTTGTTACAGTGAGGTTGATTTACTAAAGGAGTAGATAAAGTTCACTCTGCAAACTGAGTACAAAAATCCAGTAAAAAAAATACAAAACGAAAAAGCAGTATAAATCAAAATAGCTCAGAGCCTTACTAAATAAGCCCCATAACATTCCATAGATTATGCACATAGGAATATGAATAATACATATACAGAAGGCGTCTGCATGTTGTTGTACTGGAGTTGATTTACTAAAGGAGTAGAGAATGTTCACTTTGCAAAGTGGGTACAAATAGCAATACAAATAAAAATGAATGTGTATAAACAACTATAGCAAAGCCTTACTGAATAAGCCCCATGTTGTTTCATAGATCATGGACATAGAAACAAGGGGACACATATACCAAATTTGCCAGCTGTACTGGAGTTAATTTACTAAAGGAGTAGAGAATGTTCATCTTGCAAAATTAACAGTTTTCTTCTCCTTTAGTAAATCAACCCAACTCACTCGATAATAATGGTAAATATTTATTGAGGCTGTCCCCCGCTAGGACCAAGTAGCTCCCACTGCCTAAATAATAAAATGTTTATAAAATGACTCACATAAAAATGTAGACTGTAATTGAAGTGTGCCGGAATGCAGAACTCACTGACAGTATAGTAAACATTTTATAAATTCACTTACCTAAGAACAGCAGACTGTATTGAAAGTGTGCAGGCAGCATTTTCATGATTCCCATTGAGCAGATCCAATCTAAAGGAATCTTAATCCTCCAAATCTCAACCTCTCCCTGGCTCCCTCAGTAGTTTCCTATGTGCTGGATCCTCTTTCAAACATCCTTCAGTGTGTAAAAGAGCTGAGAGCAGGAAATCCAGGAGAGAGATGCTGAGCGGGGAGAATTGGCTGCTGGAGGATGCGGGAGAAGGATCAGAGAAGAGTTTGTGTGTGCTGCTTATCAAAAGAGAGGAGTGGGAGACCAGAGAGAGGAGGAGATACTGATGGGAGAGGACAGACTCCACAGGGGAAAGGTTATAAAAGGGAGGCAAGTGGGACTAGAACAAGGAATAAGGCTGAGCACAGTATATTATATCAGGGGAGTAGGTGACGAAACAAAGGTCAGGGTTCAAAGGGGAAAGGAAACAGCAAGGAGAGCAGAGATGTGATGGAGTGGGACAGTATCATAGGGACTGAGATGGTAGACTATTGATAGTAAGGCATGCACAGATGCTTTGAAGAATAGGAAAGAGACAAGTCTCAGTGAGAAGAGAGATCCAGAGGAGATAAATTGGACCAGTGATGCAAAGCAAGTGTTTAAAGCCTATGAGTAAAGAAGAGTTTCGGAAGAAGAGATAGAAGTTGAGATAAGACAAGTAGTAATAATTAGAAGGTAGTCCCTGAAGTGGTAATAAGGGAGAATGGTGCTAAAACATTAGCGGGTGGGATCAGAGATGGGTCCCTAAAGTGGAGATCTGATAAGGGAGAAAGGTTGCAAAGAAGAGACAGCAAGCAGAGATATTGCAGGAGAGAAGTCACAATGCAGAGATGAGTGGAAGGTCCCAGGGGTGATGACTATGTACACCAGGTCTGAGAAGTGAGTAATGAGAGGCAGCGATAAGAGTTGATGTCATTAAGAGATATAAGGGAATAGACAAGTTGTAATCATGCAGTAAGAAAGAGGGGAGAGATTATGAAGGGAGAAGACAAATCGTAGTAAGAAGATTTCCTAAAGACATAAGGATCAGCTGATATCAGAAAGTGTGATGAAAGGAGAGGGTGTAAAAAAGAAAGGTATATTAGAGAAAATGAGTTATGGGAGGCAAAGGTAGAAGAGGTCCACCATAGGAACATTCAGGGAGAAGATGAGTAGTAGTGTTGCAGGCAAGGAGAGGTCCTGCAGAGAGCATGTGATGGGAGGGCGGGTTACAGTAAGCAGAATTTCTAAGGAGATACTACAGGGATAAGTCATTAGAGGAGAAAAAAGAAAGGCAGTAAGGAGAGGTACAGAAGGCAAATGGAACATTGCACTAATGAGAGGAGAAATACTGAGTCATGGAAAGAAAAGACTGTGGTACAGAAGAGAAGCTGTAGTGGCGCAGGGTGAGGAGAGGTCCTGTATGCAGCAATTAGGAGAAAACAAACTCTAGTGGTGCAGGATGAGCTGAGACAGAGGTCCTACAGTGCCTTGAAAAAGTATTCATACCTCTTGAAATTTTCCACATTTTGTCATGTTACGACCAAAAAACATCAATGTATTTTATTGGGAGTTTATTTGATATACCAACACAAAGTGGCACATAATTGTGAAGTGGAATGAACATGATAAATGGTTTTCCAAATTTATTCCAAATAAATATCTGAAAAGTGTGACGTGCATTTGTACTCAGCCCCCTTTACTCTGATACCCCTAACTAAAATCTAGTGGAACCAATTGCCTTCAGAAGTCACCTAATTCGTAAGTAGAGTCCACCTGTGTATAATTTAATCTCAGTATATATACAGCTGTTCTGCGAAGCCCTCAGAGGTTTGTTAGAGAACCTTAGTGAACAAACAGCATCATGAAGGCTAAGGAACACGCCAGACAGGTCAGGGATAATGTTGTGGAGAAGTTTACAGAAGGGTTAGAAGTATGGCTCAACTACAAACCTACCAAGACATGGCCGTCCACCTAAACTAACAGGCCGGGCAAGTAGAGCATTAATCAGAGAAGCAGCCAAGAGGCCTATGGTAACTGGAGGAGCTGCAGAGTTCCACAGCTCAGGTGGGAGAATCTGTTCACAGGACAAATATTAGTCGTTCAGTCCACAAATCTGGCCTTTATAGAAGAGTGGCAAGAAGAAAGCCATTGTTGAAAGCCATAAGTAGTCCCGTTTGCAGTTTGCGAGAAGCCATAAGGGGGGACACAGCAAATGTTGAAGAAGGTGCTCTGATCAGATGAGACCAAAATTGAACTTTTTGGCCTAAAAGCAAAATGCTATGTATGGCGGATAAACTAACACTGCACATCAACCTGAACACACCATCCCTACTGTGAAACGTGGTGGTGGCAGCATCATGTTGTGGGGATGCTTTTCTTCAGCAGGGACATGGAAGCTGGTGAGAGTTGATGGGAAGATCGATAGAGCCAAATACAGGGCAATCTTAGAAGAAAACCTGTTATGCCCCGTACACACGGTCGGATTTTCCGATGGAAAATGTGTGATAGGACCTTGTTGTCGGAAATTCTGACTGTGTGTAGGCTCCATCACACATTTTCCATCGGATTTTCCGACACACAAAGTTTGAGAGCAGGCTATAAAATTTTCCGACAACAAAATCCGTTGTCGGAAATTCCGATCGTGTGTACACAAATCCGACGGACAAAGCGCCACGCATGCTCAGAATAAATAAAGAGATGAAAGCTATTGGCCACTGCCCCGTTTATAGTTCCGACGTACGTGTTTTACGTCACCGCGTTCAGAACGATCGGATTTTCCGGCAACTTTGTGTGACCGTGTGTATGCAAGACAAGTTTGAGCCAACATCCGTCGGAAAAAATCCTAGGATTTTGTTGTCGGAATGTCCGAACAAAGTCCGACCGTGTGTACGGGGCATTAGAGTCTGCAAAAGACGAGACTGGGGCAGAGTTTCACCTTACAGCAGGACAACGACCCTTAAAATACAGCCAGAGCAACAATGGAATACATAGTTACGTAGTTACATAGTTAGTAAGGTTGAATAAAGACACCAGTCCATCCAGTTCAACCTGAGTGAGTGTGTGTCTACAACCCTGACCCTTGTCCCTAACCCTGTACATCGCACACTCACATCAGTCCCTACCCTCAATCCAAGGTCCCCATTCATAAACTAGGGCCAATTTTTGGACAGAAGCCAATTAACCTACCAGCATGTCTTTGGAGTGTGGGAGGAAACCAGAGACCCTTTTTACTGCTAGGCGAGAGTGCTAACCACTGCACCACTGTGCCGAATGGTTTAGATAAAAGTATATTCATGTGTTAGAATGGCCCAGTCAAAGTCCAGATCTAAATCCAATTGAGAATCTGTGGCAAGATTTGAAAATTGCTGTTCACAGATGCTCTCCATCCAGTCTAACAGAGCTTGAGCTATTTTGCAAAGAACAATGGGCAAAAATGTATTTTTCTAGATGTGCAAAGCTGGTAGAGACATACCCAAAAAGACTTGCTGCTGTAATTGTAAAGTCAAGTTGTAATGATGCAGGGTAAGAAAAGGTCCTATATGGGCTGATCATAGGGAAGAGTTGTAGTGGTGCAGGGTGAGACGAGGTCCTATATAAAGTGATCAGGGAGAAGCCAGGTTGTGCTGGGGGATTAAGGAAAGGAGAAAATCTATAGGGAGTGATCGGAGAGAAGACAAGATGTAGAACTGCAGCATGAGCAGAAGTCCTATGTGGAATGATCAGGGAGCAGACAAGTTGTGGTGCAGGGTTATAGAGGTTCTATGTGGAGTGATCAAGAAGAAGATAAATTAATTGTAGTGGTGCAGTGTGAGGAGAGGATCTATGTGGGGGGTTTCGTAAGATGTAATATTGCCGGATGAGGAGAGCTCCTGTAGAGTGGTCAGGAAAAAGACAAGTTGTAGTGTTGCAGAGTGAGGAGAGGTTCTATAAAGGGTGATCAGGAAGAACAAGAGGAAGTAATATATAACTTACAACTTACAAAGTTATATAACTATAACTTACAAAGCCATCCACAACCTGGCCCCCAGCTACATCTCTAACCTAGTCACAAAATACCAACCTAATCGTTCTCTTCGGTCCTCCCAAGACCTCCTGCTCTCAAACTCCCTTGTCACCTCATCCCATGCTCGCCTTCAGGACTTCTCCAGAGCCTCCCCCATCCTCTGGAATGCTCTACCCCAATCCGTCCGCTTTTCTCCTACTTTATCCACTTTCAGACGATCCCTGAAAACTCATCTCTTCAGAGAAGCCTATCTGGCCCCCACCTAACAACTGTACATTTATCTTCTCAATCAGCACATCACCCACAGTTATTACCTCTTGTATCTCTTGACCTTCCCTCTTAGATTGTAAGCTCTAAGGAGCAGGGCCCTCTGATTCCTACTGTATCAAAGTGTATTGTATTTGTACTGTCCACCCTCAAGTTGTAAAGCGCTGCGTAAACTGTTGGCGCTATATAAATCCTGTTTTATAATAATAATAATAATAAAGTAATAGTAAAGACTAAGGGAAGAACCTACACCTATATGGAGATATCAAGTAAAACAAAAGCAGCGGTGCAGGATGAGGAGGGATTCTATATCAAATTGATCAAGGAGAAGCAAATTTTTAGTCCTAGGTGAAGAGACACCCTATACGCAATGACTAGGAGAAGGCTAGAAGAGGAGAAGCAATAAATTTCCTGATTAAGATACAATGGGATGGGGGAGCGGAGGAGAGATCCATTAGAAATAATTAGAAGAAGACAAATTGTAGTGAGGCAGTATGAGGAAACGTCCTATATTAAGTGATCAGGAATAACAAGATGTTGTTATAGGATAGGTCCTATGTGGAGTTATTGGGAGAATACAAGTTATAATGGTGTGGGGTGAGAAGAGGTCCTTTAGGAGTATTTATTGATGGAAGGTAACAGGGAGTATTTAATAGGAATATAAAAATTGTAATGATGTAGAATGAGTAGAGGTAGAGTAGAGGAATTGATCAGGACGGGAACAGTTTGTATTAGTCCAGAGAGGGTAGACATCCTATATGCAGTGCCAAGAGAAACAATTTGCATCGATGGAAAGTAAGGGGAAGTCTCTTATGATTAGGGAAGACAAGTTGTAATAGTGAAAGGTGAAAAGATGTCCTTGGACCTCACCTTACTCTGTATCACTACAAATGCTGTAATGATACATAGAAAGAGGTCCTACAAGGAGTGGTCAAGAAATAGACAAATTGTAGTCATGTAGGATGAGGAGAGTCCTATTTGAAGTGGTCGGGAAGAAGATCCACTATATTGTCAAAAGACTGGTATGCCATTAAACTTCATGTGCGTGAAAAGGCAAGTGTTCCAATACTTTTGACAATTTAATGTATATTGTATTAGTCCAGAGAGAGGAAACCTCCTATATTGGGTGACAAGGAGAAAACTAGATGCAGTGATGGAAAACAAGAAGAGGTCTTTGATGATTAGGGAAGGCAAGTTGTAATGGTGCAAGGTGAGAAGAGGTCCTAGGATATCCTTTACTCTGTATCGCTACACCTGTTGTAATGATACATAGTAGGAAGAGGTCCTACAAGGAGTGATCAAAAAGTAGGCCTTTTGTAATCATGTAGGATGCGGAGAGGTCTTATATGAAGTGATCAGGGAGAAAACAAATTGTATTAGTCCAGAGAGAGGAGACATCCTATATTGGGTGACTAGGAGAAACTTAAAATATTACTAAACCCAGAACCTGCAATCGCTATATCTGGTCTCCCACAGTACACAGAACATGGAAATGCAATTATTTTTGTAAATATAAACTGATAAATACCTTTCTCATTAGCAGTATATAGCAGCCTTGTAACTTCTATCAGTTTCTAGTAAAGCTTGTAGACGGAGTTTTCATTCTCCCCTGATACTCTGTCTGGACATATCTGGACAGTGCTGATTGGCCTTGTGCTGATTACATGCACCCTCCAAAGAAAAGAAAAAAACTCTCTAGCAATACACACCAAAATGAGCATGTGCAGCTTGTCCCCTGGCTCTGTAAATATCAGTATTTTTTTTTTTTGGAGACAGTGGAAGAAGAGGAGGATCAGAGAGACAGGATAAAACAGCCTTTATACACAATGCAAAAGATTAACCCCTTAGGTTCCACAGTGAGTATATCAAGCATGCTTTACTGCATATACAGACTGATTATACTGTTCTGCGTTTAGTAACACTTTAATTGCAGTGATGGAAGTTAAGAGCAGGTCCTTAAAGCGGATTTTCACCCTGAATTTTTTTTTTCCATTAACAGACTCCTTTTAACCTAAAAAGAAATTTTTGGAGGAAAAAAAACATTTATACTTACCAGAATCGCCCTGTTGCTATGTAGTCCACCTAATCTGCCACTTCCTGGTCCTTGGAGCTCCCTCGTCACTTTCTCCCTAGCCTATGCTCCTGGGAAATGATGTCATCATTTCCCAGGAGTCTGTGGGCAGTACTGTGATCAAAAATCACGTTATTTCCTGACATTCACAATCACAGCGCCATTTTAAAAAAGGGAAGCCCTTTGACCTTCCTCCGTTGCCACCCGTTTTTATGGAAATTTTAGAAACAATCTGCGCTACGGACGCCGGTGAATCGCGCATGCGCGAGACAAGAGGTGCATGCTGGTTACCCAGCATGCACCTCTCCTACGCTTAATCAGGAAGAGTTAGCGATTGGGCTTCACATGCCCACAATCATGATGGCAACAGCCACAACAGGACGGAAAAACTTGTGAGTAATAATTTAATATTTTAGCAACATCCATTTTTTAAATTGTTTAATCGTTTTTTTTGTTTAAGAATGAATTATGCACGGATCATTAAAAAAAAATGTGCCCGGATGATTACTACTTTACTGAACTGCTTCTATTTCATTACTACTACGGCTAATTATTATTATTATTATTATTATTATTACTACTATCATTATTTTACATGTATGTTACCAGTAAACAGTTTTTCCTGAAATAAATGTTCAGTTATACTGTGGGCTATCCATGTCTATAAATCAATAATGTATAAAATGTTTTTATAACATATGATAGCTGATGGATTTCTCTCATAATTACTGTGAAAATATACTTGACTCTATGACCAGCTGTTTTGACATATTTGGGTTATGGATCTGCATTTTGCCTGAAAGAATCTCTGATGCCGGGGGAAGGGAACTGCAGTTTAGTTTAACAAGGATGAACGCCACTCTGGGGACAAGTGACACAATAGGCTCATTCACATGGCATGGTATCGCAGAGAATTGCATGGCACTTTGTGGTTTGACTGAAATGCATCTTCCTGTGTCATGAAAAGAAGGGGAGGAGGAATCATCGAGATGAACACACGGGTTCTCTTGTCTGACGAAGACCGGTGTCACTTCTTTGTCCTCATTGGGGCTTTTTGTCACCCGACATGTGTCTGCTACTGACCTCTAATCAACTAGTCAGATGCCTGAACTGTACGAGTCAGCCTTAATGGAACTCAGGCAGGACCACTGAAGAAAAAGAGAACAGTCTGTGTTGCTTGAAGTGACCAATCACCTTCCTGTGTTCTTTTTCTAAACTGCACCGAAAAATGGCAGCTGGATTCTGTTTTTTTTTTTTTTTGCTTATTGTGAAAGTCTTTTGTATCACAAATGTAAATCTGAATATTACTCCTCTTACTTGTCCCGGGAAATCAATTCTAAAGGAGAGCTGCAGGCAAAAGATAACAATTCATTAATATGTAAGGTGAATAATGATTCTCATATGCTTCCTTTGTTTTTGGTTGCACCGTTTCTATTTAAAACCAATGTTCCAAAAAGATTCAGGCCAGTAAAAGAAATTGATACCAATCAAGGGGTCAATATGGCGCACAATGGATATAGCCAGGTATACATAAACAAAAAAGGTGGGGGCAAAGGGGGGGATGGGGGTTCCTGAGAGGGGGAACTTGGCGATGATAGTTAATGTCTCACAACAAGTTCAGGTATTAGTCCATGTAAGGATAAAATGATGCTGAGTAAATGGAAGGCAGCCAGCCTATAAAAGCTAGAAGAAGCTCTGGAACAATAAAAAAGAAAGGAGGACGGCACCCTCTAAGTGCAGCATGTATGTTAAAAATATTTATTACAATAGATAAAAACACTCACGTTTGAGTTGCTAAAAACCAGCATATAAAGTAGTTTCATGCGTGTGCTCCCAGGGGATGTGGGTGTCACGGGCCAGCGGGGGGGGGGGTTCCTGGGGTGTGAGTCCTGTGACCTGGGTCCTGGTAGCTGTTCCGGTGGTGCCGAGGGTCCTCAGAGCCTCCGGGCGGCTAGGATGTGGGTCATGGATCCTCTGTGGAGCGCTGTGCTGACATGCGTCTTCACTTCCGGGAGCGGGGTGAGGCGGGCGGTGCTTCGCGTTCGGAGCATGCGTGCTTCTTCATCAGGCTTTCAGATAGACGCATGTCAGCACGGCACTCCATGGAGGATCCATGACCCACATCCTAGCCGCCCGGAGGCTCTGAGAACCCTCGGCACCACCGGAACAGCTACCAGGACCCAGGTCACAGGACTAACATCCCAGGAACCCCCCCCCCCCCACTGGCCCGTGACACCCACATCCCCCGGGAGCACACGGATGAAACTACTTTATATGCTGGTTTTTAGCAACTCAAATGTGAGTGTTTTTATCTATTGTAATAAATATTTTAAACATACATGCTGCACTTAGAGGGCGCCGTCCTCCTTTCTTTTTTAAAGAAATTGATACCTGCTTTTGTGTCTTCCATATAACAACTAGCCACTACACACAATGGAGTTTCATCATGCAATGTCCCTTCTTCACACCCAGGAACAAGTACTTGTGGGATGCCACCAGCAGGCACCTAGGCTAACTAGAGATGGGCAGCTAAAACTAGAACAAACTTATAATGCACAAGGTGAATAATAGGAAATGTAGCGCTAAATGGTAAACATGTATAACAGTATACATATAATAACTGGGTGATGAGAAATCAATCATACAAAAAAAATTAAAAAGGGATAAAATATAAAGTGAAGAAAGTCCAATAAGTGAAAAGATCCTGGAAAGGACCGGTGTAAGTCCACCACCGAATGGTGGCTAATCAGGGATGGAATACACTGGCACTGTCCGGCATGTAGAGCATCAAGGATGGTACATCTTCAACCAAAGGAGAAGTACATCTACTCTTACTGGAAATGGTGGACTCGAATGCCAGCGACAACGAGTCAGTCAAGTGGGGGTACCAAGATTGGCAAATCGGCAAATTTCCATAGAACCCAAGACCTCCAAACACGGCTCTCTCTTATTATGCACAGCCTGCCTTAACCACTTCAGCTCCAGAAGGATTACCCCCCCAACCCCCTTTATAACAAGGCCATTTTTTGCGATACAGGACTGCGTTACTTTAACTGACAATTGTGCGATGCTGAACCCAAATAAAATGTATGATCTTTTTTTCCCCACAAATAGAGCTTTCTTTTGATGGTATTTGATCACCTCTGCGTTTCTTATTTTTTGTGCTATTAATAAAAAAAGACTGACAATTTTGAAAAAAAAAACTTTCTGCTATAAAACATATCCAATTAAAAAAAAAATTAAAAAATCAAATTTCTTCATAAATTTAAGCCAATATGTATTCTGCTAAATATTTTTGGTAAAAAAAATCCCAATAAGCGTATAATGTTTGGTTTGCGCAAAAGTTATAGCTTCTACAAACTATGGGATATTTTTATTATTTTTATTATACAGGATTTATATAGCGCCAACAGTTTGCGCCGTGCTTTACAACGTTAGGGGAACAACCCAGTTACAATACAAATCAATACAGGAGGAATCAGAGGGCCCTGCTCGTTAGAGCTTACAATTTTTATTCATTTTAATTACTTATTTATATTTTTACTAGTAATGGCAGCGACCAGTGACTTATAGCAGGACTGTGATATTGTGGTGGACATTCGGACACTAACTGACACGTTTGACACTTTTTGGGGACCAGTGACACTAATACAGTGATCAGTGCTGAAAATATGCACTGTCACTGTACTAATGACAGTGGCTGGGAAGGGGTTAACATTAGGGGCGATTAAAGGGTTAGCTGTGTACCTAGCCTTTGTTTTAATACAGTGTGGGAGATGCTTTTACTAGGGGAAGACTTGGATCCATGTCCCTGCTTTGCAGAGACACAGGATCCATGACTTCCCTCCCGTCAGAACGGCGATCTGCCTTGTTTACATAGGCAGACTGCTGCCCTGTGTGTCTGCATAGTGATCAGCAGGTTTAGGCAGGTGGTGGCGGATATCAAGTCTGTGGTACGCACTGACTGGCAGAAGCGAGCCGGCGATAGCGAGCATTCGCGCCTGCTACCTGGAAGAGCTGTTTCACGTATATAAACATGATCTGGCGCACAGTTGCTGCCTTGTAGCAGTAAAACTACTATAGGGCGGTCAGCAAGTGGTTAATGTAGCAAAGTAATAGTGCCAATTCCTGTGGCACCATGCTGCCTTCTGCACAGGGACCAGTTTTTACCAAAGATAATTTTCAGCTATTCTTTATGGTACTGTTCTGTTTCAAATGCAGCTTTATGCATTGCCATAACTCCTTTGGCCCAGTTTGTCCAAACAGTTGAGGTCATCTGCTTACTTGGCACCATCCACAGGCAGCTTTACACTTCAATAAGACATAGAAGTGAGAAGGGTGTTGTATTGTATTTGAGCAGAGAAGAAGAGATATTGTCATTGTGTGTGTTAATAGATTCAATAAACAAACGACTTTCCAAACTACGAATCATTATCACGAATATATATACATAGATAAATATCGAATTTCAACTAATATGAACGAAATTATAGCGGGTATAACTAATTAATTCGACATGATTCGAGATTTAGTATAACGAATATCGACACTCTACAAAAATAACGAATTATCTGAAAACAAATTAACGTAACATAACGAATATAACAGAACGAAATGATGTATTTTACGAATGGCAACGAAACGAAACTAAACAAAATAATCCGCTGTGCACATGTCTAATGGCCAATGACTTTGTAAATTGATGGTTCAGAATGATAACCAGGCAATTAGCATTTTTAGAAGGAGAGGTCAGAAACGAGAGCTTCTGTACTACTTTTATAACAGGTATCTGAAGGTGACCTAGTATTTACTTCTCCATCTCTACATATAGTTACCTCGAGGTGTCTGATTATGACTCACATACTGCTATCTCAATTAATTAGTGTAAATCATAGTGTACAGCTAAATATAGTCATATAATTCTTCCATTACTGTATGCTGCACTAAGCAGCGCTGTTATTCAGATGGACATAAGGAAGTAATTAGTTGTGTAAAATAGGCATTTCAGAGTGAGATCAGCATTATGCGGGGCTGCTATCCAGTTTGCCTTACAGGATGAGTGAATGGATCCAAAAGAACCAGAGCTCACCCTTATTACAATTTCTAAACTTGCAGATCTAAGGATGTAAAAAAAAGAATACAGTGAAGTTCTGTACATTTAATAGTATATTGCACAGTGAGATTATCTCTTGGGTTTTTATTGCTATGCAGAGATAAGAAACATCTTGCTATCTTTACAAGAAAAAAAGAAATGTATATTGATAGCATAAGAAAAAAAAATGGAACTTTAGCAACAAGATATAGCCAACTTGCAAGAAAAAAATAAAAAAAATAAAACATAAATAAAAAAATATAATCCTTTATAGTACATCCTATCAAATAAAAATATTTTGTAGTGTTCACACTTATACAATATTTATAAGCGCAGCTTCCTCAGAAGGGAGTGTCACTTTTTTGGACAAGATATTTGAGACCATTTCTTTCTCTAGATGATAACCACTAGGGCCATATATATGAACATTACAGTATTTTTCTAGCAGGGCCCTTCTGCCATTTTTTTCATAAGGTGCAAAGAGTTATATTTTTCTTTTTTTTCTTCTTGCTTTTCTTCTTTTTTTTTTTTTGTCTTTGGTTATATGTATAGTTACCTTTACATATAATGATAAAAAGTGTTAATAGTCTTTTGGAGTATATATTAACCACTTCAGCCCCGGAAGGTTTTACCCCCTTCCTGACCAGAGCACTTTTTACAATTCGGCACTGCGTCGCTTTAACTGCTAATTGCGCGGTCATGCAATGCTGTACCCAAACGAAATTTGCGTCCTTTTCTTCCCACAAATAGAGCTTTCTTTTGATGGTATTTGATCACCTCTGCCGTTTTTATTTTTTGCGCTATACGCGGAAAAAGACCGAAAATTTTGAAAAAAAATGATATTTTCTACTTTTTGTTCTAAAAAAAATCCAATAAACTCAATTTTAGTCATACATTTAGGCCAAAATGTATTCGGCCACATGTCTTTGGTAAAAAAAATGTCAATAAGTGTATATTTATTGGTTTGCGCAAAAGTTATAGCGTCTACAAACTAGGGTACATTTTCTGGAATTTACACAGCCTTTAATTTATGACTGCCTATGTCGTTTCTTGAGGTGCTAAAATGGCAGGGCAGTACAAAACCCCCACAAATGACCCCATTTTGGAAAGTAGACACCCCAAGGAATTTGCTGAGAGGCATGTTGAGCCCATTGAATATTCATTTTTTTTGTCCCAAGTGATTGAATAATGACAAAAAAAAAAAAAAAAAAAAAAAATTACAAAAAGTTGTCACTAAATGATATATTGCTCACACAGGCCATGGGCATATGTGGAATTGCACCCCAAAATACATTTAGCTGCTTCTCCTGAGTACGGGGATACCACATGTGTGGGACTTTTTGGGAGCCTAGCCGCGTACGGGGCCCCGAAAACCAAGCACCGCCTTCAGGATTTCTAAGGGCGTACATTTTTGATTTTATTCCTCACTACCTATCACAGTTTTGAAGGCCATAAAATGCCCAGATGACATAAAACCCCCCCAAATGACCCCATTTTGGAAAGTAGACACCCCAAGCTATTTGCTTTGAGGCATGTTGAGTCCATGGAATGTTTTATATTTTGACACAAGTTGCGGGAAAGTGACAAATTTTTTTTTTTTTTTTTTTTTTTTGCACAAAGTTGTCACTAAATGATATATTGCTCACACAGGCCATGGGCATATGTGGAATTGCACCCCAAAATACATTTAGCTGCTTCTCCTGAGTACGGGGATACCACATGTGTGGGACTTTTTAGGAGCCTAGCCGCGTACGGGACCCCGAAAACCAAGCACCGCCTTCAGGATTTCTAAGGGCGTACATTTTTGATTTTACTCCTCACTGCCTATCACAGTTTCGGAGGCCATGGAATGCCCAGGTGGCACAAACCCCCCCCAAATGACCCCATTTTGGAAAGTAGACACCCCAAGCTATTTGCTGAGAGGCATGGTGAGTATTTTGCAGCTCTCATTTGTTTTTGAAAATAAAGAAAGACGAGAAAAAAATTTTTTTTTTTTCTTTTTTCAATTTTCAAAACTTTGTGACAAAAAGTGAGGTCTGCAAAATACTCACTATACCTCTCATCAAAAAGCTTGGGGTGTCTACTTTCCAAAATGGGGTCATTTGGGGGGGTTTTGTGCCACCTGGGCATTCCATGGCCTCCGAAACTGTGATAGGCAGTGAAGAGTGAAATCAAAAATTTACGGCCTTAGAAAGCCTGAAGGCGGTGCTTGGTTTTCGGGGTCCCGTACGTGGCTAGGCTCCCAAAAAGTCCCACACATGTGGTATCCCCGTACTCAGGAGAAGCAACAGAATGTATTTTGGGGTGTAATTTCACATATTCCCATGGCATGTTTGAGCAATATATCATTTAGTGACAACTTTGCGCAAAAAAAAATAAAAAAAATAAAAAATTGTCTCTTTCCCGCAACTTGTGTCACAATATAAATTATTCCATGGACTCAACATGACTCTCAGCAAATAGCTTGGGGTGTCTACTTTCCAAAATGGGGTCATTTGGGGGGGGTTTGAACTGTCCTGGCATTTTATGCACAACATCTAGAAGCTTATGTCACACATCACCCACTCTTCTAACCACTTGAAGACAAAGCCCTTTCTGACACTTATTGTTTACATAAAAAAATAATTTTTTTTTGCAAGAAAATTACTTTGAACCCCCAAACATTATATATTTTTTTTAAAGCAAATGCCCTACAGATTAAAATGGTGGGTGTTTCATTTTTTTTTTTCACACAGTATTTGCGCAGCGATTTTTCAAACGCATTTTTTGGGGAAAAAACACACTTTTTTACATTTTAATGCACTAAAACACACTATATTGCCAAAATGTTTGATGAGATAAAAAA